>CM060989.1:87900719-89150719 GCA_030765065.1 Deroplatys truncata | reverse complement strand
AAAAACACTAGGGACAAGATGCAAATAGAAAAGCTGTGCCAGCAACTGGAGCCGAGAAACTCTAAATTCCTATTGGAATTGGAGGCGTTTGAGAAGGCGACGGAAAGGCCGCACGGGTACCTGGTGATTGACTGCACCCAGCATACACCGGACACCTACAGGTACAGAACCGGCGTTCTACCAGGCGAGGGCCTACCGTACTTCATTGCGAAGGACTGAGTGCAGATAAATACAGGTGTTGCAAGGGAAGGGTCCCATTGTGAGGCCGGCATGCCGAGGAAACGGTTAACGATAGCCAAGGTGAGCAGCCCGCTTATTGCGAGACAACACGAAAGCCTGACGGCGGTTGCAAAGGCAAAACCAGCTCCGCGCAAGCAGCTGCTTAAGAATGCCAACCCCGAATTGGCGAAGGCCATCTCCGAGTGCATGCTTAACGTGAGGAAGGGCAACGTCACATTGCCACCAAGGTGCGTGAAACGTTTAAAAAGGCACAGAGCCAGCTGGAGAAAGATAGTCGACAACAGGCTGGCGCTAAAAAAAAGAAGCACATTCTGGTGCAGCGCGGCGGCTTTCTGCCGGCATTCCTGTTACCAGTGCTCGCCTCCCTGGGCAGTGCTCTGGTCACCAAGCTTGTAAAATGAAGTATGCACGCCAGGTGGTGGTTGCGCCCCGGCCAAAGACCGTCGAACAGTTGCACGTCATCGACTCTAGCCTAGCCAACTGGGCCAAAGAGATGGATGGGGTGCAGCGGTCCAAGCTAACCCTGCCGGAAAAATGGAAGCTGATGAAATATAAGTTGCGAAAATACCTGGGGCTGATGGCACAAGTGAGAAAACCGTACATGCCGGCGGAAGGTCGTGACGACGATGATGACTTTAAGGATTCCCCGGAAAGCGGCAAAGCAAGGTCCGCAGCAGCAGCAGCAGCTGCAGAGAAGAAGAAGGCAAAGCACCCTTTGGTGAGCAAAGGAAAGGAAACGGTAGTTCGCAAACTTAAAGTGAAACGCCTACAGGCGGACCGAAAGCGCAGAGACGAGTCGTTCATTCACTTTGCGTCGCCTAAGAAAACCGGTTACCCCTACGAGTTCAGAAACCGCCGTTGGGAACCCCTGTATAAGGAGTAAGAAGGAAAGCAAACCATGAAGGAGTGGACGGTGCTGAGGCGCATTTATGGCAACCCCGAACATGCTGCAGGGTTGTCCACTCCGTCCACACTTAGCAGGGCCACCGGCATCTCTAAGGCCAAGGTACAAACCTTCCTCAAACGCAGGACAGCTACACGTATCACAAGCCGGCGCGAAAGCGTTACCCTACCAGGTTCGACCATGTCACTAACATACACGATGTGTGGGAGGCCGACCTCAACGTGCTCCCCAACCTTAAGCCACATAACTCGCCCTATGCCGACATCCTGACCGTGATCGACGTCTTTTCAAAGTATGCCTGGGCCGTTCCGCTAAAGACGAAGCTAGGCTCTGAGCTGCTATCGGCATTTACCACCATATTCAACGAACGTATCCCCAGGGTGCTGCAGACGGACAAGGGTACCGAGTTCGCCTACAAAACGTTTCGCGCCTTCCTGGAGCGGCACGGCGTGCAGCACTACACCACCAGCAACGTGAAGGTTAGCGTTGTGGAAGGCTTCAACCGCACGCTAAAGGCCAAGATGTGGAAGTACTTTACGCACGCCAAAATCTACCGCTACGTGGACGTCCTTCCGGCCTTGGTCAAATCCTACAACGGGTCGTTCCACAGGTCCATCAAAATGGCCCTCTCCGACGTGTCGGAAGCCAACGTGCTGCCGGTCTACAACAACCTTTACGCCCATAAAAGAATGCAAGCGAGCCACAAGGTCCCTACGCCACTAAAGGCGGATGAACACGTGCGCATATCTAAGCAGAAAATGGGATTCGACAAGGGTTACGAGCAGAACTGGACCGAGGAAATATTTAAGATCTCCAAGGTGATGCGAGGATCGCCCACGGTATATAAGATCGAGGATCTTGCAGGAGACGTCATAGAAGGGATATTCTATGCGGAGGAGTTGCAGAGAGTGGCGCTCCCACAAACGTTCAAGGTGGACAAAGTGTTGCAGACGAAGGGACGAGGAAAGAACAGACAGGTGCTCGTCAAGTGGAGGGGGTATCCTAAAAAGTTTAACTCGTGGGTGAAGGCCTCTTCGGTCCAGCAGGCATGATCAAGACTAGACCGTTCTCCATCACGCTAGTGAGCAATGCCTCCATGGACCACTACACCGGCAACACAACGGCCCGGTTTTCAAACATCCTCCCAGAGAGAATAGTACTGCAGGGTGAGTGGGAGGTGGCCTTGCAAAAGGTGCGGTATCCGGTTAAATTCTACAACGTCTCCAAGGTGGACGCGCAGTTGGTGGGCACCAAGTATACCTTGGCGGCGCAACCGTCGCAAACGAAATTCAGCCTGCAGCTGCCGCAGGCGATCGTATACGACCCCGAGGAGCTGGTGCAGAGTGTCAATGCTGCCATCTCCGAACATCTCGGCGTGCAGGAAATCCTCCACATCGATTCCGCAAAGAGGGCGACGCTGAACCAAGACGCCGTGCACTCTGAACCCATGCCATCCATTCCATTCGGGGGCTTCGTAGAAAACGTCCTGCCTGAGATCGTCGTGCGGCCAGATGAAGACTTCGTTTCCGATTCGCCTAGGAGTAGACCGAAGCCGAAACCAAAGCCAAAACCGTCACCGAGTCACCAGCTCGGCTCTGTGGCGAAACCGGTTCCCGCCGCGGAGCCACCAGTTTTGGAACCCGTTTCCATCTTGCGAAGGGAGTACCTCGTACACAGTTTGCTGCTCACCCCGGCGTTGGCCAAGATGCTCGGTTTCGAACCATTCAGCAACGTCGTTCGTGCCAAGCAGGGCAAGCACCCCGTGGATCCCTATATGGGGTTTCCTTATGAAATGTTCATCTATTGCAACCTCGCCGTGCCCCAAGTCGTGGGCAACACCTTCGTTCAGGTCATCGAAAGCGTGGCCGTGGAGTACGAAAGAAGCAACAACACCTACATGACTGATGAGAAAACGTTCTCTCCACTCAATTGGGTGCCTCTGGTGCAGCACGATTTCAAGGCCGTCGACATAGATTTAAGAAACGGATACGGGGATCTGCTACCATTTGCCGACGGTTTTTCCTCCACGGTGGTGCTCTCGTTCAGACCGCAGCCTGCCTCATGGAACTGAACGTCGTCACCCGGTACTACCTCAATCAGGTGAGCGGCGCGCTAGACGAACGCGATTTCGTCCTCTTTAGGGGCAAGCGCTATCAGCGAGGAAGCGGCCTATTCTCCGCTCTAGGCGGCCTCTTCAGAACCATTCTGCCGTTTCTCAAGAGCGGCGCCAAGGCGATCGGAAAGGAGGCCCTCAAAGTGGGCGCAAACGTGCTCGCCGACGTGGCCACCTCCGGCACGGCTCCCAAGGAGGCGCTAAGGACGAGACTCAAAGAGGCGGGTTCCAACCTCAAGCGAAAGGCAGACGTTAAGATCGATTCCATGCTCGGGTCCGGCCTGCGCCGCGTGAAGAGAATAAAACGTATACGTACTGCAAAGCGGCCACAGTCTAGACCCGTTCGCAGAAGGCGCAAGGTTCAAGACATTTTTACGTAATGGCCGATACCGACGCCGTGCACATGAGCTCAGAACTAGACCTTTTTAAGGACCTCCCCGTTCAGATGATCGTGGAGGAATCCAGGCTGATTTCGCTGAATCCGCAAAACACGCTGATGAAGAATGCTCCCATCACCTTTCACTATTCCGGCAATGCCGACGACTACCTCGACCTCACCTACGTCGTCCTCGAGCTAACGGTGCGCATTCGAGACGCCGAGGGCAACGCCATCAAGGAAGAGACGAACGCCACCCTGGTGAGCAATGCCCTGAATGCACTGTTCCAACAGGTAGAGGTCTCCCTGAACAACGTCATCGTCTCCATTCCGCAACCTGGGTACCCCTACAGGACGTACCTCGAGACGCTTCTCAATTACTCCGAGGATGCGATGAACACCAGGCTGCAGGCGGGCCTATGGAATAAGGATACCGCCGGCATCATGAATGAGTGGGTTGCCAATGCAGGGATGCTGTATCGGCACGGCCATACCGAAGACAATCCCCTTATGGGTTGCCTCTCCAACGCCCTCTTTAGGCAGGAAAACCTTCTGCTCAACAACGTCAGCGTCACCATCAAGCTCACGCCCTCATCGCCACAATTTCACCTCTTCTCGCTCGAGAAGGATTTTAATGCCTACACCGAAATCGCATCGGCAAAGTTAACCTCAAGACGGTCAGGCCTTCCCCCACAATCAAACTGGCTCACCAGGCCGTTCTCGCAAAGAGCCACGCCAAGTACCATCTCAAGGATGTCAGCTTTCACTCCCTAAGCCTTATCAAAGGGTCCAGCGGTATGACGTTCAACGACGTGTTTATCGGGCAGATCCCAAGGAGGGTGGTCGTCGCCATGGTTTCCGACAAGGCCTACAGCAGTCAGTTCTCCTCCAACCCGTTCAACCTTCAGCACTTTGACTTAAATTCCTTCCAGGTGTACGTCAACGGGCAGCCTATCCCTTCGCAACCGCTTCAACCGAACTTTGACAACGGCCAATTCGTGCAATGCTTTCAAACCCTACAGGACGGTCCAGACATCCACTTTAAGGACGAGGGGCACTCCATTTCGAGAGATCAATACCCCCACGGTTACACCGTTATGGTGTTTGACCTCACCGCCGACATGAGCGCCAATGGCCATTACGTCTCTAGCCAGCGCCATGGCACGGTATCTATAAGCATCGGCTTTTCTATACCCCTGCTAGACGCCATCGTGCTTCTTGTTTTGGCAGAGATACATCGCACGGTAGAAATATACAACCGCTCCATCCTCGTGTCATGAACACCTACCACCTCGAACGTTTTCTAACCGCCTGCCCCTTCACGCGCCCTCTCCTCTGTGGGGTTCTGCTGTGTCTGTGAACAGCATAACTCAAAAACGAAGAGTCAGATAAACACCAAACTTGGTATTTAGGTTCAGTATCTTTCAGAGATGCGACACGAAGGTTTTCAACAAAATCCCCCCACCCTAGACTACCCTTTACATGGAACATTTTTCGAAAAATTTAATTTTCTCAAAAACCGCTCTAACGATTTTGATTAAAATATCATATGTTTAAGACATTGTCATGACTAATAAAATGTATATCTCGAATTTTCTGGGAATGTCTCCAAAAGTATTCTTCATTGTGAACGACTTTTTCATAACTGGGAAACCATAAGAGATAGACAAAATTTTACTGTCTGTGAACAGCATAACTCAGAAACGAACAGTCGTATAAACACCAAACTTGGTATTTAGGTTCAGTATCTTCCAGAGATGCGACACGAAGGTTTTCAAGAAAATGCCCCCACCCCAGACTCCCCTTTACATGGAACATTTTTCGAAAATTTTAATTTTCTCAAAAATGCTTCTAACGATTTTGATTAAAATATCACATGTTTAAGATAATGTCATGCGAAATGAAATGTATATCTCGAATTTTCTGGGAATGTCTCCAAAAGTATTCTTCATTGTGAGCGACTTTTGCATAACTGGTAAACCATAAGAGATAGACAAAATTTTACTACACAAAAAATGTAGATCGCGTTAAAATACGCAACTTATTTCATATACATTTCTTTTGTTGAGTGAACCGTTTTCGAGATATTGCTTGTTATTTCCTTAAATTTTCCAATACTTATACTTTTTCTCAAATTCGTTATTCATTTTTACTTTCTCTACTACGTATAGTAAGTAGGGGAAGTATTGCATTCCACCCAAAAATTCGATACCGAGATTTCACCGGAAATACATGTTTTGAGACCCGAATCCAAAAAAAGAATCTTTGGAAACATGTCCGTGTGTGTGTCTGTGTGTGTGTGTCTGTGTGTGTGTGTGTCTGTGTGTGTGTGTCTGTGAACAGCATAACTCAAAAACTAACAGTCGGATAAACACCAAACTTGGTATTTACGTTCAGTATCTTCCGGGGATGCGACACGAAGGTTTTCAAGAAAATCCCCCCACCCCAGACAACCCTTTACATGGAACATTTTTCGAAAATTTTAATTTTCTCAAAAATGGCTCTAACGATTTTGATGCAAATATCATACGTTTAAGATAATGTCATGAGAAATGAAATGCATATCTCGAAATTTCTGGGAATGTCTCCAAAAGTATTCTTCATTATGAACGACTTTTGCATAACTGGTAAACCATAAGAGATAGACAAAATTTTACTACACAAAAAATGTAGATCGCGTTAAAATACACAACTTATATCATATACATTTTTTTTGTTGAGTGAACCGTTTTCGAGATATTGCTTGTTATTTCCTTAAATTTTCCAATACTTATACTTTTTCTCAAATTCGTTATTCATTTTTACTTTCTCTACTACGTATAGTAAGTAGGGGAAGTATTGCATTCCACCCAAAAATTCGATACCGAGATTTCACCGGAAATACATGTTTTGAGACCCGAATCCAAAAAAAGCATTTTTGGAAACATGTCCGTGTGTGTGTCTGTGTGTGTGTGTGTGTGTGTGTGTGTGTCTGTGTGTGTGTCTGTGTGTGTGTCTGTGAACAGCATAACTCAAAAACGAACAGTCGGATAAACACCAAACTTGGTATTTAGGTTCAGTATCTTCCAGAGATGCGACACGAAGGTTTTCAAGAAAATGCCCCCACCCCAGACTACCCTTTACATGGAACATTTTTCGAAAATTTTAATTTTCTCAAAAATGGCTCTAACGATTTTAATTAAAATATCATATGTTTAAGATAATGTCATGAGAAATGAAATGTATATCTCGAATTTTCTGGGAATGTCTCCAAAAGTATTCTTCATTGTGAACGACTTTTGCATAGTTGGTAAACCATAAGAGATAGACAAAATTTTACTACACAAAAAATGTAGATCTCGTTAAAATACACAACTTGTCATATACATTTCTTTTGTTGAGTGAACCGTTTTCGAGATATTGCTTGTTATTCCCTTAAATTTTCCAATACTTATACTTTTTCTCAAATTCGTTATTCATTTTTTATGTCCTGGACTTGCAAAGAGAATGGAATGCGCCGCATAGCAACCAGCGTTAAAATATTTGACCATCGCTTAAAAGCTACCATATTCCCCTTGCATCTACAAGAAAATTAGCAATAAGATTGACATCTCGATATCTCGATTAACATAAAGCATATGGAGAATAGGCGTTTGTAAAAATAGAGTGTTTAAGAGTAGAGAAAGTCATGTGAGTGTAACACATCAGATTTTTTTATGTCATGGACATGCAAAGAGAATGGAATGCGCCACATAGCAACCAGCGATAAAATATTTGTCTATCGCTTAAAAGCTACCATATTCCCCTTGCATCTACAAGAAAATTACCAATAAGATTGACATCTCGATATCTCGATTAATATGAAGCATATGGAGAACAGGCGTTTGTAAAAATAGATTGTACAAGAGTAGAGAAAGTCATGTGAGTGTAACACATCAGATTTTTTTATGTCCTGGACATGCAAAGAGAATGGAATGCGCCACATAGCAACCAGCGTTAAAATATTTGACTATCGCTTAAAACCTACCATATTCCCCTTGCATCTACAAGAAAACTACCAATAAGATTGACATCTCGATATCTCGATTAACATGAAGCATATGGAGAATAGGCGTTTGTAAAAATAGATTGTACAAGAGTAGAGAAAGTCATGTGAGTGTAACACATCAGATTTTTTTGGATTCAGTGTGTCTCAAAACATGTATTTCCGGTGAAATCTCGGTATCGAAATTTTGGGTGGAATACAATACTTCCCCTACTTACTATACGTAGTAGAGAAAGTAAAAAAAGCATTAAACATGTTCGTGTGTCTCTCTCTCTGTGTGTGTGTGTGTGTGTGTGTGTGTGTCTGTGAACAGCATAACTCAGAAACGAACAGTCGGATAAACACCGAACTTGGTATTTAGGTTCAGTACCTTCCAGAGATGCGACACGAAGTTTTTCAAGAAAATCCCCCCACCCCAGATTACCCTTTACATGGAAGATTTTTCGAAAATGTTAATTTTCTCAAAAATGGCTCTATCGATTTTGATTAAAATATCATATGTTTAACATATTGTCATGACAAATAAAATGCATATCTTGAGTTTTCTGGGAATGTCTCCAAAAGTATTCTTCATTGTGAACGACTTTTGCATAACTGGTAAACCATAGGAGATAGACAAGATTTTACTACCCAACAAGTGTAGATCGCGTTAAAATACACAATTTATGTCATATACATTTGTTTTGTTGAGTGAACCATTTTCGAGATATTGCTTGTTATTCCCTTAAATTTTTCAATACTCATTTTCTAAAATGGGAATTCGTTATTCATTTTTTTGTCTTGGATATGCAAAGAGTATTAATCTGTGGCAAAGGGAATGGTGCTGCACTAGCAACCAGCTATTAAGAGATATGTATGTGCTTAAAGGCTACTGTTTTTCTATATTGCCCTTCTAAATATATATTCCCCTTACATCTACAAGAAAATTAGCAATAAGATAGTCTGCAAATGTTTATCTCGATTAACATGAAGTAGATGGAGAATAAGCGTTTGTAAAAATAGTTTGTACAAGAGTAGAGAAAGTCATGTGAGTGTAACACATCAGATTTTTTATTTTACGTCGCTTAACTCCTTGGTCATATCGCGACGGATCTGTTGGTGGATAACTCTTACAACGATATGTGTCAGATAGCCTTCTAGGTCTCATCCCTGTAACCACCCGCTCCGTCACGTGTCACAGAGACCTTAGCGCATAGCTACCGAATCTTTTGCATCGTGCCGTGCAGACTACATTAGGGTGCCGTCCAGTGTAACCTCCGCCCTTACATGGAAGGGCGGACATTTAGCCTTCTAGGTCTCATCCCTGTAACGACCTGCTTCATGCCGTGCAGATGGCATTAGGGTGCCCTCCAGTCCAACCGCCGCCTCCATATAAAGGCGGACTGTTAGCCTTCTAGGTTTCATCCCTGTTACTACCTGCTTCATGCCGTGCAGATGGCATTGGGGTGCCGTCCAGTCTAACCGTCGCTCCCATATAAAGGCGGACTATTAGCCTTCTAGGTTTCATCCCTGTTACTACCTGCTTCATGCCGTGCAGATGGCATTAGGGTGCCGTCCAGTCCAACCGTCGCTCCCATATAAAGGCGGACTGTTAGCCTTCTAGGTTTCATCCCTGTTACTACCTGCTTCATGCCGTGCAGATGGCATTAGGGTGCCGTCCAGTCCAACCGTCGCTCCCATATAAAGGCGGACTGTTAGCCTTCTAGGTTTCATCCCTGTTACTACCTGCTTCATGCCATGCAGATGACATTAGGGTGCTGTCCAGTCTAACCGAAGCACTTATACAGAAAGGCGGACAGTTAGCCTTCTAGGTCTCATCCCTGTAACACTTGCTTCATACCGTGCAGATGGCATTAGGGTGCCGTCCAGTGTAACCTCCGCCCTTACATAGAAAGTCGGACAGTTAGCCTTCTAGGTCTCATCCCTGTAACCACCAGCTCCGTCACGTGTCACAGAGACCCTAGCGCATAGCTACCGAATCTTCTGCTTCTTGAAGTGCAGACTGCATTTGGTGCCGTCCAGTCCAACCGCCGCCCCCATTTAAAGGCGGACAGTTAGCCTTGTAGGTCTCATCCCTGTAACCACTTGCATCATGCCGTGCCGATGCCATTAGGGTGCCGTCCAGTGTAACCCCGCCCTTACATAGAAAGGCGGACAGTTAGCCTTCTAGGTCTCATCCCTATAACCACCTGTTTCATGCCGTGCAGATGGCATTACGTCCGTCCAGTCTAACCGACGCCCTTACACAGAAAGGCGGACAGTTAGCCTTCTAGGTCTTATCCCTGAAAATTTCATCTTGCTTCGTTACGTGCCCACAGAGTGCCCCAGCGCATGGCATCCGGATCTTCTGCTCTGTGCCGTGCAGATGGCGTTAGGGTGCCGTCCAGTCCAACTGCTTACATGATAGATGTCTGTGGATAGATGGCATAGCATTCGCTATTACCACTTATTTTTCATTTTTACTTATTGTTTTAGACTTAGGGTGGAACTTTGGGTCGTGGTATGAAATATCCAATCCGGTATTTACCTTGGCGACTGAGGAAAACCACGATTTGAACCCGGAACGTCCCGAATGCGGACCACAGATTTTACCGCCTGAGCCACTCCCTCGGTGGAATATTTTTTCTTCGTTTTGTTGTAAAGTGCCTGTGTGGAGTGTTCTTTAAATAAAAAGTTCACATAAATATTCAAAGTTATACCTGTTCAATTAATATTGACACCTCCGTGCCAGCTGAGGAAATCTTTGTTCTGCAGCAGGGCAGATTATTTCCGAGAGAATGCCATTTCTTAGCTCAAGACGGGCAGATATGCTTATATTTTTACATACAACTTTTTCTTATTTGTTTGAAAGGATTATATTTTTATGTACCTATGCATTTTGTGTATGATAGGCTTTTTTTGGAAGATTAATTTCTTTTTGGAAGAATAACGTTTGATTTTTAACTTCATGTAAGTCCACATTTCGCATTGTCGAAACCTATCAAGCATCAAAGGAAGAAGGGAAACACAAGTTAGAGACTCGCATTCATAGAGCCAAGGCTCAGCTCAGAGGGGAAGCTTTTATTAATACCAAATCTGTGACTCCCGACTCGCTGCTACCGATGACTCGGTTTTGCTACAAGCCATGACTCGCTTTTATTAATACCACACATTGTCGCACTTCAAATCTCGTATAAATAACATGAATTAAATACATATAAAACATCTGATGTGTTACACTCACATGACTTTCTCTACTCTTGTACAAACTATTTTTACAAACGCTTATTCTCCATCTACTTCATGTTAATCGAGATAAACATTTGCAGATTCTATCTTATTGCTAATTTTCTTGTAGGAGTAAGGGGCATATGGTGGGCTTTAAGAGATAGTCAAATGTTTTAAGAGCTGGTTGCTATGTGGAGCATTCCATTTTCTTTGCATATCCAGAAAATAAAAAAATAATGCATTTTTGGAAACATGTCCGTGTGTATGTCTTGTGTGTATCTGTGAACAGCATAACTCAAAAACGAAAAGTCGGATAAACACCAAACTTCTTATTTAGGTTCAATATGTTCCAGGGTTGCGACATAAACGTTTTCAAGAAAATCACCCCACCCCAAATCACCCCTAACATGGAACATTTTTCAAAAAATTTTATTTTCTCAAAAACGGCTCTAACGATTTTGATTAAAGTATCATATGTTTAAGATATTTTTATGGCAAACAAAATGTATATCTTGAATGTTCTGGGGATGTCCCCAAAAGTCCTCTTCATTCTGAACCACTTTTGCATAACTGGTAAACCGCAAGACATAGACAAAATTTTACTACATACAAGATGTAGATCTCGTTAAAACACAAACACACAATACATGTCATAAACATTGTTTTTGTAAAGTGATCCATTTTCGAGATATTCCTTGTTATTTCTTTGAATTTTACAATACATACACTTTTTCTCAACTGAGAATTCGTTGTTCTATTTTTATGTTCTTAACATGCAAAGGGAATTACATTTTACATATAGCTACAGTTTTAAGAATATTTGACTATCGATTAAGGCGTACTGTGTTCCCCTTGTTTTGTATTTGCAAGGGCAATATAGGAACACAGCAGCCTTTAAACATAGAAATGTCTCTTAATAACTGGTTGCTATGTGCAGCACCATTCTCTTTGCCACAGGTTAACACTCGTTGCTTATCAAAGATAAAACAATCTGATGTGTTAAACTCACATGACTTTTTCTACTCTTGTACAAACTATTTCTACAAACGCTTATTCTCCATCTACTTCATGTTAATCGAGATAAACATTTGCAGACTCTATCTTATTGCTAATTTTCTTGTAAATGTAAGGGGAATATGTATTTACAAGGGCAATATAGAAATACAGTAGCCTTTAAGCATATACATATCTCTTAATAGCTGGTTGATAGGTGCAGCACCATTCTCTTTGCCACAGATTAATACTTTTTGCATATCCAAGACAAAAAAATCTGATGTGTTACACTCACATGACTTTCTCTACTCTTGTACAAACTATTTATACAAACGCTTATTCTCCATCTACTTCATGTTAATCGAGATAAACAATTGCAGAGTCTATCATATTGCTAATTTTCTTGTAGATGTAAGGGGAATATATATTTACAAGGGCAATATAGAAATACAGTAGCCTTTAAGCACATACATATCTCTTAATAGCTGGTTGCAGCACCATTCCCTTTCCCACAGATTAATACTCTTTGCATATCCAAGACAAAAAAAATGAATAACGAATTCCCATTTCAGAAAATAAGTATTGAAAAATTTAAGGGAATAACAGAAATATCTCGAAAATGGTTCACTCAACAAAAAAAATGTATATGACATAAATTGTGTATTCTAACCGATCTACATTTTTTGTGTAGTAAAATTTTGTCTATCTCTTATGGTTTACCAGTTATGCAAAAGTCGTTCACAATGAAGAATACTTTTGGAGAAATTCCCAGGAAATTCAAGATATACATTTTATTTGTCATAAAAATATCGCAAACATATGATATTTTAATCAAAATCGTTAGAGCCATTTTTGAGAAAATTAAAATTTTCGAAAAATGTTCCATGTAAAGGGTAATCTGGGGTGGGGGGATTTTCTTGAAAGCCTTCGTGTCGCATCCTTTGAAGATACTGAACGGACATACCAAGTTTGGTGTTTATCTGACTGTTCGTTTCTGAGTTATGCTGTTCACAGACAGACACACACAGACACACACACACGGACATATTTCCAAAAATGCTTTTTTTGGATTCAGGGGGTCTCAAAACATATATTTCCGGTGAAATCTCGGTATCGAATTTTTGGGTGGAATTCAGTACTCCCTACTTACTATACGTATAAGAGAAAGTAAACAATGAATAAGGAATTCCCATTTGAGAAAAAGTATAAGTATTGGAAAGTTTAAGGGAATAAAAACAATATCTCGAAAATGCTTCACTCAACAAAAGAAAGTATATGACATAAATTGTGTACTTTTATGCGGTCTACAGTTTTTGTTTTGTAAACCTTTGTCTATATCTTATGGTTTACCAGTTATGCAAATGTAGTTCATAATGAAGAATACTTTTGGAGACATTTTTAGAAAATTCAAGATATACATTTTATTTTCCATAAAATGTCTTAAACATATGATACTTTAATCAAAACCGTTAGAGTGTTTTTGAGAAAATAAAAATTTTTGAAGAATGTTCCATGTAAAGGGTAATCTGGGGTGGGGGGATTTTCTTGAAAACCTTCGTGTTGCATCTCTGGAGGATACTGAAACTAAATACCAAGTTTGGTGTTTATCCGACTGTTCGTTTCTGAGTTATGCTGTTCACAGACAGACACACAGATAGACACACAGACACACACGGACATGTTTCCAAAAATACTTTTTTTTTGATTCTGTGGATCTCAAAACATGTATTTCCGGTGAAACCTCGGTATTGAATTTTTGGGTGGAATACAATACTTCCCCTACTTACTATACGTAGTAGAGAAAGTAAACAATGAATAAGGAATTCCCATTTGAGAAAAAGTGTAAGTATTGGAAAGTTTAAGGGAATAACAAACAATATCTCGAAAATGCTTCACTCAACAAAAAAAAGTATATGACATAAATGGTGTACTTTAATACGATTTACAATTTCTGTTTAGTAAACTTTCGTCTATCTCTTATGGTTTACCTGTTATGCAAAAGTCGTTCACAATGAAGAATACTTTTGGAGACATTTTTAGAAAATTCAAGATATACATTTTATTTTCCATAAAAATGTCTTAAACATATGATACTTTAATCAAAACCGTTAGAGCCGTTTTTGAGAAAATAAAAATTTTTGAAGAATGTCCCATGTAAAGGGTAATGTGGGGTGGGGGGATTTTCTTGAAAACTTTCGTGTCACATCTCTGAAGGATACTGAACCTAAATACCAAGTTTGGTGTTTATCCGACTGTTCCTTTCTGAGTTATGCTGTTCACAGGCACACGGACACGCACACGGACATATTTCCAAAAATACTATTTTTGGATTCAGGAGGCACCAAAACATGTATTTCTTGTGAAATCTCGGTATCGAAATTTTGTGGAATGCAATACTTTCCCTACTTACTATACGTAATAGAGAAAGTAAAAAATATATATCTGTATAAACGAACAGCAACAATAACCACAAATATAAATAGCAATGAGCTTGCAAACAACAACTCGACACACGAGGTTGGAAATATCTACATCCGGCAACAGAGCAGCTTACGTATTGTCATACACCACCCGAAATGATGCCTTGTGGTTGGTATAGGAAGTCTAACGGTTAAAGCTTTTCACCTATTTTTTTGCGAGTGTACCAACTTAATCGCTAGCAATCAAGTTCAACGTTTCATCGGCGGGGGCATAAACTGCGGTGAACAGTAGTGGATGGTAATCGGATGATTACCCGGTCAAATTCCTACTGCGGTAGCTGAAGATCCATGAAGGGTTTGTTTAGCGAGTATGGTGCATACAGCCAGATTAGTTCTTTTAATAAACATCCGCTACTTCTGCCATCTACATATGCGGACCCAAACTATATCAGTTTGCTTCAAGTATAGATGGCAGGACGGTATAGTTAATTCAGTTTGTTTGAGAAAATGAAAAAAAAATGGTCAAATACAAAAGAAATGTACAAAGAAAGTTAATGATAAATGTTTTAAAATAATAAATACATTGATATTTGATAATTTTAATGTCAAGGTTTTGTCATTTCTTTTTTACACGTACACAAAGCACACGTTGCACGTTAATATCGGTGATACATGGAATATAAATGTAGCGTTAATACCTGTATGAGCATCCTCATCCTCTTAAACTGTTTTCATTTAAATTTTTGTAAGCGGATCGGACTACTGAGTGAGTCGGATCTGCAATCATTTATATTCATTTATATTGATTACTAGGGTTGGATCGAGCAATTCTTTTGCAGTAATCGATTCATACGATTCGTTCACAATTCATGAATCCTCCCCTTGTCTGCTGGTCTACCCTACTACACAATTCAACCATGAATCGTACCCTTGTCTGCTCGCCTGCCTTAGTGCACGATTCGTTCATGAATTGTCCGCTTGCCTGCTGGTCTAACCCACTGCACAATTCAATCATGAATCGTCCCCTTCACTGCCGCCTATTCTCACTCACAATTCTTATATGAACCGTCCCCCGTTTGTACTTTGCAGACAAAATCGCAATTAGAAGTTTGTATTTACGATGAGGGTTATGCTCTTTTTTCTTTCTCGTAAAAAAGACTGTGTATAAAAATGCTTTCCGCGCTATTTTGGGTAATACACTTGGAGTTTCCTGAATTTGTCAATGATACCATCCTGTGTGATTACATTTAAGTTGCGATTACATAAGGATACTATACAAAGTAATTATGAAGACATTATTATTATATTCTTCTTCATTTCGATAATTAGGCATTCCACCTCCCTTTGCATTCTTTACTCCCATCTTTTCCTGGGGTGTCCGATGTGTCTTTTTCCTGACGATTTGTACTTATTAATTAATAGCGGTGTAGTGTAGTTCATATGCTCTTTTCAATTAAATTAATTTCCTTCGATTTTATCATACAATTTATAAATATTCAGTTCTATAATTTTATGTTTCATTTATTATTAGATCTAATCAAGTGCATCCTTAAGTTCTTAGCTTAGTTATATCGATACATGTTCCGATACTTTTAATGTAGATTATAGTATATAAATTAATGCTTTTCAATTATATAATTTTAAACACTTTAATATTTTATAATGACAATGTTTTTCAAACCAAGAATTCTAAAATTATCTATTTTTCCTTCATTTGCATATATTTTGGTATTGTATATTATAATATCTACTACACTGTAATCATGCAATACTGTGTATCAAATCTCTCAGTAAAGCATTGAAAACTACTTCAATTGCTTATACCACGTGCTGCAGCCTACGTTCATCCATTGGTAATGCTTACGATTCATTTTACTGCGCTTTACAGCTATTTACACAATTTGTTTTTAAGAATTACTCTTTCTCGGCTGAACTCGGTACTCCTAGGTTATGACATCAGCATGTCAAAGAATCGTGTTGTTCTACCAATTCATATTATGAATTCTAGTGATTTTTTAGACCTGTGCAATTCACTCAATACTTTCATCATTCATCATACGAATCGACGGAAATCGGCAATACTGTTGTTCTGTTTTCGTATTCCATGTTGCAGAATCACATTGCTTGCCGTTTGGTAATTTCCTTGCTCATCATCGTACTCACTCGGCAACATTCGTCCGGGCTCGGCTTGGCAGCCAAAGCTTAGAGTGGGTTTAAACAAAGCGCAAGCGAGAATGAATCGAGAATGTCCTGATCGCGATTCTTTTTTAACGACGATTCTTGCGATTCTTTCTGAACGACGATTCATGCACGATTCTTACGATTCATTTTGAACGATGATTAATGCTAACACTGCCACGATTCATACGATTCTTTCCTTGTAGTTCATGAATCGCTCCATGTCTAGTGGCCACAAGCTACATCTACTTCTAAATTCACTCTTAAGGTAATTTGTTCTATTTCCTTTTGCTTTTATAAGCATTTTCAATGAAGACCAACTAACTTAAGCTTAGCCAATAATGGAAATAGAAATGTATTTTCACAGGTATACCAGTACTTTAAGTATAATTCGATCGAAACCAACCTCCCTGTTTATCTTTCGGTTATGATGTATAATAGCGGCTGTCGTCTGCTAGCAAGCGGTCTGGGCGTGGCTTAAGGAGTTCGGGCGTTGCCAGCCGTAAGAAATGAACGCGCGGAAGATAACTACGTAACACGAAATTCGCAATGCGGCGCGGTTATTTCAAACACACAATTTTTCGATGTTTGTTACATTGCATTGAAGCACACTTATTGTACAAAGTTAACCAAACCTGCATGTTGATTCATACCCAATGAAAATGCTGTTATTTCAGGGCAAACACATCGCGCATATACGTTATTACCAAGCCCCGGATTCTTAGGTTCTGACCTATTTTATTCCTGACCTTCTACACTCCAAACTTAGGTTTATTTTAATGTTTTAGTTACCAACGAGTAATATACTTCAATTTTATAGAGCTTAAATTGACCTAATTTTACGTTAGGACCTAATAAAACCTATTTTTCGTGATAGAACCTAAAAGTGCCTAATTCGGTTATTTAAGCAAATAAGAGTAGATTTGTGAATATAAAAGTGTTTTTAAAATGAAGGGAGACCGTTCGAATAAGGAAACTATCAAATAATTAGATTATGAAATCTTGCGCAATACCTTACAATAAACTTTAATTAAACCGTCCACCACAATAATAAAGTAATTAAAACGTTCGCCGCCTTCAGTTATCATAGTCTAGCTATAGTCTAAAGAGGTGGTCAGTGGAACGCGACTTTTCTGAAACGTGTGATGTTTACATGCCGCAACAATAGGTGAAAACTAGAGGCAAACATTTTAATAGCGCTGTTGAGTAGTATGCGTTATTGCTTATTCCGTTATAGGGAGTTTCTAACACGACATTTTTTAATTTGCTACTTTCAAATACATACTAAAGCTACAGTTAATTTAACTTTTTACAATTTAAAGTTAGTGTTTTAAACAAAGTGCCCAGTGATTTGCATGAATATATATATATATATATATATATATATATATATATGTATATATATATATTTGTCATGCAAATATCTTTAATACATGACATTTTAAAAAAAGTTACAGCCATTTTTCAAAGAATTAAAAGTTTTCGAAAAATGCTGCATGTAAAGGGTAGTTGGGGAAGGAGATTTTCTTGAAAACTCTTCGAGTCGCATCTTTGGAAGGTATTGAACCTAAATACCAGGTGTGGTATTTATCCGACTTTTCAATTTTGCTTTCTTTGGATTCACGAACCTCAAAACATGTAGTTGCAGCGAAAGCTCGGTATCGAATTTTTGGATGGTAAACGTAATAGAGAAAGTAAAAAGCTTGAGTAAGACTAATTTGTATACCCAGTAATAAGTACCTCAGCTTGCTCAACTGCATTTTAATACTATGGTGGAGTTCATGATCTTGGTTCCAGAGAGGAAAATAAAAATCACACGACTTTCTCTATCACTCTTTTTCAAACAATACTTACAAAAGCTGATTCATGGTATCTACTTCTTGTTAATCGAGATAAACTTTCATTGTAGGAATAAGAAGAATGCAGTAAACTAAAGGGATAGTCAAATATTTTAAATGTGGGTCGCTATTTGATGGATTTGAAATTCCGTTCTTTTCAAGTGATCGCGGAAAAAAGAAAAAAAAATCCTGATGTTCTACATTCACATGGCTTTCTCTAATCATTCTTCTACAAACTATGCTTACAAGAGCTTATTATTCCAGCTTCTTCTTGTTAATCCAGACAAACGTTCAATTTACATTTACAATTTTGTTATACGATACAGTAGGTAAAGTGAGTCAGCATTTTAAAGAGCGCGTGGCTATATGAGGGCTTTGAAATTCGATGCTCTTTGCGTGACCACGAGAAAATGTCGAATACCGACTTCCCATTTGAGAGAATTATAAGTAGGTATTTGAAAGTTTAAACCAATAAGAAGGAATATCTCAGAATGGTTAAATTAAAAAAAGAAAGTAAAACAGAAATGCTTTGACATAAATTGTGTGCTTTAACGAGAACAATTTTCTTCTTGTAGACAGATTTGCCTATCTTATAGTTTACCAATTGTGCAAAAGTTACTCAGAATGAAGAGGACTTCAGAGGATATACCCAGGAAATGCAATATATGCATTTGACATGAAAACATTTTAAACATGTGATTAATCAAAATCGTTGAGTCATTTTTGAGAAAATAGAAAGCTTTTGGGAAAAGTTTCCATTTAAAGGGTATTTGGGGGGGGGTAAATTTCTTGAAAATCTTCCTGACGCATGTTTGGAAGGTGCTGAACTTAAAATACCAAACTGGTTATTTAACGACTTTTCCTTTCTGAGTTTGCTGATCAGACACAGATGCGTAGTAGGACTCTTGTAGTATAATCTCTTACAGCTTAGTGTTACATAAAAGTCATTCAGAATGAAGAGCACTTCTCTGGCTATTCCCAGAAAATTGGAGATATACCTAATTATATTTGCCATGAAAATATCTTAAACAATAGCGGATTCTAATCAAAATTGTTGGAACCGTTTTTGAGAAAAGGGATAGTTTTGGGGTAGAGGAATTTTCTTGAAAATCTTAGCACATTTTGGAGGATACTAAGTTTGAACAATTCTTTTTTTATTTATGCTGTTCACACACACATTTGCTAAAGATGTTTCTTTTTAATTCAGGCACTCTCAAAACGTGTATCTCTGATGAAATTTCGGTATCGAATTTTTGCGTAGAATGCAATACTTCCTCTATTTGTTATACGTAAGTGATAGTGAAATTAAAAATCGTTTCAAGACGCAAGGACTCGGATGTGTGCTGATATAAACAGTTATTTAAAAGAGAAAATGTAAAAGGTTGCGCAACATTTTCTTCCAGAGGCAAATGAAACACGAGGTGGACCTTCTAACAATGCTGAAAAGATCCTGAGTTGTTTTCATCTGGGTACTATAACGCTAAACAGAATGTGAGTGAGGTCATAGCGAGCCGCTCTTATTACCGGAAGACTGGTAATATAATCAAAGCGATATACAGGCGGTAATATAATCAAAGCGAT
Organism: Deroplatys truncata; assembly: GCA_030765065.1. NCBI lineage: Eukaryota > Metazoa > Arthropoda > Insecta > Mantodea > Mantidae > Deroplatys > Deroplatys truncata. The sequence goes on along the minus strand of CM060989.1, from coordinate 89,130,845 downwards.
ATACAAATAAACTTACATAGAGCAGAATGTTCGCACAAATCAAAAACGGATTATAACTAAAGAATTTCAACTAAAACCAAACTTAAATTTAACTTTCAAATGAAACTCTTTCATCCAGTTTAACTTTAATTCATGCTAACATCTTATAAATTCTTGGAATTACGTCGTGATATTTTATATAGATGCAGAGGATATCAATGTAAAGGTGCAAAAACAGAAGTACAAATAACCTACTTTTAATATATCAGTTGGTGACACGTTTGTAATACTATCAAATAAGGAAATGAGGGATTGGATTTAGAAAGGGAATGAGCGTTATTTGTTGAAAGTTGGGTAAATCTAAATGTCTGTTTCATTTGCGAAATCTTTAATTATAATTGTGTTATATAAAACTTGCATCTGTATTAGGTTTCATAAATTAGAGTATGATTAACATGAATGAGTATATGAATATTTAGGTTCAGTAAAGATTTAAATCGCCTGCCGACAGAAGAATGGGCGTGTTTGTTTACTTAGAAGATGTGTCGTGGTGAAGGTCACTGAGCAAAAGCTTGGTAGGTGATAGCAATAGCTCATCGAAGAGGGGAAAGTTTTATTTATACCAAACCACGACCTGATGCTCGTTTCTCAACTTGCTTGGAGCTACAGCTCACAAGCTTTTGCTTGTTTTTATTTATATCACCCAATGTCGTTCTTTAAGTTTAACGTCCCTAACTTGGTAGTCGTATCGGATGACGAATGAATGAAATGGGTGAAATGATGCTCAAATGAGCCCGGGGTCCATAGAGCTTACAGTTATCCGACATTCGACTTCTCAAGATAAGGGAAAACTCCGAAAAACGTTTATCCGAACAACTCACTCTAACCGAGACTAGAACTCGGGATCTCTTGAATGTGAGGCAAACACACTATCCGCAGAGTCAGTACTTTCTATATTGTTTTTATAACCACATACAACGAAATGTGTCATGCAGGTTTATCTATATTAACAAGAAGAAGATAGAAGAAGAAACTTTTATAAGAATAATGGGTAGAGAAAGTTATGTGAATCCAACATCAGGTTTTAATTAAGCACAACCTTAAGAGCCGAATATTTGCAGGGTTGCAGTAGTTTAGGAACAAAAATGTTAAGTGTAACATCTTGTATGAACGTTTCCATTTATCATAACACTTGTACGTGACTTTAAGATCAGACCCTCCCTACCTGCCTGGGACTTTGCAAGGGGTAGTGTCTGAACATTCCGAAAGCATTTCTGTTTATGATGGGCAGTAAATGACTCAACCAGGAATACAATACAACAGCACCACATGTTAAAAGTGGATGGGGTAACATCTGTTCCGCAGAAGGTACAACCTTTGGCTAACAAGAAACTCCAGACCGCACTGCAAACAGTACTCAAGCAATTCGAATACACTTATTTACGTTTAATTCCAAGAAAAATTCCGCATTCTAGATGAAACGAAGTGAGTAGCATATACCGCGATTTAAGGAATATAATTGACGAATGCTTTGTGGTAAAGTGTTTCTTTTCCTCCCTGTCGGCCTGCGTTTTATTCTAGTAGCAACAGCTATTCGGAAAGGCTTTTTTTCGTTTATCCCGTAGAGACAATTTCCAAGAAAGTTTTAAGAAGAAAAATACCGGGCTCATCTATGCCATAATTATCTTTTCCATTCTTTCCATTAATAAGAACAATCAGGCAGAAAGGAAGTTGAAGAATACTCCATAAAATGCTATATTTGCAAATCTATACTTTTAGTCATTGATTTACTTTACACTAAATAAAACAAAGAAATACAGGGGGATTAGAGGAGGAAAGTGCAAGAAAGGATTAAACAATCCTTAGATAATTTATAGCTTAAAACGCTGACACAGTGAATTTACACTGTGTGGTTCAAAATCGCAATTTTATGTTTAAGGATTAGAAATCAATAGGAACCTTCGCAGTTAGACGAAGTCCTCTACTGATTAAAAATCGATATTCTTACTCGACAAAAATTACTCATATCGTGGAAAATGTAATGTGAATAGAAGCATAATTTTGCATGAATGCTATATAGTATTCACGTTAAATTTTGTAGCAGTATTTTATATCACAACAATGTAAATGCCAGTGTGATAGTAGTGTAAATAAGCATTATTGTATGACATTGATTTGAGATGTTTGTTAATTATATGCATTGTTAGGAAATAAGTTTACACGGCCTCACTGAAACTGACAATAAGAGCGGGTAACAATGAGCGAGGGGGTGAGTTGTTTATCAATTATTAGAGACAAGCAAATGACGTCAGATTGCCGCGCTTTTCTTAGAAATGGCGGGAATTTCTTCCCTAGAGCATGTGTGTTCGTAATTTTGATTGGATATAAATATAGACGCTAATGTTGGCACGTTTTATTAACCAATAGCAGCTCTGTTATAATCTTTAGGCATATCGGGTGAGGGAGTATAAATATGAAGCAGGGAGACAGGTTTCGTTCAGTCCAACAAAAGCATTCGCGGGTTATACGTCGCACAGTCAGTCCAAAAGAAGCATTCGCGGGTTATACGTCGCTCAGTCCAAAATATCATACCACGGGTTCCATGTCGCGTAGTTCAAGGGAAGCATACATGAAGTACACGTTACGCAATTCCACAGAATCTGTCGCGTCGTAAAGTTAGTTATAAATGTGAAATACGCGAATTAATAATGTGCAGCAAATAAGTGATTGTAGTAACATTAGAAAATATAACATTTTCAGACTGGCGTGTATCAAGAGTCAATATGTGAACTTAATTAATTGTGACGGTATTAAAAGTGTAAAAACAAATTCTTTTATCAGTGTTATCTTTTAGTAAAAACTCCTTTCCGTTTACACACCCTGTTCAAGAGATATGCTCGACTGAATAATAATAATAGCTAGCCGGAGGATAATGAACCCAACATTCAAAGTAGTAAAACAATAACAGGCACCCAACAATAGATAACACGAAGTGACCGCGACGAATTGGCTCTCATACGTGGGGCAGATAAACATGAAGCATCTTCCAACTACCAACAAATATTTTACTTCAATTTCCTACGAAAAATATTTTTGACCACTATTAATTACATATTTCATTATAATGAAGTTGGTTACATCCACCATACGGAAAACTAACAACGCCACATGTAGCATTTGTGTATATGTCTGTCTGTGTGAGTGTCTATGTGTGTGTTTTAATGAGAGGTAGTGTCTGAGTGTGTGTGTGTGTGTGTGTGTGTGTGTGTTTTAATAAGTTGTAATGCCTGAGTGTGTGTGTGTGTTTTAATGAGTTGTAATGCCTGAGTGTGTGTTTTAATGAGTTGTAGTGTCAGAGACTGTGAGTTTTAATGATTTGTAGTGCCAGAGGCTGTGTGTTTTAATGAGTTGTAGTGCCAGAGACTGTGTGTTTTAATGAGTTGTAGTGTCAGAGGTTGTATGTTTTAATGAGTTGTAGTGCCTGAGTGTGTGTTTGTTTTAATGAGTTGTGTGTGATTTTGTGTGTATGTGACCATTGGAGTGTGCTAGACAGAGGACCAGGCACCAAAACAACGGGAGAAATAACCTTCTTTAAATAATGACTAAAATCATCCGCAGGAACACAGAGCCTAAAATAAGATTGCGATAAAATAGCACTCTTGGCAGCGGCATGCGCACCTTCATTGGATATAAGTACCTTCATTATCGCGTATGCCGAAATTAAATTAAAGTGAGTTTTATTTATGGACGCTCTTTAACTACTATGGTCCTTAGCGTCCCATTCTATATTGGGCGTGAAATTTTGCTCAGAGGCCTCTTTATCAGGCTTGAGGTTCTTTTACTTGCCGTAAATCTACGACATGGGACCACCGGCTTTACTTCCCTTCCGAAGGAAGCCGTGCTAAAGATTTTTACGCCCGAAAAAAATCCATCACCCTCCGCTGGGTTGTAACGACGCCTCGACAGGAATTCAAGGTGCGGTGCTTCTCAAGACGGATGGGATAACCGTGGAGAAGCGTCGCGCGCAACAAAGTCTTACTTTGTTGATCGGACTTACCCTGAACCAACAATGAACCGAGGTGAAGGCGAAGGAATAAACCGGACCAGCAATAGAGTCAATGCCCTTCTGTATTACAAAAGGGTTCACCTTCTCAAACGTTTGTCCTTTCTCTGTTTGCGTAATGACTAAGTAACAACCAGATGACGGTGGTGCTACTTCTGTTACCAAAACTTTTCGGCGTGTTATTAATATTGGAGAAAGAGGGCTCCATAGCGAAATAAATCCTCCACCACTGCAACCGTCTCCGACTTCAGGCTATGTCTTCCCGGGCGTTACCTCGGCTTGGGTGAGTGGCCTATCCATACCGGTCTCACCCCAGGGTCACACCTCCCAGAACATAGACAGAGGGACCCAATGGCCGTGGGAAGTCCGCAGCTCATGTAGTGCCCCCCGCGGGACTGCAGTTGAACAGCAGATACGAACACACACCCTACATGACGACCCCGGGTAGTGGGGATGACGCCATTATCCACTCACCCAGCTGCGCACCCAGTGCGCGGGTATCCTTCAGGCTGTGTCCACGGAGGATTAAAACTAAATTGGAAAATAAACCAAAAGTGTGTGGGCGTTTCACACGCAAGGTAGGCCGGCGAGGAAGAAAAAGAGATATGTGAATGGTCGTGGTGTGAAATGTTTGTAAATAGATTAGAGAAAAATGAAGAGTGGCGAGTGGGGGTATGGAACGAAATGAAAAGAACGCACGAGAGCGCATCTTGTGTCTCCCGGTCAAGAGGACGAACCCACCTCGACCGGATAAGGGTGGAGGGATGACGATGGTGATGAGTGGCTCGGAACCCCGGGTGTGCCAAACCCGTACTCACATAAAGTGAGCCCCTGGGGGTTGGAAGCTGCGTTGAAACAGTGGGACAGCAACCACGGAAATAGAAAAGATCCCTGTTGGTGAGACAGGTGTTAATAAAACCATAGAACCTGAACCCAGTATAAGAAATAATTGTAGAAAAGGAAGAGTAAAATAAATGAAGATAACGTGGTTAGTCCAGATGAGGGTGAGGACTGGCTCGGGCACTCTGGGTACGTCAAAGCCATACTCACATAGTGAGCCCCTGGGGGGGTGAACTGCGAGTGTGTTTTGCTGGTGAGTTGTAGTGTTTGATTGCGAGTGTGTGGGCTTTGGAGTTTCAGTGTGTTTTTGCTGGTGAGTTGCAGTTTGTGACTGGGGGTGTGTCAGCTTTGGAGTGTGGGTGTGTTTCTGCTAGTGAGTTGTAGTCTGTGACTGCGAGTGTGTGAGCTTTGGAGTGTGGGTGTGTTTGCGCTTGTGAGCTGTAGCCTGTGACTGTGAGTGTGTGAGCTTTGGAGTGTGGGTGTGTTTCTGCTAGTGAGTTGTAGTCTGTGACTGCGAGTGTGTGAGCTTTGGAGTGTGGGTGTGTTTCTGCTAGTGAGTTGTAGTGTGTGACTGCGGGTGTGTGAGCTTTGAAAAATGAGTGTGTTTTTGCTAGTGAGTTGTAGTGTGTGACTGTGTGGGTGTGAGCTTTGGTGTTGAGTGTGTTTGTGCTGGTGTATTGTAGTGTTTGATGGAGAATGTGTTGGAGTGTGAGTGTGTTTGTGCTAGTGATTTGTAGTGTTTGAAGGCGAGTGTGTGAGCTACGGAGTGTTAGTGTGGTTGTACTGGTGAGTTCAAATAAAGCATGCATTTTGAATTTTCTGGAAATAGCCTGTGAACTCCCGTTCATTCTGATTGAATTTTGTATTGCGCTAAAAATCTAGGAAGCTATGAAATGCTCTAAAATGCAGGAAAGATGTACAGTTTGAGGAAAACCAATATTTTTTTGTGTTAGCATTTGTGATAATATTCCAGGATATGTCATTGCACCTTTGCACTTAAAAGTGTATTATAAATGTTTGAAAGTTTGCATAATCTTATAACAGCCTTAGGGGTGTTCCAAGTCTGAAAAATCATTTTATATTACAGCTGCTTTACCCGAAAATTCATCCATTTAATATTTCTTGCTTTGTACAGACTGAAAAAAAGGAATTGCTGAAAAGCATACATTTAGTAACTCAAAACACTTTAATAATGACATTCTTTGCAGCTTGGTAGCACAGAAGGTTAATTTGCTTTCAACTCCTTTTATAAAAAACAATAATAAAATTACAATTTATTCATTCAGATGACTTTCTCTACCCTCTATCGTTTATTAGTATATACATAAATTATTCTTAATCAACCTTTTTTTCTGTCTACTACATTTTAATATAAAAGGAACTGCAGAAATATCTGCATTACACATTTCGTTATTGATACAAAAAGAACAGCAATAGTCAGATATTTAAAAACTGGACGCTATACGCTGCTTTAAAATTCCATTCTGTTTCTATGACATCACGAGAAACAACTGAATGTTGAAAGGACTTTAAGATAATGGCCAACAAAATGAACAATTCAAACCTTCAAAAAATGAGCAATTCGCACATTTAATAACGGATATCTCAGAAAGGGCTCATGCCACAATAAAGCTTATTTTAAATATATTGTATGTTTTAAAGAGATCTACATTTTTGGTGTAGCACGTCTTCCTCTATCACTTAAGGATTGCCAGTTATATAAGGTTATAAAAAATTCCTTCCGTATGAAGGACTTCATAGGCTCTTTCCCAAAAATCCGAGATATACATTTTATTTGCCATGTAAATATTTTTAATGTATGGTATTTTAATCAAAATCGTTTCAGCCATGTTTAGAACATAAAAAATTCCCAAACATATTCCATGTAAAGGGAGTTTAGGTATTTATCCGACTTTTCGTTTTGAGTTATGACACACGCGACGTTTCCACAAATGCTTTATTTGGATGCCGATGATAATAAATAATAATAACAACAATACATCAACAACGATAAATAACAACACGCGGGCCGTATAAGTATACAACTACAATGGGTCGCTGTACATTGTGTGCATGGGTTGGCTACATGTTATGCCTATAGCGTGTTTTCCATTCTCACCGTTGGCAACAACCGCCTAAGCCACGTGCAGGCCGCTTGCTAGCAGACGACAGCCGCTATTATACATCATAACCTATCTTTCTATGCAGAATCACAAGGCGATATTGAAGTTCACGTGGCTTATAGGTTAAATAAAATCTAATGTATGTATTCTTGTTTAATAGGTTCACTCATAATTAAAGTTTTAAAACAATACGAAAAGTGAATTGTTATCTTTAATCATAAAAGCTTACTGTAGCATTTAACCTCCCTGCACTTAAGAGTATTTTCGATAAGAGTAAGTCTCTTGTATCTGGCCTGCATATGCACCAGTTGTCAAGTGTAATTCCTCATAGCACTAATACCATAAAGTGTGCTGATAATTATGCATATTAGCTGGTGCTGAAGGGTAATTCTGTTCGACTACTTTATAATGCCGATCGCGATAGCATTTGTTGAACTACCAACATCACAACTGTGTATTCACTGGATTCCAGCTGCTACCGACGTAATATGTAACAAACATCGCTAGACGTTAAACAAGCAGGGAATACATAGGTACATATGATGTTGAAGTTTGCGTAGTATGTATTTGGTATTGCGTACACGCGTAGAATAAATAGTGCGTGTTCTCTATAAGGCAAGCATTAGGATAACCAATGGATGTCACATGCAATGAATAAGCGCGTAAAATAACTAATGCGTGTTCTCTATAAGGGAAATGAAAGTGAAATGTGCATACTATGCGTATAACGCACATAAACATGCACGGATTGTGTGCGAAAACACAAAAATGGGTAATTACAAGCATTAACTGATCCGAATTATTAAAATCCATATTGAGATTTCACCGCAAATGCATGTTTTGAGGCTCCTGAATTAAAAAAAATACTTTTATTCATGCCCGTACCCAGAAAAAAATTTCGGGGAGGTTTTTCCACAAGTAGATCTAAACTTAACAATACCCCACACAGTTACCATGTACCTACTCTGTAATATATAGACGTTACAGGGATAAGAAAATTGTTTGGAGACATTATATAGTCAAGAAAAGCTCACCAGAAAGAAAACATTCCACCTTACAGCACAAAACATGGGGACTGCTTCGAAAACCGGAATGTATGGTCCCCTTACCTATGTAAGACGACAATATTAAGTTTCTCTTTTTCTTGTAGATGTGCTACTAGCTATAGACCTACTGTTATCTGAGGACATTTTTCCATATTGGTTTGCTATGAATTTAAATAAATAAAACTGTCACTTTCAGGGGGGGTTTGAACCCTAGAAACCCCCCTCTATATATGGCCCTGCTTTTACTTATTCTACCACGTACCTAATAGGTAGAGAAGGTATTGCATTCCGCACAAAAATTCAATCCCGAGATTTGACTGGAAATACATGTTTTGAGCCGACCTGAATCTGAAAGAGGCTTTTTACATATTTACCGCATAGCTTGTAGTTAGGGAAGGTACTACATTCAACCCAAGTATTCTACAGCAAGATTTCACTAGGAATACATTTCTGAGGCCTCCTGATTAAAAAAAAAGTAATTTTACCTAATCAGCTGTGTACCTAGGTAGAGAAGATATTGCATTACACCGAAAAAAATCCATAGTGAGATTTTACTGGAAATATATATTTTGAGGCCCCCTGAACAAAAATAGCAATTTTGCTTTTTCTACCTCATCCTATTGGGTAGAGAATGTATTTGTCCATTTTATTTCCTAAAAATACATTTCTTGGATTCATGGTGCCTCAAAACATGCATTTTCTGGTGAAATCTCAACATCCTATTTTTGGGTGGATTTTAATACTTTCTCTGCTTACTGTAAATACATGGTAGAGAAAGTAATAAGAATATTGTTAGTAAATAAATAAAGTGCATTTTATATAGATAAACTTGTGAAAAGTAAAAATACTCGAAACAAAATAAACATTAAACACACAATAAATTGGCATAGGATATATGACAAAGCGTGAATGTTTAAATATAGAACCCAAATCAGTATGCTTGGATTATATGCGAAAACAAAACTGAAAAGTAATGACGTCTTATAACAAAACAACAAAAAGCAAACTGAAAACAAATAATAACCGTACACAATTCCGAAAACAAATATAAAATGCAAGGATACTGAGAAAGAAAGCAAACAAAATACGTATCTGTGAACACTATCTAAACACAAAATGAGGTACGCATGCAAAATAAAGCAATAAAATAAAAATAAGCACAATATATTTGATTGTGTGATTATCTGCTGTTAAGCGAAAGGTAATGGTGGCCCCAAAAAGGGCCATTTTCCTCCCTTATATCTCAGATGCCATAGTTTTCAGACAATGTGGCCAAAAAGTTGAAAACCCCATTTTCTTGGCACACAGTTTCTGTACATAAATTCATGGTGGTAGGACTCAAACAGCTCTCGTTGCATCCCAAACTGTCTCCTCAGCCTCCTCTTGCGGTGCATCTCTAAATTTTCTGCATGCTCTGTGTGGATGTTGGTATTAGAAGGTTCCATGAAGTTTTCACTATAATGTTAAATTGCTCGACGTTGCCATAAGCAGCCCAGCCAACGGAAACAATGTGCGATCCTGGTAGAATGTACTGCAGGATTAGGTTCTTCAACATAGCAGCCCTTCTGTAAGGTACCTCCAGTAGGGAGCACCTTCCACTTTGCCTTTCGACCATACCGAAGACCCAGCAGCCTCTCCTTGGTGATATATGCAGTGGAAGAATTTTGATTCATATATCATGATGATTAAAGGATTGCCATTCTCATCTAAGGCCTCCTGTGGGAGCAGTGTGACACACCAAGTGAGTTTAGAACTCCTCTCGACAAAAATTTGCAACATGAAACTAGCTGATGCAAACTTCAGTGGCTGCATCTTGTAGAAGATGATCCTTCACCCAACCATAAACAAATATAATTATCTGCTTAAATGGGAGCTTGCTGCTGGCAAAGAGCAATCCTTCCCTCACAGATTTAAAAGGTTTACAACTTGTGCAGAACCACTGTTTATCATCCGCAGTGCTATCATGAGTGGTTATAGTACACTCCTCATTGCACCATTGACACTGTTTAGTGTTTTTCTAAAGATGGTGTCTTACTAGCTACTGCCTGGCCTTCTGTGGTGTTTCCAGTGCCTGAAACAAATCTTTATAGAGGAAGTCCTCTTCTCTAATTGCTGCACTCTCCATCACTTTTTTTACGTTGAACAATCCAAGTTGCAGACTTCGGTCTTCCACCCATTCTAAACAATTCACTGTAAACTGTTACGAATGTAGTTCAAGGCAGAAATGAGACAAGAAGTGAAATGGCAGAATAGCAGTGTATTGTAATCACGAGAAGTTCTGCAGGGCTGAGGGAAGGGGAGGTTATTATTGTTGGTTAATGTCTGCTTTGTCTTTATTTATCAGAAGTCTCTCGGATAGGACACACCATATGCATTGTTTGTTGTTGGACATAGCTGGTGTTTCACATTGCACCAATGTGTGTGTCACTTCAAATATTGAATGCAAAGAATGTTGCAAGTTAATGCTATTACAGTTATCATTCCTGGTTAAATATGAATATTCCCACCATGTTCAGCAGTGTCTAAAGGACAAGCAAGAGAGGTTATATGTTCCAATTATGTCCATTAATGTAAACTTCTTAAAGGTGGTGATCATAGTAGGTTGGTGCGTTGACTCCCAGACTTTTTCAAACAGTTACTAGAAGTTCCAACACATTTTAAATTTTCAGACATCCAACATATCCCTTAGGTTTCTCCACAAACATAAAATAAAACTATAATCCCAGGTAGAACTCGCATCCTAGGAGATACAGTACCACATGTTTTTACTTTTCTCGCTGTCTCTGATGTAAGACGTGGATATTCTGGACATTACCAGGTACAGTGTTGATAAATAAATGAACAATAACAATGTGAACACAAATATCCTGCTCACTCCCACTATCTTTGCTGCATGGTATGTTCTTCTTCTTCAGCCGACGCCCGTCCTTGGCTGGTCTGCCATTCGAGCCTTGCCTCCCAGTACAGCCGTGACCTTCCTTCCATAGAATCTTCAACTATAACAGTTTGCAGGGCAGTGCAGGAGGCCAAATGGTCAGCAGTGCCTTCCTCTTGCAAACAGAGGGGACAAATTGGGCTATCCACCACACTGATTCTATGCAGGTGTTTTTGCAAATAATCGTGCCCTGTAGTCATCCTAAAGGTAGCTACTGCCAGCTCCTGGGGCAGGTTGTTGGGGATGGGGTTTGAAGCAAGCATTTCCCATCTTTTACCAGCTGCCGCTACCTTCCGAGAGTCTACCATTGCTCCTTGATTCGAGATGTTATGACGCTACTGATGTTTGAGTATGTCATTGGTACAATTGGCTGCTCCATTGAGCACCCTTCCTTGGCTAACGCGTCGGCTTTCTCATTTCCATCAAGGTCGCAGTGGCCCGGGACCCATTGCAAATGAACTTCTGTCAATTCTTGCAGTTTATACAGTCTATCTTGGTATTCAGTGACCAGATCGTCCTCATGTTGGTTTCCTTGCGAGCAGAGAGCCTGAATGGCTGAAGTGGAGTCAGATAAAAAGACCACTTTACACTGTACATTCATTGATATTAAGGCGATAGCTGCCTCACTGATAGTGGCAACTTCGCCGTTGAAATTATTCCACATCTTACCTACAGGAAAGGCTCTACTACCCAAAGCAGAACAGTAGCCCGAGCCTGCACAATCATTTTGGGCCGAGATGAAGCCATTCTGATGGAGGGTAAATTGTAGCTATCGTCTCAAGGGCTGCAGCCTTAAGTAGGTAAGGGGGGTTGTCTGCCTTTGGATTATTAATTCCAATGATAGTTATTCTAGAGGGGATCTCTTTAAAATCAAGGTGGAAACTCCTTTTTTTAAAACACTGGCGCTCTAATAATTGAATATTGTATTTTGCCTGCAGGGCTTCTGCCCGAGCTGTTGGGTTTTCTTGTGTTTTGAGCCAGAGACTAGCTGGCTTATGCTGTCGCCAGAAATTATCTGAAGTCCTATAACTTCTTTCAAAGAATTTCAGCAAGGCGCTATCTCGTCTGTACTCCAGTGGTTCAATATGAGTTTGGCTTTCAAGGGCAGGGATTGGTGTTGATTTCGCGGCGCCAGTACATATGCGCAATGCATTGTTTTGGCTGACGCTTAATTTATTCATTGCAGTTTTACTTGCCGTACTGTAAGCTTCACAACCATACTCTAACAAAGGTCTAATATATGTTTTATATGTAGTTGTCAATACGTCCTGCATTGCACCCCACTCAGATCCAGCAAGTCTTCTGAGTATGCACTGCCTCTTACGGCCTGTATTACGATCTCCGGTTAAAAGTCATGGTTTGTAACCTATCAGTTATCGCTACCTGAAGGTTAGGTGCATTGCCGCGTATTACAAACGCATATCAACCGATGGTTAGTAACCCTAAGGTTTATGATGCTGGGCGAGAAGTTGGCAACACCAAAGAGATATGTATTTCTCCTTGGCAATAGTTTTCTGAGTGATTTCACTGTTTATACAACGCTATCTCGTGGTAATCTGCAACATTATAGCGTCATTATTGGTCATTAGTAACAAGGCGAGCGGACAGACTATTATAGATTGTGAACGGTTTTGGAGATTTTTTAGAGAAATTTGACATGAACATAACCTAAAATGTAATTTATATACATGTCATTGAGCACACAAGATGCGGTTCTAGTACGTTATTGGATTACTGAGCTACAATAGGATACCGTAAACAATAGTTATAATTACCTTTTTATTAGCTTTTCCGTTCGCGAAAGCTATTATATTTATAGAAAAGCAACATCGATGGTTCTAATGTTGATTCGGATTTACACATGTTGCCTGACATTTAAGTTCAACACAATATTCTTAAGTTTGTTGCATCTTTCTAATACCGTTCCTTGGTTATTCTATTTGGAAAACTATGCCACACTTCAAAGTTTCGTTAAAAATAGTGTTAAGAGTTTTGACGTAAAAGTTTTACGAATATCACTTTAATAACCGAAAACCATAGTCTTTTGACGCAAACATTTCATGAATATCACTTAAAACTAACGTGGAAAGCCATTCGACAATTTTAAAAACCAACCTAAATATAAACTAACACGCAAAATACGTTTACCTTTGCCCACACTGCTTGTCATTTAACCTAAAATGTTTGGCCTTCCAAAAACAATCCAAGCACAATGGTTAGTTCCTTACGCCCTAAAAGTAATATTTAAGACTGGGTGTTGGAGTGAACTATTCTAATGTATAGATAACATTTCCAAAAACTTGAAAATATATTCTGAATCACTCTCAATAATCAATCTCTGCCGGTGGTACGCCATGTTTCATTCGGAAATACGAGTTAACTCCAAGGTATCATCTTTATCCACCACTTGAGGTGGTGGTTAGTTTACCTCCAAAAATAACTCCCGGGTAGCCCTTAACCAAAGATTGTAATACAGTCGCAGTACGTAACTCTCAGGTAAATCTTACCCCAAACCTTAACCGGAGATCGTAATACAGGCCGTTAGTTGCCTTTGCAGAGGCACCTTCAATGTGGTAATTCAAATTGAGTTTTCCATCAAGCTGCATTCCAAGGTATTTTGTGGCCGGGAGTATGTTCAGATTAGACCCGTCATATTTAAGTTCGATCATGTGATTGCGTGTGGATGTGGTGAATAGCTGGGCTGATGTTTTATCACTGCTTACGATCATATCGTTGTCTGTACACCATCGTTTAATAATTCCAAGAGCCGAATTCATGGCTTCTTCCATTGCGGTTATGTTACTACTTGTCACCCAGATTGTGATATCTCGGTGTAACAGAGGACCTCGATACCAGGAATGATTTTTAGCTCTGGGATCAGGTTATTTATCATAATATTAAAAAGGGTGCAGCTAAAAACAGCTTGAAGAATGACAGGGGTAGAGTGTCTGTAATGCATGGCAAAGGGTGGCTCTTGCAACTGGAATATCTAAAAGAACAGTTTCTCGTGTTTTAAATGAAGAAAAACGAATACAAGAACATGAAACTACCTTGACTCCTCCTGGGAAAAGCCTTTTGCTGGATGTTGTGCACCTGGACCTGATTTACTTTGTGGGCGTGGTTAGAAAGCACGAGGTATTGTGGTGACTTGAATTAAAAAAAAGGACAATCTCCTTTAGTATCCCCCACGGCGATGCATATGATGTGTTATACGTCCAACACATGTCACACTATGTTATGCACTACTCAACAGATATCACTGTATGTCACACGCTTATACTGCCAATATATGAAAAATTAATGCCGCCAAAGCGCCGCGACTGGGGAAACAACCACAGGACGTAGCTAAGGGATCTTATACAACCTTAGGTTTATGTATTAACGGAAGGTTAGGCTTTTTTATATAAGCTTACGTTTTTTAATTCACGGAAGGTTAGGTTTAGGTTAGTTTTTTTATATAAGCTTAGGTTTCTGACTTAATTTTATATATAAAACCTTGTTTTAAGTTGTTACAGTGGTTATATCGAGTTCCTAAGCTTAGGTTTCTAATTCACGGGAGGTTAGGTTTATTTTTTTTATATAAGCTTACGTTTCTGAATTCACGGAAGGTTAGCCTTAGGTTAGGGCTTTTTTATGTAAGCTTGCGTTAACTATCTACCACTGTTGCATTAAAGGAACTTCTTTATTTAATGGAAATAACATATTAATATAACAAACTTTCACAAAAAGAATACAAACATTACAATTTTGGTGGATAGTCTTTCTTACTATGAATGCATTGCGTTTTTTCAGCATAAACAAACGAAGAAGAAATAGTGGTAACAACAGCGCATCGCATTTTTAGCGGATTTCACATTTTCATTTAGGTTGTCAGTATCCACTTTGCATGTGATTTATCAGAAAAATGGCTAATTTTGTTGTGTTCCTGACGCGATTTGCCTATATAAGTAAAACACCTAAAGCTGCCTTGAGGACGGGCCTGCCCTAATTAGGGCGGATTTTCCGAATCGAGGCCAGTCGAGCAGGAAGTCATCAGCCCTGCCGCCGATGCTGCCAATTTGGACAGGATACTGACCACTGCATAGCTCCGTCACGATGCCACTACTGCGGCTCGAGCAACCTCACAGCTGACTGCACGATCTCCGCCGCCGACGAAGGTACTGTGCCACCTGTAATGGCCTCAACCACTATACAGGCCAGGCACAGTGCCCTCTGTATCCACGCCGAACCAGGACTTCGCCACAGCCTCCATCAGCCGCACCAGCGCACTCTCAGGCTCTGCCCTCTACAGGGCAACCACCACAGCAGCCACCTCCATCCAGAGTTAACTCCACAGCGCCTTCAAGCAGACACCAGGAACTACGCTCTGAGATCCTCAACTTAGACGGTCGCCTTGGCAACATGGCCGAGGACATTCGACGCATCACAGCTAACAATGAGAACAAGCCGAAGTCCGTCTGCGCCGGAACAACCAATTGGAAGCCACACCATAAGACCTGCATGCACTAGCAACTCGAAACACTGCTAAACCGAACCAACTCCACACGCTACTCCAATCCCTGGAGAAGCGCATAACAGAACTACACAACACCCTCAGCCACCAGACTTCCACCACCACAACAGTCTTCGCCACCAAGTAAAAACTCTGCAGACAAATCTCCAGTGGATGCTATGCCGCTCTCTCCTCGGTGTGAACGGGCCCGTCGCAACCTGCGCTTCTTTGAGGACTACACTCGGCTTCACAAGGGCGAATACTCACACCACAACGTACTCAACGAGGCACTCAAAAGATTCAGGAGCCAACAAACACCAACGACGTCACCAGAAAGAACTTCTTAGACCTCTACGAATACAACCACCTACAAGAATGCTACACGCTAAAGCGACATTAATCCATCAACACCTAAAATTCCTAACATCCTCACCTTGACTTCGCTGCGGGGGCAGACTGGGCCTTAGTCAAGTCTGCCTCCCAGCAATAACTCCTCACTCCCCTGATGACCGCACTGCGGCCCAGTTTCAACCATCAGCTTGGAATGCGCGGGTGCTTTAGGCGGTACCGCAGCAAACCTTATCCTTTCAATCCGTTGGAGGAGTTTTTAGTGTGTATGCCGACGCTCGGAGAGTTCCACACTCTCAGTCCCGACTCACATCGGGGCTGAGGTCAGTGATTAAATCATTTTCTCCTCCACTCGAAAAAAAAAACAAAAAAAAAAGGCGGGCAGATGGGCACCAGATATAGAAGAGATCACATCCTGTTCTAAACTCACTCTTAAGGTAATTTATTGGCTTTCCTTTTGATTTTATAAGCATTTTCAACGGGGATACTCTAAGAGGAGTTTCACCCTTTCCCTTTATAGGTTATTCCGTTTGTATTTGGTGGCTTTCTTCCATTCCTGAAGATTATCAATTCTGTATTCTCTTGCGTATTTGATTCTGCCCAGTCTGGAGTATGTCCATAGTTGTTTAAAGTTCTTCTCAATCCTCTGATGCTACAGCCATATCGTCAGCATAGATGTATATTCTCGCAACTGTTTCTTCACTTATTAAAATGCATAATGGAACTCGCCTGGAAGCAGTATTCTAACATGTTCTCTGGTTGGCAGTAGTGTCATAGTGGCATTTCGACTGCCAATTGAAAGTGAATACATAAAGCCATGCGTTTCAAAGCATGAATTTGTACATACATAGTACAAATCGGTTTAAGTTCAGTACCTTCCAAAGATAGAGATTTTCAAGAAAATTCCCCACCCAAAATAACCATTATACTCCTCCCCATTCCTGACATGTCTTTTGTGATATTGTCATCTTGCTACAGTGCCAGTCTCTACAGACATAGCAGGTTTGATATTGGACTTTAAATACTTAAGCTACCATGTAAATACTATTGCTGGATAGAAAGTAGTAGGAATACCGGTAGCACACAGTGATTGTATATTTGTTAGTCAATGGGATAGATGGATCTGTTGCATCCCAGTTTTATATGTTATAATGTGTTATGTATATGCAAACTCCACCATCTTTTAAATGTTTTCTTATACAGGGTGAAAGGTATTGCTTGAACTGTAATAAAATGGCTGATAAACACAGGCACAAGGAACATCACTATGTTTCATTTTTGTAGGTTTAATGACAAAAATTGTATTGGACATATTTGCACTACTCATTATATAGAATCCATGATTAACGTACAGTTCAAGCAGTACCTTCCACCCTGTATACTGTCTTCCCAAATAATACCCATGCAGTAATGAGAATTTCTCGTTTCAAGTGATGTCTTTCTCAAACATGTCTTCAAGGTAATAGAAATTACATGGGAAATTGAAATTTAAGCATAACATAAATATAAAGTTATAATTTCGAGCTTATTCAAAGTGAATTAATCATCATAATAGTATCAACCTCATGTAAGCAATTTATTGTAGGGCAGATTGCATGTGATGGTGATTAACACTTATTTGCTATTGTTGTCCTACTGTAATGCGTGTCGAGAAGTTTACTGTTGAAATGGTGATGCTTTACAAATTTTTCTCTCTTAGATAATGCATGATGGAGAGGGGAGCATCCCCCCCAAAGGCTGTTCTTGGCTTTGGGTATATTCCTACTTACTCTGTATACTTCATAATTGTATGATGTGTTCAATTTCCCTGAGCATTGCTCACAGTGGAGCCAAATGAACAAACACAAACAAACATCACTGTATGGGCTCAATTTGTTTATTTCCCATATGACCTGTCAATAAATTTAAGGTTCCCATGTGCTGTAGGACCTCCACTGTGTTATACCAAATGTTATATATAGAACCTTTCCCAGAAAAACGAATCAAAGCGTATTTTCTATTCAATAACTTTAAGTTTTATTAACAAGAACTGGCTTTGTGTATGCATAAGTGACTAAGTGCAATTACCTATAAGATCATTCCAATAGATTGTAATAACAGACATTCAAGAGGTTAGAATTTAATGGACATTTTAATTGGGTAGGCCATTCAAATGTATATTAATGTAGGCACATGTTCCTTAAAATACCATACAAATGTATTATATAGTATTATTAAATATGAATGTGAATACAATGTCTCTAAATAATAACAATGTCTCTTTGTGTTTAACCATATCACACCCACCCTTCATAATTGTCAATCACTTTAACATGTAGTTTAGTGTGCCAGTATTAATTGTTTTTTCATATGTTGACTGCAGAAAGAATGTAACAGCACATGCTGGTTTATAAATTTGGGTGGCTGGATGAGATACTCGTTCATTAGTATTGCTCTCTGTCCTCCATAGTATTTTTAATTTTAATGTCCCTTTAACTTCACAGGTTTACAGAGATTGGAGACTGGTGGGAGGGGGATGACAATGATGAAGATGGTGCAATTGATGGAATTATGGTGGGGGAAACCAGAGAACATTCATTCTAAGTGCCATTTTATCTACCACAAAATCCCACCTCTGATCCCTAGGATTGAATCCAGGCTTTTTTGTGAGAGGCCATAGTGCTGCCCAATTAGAAGTGTGAATATGAGACAACATTTAAAACAGAGAATCATTACTCAATACTATCAAGTAATGAAACTAAGAAGTTGTTTTACAAGGCAGCTCCCACTATGACTTCACAAATGAGGTGTATGTAAATAAAGTACATACTTAAAAAAGAATAACTATTTCAGCAGATATTTTGCCATACAATACATATTACACATTTATATAATTTAAGTTGGGTGTTTTTGGTAGCTGACATTTCGATATGTAGAAATCATTCAACAATAATGTGGTAATACACAAGTTTTATGTAACTATTGTGCTTCCAAGGCCAGCGCTTAACCGAGTTACCCAGATTGACAAAAAATTCCCAAAGATATACAGTACATATGAAGAATTTTCTGTTTATGAAATGCTTTAAGTTATTTTGCAATGAAAAGAGCATTATGTCCTAATTTATTTATTTGGTATAACAGCAGGAAATAGTGTTTGAGCACAACACTAATACACATCCAAAATCAAACTATGGATCCCAAACTATTATCATTACATCACATTCAAAATTGAAATAGGTATCAGACATAACCTTTGAGCATGAGTTCTCTTGTTCGTTTTACGATATTACTGTGCAATCCATAAAAATAAACTTTTCGAAATACAGCCCCTAATTCGAACACATTTCAACACTAAATAGCACAAACACACATTTTAACACCTTAACATACTAAGTATAGTTTATATTTAAGGTTAGGGACAATATCATCTTACAGTGTGCCCCACGGTGATGAATATGATCTGTTATATTGTCCAACAGATGTCACACTATGCCATGCACTAGCTCAACACATGTTACGTATGTCATTTGTTTATGCTGCCAACATATAACAAATTAATGCCGCCAAAACGAAAATTAATGCCGCGAATGCGGAAACGACCACAGAGTGTAGCCAGGGATCTTAGACAACTTATGCTTTATGAATTAACGGAAGGTTACGCTTACGTTAGATTTTTTGTTTATGTAAGGTTTCGAAAGGTTAGGTTTAGGTTAGTTTTTTTTATATAAACTTACGTTTCTGATTCACGGGAGGTTAGGTTAGGTTTAGTTTTTTTTTTTATATCAGCTTACGTTAATGGATTCACGGAAGGTTAGGTTTAGGTTAGTTTTTTTTATATAAGCTTACGGTTCTGAATTCACGAAAGGTTAGGTTTAGGTTAGTTTTTTTATATAAGCTTACGTTTCTGAATTCACCAAAGGTTAGGCTTAGCTTACTTTTTTTTGTATAACCATAGGTTTCGGAATTACCTTTGTATATATCCTTGTTTTAACTTGTTATCACTGTTTACATCAAAGCACGCTCGCTTCGCTCGCGTGCGTTCCTAAACTTACGTTTCTGATTCACGGGAGGTTAGGTTAGGTTAGGTTAGGTTTAGTTTTTTTTATATCAGCTTACGTTAATGGATTCACGGAAGGTTAGGTTTAGGTTAGTTTTTTTTATATAAGCTTACGTTTCTGAATTCAGGAAAGGTTAGGTTTAGGTTAGTTTTTTTTATATAAGCTTACGTTTCTGAATTCAGGAAAGGTTAGGTTTAGGTTAGTTTTTTTTATATAAGCTTACGTTTCTGAATTCACGAAAGGTTAGGTTTAGGTTAGTTTTTTTATATAACCATAGGTTTCGGAATTACCTTATATATATCCTTGTTTTAATTTGTTATCACTGTTTACATCAAAGCACGCGAGCGAAGCGAGCGTGCGTTCCTAAACTTACGTTTCTGATTCACGGGAGGTTAGGTTAGGTTTAGTTTTTTTTATATCAGCTTACGTTAATGGATTCACGGAAGGTTAGGTTTAGGTTAGTTTTTTTATATAAGCTTACGTTTCTGAATTCAGGAAAGGTTAGGTTTAGGTTAGTTTTTTTATATAAGCTTACGTTTCTGAATTCACCAAAGGTTAGCTTTAGGTTAGTTTTTTTTATATAACCATAGGTTTCGGAATTACCTTTATATATATCCTTGTTTTAATTTGTTATCACTGTTTACATCAAAGCACGCGAGCGAAGCGAGCGTGCGTTCCTAAACTTACGTTTCTGATTCACGGGAGGTTAGGTTAGGTTTAGTTTTTTTTTTATATCAGCTTACGTTAATGGATTCACGGAAGGTTAGGTTTAGGTTAGTTTTTTTTATATAAGCTTACGTTTCTGAATTCACGAAAGGTTAGGTTTAGGTTAGTTTTTTTATATAAGCTTACGTTTCTGAATTCAGGAAAGGTTTGGTTTAGGTTAGTTTTTTTTTTATATAAGCTTACGTTTCTGAATTCACGAAAGGTTAAGTTTAGGTTAGTTTTTTTTATATAAGCTTTGGTTAACTATCTAACATTATTACGGTAAAGCAACTTCCTTTTTTTATATTTTTAATGCAAATAATACTTTTCAAAAAGTATACTTTCACAATAACACATAACTTTTATTACTCAATGGAGTACACTTTTGGGCTGATGCAAATAGCGTTTTAACACGTTAAACGTTCACAAAAAATATAAACCAAAATTACAATTGTGGAGGATAGTCTTTTGCTGCTTCTATTAGTAGATGGTGCAGCCTCTCTTCTTTTTTGTAGGTACGTTTGAATAAGTATTCAGCTAGATAGCCTGCAAAATGTTCCTTTTTTCGTCCGAATACGGGAATTGAATATTTGCAGTCTCTCCACTTGGATTCTATAGTATTGGTATGGATTGAGAGCCTCTGCCCTGCTAGCCTTCGTGTATTAACGGCGTGGACTTCTCCGCTGGCGTAGCTGCTGACGAATTCCACGGAGTGGTTTACTCGAAGGTGTTGGAAGCCTTCGTCTTGGAGTGTATCATATGATTTCCAGCAGTCAGATATTATTGTTGTTCCGGGTAAAATCCAGTCTTGGATTATACGGAGTAATGTTACCTTATCCCTGGTTTCAACAGGAACAAGGAAGAAGTTGGTCTTCATTTCTCGCTGGACACCTCCGAACACCCATTGTCCTTCGATGTGATGCCCACGGTTGTATTTCCTACGTCCGAACTTGGATTCATCGATTTCAACTACAGTTCCGATTCCTCCAATTGGCCTGCGGTTCTCTAGCGCCTAATTTACACAGATTTCTCGGCAATAGTTCGACCAGTTCACTACGGTATTCAAGGAGGTTTTCATCTCGCACTTTATGGTGCTACTTCTGGGATTATCTAGTATGCACCACATTATACAGAAGTGTATTATTTGTTGTGGAGTGAGATGTGCGTTACCTATAAAACTCCCTTTTCTGGCACTTAATTTCCTCCTTGGGTGACCATTTCGGCATGTGAAACACAACTGTGTTCCTTTGAACCATTTCACAGGAAGAACGTTGTCGCATATATTGCAGAGGTATACTTCGTTGATTACTCCATGCTGCACAAACAATTGCAGAAGCTTTTCTAAGTTTTGGAAGTCTCCAATACCTAGGTGTTGAGTTAGTATACTAAACACAGTATTGTGACAGCCCGTGCAAACCATTTTGCTTTATTTTGAGTACGCAGTGGTAATTTCTATCGTTGCGTTTCAACAACAATCGAAGATCAACAACAAATAGTGGTAACAACGGCGCATCGCATTTTTAGCTGATTTCACATTTTCATTTACGTTGGCAGTACCCAATTTGCATGTAATTTTTTGCAAAATGGCTACGTTTGTTTACTTCCTGACGCGATTTTCCTATATAGGTAAAATACCTTCAACGGGCGGGCAGGTGGGCACCAGCTATAGGCGAGACCACATCGTGTTCTAAGCTCACTCTTAAGGTAATTTATTCGCTTTCCTTTTGATTTTATAAGCATTTTCTACGGGCACACTATAAGATAATATTCGCCAAGGTTAGCTTGTTTTCGCTATATATATTTAAATTCTTCATTAAAACCAACTAAACTTTCGATTCATAACCTGTCTTCTACCTTACTAGGTTTTCAGGTCATGTACCAGTTTTAAACATCGAATGCGCGTTATTTGGTACTCAATATTAAATAAGGTATCACTATAAACTCCTACATTTAGACAATTGCTCGTTGATACGAAAATTCTGCTTTATTTTTATATTTCCGGCATTGCTATTTAATCAGCTGACTTCCATCTTAGTTTAGTTTCAAGCCGTACCAATCAACATGGCAGAGGTCGCGACATTCGCTTTGGAAGCGTGGTGTTCTGTGCATTAAATAACCCTGCAAGTGAAGGCAAAATATTGCGATGTTTTGAATTAAAAACAAGATTGAACATGGTCAGAAAATAAATATGAAATTACAATATCAGCACTCAGAAATTACAGAGATTGATTTTCGTGTTTTCACAGGTATTATACCATATTTAATATATAAATAAAGTATGTTTAATTTATTGTTCTTGTAAATTAGGTTCCTATTTTTCAGTTTGTGCAGAAACAAAGCCATACAAAAGTTCCGGTGAGTTATAAGTATGCTTTTGTTGGTGTACAAGAGCCTTACTCTTACCTTTTCCCTCATAACAAGTTTTTAAAAGAATACGAATTGTGTATTTAGGTTACGAATAACCTTGACTTTATTGGGCAAAGCTGTGAAATAGTGTGTAATAGCTTTCATCGATCGAGAGTCCGAGTAGGAATCTAATAGATGCAAATTACTAAACGTTAGAAGTGTTAAAAATGAACCTGAACTTGTGCAGTCTAGTTTAGGTCAACTGATGTTATAATTACTGAAACATGATTAAAAGAGAGTGAAGTGCAATATTTAGATGTAATTAGTTATAATGCTTATCACCTTACTCGAAAACAGAGTGGAAAAAGTATCTCAGTCTGTTAAGGACAACTTCGACTTTGAAAAAGAAATAAGATTACATAAGTATCACAGTGTATTGTGCCAATGTATAGTAAATTTAATATAATTGCAGTCTATAATCCCAAAATCGCCAACACTGCAGAGTTTGTAAGGGACTTTGAGACTCTATTATTGAAAAAATCAAAATGCTTTACCGTGTATTATATGATTTTAATATTAGCAGTAGTGCTGTATCAACATTTGTAACAGTTTTAAGCTAAACCACTATAAACAAACAAGCAAACCAGAGCTAATAAATGAATTACAACTATCCGGGCTTGTAGGCCGTGGTCTAGAAGGCATCGTGGATACCGACGTTTCGCCAAGTACAGTGCTCGGCATCTTCAGGGTGAAGTGATTCAGTGTCTGCAGTGGTCGGAGTCTGAAGGCTCTTCAATAAGGCTCTGTGCGCAGTCCCATAGTAAATAGAATCGTCACACAGAATTACCAACTGCTTTGGTATTGGCTGCAAGCTAAATTTAATACAGATTAGTCTCTAATCTCATTAAAAAAATATATTATAGAAATCAAATTATTATAGATACATGGACGCAAAGATATACAAGCTAATACAGAAATAAAACAAGCTAGAAAAAGAGAAGAAAAAGTAAAACATTCAGCTACCTACACCAGATATATTATGACATGTGTGAGGAAAATTGTTAGTTAGATTGTTTGGTTAATTGATGCAAGTGTTGTAATATATTATGGATGAAATGTGTTTCTAGTAACATAGGACATAGGCAGCTAGGATTTGTTCCATGCAGTGAACTTGTGTTTAAACAGGGTGGGGACAAGTTCATGCTTGTGCAGTATTGGGTTTGCGACAGCTAGTGTGGGGATGCTGAACAGTTCAGCCTGTTCTACGGAACTCACTCTAACTCACAGGTGTGCTTGGCCATGTTGGTTCTCAAATGAGCACAAGATAATATAAAATACATATTTTCTGGGATTGAATAAACTTAATTTACAATGTGATACAGTGTGATGTTTGACCTGATACCTTGGTCTGTTTTGAGTAGAGATGTGTATGATTGTTATGAATTTATAATTAATATATAAATGGTAAGGAATTCTTACCAGTGTTTAAATATATTTATTCTCCTAAACAGGTTTTGTATAGTGTAATAAAAATCAGACTTAACATAGACTTGATACCATTTAAAATGAAAAGAATTCCTTGGGTGTTTGAAGTCTAGAATACCACGGCATGGCTATGTGGCATTTTTGCACTATAACAAGTGTGTGTCTGTCTCTTGTAATAATAGTTACCAGAGCAGCTACAGTTCACTATCCTCTAGAGCTATGAGTATCAATTAGAGGTATGTTTGGTGTCTATACTAGTACTGGAAAAATCAGTGATATTCACAGGTAGTACACCCTTGTCAGCATGGTCTTAAAATTAGTGACAGGTGCGTTACACGGTAGGGAGTATATAAAAGTAAGACAAATGGAAGTGTAGGGTAAATGGTAGCGTAAGAGAGACATGCAGTGGATACAGGCTTTTTATGTGCACACACTTCCTGAATATGTAATTTAGGTATTTTCATTGCTTTCGTCTCAGTTTTTTTATACTTTTTTTGGTTGATAGATACAGCCGTTTAGCCATGGCTTTAAATTTATTAGTTACCCGATGAGTTGAACACAAGGAAGTGGTTAGATAGGCTACCAACATTGGAGGGAATAATTCAATAATTTAGATGTTGCTTAGTTTACTTTAGACTAGTTTTGGTGTCGTTTAGTAATTATGCTAAATCTAAGCACTTGATTAGGAAAAATGATTTTTCAGTTTTTATACAAATGCGTTCCCATATGTGCAAACAAAATGCTGGCAATTAAAATAACAAACACCACCAAGAACAGACAAATGATATACGTCATACCAGAGCAAGTAAAACTTAGGTTTCTTAGCAACCAGTGGTTATATTAAAGCACTCTTGCGAAGCAAGAATGCGTTTCTTAATTATGTTTATGATTCACTGCATAAGCTTAGGTTTTTGAATCACAGGAGGTTAGGTTTAGTTTTGTTTATCTAAATTTAGGTTACTTAGCAACCTGTGGTTAAATCAAAGCAAGCTTGAGTTCCTTAACAATGCTTATGATTCACTATTTATATAAGCTTAGGTTTTTGATTAATGGGAAGTTAGCTTAGGTTTAGGCTTTTTTATATAAACTTAGGTTGATTGGCAAACAGTGGTTACATCAAAGCAGGCTGATTTTGCTCACGTGCGTTACTTAACTATGGTTATGATTAACTTTTATGAAAGCTTAGGTTTCTGATTCACAGGTTCACGGAAGGTTAGGTTTAGCTTTTTTTTATAAAAACTTAGGTGAATTAGCAGTCATTAGCTATCTCAAAGCACGCTCGCTTGTGTGCCTTAACGATGCTTATGATTCTCTATTTATATAGGTTTAGGTTTCTGATTCATGGGAGGTTAGGTTTAGTTTAGGCTTTTTTTATATAAATTTAGGTTAACTGACAGTGATCAGCTACATCAAAGCATGCGAGCAAAGCGAGCA
Organism: Deroplatys truncata; assembly: GCA_030765065.1. NCBI lineage: Eukaryota > Metazoa > Arthropoda > Insecta > Mantodea > Mantidae > Deroplatys > Deroplatys truncata. The sequence goes on along the minus strand of CM060989.1, from coordinate 89,105,012 downwards.
CGTGTTTCTTAACAATGATTATGAGTAACTATTTATGAAAGCTTAGATTTCTGATTCACGGGTTCACAGGAGGTTAGTTTAGGTTTAGCTTTTTTTATATAAACTTAGTATAATTACAAACTATTGGTTACATCAAAGCATGTGAGTGAAGCGAGTGTGCGTTCCTTAACGATACTTATAATTGATTATTTGTATAAGCTTAGTTTTTTTTTATTTTCAGGAGGTTAGGTTAGGTTAGGTTTAATTTTTTTATATAAACTTTGTTTAATTAGAAAACCAGTGGTTACATCAGAGTACAGTCGCTTAGCTCACCCGTGTTTCTTAACGATGGTTGTGATTAACTATTTATAAAAGCTTAGGTTTCTGATTCGCGGATTCACGGGAGGTTAGGGTAGGTTTAGCTTTTTTATTTAAATTTAGTAAACCAGTGGATAAATTAAAGTGTGCAAGTGAACCTAGCATGCATTCATTAGCAATGCTTAAGATTCAGTATATAAATTTAGGTTTCTGATTCACGGGAGGTTAGGCTAGGTTTAGTTTTTTTTGTATAAGCTTAGATTAATTACAAATCAATGGTTACACCAAAGCCCGTAACTGTGTGTTCCTTAACTATGTTTATGATTCAATATTTGAGACCATCAAGTGCAAAATTTGTCTTATCCAGGTAAAACAAATTTTCAGAAAACGCGAAAAACTAAAATTAGGCAAACAGCAGAACATTTGAAAATTCTTTTAATGTAATAATGTCTGGACTAGACGCTTAAAGATGCATGTATTCTCTTGAAAATCAGTCTCAAATAATATGGGGGTAAATCAAAATTTAATTTTGGATAAGGCAAGATTTGCACGTTACGGTAGTGGATATGGCGAGTTTTGGTGCAAACACAATGCTAAATTACAATTAAGTGCAAACATTTTCGATTTACTTCTCAATATTCATGTTTGACAATGTTAATAAATGACTTATTGCAATGTTTGTATAATTATAACCATTTCTGATTTCACTAAATTTTCACAATTTTTTCACCAATTTCGCATAAGGATGTCTATGAATCACTCCTTTCATAGTTTGCTCACTAAAATTGACCAGTTTTCATATCACACACATTTATGACTTGTAAAATTTACATATTATGTTTAAAATGTAATACTAATAACTAATGTTCAAAAACAAACATCAAATTCTAAGTTCTCCTTCCTCACTATCCAAGAAACTCTCACAAACAGCATCTACTACTTTACCGTCATTGGCAGTATTGTTTTTAGATATTAACTTCTTGTAAAATACAGGCTTTCATTTTCCTCCCAGTTATCACCAAATGTTTTTAATACATTTTCCTCATCTTTAACTTTTTCCTCTTTTACTTTTACACCTACATTTAAATTCCTTGCAATAAGCATTTCTAAGGTTTTGCCTCGCTTCAGAATGGTCTTGCCTACACACATATCGTCCCGATAATTTGCCTCACCTTTCATTAGAACGTTGCCATAGGTAAAACATAAAATAATATGTTTAGATAACCTATAATTTAAAATACCAGGATCCTGGTGACTTCAATGTTCCCTTTGCAGCATACTTCCAATCTTGTACAAATACATCTATCCCTAGTCTGATTACCTTTCCATGAATTTTATAGATTTCAAAATATTCTTCGGGTCTACTGACAGTGTTTCTCATTCTTATTTCTTTCTGTATTAGCCCGAAAACACGATCGGGAGGGATGAATTAATGGCCAGGAATAGGAAAGATCATTTCTATCACCTACATGTTCTGCGGTGCGTTGAATACCAAGCCATTTATTATGCGTGCCTATCATAGTGGTGTTTTTATTTTGCCCACAGCAGCCATCTGCAAATAGCTTAACTTTCTTAACCCCAGAAAATTGGATTTCTGCTGACACAATTTCATTTGAACCTTTAGGACGTTCATTTTTGTCCAAACGGAATTACAAACATGCTGTTTTGTCAGTGTTGTCTTGGATGAACCCTGCACAGTGGTGAAGTTATACATGTATAACTGCCTGCTGTAGTATGCTGCTTGATCCTGCATTTTTGGCAGTACCGTATTTTTCTGACAGTCAAATGAAAATGTTGCTACTTTATCATCTTCTTTCAGGAGATCAAAATATGCCTTAGCTGTAAGTTTATGTATTCGTTTAGCTATCAGTAAATCAGAACATTTAGTTTTATCTGTTTCCAATTTTATTTTCTCGTCATAAGAAAGACAAAGTGAGCATGCATCAGAAATAGGGCTTTTGAAGCCTATATTAAATTTTGCATTAAAAATATTACGAAAGAAACTCTTAGACACTTTCAGTGAATTATATGCTTCTGCATTATACATATGTCTCATTTTATTAATGCTTAATTCCCTTGGTAAATATTGCCGTATTGATGTTTTGCTCCTACAATAATGGACGTCAAGTACTTTAAACTTCTGTGTGAATTTAATTACAGATTCTCTTTTATTACTATTTTTTATGACAATCTGTCTCCATTTCGGAATTCCTTTGGTGCCACTCCATTTTCAAGGTGTCTTTTGTACTGTCTTTGGTATTTGCAAAATGTCCAGAAAAGTTTTCTGACACACCTGAACTGGCAGACCTAGCACATGTTTCACGTGATACTTTGTTGTAAAACCCTTCCAAGAATTGTCTTTGACTGCACGCTGCCATTTATGTATATCAGTAGAACAGTAAGTCAGTATAACACACTCTTGTTTAATTTTAGAACTGCAGCTGTAGAAGGCTTCGTGGAATTTCGTCATGTCCTTCTTTGTCAAGTTAATGTATTGGAATGACTTGCTGTTGTGATTGCAGGCGGAAAGCGGGAACCGAGGCTTGCTGAATACCTTTAACAATAGAGACTGTATTGTAAACACATCTGCTTATTCCTATGAGTCATATCTGTCAACAATAGAAGAATACTACTTAATTGTAGATCGATCATACATACCTTTCCCTCTTCTCTCTTTCATGTTTCGATTCATGGGATGCCCGTTTCCTAGTTCTACCCTTTCCACCAACTTTGAATATCAGTGGACTTCATAATAACATGTCTGCACCTTAGACTAGTCAAAACTAAACTAAAAACAATTGGAATCACACAGGACCGCCAGTGTAGGGAAACAGAGACGCAAAACTGTTATATTTCTTAGTGCTGGATAAGGCAAGTTTAGCTGTGAATTGCAAGATGGATTAGACGAGTTCTGCATCAACCGCCACCATGGATTTGAAGAGTTTTGCATTGAACAGCAGTTTTCGGGGTTCTCTTGAAGGTGTATTAGATGAGTTTGGTTCAAACCTAAAGTCACCAGTTTGTAGAGAACTGCAAGAAGTATTGAATCCCACATGTAACTCAATTTTTTTAATTTTTGGATAAGACGGGTTTTGCACACCTCATTTATAAAATCTTAAGTTTGTGTTTTACAGTTAGGTTTAGTTTTTATATATATATATAAGTTTGGGTTGATTACTAACTGGTGGTTACATTAAAGTATGTGAATGTGCATTGGTTAATGATGTTTATGATTCACTAATTATAGAAGCATAGGTTTCTGGTTTATGAGAGTTTGGGTTTGGTTTATTTTTTTAAAATACAAATTTAGATTAATTAGTAATTAATTGTACATAAGCACACAATCATGTGCTCATTAAGGATATTTGTGATTCATTATTTATAAAAAGCTTAGTTTGTGATTCATGAGAGGTTAGGTTAGTTTAATGTTTGCTTTCTCTACTATGTATAGTAAGTAGAGAAGTATTGCATTCTGCCTAAAAATGTGATACTGAGGTTTCACTGGAAATACATGTTTTGGGGCCCGTTGAATTAAAAAAAAAGCACTTAGAAAAAAGGTCCGTCTGTGTGTGTTTGTGAACAGCATAACTCAAAAATGAAAATTTGGATAAATACCAAACTTGTTTAGTTTCAGTATCTTCCATAGATTGACACAAAGATTTTCAAGAAAATCTCCCACCCCAGACTACCCTTTACATGGAACATTTTTCTAAAATGTTGATTTTAACAAAAATGGCTGAAAGGATTTTGATGAAGATATTATTAAGACAAATGAGATGTGTGTCTTGAATTTTTTGTGGATGTCCTCAATAGTTCCGTTCTTTCTGAATGGCTTTTGTGTAACTGGTAAACTGTAGAAGTTAGACAAACTTTTTCTGCACAAAAAATGTAGAGCTCGTTAAAACATACAATTTGTGTCATATACTTTTTTTTTTTTTTTGTGGAGTGAATGATTTTTGAGATATTACTTGTTATTTGTTTGAATTTTACAACATTTATACTTTTTCTCAAATGGGAATTGGTTATTCGTTTTTTACGTCCTAGACATGCAAGGAGAATGAAGTGCTCTATATAGCAACCAGCTCTTAAAATATTTGATTATTGCTTGTCTACCATATTCCCCTTGCACTTATAAAAAAATTAGCAATAACAAAGTTTCTGCAAATGTTTATTTCGGTTAACATGAAGTAGATGGAGAATAAGCGTTGTAAAAATAGTTTGTACAAGAGTAGAGAAAGTGAGTAGTACATGAGATTTTTTTTATATAAACTAAGATTAATTAGCTGCCAGTGGTTACACCAAAATATGTGAGGGTGCATTGCTTAACGGTGCTGATGATTCCCTTTTATATAAGCTTAAGTTTCTGATTCACGGTAGGTTTGGCTAGGTTTATATATATATATATAAGGTTACTTATCTATTAGCCATATCTTCTTCAAGCTATTTTCTTTGGTGTAATACAGTATCAAGAATAAACTGCACATTAGTAGTTAGATTTATGTGAGTGGAAAGCAAATAATTAGGAGAACAATAAAATAAAGACATTGCTAATCCAGCCGACTTCTCTTCTTATTTTGGGAGTTTGTATCACAGATGTAAAGTAGTGAGTAGATGGGCATATTTGTTGTCCTTAAACTTTAATTTTGCTATAAAACCAAACCTCATATAAGGGCAGGTAGGTGGGTTTTAGGCTCTAGAAGAGAGAACATCAATTTTGAACAGGATTGATTAGGCAATCTTCATACTTAAGCACAGTTTTAATTTAATGGAGTTTAGCCATAAATACTTAATATGAAAGTATGGGTATATTAATCCTGTGGTTTCTTAACAAGGTTAAATGTAATTAAGTATTTTATTTTAGGTTAGGTGTGATAATATTAATTTGGTTTTTCTTACCCTTGTAGATGTTGACCTTATTGTGACTTTGATGGTGTATGCTTTGGTAGATGGATGAGTTTTTACCATTTGTATTGAAACATTTGTGTTGTAATTTTTGCAGTGTTTGTTAAATATATATGTTGCTAGATATCCTGTGTAGAGATGTTTCCTTCTATTGTACCGATCGATATTGCTTTTGATGTGTCTCCATGTACTTTCTATTCTGTTGGTTCGGGCTCCTGTGGTCTCATCTACGAAGTTGATTGAATGTTTACTGTTATGTGTTTATATTGTTTTTTGTGTAAGTTTTTATAGGATTTCCAGCAGTCTGTTATAATTGTGGTTCCTTTTTGTATCCATTGTTCTATTATTTTTGTTAGGTTTTTTTTTTCTAATTGGTCTTTTATGCTTTCCTAATTATTTTGTGTGTTGTATACCAGTTCATATGTTAAGGATATTATTTCAGATATTGTTATTTGCTTTTGGAGAACCAGGAACCGGTTCTTATGGATTTGTTAGTTTTGCATCATTGGTTGGCATACCTTATTACACGTCCATCTGGTTTCGTCAGTAGTTTTGTGTATGGTTTCTAATTGTATTTCACTATTGCATTTGGAACATTTCATGGAGGGTGTTAATAGTTGTGTTTCTTGTAGGAAAGCTATTGCGAGTTATTTTTTGTTGAATAATAGGTATATGAATTTTCTGTTGAGTATGCCAGGTTTTGCTAAAGTGTGTCTATTATATGATGGTTTTGGTATCTTGAATTTAGATTTTAATATTTTGCGGTATTTGGAGACTGCAATGCTTATTCCTGTCATGGTGGTTCTGGTTTGTATTTTGTCACTATCACTCTTAGTTTCACTGTCATTGTTATTGATGTTTCTTGGCTTATGATGATTAGTGTACTATGAGGTCCGTGGGTTTCTCATGTCTGTTAATTCTCTTTATGCAGTACTGTTTTGATGAGAGCTAGAACTAGAATTAGTCAACCTCGATTGCTTTGTCAGTAACATAGGTTGTGTGGTTATCCACATCTCTGTAGGTTGCATTTGAGTTAGTTTGGGACTTAAATTTTTCAGTTGTAAAAATAGCATGAAGACAAAGTGCTGGATTAGTAATATTAAGGAACGTGGATCAAATCTCTGAGGTAAGTAAAATTTGTATCTTGTGAAATTAATAATAAATGTATGGAAAAGTGTGCAATATAAGAATTACAGTAAAATGGGTGTGTATAGGGAGTGTATAAAAGTAAGACAAATGGAAGTGTAGGGTTAACAGTAGCGTAAGAGAGACGTGCGGTGGAAGGAGTATGTTTGTTTGTTTGTTTATTATACTTATTTTCTGTTGGCATTGCTGCTTGATGTTGTTTTAAAGATGTCCTCACCAAAACCCCAACTTTCCACACTTGTCCCGGTTTAGGGGAAGAATGGCACAAGTTCATGCAGCAGTATTCTAGACTTGTTCCCCTTAGATAGTTATGCAGCATATGTATGTTGGGACCTATTAAAACTACTAACATCTTGAAATATAATCCTGAATTAGTATTGTATAGAATTAATAAAGATAGGAAAAATTGCCGCTGCAGACATTATTAGTCATAGAATATATAAAATTGTACAGAGGAGGACACTGAATGAATATAATTAATATTCAAAAGAATAAGAAGGAATAGAAGATGTGCTTTGTTTATATGTTGCAATGGTATTACTATATAAGAAAGTCTCCTAAAATGGTGGGAGTGTTCACATCTCCTCTTAAAGCCACTGTTGTATGCATTTTCCTTTCCCAAGTTATCACTTTTTACCACATTAACTATAAGATAACTGCTGAACTAAATCCTTTATTTTTAGTAAACAATTTATTGTGAATAATATGTCAATAGAGGAATCACATTTTGAGTACTGTGATAAACAAGATATAATGTGAAGAGAAATTCATATAAATGCGCTGTATCAGATTTTAAATTAATTTCCAAAAGCTTTGTATCTTGGGGTTACTTTTGTCCATATTCATCTAGGACTAATACTGACATGCACTTTAAACATAACAATATATGCAGCTGTTCATTAGAAAACTAAATAGGGTAATTTGCAGAAGTTACATTAATTGAAGAAATTAATGAAATGTATTGTTACCGGTGGATTCTTTCATGCTGATTACATGTATAGCAGTTCTGTGTTTTTTTTTTGAGTAGCATCATTAGGAAGTTAGATGTTAATTTGTTATATGCATTTAAATTACTTTTAACTTACTGTTAGCCTTAGAAGAGCAGAATTACAGCCATTAACTTTTGCTGCTGCAGTTCATATACATACACTAGACTTTGGTCTAACCTTGGGTTAAATGTAGAAAACACAGAACCCCTTAAGCGAGTCTCCACTGCCTCAAATATCAACAAGTGTTGCGTAACATGTTGATTCAACAAACAAAATCATTTTCCACCAACAGTGGAAAACATGTTGAGTGCGATATGTATTCAGCTCACTTTGTGCAGACCTAACCAACTTCGGCCTGACATGCTACAGATAACTGGTCTATGCATATGTCGTCCTCCATGGACTAGTGGTACTGTGCTAGCCTCTAGTTCCCAAGGTCGCGGGTTTAAACCCAGCGGAGGGCGATGGATTTTTTGGGCGTAAAAATCCTTAGCATGGCTTCCTTCGGAAGGGAAATAAAGCCGGTGGTCCTGTGTCGTAGATTTACGGCACGTAAAAGAACCTCAAGCCTGATAAAGAGGCCTCTGAGCAAAATTATCAGTCTTTCACGCCCAATATAGAATGGGACGCTAAGGACCATAGTAGTTAAAGAGCGTCCATAAATAAAACTCAATTTAACCCATGCATATTATTCATTGCTTACAAGTGAGAAAAATGGAGTGGACGAAAGAATAGAAATACAGTTAATTAATGAGAGTCATGCAAGACACTACACCTGGAATAAGCCCTAAAAGACTATTCAAATAAAATCATGGAAACAGAGTGTTGTCCTTAATGGTCTAGGGGTACCATGCTAGTCTTTAGATCCCAAGGTTTCAGGTTCAAACCTGGCAGAGGCTGATGAATTTGTTTAGCGTAAAAATCCTTAGCATGGCTTCCTTCAGAAGGGAAGTAAAGCCGATGTTCGTGTATCATAGATTTATGGCACATAAAAGAAACTCAAGCCTGATAAAGAGGCCTTTGAGCAAAATTTCCAGTCTTTCAAGATCAATATAGAATGGGATGCTAAGAACCATAATTGTTAAAGAACATCTATAAATAAAACTCGGTTTAATTTAATTTGAATAGAGCATTTATTGAGGTTACCCATATTTTTGAGGACAGAGGGAGCAGGGGTGGGGGGAGTTAAGGCTAATGTCAATTCTGCTGAGATTGTCAGTGCTCTGAAATTCATCACCTGTTTGCAATTGCTGGTGAAATTATAGTCAGCAACAAATTGAAATCATCTTCTGACATTCTTGGAAAATTCTTAAAACCAAATCTACCCTCAGTTTGGACAAGATGCTATTTACATTATTTCTGTTACTCGGAAAAGGGCACCACAACTTTAGTCTTATTCTTGTGTCTCTTCCACCAAATACACATTGTGATCACAAAGGCTAAATCTTCATAATCAGAATCCGTGTGATTATTGATATTAAGAAATGCTACATGTTTACACTTTGCCTCTGTTGCTAATGCAGCAGAGAGTTCCAACAACATGTATGACTCTACATGTTTTTGAAATTGTTTATGTTTGGCGGTGAGTGTTGTATGTTCATTGTTAAGACAATGGGGACAGAATATTTATGGGAATTCTAACAACCCGTGTGACTCTACATCTTTTTGAAGTTGTTTATATTAAGCTTTGAGTGTTAATAGTTGAGGCAGTGGGGACCTGCCTTAAGTTTCACTGTGGTTCACTATGCTTGCTTCCTAAATGTTCTAAAGTTAAATTGAAAGTTATGGCACATGTACTAGATTAGCGTCTAACAGACCTTTTCCATCAACAAAGAAAATTGGTAACATAATGAGCATAAAACAATTACCAGTAACACATTTCATTTACTTTTTGATTGCCCCAAATTCTGCATGATTACCAAAAATAATCTAAAGAAAGTACATGAATAAATTGATGATTTAAAATGAGAGCTAGAGGAAGTCCAAAAAGAGGAAGTGTGATATAAATAATATTCTCATAGCTTTCACTTATATCGTTATCAAACTTACATGTACCTATAATTTTATGATCCATTAACCAGCTTGCTTATTTTAAATTAAACATTTAAAGTGTTCGGAGTTGGCTGCTATAGTTATATTCAGGCCTAGAGGCGACGTCACAGGAAGTAGGTTTGTGCACCATTAATTATTGTTCTTTAGGACTATCCATGTGTAAGGTTAAGTGGGAAATTGAACCACACTTGAAAAATTCAATTTCTCAGTTGGTAGTCAAACCATGGAGCTTTGGTGCTCTGAGTCAATGTTCTTAAAGCTTGACATGCTATGGTAAGATGCCCATACAAGTATTAAACCTTCTGGTTTGATTTAAGTATCACAGTAAACGTTAAAGTTGATATCAAATACAGATATATGAGACCACAAAGGTGATTTGTAATGTTGCAGGTGCTTTATAGTCAATCACTATTAAGGCTGGTTCACAACCACCCGGTAACAGTAACCAGAACGGAAACAAGAACGGGAAGCAAGGAATTTTGATTCACAACAGCCCGGTAATGAGGACGGGAATGCATATCTATCACAAAGTGAAAGTCGATTTTGCGTATTGGGATTTAATTTGTTTTTAACTGACCAATGACATTTTTTTCACCTACTTCCAATTTAGCCAAGCCAATGTCAAAATTCGATAGAGTAAACATTATCTAAATGCATATTCATTACATTTCCGATCCCTCTACTTATGCCAAACTTTCATTTCTTTATTTAATTGCATACATTAAAATTGTTTATTGTTCTTTTTTTCATTTCCACCGGTTTTAGCTGTTCTTTGTAGCTTTTGCCATTGTTTTTTAGGTAATAGCCAGTTTTGAGTTGCATATAAACAAACTACAAATGATCCCTTCACCAGAGGAACCAACGCTGATTAGATTTGCGGGTGTCGGGATGAGGTTAGGAAGCACATTTACTACTAATACCTTCCAGTTTCACGTTTCCAACTTGTGACTATAGAGAGGCTAAAATGGTACCAGAGGAAGAACTTGATTGATAGAGATTTCTGTTAAGCAAATGTGTTCAACTCTGTTCTTTTCTAGGTTAACAAAGTTTATCATCCTTGCAAATAACTTAGCCTCTTGATCTTCAGAATGCTGGGAAACATAAATTTGACATTTTATGAAATAAGTCTGTCAATCACAGGAGAGTTTAAGTTTTCAATTAACTGCATCGTGTTACTGATATTGTGACGAATCAACATTATTTGTTGTTACGTTGTCATATGTTGTTTCTTGGTTTGTGCAATTTAGGCAGCACATATATTCTAGCTATTGTAGATTTTGAAGTTATAACTGGAAATTGCTCATTAGGTGGAATACGATGGTGGTCTGAAAAGTTTCCGACCTAATAAAGATACAAGACATTTTTTCAGAATTATTTTTTTATTTTTCAACATAGTCTCCTTGTATCTCTACACACTTCTGTAAGCGATGCTCCCATCTCTGTAACCCGTCCAAATAGTACTCGGCATTTTTCTCTGCAAAATAATTGTTCACAGGTAATTGCCTCTTCATTTGACGAAAATCTCGGTACTCCGGGTGCAATTTTCAGATGAGGGAACAAAAAGAAGTCGCTTGGGGCTAGATCTGGTGGGTAAGGTGGATGGTCAAGCAGTTCAAGCCGTAATTCGTGGATTTTCGCCATTGCAACCACTGAGGTGTGAGACTGCGCGTTGTCTTGGTGAAACAGGATTTTCTTTTTCTGCAAATGTGGCCGTTTTTCCGCAAGTTCTGCCTTCAGCTTGTCAAGTAATGATGCGTAGTATGCTCCTGTAATGGTTTTTCCTTTTTGAAGATAATCGATTAAAATAACTCCATGGCTATCCCTAAAAACAGTCGCCATCACTTTTTGCTTTTTTTGGAGCCGGTTCCCCCTTTGCAGTCCACTGTTTGGACTGTAGTTTTGTTTGGGCGTATAATGGTGTATCCATGTTTCATCTACAATAATTAATCGGCGCCAAAACTCGGATTTATTGCGCCAACAGAGCGTTGGAAATGTTCATTCCAACACGTTTTTGGTCAAATGTGAGCAAACGCGGCACCCAACGCGCGGACAGCTTTCTCATGTCTAAATGTTGATTTAATATGTGTCAAACACGTTCTTTTGAAATGTTCATAGCCTCTGCTATCTCGTTCACTTTAATTCGGTGGTTGTCTAGCACCATTTGGTGAACTTTGGCGATGTTTTTGTTGGTAGTTGCAATGTTTGGACGTCCCGAACGTTCGTCTCCCAACCTCTTATGGCCACGTTTAAATTCAGCTGCCCAAAATTTCACTGTGGTAAATGATGGTGCAGAGGCCCCATACACAGAATCCAACTCATCTTTGATTTGTGTAGGTGTATTGCCTTTCCAAAACAAATATTTAATGACAGCTCGATACTCGATTTTGTCCATTTTCATAAAAACACTCACATCACCTCACTCAAACGACTGTTACATAACAACTGAGGGTCCAAAATGGCTGAAACGTTGTTGAGTAACTGTCAACAGATGAACAACGAAATTCACTAGCTTGTATTTGCAAGTGCTGCCATCTTCATGTTGAGGACGGAAACTTTTCAGACCACCCTCGTATTTGCTTCATTTATTGATTGAACGAATTTATCTAGAGGATCTATATGAATCTCTATGAAATTTTCGCTTTTTAACATCTTTAATATTCCTTCCATATGTCTATTTTATATAGGATAGCTATTTTATTTCTCTTATCTGATTTTGTATAAATTACATTCACTTCATTCATTGTATCAGCTGTTTTGTTGTACATGTTGTTTTGGTAATTTTCTGTTTCATTCCTCCTATTATGTCTTCACATTTTTTGCTAGTTATACAATTTTCTTCATTAGTTTGTTCTTCTATTGAAGTTTCTATGTCTCTTATGTAGTCCATTGTGTCCTGCCAATTATTTGATAAGCGGAGCAATATGAATGTCTAACGTTGATTCATTTTCTGTTATTTGTTTCACTGTTTGCTCCATTATTAAATTTAATTTCTGAACTTGTTTGCTGCACACAGCTAGTGTGGAATAACAATTATCAAAACTTTAATAGGTGTTCACGTTGCAAGTTGCCTTGAAGGTAAACCATGGTACTTTAATCAGATGGAAGGTTTAATGCTCATACAGGTATCTCAGTATGGTAGCTGGAGTGCTAATAGCATTGGCATGAAAAGGCAAAAATCTGTGGTTGGAGTCCTGGGCTTGGCATTCAATTTCCAAGTCTGATTTGAGTTTCCAAGAAGTTAGTTTATTTATGAGAGAATAATGGATGTTTGAACAATGACTGATGAATTCAAAGAAACTCATAGTTAAAATTATAGATATTTTATAATGTACATAAAATTTTTCTTTCTCCACAGAATTGTTAGCAAAATTAAGAATTCTGAAATGGATACCAAAATAGAAATCAAAGTAGAGGATCCTCTCTCAGACGACGTAGCCTCACAGAATCAGAGAGACTTCTTTACCAAGAATGTTACAATGATGACAAACAATGATTCTGTACTTCTGGACAAAGATTGTGAAGTGGCAATCCAAATAGAAATTAAATCAGAGAGTCGCTTTCCAGAGCTTTGTTCCCAGAAAGACAGAGAATGTATTACCAAACATCCTGTGCAGCAGATTAAATGTGAAACTGTTACATGCAACAACAGTGAGAGAGAGATGAAAACAGAAATAAAGGAACAGACACTGGTTTCAGACTTTGGTTCACAGAATAAAGGAGAATGGCTTCCAGAGAATCCTGTAATGAAGGTTAAGAAATACAATATTGATCATGAAACAAATAACAAAATAGAAATTAAAGAAGAACCTTGGTGGTTGGAAACAGAAACTTCAGCTGCTGGTGGTAACATTGAGGTAAGTTTTGTTGAAAACTACTGAAGTTAAAATTTCTGTATATTATGTGCTTGATAAAATATTTGAATTATGTAATACACAATAAGGATAAGAGATAGTACAAGGGTAATCCCAAAAGTAAGGTCTGGAATTTTTTTTAAAATACAAAGAAACTTTTATTGTCAACAAATGGTACACAGTTTTGAAGCTTTAACATTTGTCTATTTTTCCACGTAATCGCCATTTCGCTCGATGCATTTTTGTAGACGCTGTGGCAGTTTTTGTTTGCCCCTGTCATACCAGCTTGCCGCCATGCTCTTGAAAAAGTGATGGACCTCATTTTTTACTTCATCGTCGCCACCGAAGCGCCTTCCAGCCAAGTGTTCTTTCAACTTGGGAAACAAATGGTAGTCACTGGGTGCTAAGTCAGGACTATAGGGTGGATGGGTGATGGTTTCCCATCCAAGCTGTTGCAGAAGATTCATGGTTTGACGGGCGGTGTGGGGGCGAGCATTGTCATGGAGAAGGCTTATGCCCTTGCTCAACATTCCTCTTCTACGGTTCTGAATTGCCTGTCTTGAGTTTTTTTAATATCTGACAATACCTGTCGGCATTTATTGTTGTCCCAGGATCCATAAAGTCGACCAACAATATCCCCTTTCGATCCCAAAACACAGTTGCCATGACTTAACCGGCAGACTGTGTTCTCTTGAATTTTCGCGGCTTGGGTGAACTAGAATGCCACCACTTACGTGATTGTTGTTTGGTCTCAGGTGTGAAGTGGAAAGCCCAGGTTTCATCACCCGTGACTATTGAATCCAAAAGGTTGTCCTTTTCATCTGCATAGCGTTGAAGGAATTGGCGGGAAGTTTCAGCGCGTTGCCTTTTGTGATCTTCTGTCAGCATTCTTGAGACCCATCTTGCGCACACCTTCTGAAATTTCAACTCTTCTATCAAAGTCCGATGAATAGTGCTTCGAGAAATCTCAGGAACAACAATGCAGAGCTCATCGAGAGTGATCCGCCGATCTTGAAGCACGATTTGTTCAACCTTTGCGATTGTTTCGTCAGAAATGGACAGTCTCCCGCATCTTTGCTCATCATGAATTTCCGTGCGACCATTTGCAAATTCTCTACACCACTTGCGGACATTTTTGACATCCATACAAGACTCTCCATACACTTCCATCAACTGTCGATGAATTTTGACAGGTTTAACCCCTTTTGCACTGAAAAAGCGAATAACTGCATGAACTTCGCACCTGGCGGTAGTGACTAATAGGAGCTCCATTATAACTGGCTGCCAAGCCAAGACTAAGGGCGCTAAGGGATGTGCGGGGGTTTCAGAAGAGAGTGGGGGGAGGAAGGAAAAAAGCAGTATGGCCAACATCCACACAAACAGTTTCCCTGCGATCCCAGCACTTTGGAGACCTTACTTTTGGGATTACCCTCGTATGTGAATCTGTACAGTATTTATCACATGTGTCTCTAAAGGGTAGAAAGTAATGGTGGTGCTAGTTGTTGAAAATTATATGACACTTGAGGAAACATTTTTGAAAGCCTACCAAAACCACCTTTGATATTGTTGCATCTGACAATTGGCTATATTTTAAATAAAACATTTAAAGAATAATAAAAGATTTCAGAGGAATTTCGTTTTACATTGGATGAGTATACACATTCATATTACTCAGATACATTTTACATTGGATGACTGTACACATGCATATCACATGGACACGTTTTACGTTGGATGACTATGGACAGCCATATCACACTGACACATTTTACATTGGATGTCTATATACGAGTGCAGATTAATAAGTCAGTGACTTTTTAAAAAAAATAAAATTTTTTTCCAAAAACAAATCAATTTTATTTATCAACATAGTCTCCTTTCAATTCAATACACGTTCAATGTTTCTCCAATTTTTTAACCCTTCCAAAACACATGATTTTTCGAAGTCTGCAAAATATGAGGTTGTTTCTGCCATGATGCGTTCACTGGACATGAATTACTTCCCAGCGAGCCAATTTTTCAGGTTTGCGAAGAGGAAGAAATTGCTCGGAGCCAAATCTGGAGAATATGATGGGTGAGGTAGCAGTTCATAGCCCAATTTCACAAATTTGTGATGGCAATGGCTCACTTGTATGGTGGTGCATTATCCTGGTGAAAGAGAAACTTTTTCTTCACCAAATGGGGTCGTTTCTTTAACAATTTCTTGTGAAGCTCAGCCAGCAGTGCAGCATAATATGAACCTGTGATCGTTTTACTATTTTCCAGGTAGTGGATGTCTATCACCCCTTGTGAATCCCAAAAGAGAGCTGTCATGATTTTTCCTGCCGACGGAATGGTTTTCGCTTTCTTTGGAGCAGGTTCATGGAAGGAAATCCAGTGCTTTGATTGTTGTTTGGTTTCAGGTTGATAGTAATGGATCTAAGTTTCAGCAACTGTGATATAATGCTGCAAAAACTCATTTGGGTTGTGCTAGAACATGTTCAAACATCCCTGTGAAATGGTCACATGATTCCGCTTATTCTTAACTATGAGCAGTTGTTGCACCCATCTTGCTAACAGCTTTCTCATACCCAAAAATTTGTGCAGAATGTTATACACCCATTCACTCGAGATGTTTACGGTCTTGGCTATCTCATGGATTTTCACTTGGCAGTCTTCCAACACAATATTGTGAACTTTGTTCATTTCTTCTGTTGTGACCTCAAGTGGCTGTCCTGTGTGCATAACATCTCTTGTGCTCAAATGGTCATATCAAAATTCTGTGAACCACTTGTGAACCATGCCATGAAGTGGAGTAGAGTCCCCATAATAGTTGTTCAGCTTTTCTTCCGTTTCCTTCACCGTCTTAATGCGCAAAAAGTAGTGCTTTATCAGAACACGAAATTCACTTTTCTCCATTTTCTATGAAGCAACATACATCCGCTTATTTTAGACACACTCAACAATGTTCTAAGAAACAAATGACAACAAATTTCTGCAATTATACCCAGAATAGATATGACTTGGGCGTAAACAAGAAATGTGATTAGAACGCTATCTCTCGTCAAAGTCATGGACTTATCAGTCCACCCTCGTATATTCATATCACTGATACATTTTACATTGTATGTCCATATATATCCATTTTACTTTGTATATCTCAATATATCCACATCCCTCGGATACATTTTACATTAGTTGTCTATATATATAGTCCAGTCATATAATAGTTCTGTCCTATGATTAAGAAGCAATATGTCTTAAAATAAGGGACACAAAAAGATATCTTAATATTTTAATAGAGTGACTAATGAACATTCCTTACACTATCATTCAAAATGATCACCTCTGGTCTATAGGTAGGATGTTAATATGTTAGGCCAGTCTGCTACTGCAGCATGGATGACATCTACAGGAATTTCCTGCACTGCCTTAATGATATCTCGCTTTAGAGATTCTAATCTGGAGTAAGGCTTAGCACAAGCCTTACTCTCCAAGATATCCCAAAGTCTATAGTCCAGTGGGTTAAGGTCTGGGCTGCAGAGGTCTAGTCTTCTGCTGCAATGAATTCTGGAACATTGTCCCTGGGCCATGCTTGAGTTGTTCTAGCCTTGTGAGCTGGGGCTGAGTCTTGCTGAAAGATCCAATGGCTTCCACTGAAGAGTGTGGTGTTCAAGGGTCTTAAAGCTCTCTCTAGGACGTTCTCTTGGTGCTGTCTGGCTCCTGTTTTTACTCCTTATTTGCAGATATGGAGAGATGTTACTCCTTGATGTGACATGCCCCACCAAACCATCACTGATGCTGGGTGGTACCCTCTCTGGACATGGGGGACTGATATTTTAGCTGCCTCTGAGTTCCATGCATATATTTTATCACTTTGCTTATTGTACTTCTCCTCCACTATAAAAACTTTCTCATCTGTGAAGAGGATATTTTCATCGCCATTCTGAGCAGGCCACTGTAAGAGCCTTTTTGATCTTTCATTGCTATCTTCTTTTGGTTCAACAAATGTCCCACTGACCATCGATAAGCTCTCATATGAAGGTCTCTGATAATCAGAGACATGGATTTGGTGGATAATTTACCTCTCGGGCCATTAGATTTTGCTTCTAGAGTTGATTTTGAGGTATTCGTTCTCTTACTGGTTTGACCACTGCTGAAGTCCTTATGGTACATGGCCTGCTGGATCTTGGTAGGTTTTCAATAATGAAAGATTCAACAAATCTCTTGACAGTTTGATAAAAAAGATTTAATAAATTTTCAGTTGTTTTAACAACTTGAAAATTTCAGTAGGTTTCTTATCACACTTATAAAGAGCAAGCACTGCAATTCTGTTTTCATTAACATTCCATTCCATATTTGTTTGTTGATGTAGGAAACTACACAAAGCAAATGTGTTTAGAATAATAACTTTGCTACCATGGTAACTTGTAACAATACCATTAAATCATTTAGTTTTAAGTTGTAGAGCTACAAATGTAGAGGACAGAACTTGTGCCTGGACTGTGTACATATATCCCTATCCCTCTGGTACATTTTACATTGGATGTCTATATATATCCATATCACTCCATATCCATACATTTTACTTTGGGTGTCTATATGTATTCATATCCCTCAGGCACTTTTCAGGTTGGATGTTTATATGCATCCCTATAACTCAGTCACATTTTACATTGGAGGTCTGTACACATCCATATCACTCAGGCACATTTTAAATTGAATGATAATACACATCGGCATATTTTATGTGTGATGACTATGCAGATCCACATCACTCAGATATACACTACGTCATCAAAAGTATCCGGACACCTGGCTGAAAATGACACACAAGTTCGTGGCGCCCTCCATTGGTAATGCTGGAAGTCAATATGGTGTTGGCCCATCCTTAGCCTTGATGACAGCGTTCACTCTCGCAGGCATACTTTCAATCAGCTGCGGAAGGTTTTTTGGGAAATGGCAGCCCATTCTTCACAGAGTGCGAAACTGAGGAGAGGTATCAATGTAGGATGGTGAGACCTGGCGCAAAGTCGGCGTTCCAAAACATTTTAAAGGTGTTCTATAGGACTCTGTGCAGGCCAGTCCATTACAGGGTGTTATTGTCATGTAACCACTTCGCCACAGCCCGTGCAGTATGAATAGGTGCTCGATCGTGTTGAAAGATGCAATCCCCATCCCCGAATTGCTCTTCAACAGTGGGAAGCAAGAAGGTGCTTAAAATATCAATGTAGGTCTGGGCTGTGATCGTGCCACACAAAACAACAAGGGGTGCAAGCCCCCTCCAGGAAAAACATCACCACACCATAACACCACCACCTTTGAATTTCATTGTTGACACTACACACGCTGGCAGATGACGTTCACTGGGCATTTGCCATACCCACACCCTGCCATCGGATCGCCACATTGTGTACCATGATTCGTCACTCCACACAACGTTTTGCTACTGTTCAATCGTGTAATGTTGATGCTTCTTACACCAAGCGAGGTGTCGTTTGGCATTTTCCTATGTGATGTGTGGCTTATGAGCAGCTGCTCGACCATGGAATCCAAGGTTTCTCACCTCACGCCTAACTGTCATAGTACTTGGAGTGGATCCTGATGCAGTTTGGAATTCCTGTGTGATGGTCTGGATAGATGTCTGCCTATTACTTTTTACAACCTCCTTCAAATGTCAGCGGTCTCTGTCAGTCAACAGACAAGGTCGGCTTGTACGCGTTTGTGCTGTACATGTCCCTTCACATTTCCGCTTCACTATCACATCAGAAACAGTGGACCTAGGGATGTTTAGGAGTGTGGAAATCTTGCTTACAGACTTCTGACACAAGTGACACCCAATCACCTGACCATGTTCGAAGTCCGTGAGTTCCACGGAGCGTCCCATTCTGCTGTTTCACGATGTCTAATGACTACTGAGGTTGCGGTTAATGAGTACCAGGCAGTAGGTGGCAGCACAGTGCACCTAAGATAAAAAACATATGTTTGTGGGTGGTGTCTGGATACTTTTGATCACATAGTGTATTTTACATTGGGTGAT
The DNA here is from genome assembly GCA_030765065.1 of Deroplatys truncata. NCBI lineage: Eukaryota > Metazoa > Arthropoda > Insecta > Mantodea > Mantidae > Deroplatys > Deroplatys truncata. Next base: position 89,085,756 of record CM060989.1, on the reverse strand, counting down.
TGCATATATCCATATCACTCAAATACATTTCATATTGGAAATCTATACATATCCATATCACTCCGTTACTTTTTAAGTTTAATGTCTATTTACCACCATATCACTCTTGCACTACTTATGTCGTCCACCGTCGTGTAGTGGTTACCATGCTAGCCTCTAGTTCCCGAGGTTGCAGGTTCAAACCCGACTGAGTGCAATATTTATGTCGTCCACCGTGGTGTAGTGGTTACCATGCTAGCCTCTAGTTCCCGAGGTTACAGGTTCAAACCCAACTGAGTGCACTACTTATGTCGTCCACCGTCGTGTAGTGGTTACCATGCTAGCCTCTAGTTCCCGAGGTTACAGGTTCAAACCCAACTGAGTGCACTACTTATGTCGTCCACCGTCGTGTAGTGGTTACCATGCTAGCCTCTAGTTCCCGAGGTTACAGGTTCAAACCCAACTGAGTGCACTACTTATGTCGTCCACCGTCGTGTAGTGGTTACCATGCTAGCCTCTAGTTCCCGAGCTTACAGGTTCAAACCCAACTGAGTGCACTACTTATGTCGTCCACCGTCGTGTAGTGGTTACCATGCTAGCCTCTAGTTCCCGAGGTTGCAGGTTCAAACCCGACTGAGTGCAATACTTATGTCGTCCACCGTGGTGTAGTGGTTACCATGCTAGCCTCTAGTTCCCGAGGTTACAGGTTCAAACCCAACTGAGTCCACTACTTATGTTGTCCACCGTCGTGTAGTGGTTACCATGCTAGCCTCTAGTTCCCGAGGTTACAGGTTCAAACCCAACTGAGTGCACTACTTATGTCGTCCACCGTCGTGTAGTGGTTACCATGCTAGCCTCTAGTTCCCGAGGTTACAGGTTCAAACCTAACTGAGTGCACTACTTATGTCGTCCACCGTCGTGTAGTGGTTACCATGCTAGCCTCTAGTTCCCGAGGTTACAGGTTCAAACCCAACTGAGTGCACTACTTATGTCGTCCACCGTCGTGTAGTGGTTACCATGCTAGCCTCTAGTTCCCGAGGTTACAGGTTCAAACCCAACTGAGTGCACTACTTATGTCGTCCACCGTCGTGTAGTGGTTACCATGCTAGCCTCTAGTTCCCGAGGTTACAGGTTCAAACCCAATTGAGTGCACTACTTATGTCGTCCACCGTGGTGTAGTGGTTACCATGCTAGCCTCTAGTTCCCGAGGTTACAGGTTCAAACCCAACTGAGTCCACTACTTATGTCGTCCACCGTCGTGTAGTGGTTACCATGCTAGCCTCTAGTTCCCGAGGTTACAGGTTCAAACCCAACTGAGTGCACTACTTATGTCGTCCACCGTCGTGTAGTGGTTACCATGCTAGCCTCTAGTTCCCGAGGTTACAGGTTCAAACCCAACTGAGTGCACTACTTATGTCGTCCACCGTCGTGTAGTGGTTACCATGCTAGCCTCTAGTTCCCGAGGTTACAGGTTCAAACCCAATTGAGTGCACTACTTATGTCGTCCACCGTCGTGTAGTGGTTACCATGCTAGCCTCTAGTTCCCGAGGTTACGGGTTCAAACCCAACTGAGTGCACTACTTATGTCGTCCACCGTTGTGTAGTGGTTACCATGCTAGCCTCTAGTTCCCGAGGTTGCAGCTTCAAACCCGACTGAGGGCAATGGATTTTTTCAGGCATAAAGATTTTAGCATGGCTTCCGTTGGAAAGGAAATAAAGCCTATGGTGGCATGTTGTTGATTTACAGGATGTAAAAGAACCTTAAGCCTGATCAAGAGGTCTCAGAGAAAAATTTGAGTCCTTGACACCCAATATAGATTGGGATGCTGAGAACCATAGTAGTTAATGAGTGTCCATAAGTAAAATAAATAATAATAAAGTCACTCAGCCACTTTTTGCATTGGATGGTGACACATATGTCTATAGACATCCATATCACTCAGGTAATTTTTATATTGGACATCTATACATATTTCAGTTATTACTCGGATACGTTTTACATTTGATGTCTACATATTCATATCATTCAGACACATTTTACATTGGAGATACACGCGCACACACACACACGCCACTCGGATACATTTTACATTGCACATCTATGTAAAGCCAGTAGTAATCATAGATTTACAGCACATAAAAGAACCTCAAGCCTGATAAAGAGGCCTCTGAACAAAATTACCGATTTTTCATGCCCAATATAGAATGGGACGCTAAGGAACACAAGAGTTAAAGAGCGTCCATACAATAAAAAAAACCTCAATTGCACATCTATACACATCCTTATTATTCAGACATTGTTTTGGAAGTGTATAGGCATGCATATCACTCAGCCACATTTTTAATTGGATATCTATACAGATCTGTATTATTACAACACAGTTTTCATTGAATATGTATACAAATTCGTATCACTAGCGGATTTTACATTGGATGACAATACCCATGCATATAACTTGGCACATTTTATATTGGATGACTGTACACATCCATATCACTCAGGCGGCTTTTACATTGGGCATCAATATACATCCATATCATTTAAACATACTTTGTGCATGTAATCTATTCACATCCGTATCACTTGGACATGTATAGAAATCTGTATTAGTCATACACATTTTATATTTGATTTCTGTACACATTCATATCACTTGGATACATGCTGCATTGACTGTTCTGTATGCATCGGTATCACTCAGAGACATTTTACATTATATCCCTATTACTTGGTCATATTTTGCATTGAATGTGTATACAAAGCCATATCACTCGGTCATATTTAACATTCAATTTCTATACACATCCATATTTTATATTGGATGACTATACATACCCATATCACTCAGGCACTTTTTGCATTGGATGCCAATATACATCCATATCACTTAGACATACTTTAGATTTGACGTCTGTATGCAACCCTGACAGATTTTACATTTCATGTCTAAACACATCCATATAACTCAGTTGTGTTTACTTAGGAGATGTATACATGTCCATATGACTTGAGCACATTTTGAATTAGGCATCTATACACATCCATGTCACTCGGACACATTTTACATTGGATGATCATACACATCCATATCACTTAGATACATTTCGTATTGAATGTCTATACACATTGATATTCTTAGGAACATTTTACATATGGTGGCTATACATATCCACAACCCTTAGATACATTTTACATTGGATGTCTATGTACATATATCCATATCACTCATACATTTTACGTTTTATTTATATATATTGCTCAAATGTATTTTACATTGGATGTCTATATATATATATATATATATATATATATATATATATCCATATGACTCTTGATACATTTTACTTTGGATGTCTATATATATATATATATATATATATATATATATATATATATATATATATATATATATATATATATATATATCCATATGACTCTTGATACATTTTACTTTGGATGTCTATATATATATCCATATTGCTCAGATACATTTTACATGGCTGTCTATATACACATATCCCTATCACTCTGATATAGTTTACATTGGATTACTAATTGTATCCACATCATTTGATTACATTTTACATTGGATGTTTATACGTATTCTAATCTCTCAGACACTTTTTACATTGAATGTCTATATACATCCCTATAACTCAGTCACATTTTAAATAAGAGAGACATACAGATCCATATAACTTGCACACATTTCACTTTTGATGTCTATACACATTTGTATCATTCAGACACATTTTACAATGGATGACCATACACATCCATAACACTCAGGCACATTTTACATGCATCTGTATACATTCCGTTTCACACAGGTGCATTTTAAATTGAATTACTATACACATGTGTATACTTAGGCACATTTACATGTGATGACTATGCAGATCCACATCCTCAGGTACATTTTACATTGGAGAATTACATATATCCACATCACTTATATACATTTAGTAGGGCTTGTCTATACATATACATATCACTCAGGCACTTTTTACATTGAATGTCTATTTACATCCATATCATTCTTGCACTTCATATGTCATCTTCCTTGGTGTAGTGTTTACCATTCTAGTCTCTAGCTTCCGAGGTTGCAGGTTCAAACCAGGTGTAAGGCGATGGACTTTTTCGGCCATAAGTATCCTTAGCATGGCTTCCTTCAGAAGGAAGTAAAGCCGGAGGTCCCACATCATGGATATATGGCTCATAAAGCCTAATAAAGTGGCCTCTCAGCAAAATGTTCAAACTTTCATGTCCAAAGAGAATGGGATGCTAACAACAGTAGTTAAAGAGCACCCATAAATAAAACTCAACTTAATTAATATCAGTCTTGCACATTTTACATTGGACTTACATACATATCCATATCCTTCAGACACATCCTACATTAAATGTTCTATGTGCATCCGTATCACTCAGGCATATATTACATTGGACGACTATACATATTTGTATCACACAAACACATTTTACGTTGGATGTCTATACAGATTCCTATCACTTTGACATGTTTTACATTGAATGTATATACAAATCCATATCACTCAAGCACATTTTACATTCAATATTTACACACATCCATATAACTCAGGCATTTTTCGTTTTGGATGCTTGTACACATCCTAATCACTTAGACATACTTTACATTAGATGTCAGTACACACCCATATCATGACACATGTTTTACATTGGACATCTACACACATGCGTATCACTCAGGCTAATTTTACATTGGTCATGTGTATATAACCCTATCACCAGGATACATTTTATATTCACATCTATACAGATCCATATAATTCAGTTATGTTTTACACAGGAGGTCTATAAACATCTGTATAACTAAGGGACATTTTAAATTGGACGTCTATACACATACATATCACTCAGACACAATTTACTTTGGATGACTATACACATCCATATCACTCGAATACATTTCATGTTGAATATCTATGCTTAAGCACCTTTTCCATGTGATGACTATACATAAAACATAACACTCAGATGCATTTTACATTGGATGTCTATATATATATCCATATCACATTGATGCATCTTATTTTGGATGTCTATTTTATTAATTCTTTTTTTATTGTTTATGGATGCTCTATAACTGCTGTGGTCCTTGGCGTCCCATTGTATACTGGGCGTCGAAGACCAGAAATTTTGTTCGGAAGCCTCTTTCTCAGGCACCATGTTCTTTTATGGGCCATAAATCTATCAGATGGGACCACCGGCTTTACTTCCGTTCCGACGGAAATCAACCTAAGGATTTGTATGCCCAAAAAAAATCTATTGCTCTCCGCCGAGTTTTAACCTGTGACCTCGGGAACTAGAAACTAGCATGGTAATTGGATGCCTATATATATCCTTATCTGTGATATATTTTACGTCCATATCACTCAGATACATTTTACATCAAATTTCTATACACATATATCCATATAACTCTGATTCATTTTACATTGGTTATCTGTATATATCCATATCACTCACATACATTTTACATTGGATGTCTATATGTATCCATATGAGCAAGTCATCCTCTGTGGTGTAGCGGTTACCATGCTAGCCTTTAGTTCCTGAGGTCGGTTCATATTCGGCGGAAGATAATGGATTTTTTTTGGGCGTAAAAATCCTTAGCATGGCTTCCTTCAGAAGGGAAGTAAAGCCGGTAGTCCTGTTATAAATTTACTACATATAAAGAACCTCAAGTCTGATAAGGAGGCCTCTGAGCAAAATTACCAGTCTTTTGCACCCCATATAGAATGGAACTCTTAAGAACCACAGCAGTTAAAGAGCGTCCATAAATAAAACTCAATTTAATTTTTTAATTTAAATTGAATCCATATCATTCAGGCACTTTTTATATTGGATGTCTATATACATCCATACAACTCTCATGCATTTCACATTGGGCGTGTATACACATCTGTATCACCCAACCATATTTTAAATTGAATGAATATACACATTGGTATACTTAGGTACATTTTACATGTGATGACTATAGATCCACATCACTCGTTTACATTTTACATTCGATGACTACATATATGCATATCACTTACATAAATTTTGTATTGGATGTTGATACATATCCATATCACTCAGGCACGTTTTACATTGGGTATCTATTCACATCCATATCAATCTGGCACTTCTTATATTGGAAGAATAGACACATCCATATCATTTTACATTGGATGTCTGTACGCATCTGTTTACTCAGGCACCCTTTACATTGGATGTCCCTAAACATTCTTATCACTCAGGCACATTTTACATTGGATGTGTATAAACATTATCATCACTCACACACATTTGGTTTTTAAATCTATATACATATGTATCATTTTACATTGGGTGTATGTACACATCCGTTTACTCCGGTACCTTTTACATTGGGTGTATGTACACATCCGTTTACTCCGGTACCTTTTACATTGGATGTCCATAAACACCCTTATCACTCAGACACATTTATTCTGGAAGTCTATACACATTTGTATCACTCTGATACATTTTACATTGAATGTCTATACACATCCGTATGACTCAGACCTATTTTACATTCCATGTCTCTACACATGCGTATCACTCAGACACATTTTACATGTCTATACACATTTGTATCACTCAGACGCATTTGGGATTGGATGTCTATACATATCTACATCACTCAGATACATATTATATTGGATGTCTGATATATATGTGTGTGTGTATGCATATCACTCAAAACAGGCCGCAGACCTACTACAGTAGGTATGGGATTGACGCTCCCAGGGTCCCTTGGGGTTCGTCTAAGAGATGAGATGGTGTATGCCAAATGCCCAGTCAACTGTGGTTCACTAGTGTGTTTGACAACGATTAGTTACCTCCATGAACACAATCTGATGGATACCACTGCGTGGGATGGAGGAGGGGAGTCGCTGGATAATGTGTAACTCCCAGCCCCTGAGTATCATGTAGGATGTGTTCATATGCACTGATAAAGGTCAGTCCCGGGGAGGTCCCATTACATGAGTTGTTATACTCCTGAAGGCGATTTGGGTCCCTCTATATATGAATTGGGAGGTAAGACCCTAAAGTGAGCAAGGTCCAGGTCAGGATTTTCACCTAAGCTAGGGTGGCGCCCAGAATGTGAGCAAACTATCAGAGACATTTGTAATGTTGGAGGATCAAGCATTATGGATATTAAAAATAAAAAAAAACAAAAAAAAGCACCACAGTAGTTGTGAAAGAAGTAGTTGAGTGTTGTGGTCCTCGCTACTTAGTTATCAGTAGAACTGAGGAAGGAAGGAAGTTCAGTATGGTTAGTCCATTCACTATCCAAAAGGGTCTGGATAAAATTGCTGATGCAATAAAATCCTGTATTACAACTTGTAATGGCATGCTCCTGGTTGAAGCACATTCAGCATCCCAGGCAGGTATTATACAGAAAGCAAACATGTTAGCTAGTTACCCCATACAAGCTGAGTACATAAGACCTTGAACTGTTCACGCTGTGTTGTAAACATCCGTGCATTGGACAGTATGTCCAATGGGGAGATTCAAGAAAATCTTAAAGATCAAGGCATGACATCTGTATATGGGGTTCAGCGGAGACCAGGAGGTGAATTTGTACATACTTGTACCCTGTTTCTTAACTTTGATCAGGTAGACCTACTGCAAAGGATTAAGGCAGGATATGAAGCCATTGAAGTTAGGCCATATATCCTCAACCCGCTGAGATGCTATAATTGCCAGCAGTTTGGTCATACAAGTGATTTCTGTAATGGTGAAGCTACCTGCGTTAACTGTGGAGAATTCTTACACGAGGGAGCATGTACATCAACTCCAACATGCGTTAACTGCAATGGCGAACATCCATCTAGTTCGCAAGAATGCCCCTGTTTTACAGAGGAAAGGGCGATCCAGGAGATCAGGGTTAGGGAAAAGATTTCCTTCTCGGAAGCCCAGAAACTCTTGCGCGTCCGCCAACCCTCTGTCCCAAAGTCTGGTACATATAGCTCAGTTGCAGCTAAACTGGTACCGAGTCAGGAAATCGCAACTCAACCAGTGATATTAACGGAGCTACAATTTCAGAAAAGATTCTTGTAGCAAGATCACTTCCAAAGCCCACGAAATCCACATCCACATCTACATCTGCAACAACACCTGCCAAGTTTGTTAGACAAGATCCTTTCAGTAAAGTCATCATCAAGACCATTGACCTCAAGCAATAAAACTGGCAAGCCCATAACTTATAATGCACCATATATAAAGTTCAAGATCAGCTATAACTGAACTTACTTCCCGAAAGAAAATTTAAAGTGTGTACCGGAAACATCCAAGGGAAAGAAAAGTCCACAAACATCTCCTCGGAGATCCTCTTCTGAGGAATCTTCTGAGAAGGACTCAGATTGGCAATCTACATGTTTGCCGATATCCACTTCCAATCGATTCGAGGTTCTCAAACCAAAGTTTTCAATTAGAAATTGGTCCTCTCTCGAGGAGATGGAGCAGGAGGTTTCTACAGCACTGCCAGAACGACAGTGAAAAAGAGGCAGGATCCTTCCTTGGCTAAAGGTGCTAGCCCATCGCCGAAACAGGGTACCATCATCTTAAAACTAGTTGATTTTGTGGAATTGAGAACTTATCCCATTATGAATACCATGGCTATCTTTCAATGGAATATACTTGGAATTAGAACACATGGAACAGAGCTTATATATATATATATATATATATATATATATATATATATATATATATATATATGTATCTGAGTGTTGTGGATATGTATAGCCACCATATGTAAAATGTTCCTAAGAATACTGATGTATATAGACATTCAATACAAAATGTATCTGAGTGATATGGATGTGTATGATCATCGAATGTAAAATGTGACTGAGTTAATAGGGATGTGTATAAACATCCAACATGAAAAGTGCCTGAGGGATATGAATACATATCGACATCCAAAGTAAAATGTACTGAGTGATATGGATATAAATAGACATACAATGTAAAATGTATCCGAGTAATATGGATATAAATAGACATCCAATGTAAAACGTATCTGAGTAATATGGATATAAATAGACATCCAATGTAAAATGTACCTGAGGGATAGGGATATATGTACACAGTCTAGGTATAGGTTCTGGCCTCTACATTTGTAGCTCTAAAATGTAAAACTAAATGATTTAATGGTATTGTTACAAGTTACCATGGTAGCGAATTATTGTAAACACATTTGGTTTGTGTAGTTTCCTACATCAACGAACAAATAGGGAATAGGGTGTTAATGAAAACAGAATTGTAGTGATTAATCTTTATAAGTGTGATAAGAAACCTACTGAAATTTTCAAGTTATTAAAACAACTGAAAATTTCATTAAAATTTGTTTATCGAACTGTCAAGAGATTAGTTGAATCTTTCACAATTGAAAACCTACCAAGATCTAGCAGGCCACGTACCATAAGAACATCAGCAGTGGTCAAACCAGTAAGAGAATGAAACATCCGTATCACTGACACACATTTTACTTTAGACATCCATATCCCTTGGGCACATTTTATGTCGTCTTCCTTGGTGTAGTGCTTACCATGCTAACCTCTAGTCCCGGCAGAGTGCAATGGAGTTTTTCAGCTGTAAGAATCCTGAGCATGGCTACCTTCAGAAGGGAAGTAAACCTCGAAGTCCCATGTTGCAGATTTATGGCTCATAAAAGAACCTCAAGTGTAATAAAGAGGCTTCTGAGTAAAATTTTCAGTCTTTCACACCTACTATAGAATGGAACGATAAGGACCACAGAAGTTAAAGACTGCCCATAAATAAAACTCAATTTAATTAATATCAGCCATTCTCATTTTACTTTGGACTTCTATACACATCCATATCACTCAGACACATCCTACATTGAATGTTCTATGCACATCCATATTACATTGGACATTGTACATATCTGTATCACTTGAACACATTTTACATTGGATGTCCATTGAGATTCCTATCACTTGGAGACGTCTTACATTGAATGTTATACAATCCTCATATTGCTCAGGCACATTTTACATTTAATATCTGTATGCATCTATATAACTCAGCACATTTTATATTGGATGACTGTAGACATCCTTATCACACAGGCACTTTTTGCATTGGGCACCTATACACATTGTACTACTTAGACATACCTTACATTAGATGTCAATACACATCCATATCACTGAGACACATTTTACATTGGATGTCTATATATATATATCCATATCACTAGATACATTTCACATTGGATGTTTATATATCCATATCACTCAGTTAAATTCTTCCTTGGATGTTTATATATCCACATCACTCAGTTAAATTCTTCCTTGGATGTTTACATATCCACATCACTCAGATACATTTTACATTGAATATCTATATATATCCACATCACTCAGATACATTTTACATTGGCTGTTTATATAAATCCATATCACTAGATACATTTTACATTGGATGTCTATATAAATCCATATCACTAGATACATTTTACATTGGATGTCTATATATATATCCATATCACTATATACATTTTACATTGGATGTCTATATATATCCATATCACTAGATACATTTCACATTGGATGTTTATATATCCATATCACTCAGTTAAATTCTTCCTTGGATGTTTATATATCCACATCACTCAGATACATTTTACATTGAATATCTATATATATCCACATCACTCAGATACATTTTACATTAGCTGTCTATATAAATCCATATCCCTAGATACATTTTACATTGGATGTCTATATAAATCCATATCACTAGATACATTTTACATTGGATATCTGTATATCCATATCACTAGATACATTTTACATTGGATGTCTATATATCCATATCACTAGATAAATTTTACATTGGATGTTTATATATATATCCATATCACTGAGACACATTTTACATTGGATGTCTATATATATACATATATATATATCCATATCACAAGGTACATTTTACATTGGATGTCTATATATATATCCATATCACAAGGTACATTTTACATTGGATGTCTATATATATCCATATCACTAGATACATTTTACATTGGATGTCTATATATATCCATATCACTAGACACATTTTACATTGGATGTCTATATATATTCATATCACTAGACCATTTTACATTGGATGTCCATATCACTACATACATTTTACATTGGATGTCTATATATATATCCATATCACTAGACACATTTTACATTGGATCTATATATATATCCATATCACTCAATACATTTTACATTGGATGTCTATATATATCCATATTGCTAGACACATTTTACATTGGATCTCGCTCTCTCTCTCTCTCTCTCTCTCTCTCTCTCTCTCTATATATATATATATATATATATATCACTCAATACATTTTACATGGGTGGTCTATATATATAAATATATCCATATCACTCAATATAATTTAGATTGGATGTCTGCATATATCCATATCACTAGACATATTTTACATTGGATGTCTATATATGTACATATCACTGGATACATTTTACATTGGCTGTCTGTATATATCCATATCATTTGACATATTTTACATTGGCTGTCTATATATCCATATCACTAGACACATTTTAAATTGGATGTCTATATATATCCATATCACAAGATACATTTTACATTGGATGTCTATATATATCCATATCGCTAGACACATTTTACATTGGCTGTCTATATAAATCCATATCACTAGATACATTTTACATTGGATGTCTATATAAATCCATATCACTAGATACATTTTACATTGGATGTCTATATATCCATATCACTAGATACATTTTACATTGGATGTCTATATATATCCATATCCCTAGATAAATTTTACATTGGATGTTTATATATATATATATATATATATATATATATATATCCATATCACTGAGACACATTTTACATTGGATGTCTATATATATATCCATATCACAAGATACATTTTACATTGGATGTATATATATATATCCATATCACAAGGTACATTTTACATTGGATGTCTATATATATATCCATATCACTGAGACACCTTTTACATTGGATGTCTATATATATCCATATCACTAGATACATGTTGCATTGGATGTCTATATATATCCATATCACTAGACACATTTTACATTGGATGTCTATATTATCCATATCACTAGACACATTTTACATTGGATGTCTATATATATATCCACATCACTCAGATACATTTTACATTGGATATCTATGTATACCCATATAACTCAGATACGTTTTACATTAGATGTCTATATATATCCATATCACTAGACACATTTTACATTGGATGTCTATATATATCTATATCACTAGATACATTTTACATTGGATGTCTATATATATATATGTATATATATCCATATCGCTAGACACATTTTACATTGGATGTCTATATATATATATATATATCCATATCACTCAATACATTTTACATTGGATGTCTATATATATATATCCATATCACTCAATACATTTTACATTGGATGTCTATATATATATATATATATATATATATATATATATCCATATCACTAGACACATTTTACATTGGATGTCTATATATATCCATATCACTAGACCATTTTACATTGGATGTCTATATATATCCATATCACTAGACACATTTTACATTGGAGGTCTATATATATATCCATATCATGAGACACATTTTACATTGGATGTCTATATATATCCATATCACGAGATACATTTTACATTGGAAGTCTATATATATATCCATATCACTAGACACATTTTACATTGAATGTTCTATATATATCCATATCACTAGGCACATTTTACAATGGATGTCTATATATATATCCATATCACTAGATACATTTTACATTGGATGTCTCTATTATATCCATATCTGTGAGTTGAATTTTAATTTGGATGTCTATATATATATCCATATCATTGAGACACATTTTACATTGGATGTCTATATATATCCATATAACTCATACATTTTACATTGGATATCTATATTTATATCCATATCACTAGACACATTTTACATTGGATGTCTATATATATTCATATCACTAGACCATTTTACATTGGATGTCCATATCACTACATACATTTTACATTGGATGTCTATATATATATCCATATCACTAGACACATTTTACATTGGATCTATATATATATATCCATATCACTCAATACATTTTACATTGGATGTCTATATATATCCATATTGCTAGACACATTTTACATTGGATCTCGCTCTCTCTCTATATATATATATATATTTATATATCACTCAATACATTTTACATGGGTGGTCTATATATATATATAAATATATCCATATCACTCAATATAATTTAGATTGGATGTCTATATATATCCATATCACTAGACATATTTTACATTGGATGTCTATATATGTACATATCGCTGGATACATTTTACATTGGCTGTCTGTATTTATCCATATCATTTGACATATTTTACATTGGCTGTTTATATATCCATATCACTAGACACATTTTAAATTGGATGTCTATATATATCCATATCACAAGATACATTTTACATTGGATGTCTATATATATCCATATCGCTAGACACATTTTACATTGGCTGTCTATATATATCCATATCACAGATACATTTTACATTGGATGTCTATATATATATCACTACACTCATTTTACATTGGATGTCTATATATATATATATATATCCATATCACTGATACACATTTTACATTGGATGTCTATATATATCCATTTCACTAAACACATTTTACATTGGGCGTGTATATATATATCCATATCACTCAATACATTTTACATTGGATGTCCATTGAGATTCCTATCATTTGGAGACGTCTTACATTGAATGTTATACAATCCACATATTGCTCAGGCACATTTTACATTTAATATCTGTATGCATCTATATAAATCGGCACATTTTGAATTGGCCGACTATTCACATTGTAATACTTAGACATACTTTACTTTAGATGTCACTACACATTCATAGCACTAGATACATTTACATTGGATGTCTATATATATATATATATCCTTATCCCTCAACACATTTTACATTAGATGTCTATATATATATCCATATCACTCAATACATTTTACATTGGATGTTTATGTATATATCCATATCCCTCAATACATTTTACATTGGATGTCTATATATCCATATCACTAGACACATTTTACATTGGATATATATATATATATATATATATATATATATATCCATATCGCTAGACACATTTTACATTGGATGTCTATATATATATCCATATCACTCAATACATTTTACATTGGTTGTCTATATATATCCATATCACTAGACACATTTTACATACAATGTCTATATACATATACATATATATCCATATGCATATCACTCAATACATTTTACATTGGATGCCCATTGCGATTCCTATCATTTGGAGATATCTTACATTGAATGTTATACAATCCACATATTGCTCAGGCACATTTTAAATTTAATATCTGTATGCATCTATATAAATCGGCACATTTTGCATTGGCCGACTATACAGATTGTAATTCTTAGACATACCTTACTTTAGATGTCAATACACATTCATAACACTAGATATATTTTACATTGGATGTCTATATATATATGTATATATATGTCCTTATCCCTCAATACATTTTACATTGGATGTCTATATATATATATATATATCCATATCACTCAATACATTTTACATTGGATGTCTATATATATCCATATCCCTCAATACATTTTACATTAGATGTCTATATATATCGCTAGACACATTTTACATTGGATGTCTATATATATCACTCAATGCAGTTTACATTGGATGTCTATATATATCTATATCACTAGACACATTTACATTGGATGTCTATATATATATCACTCAATACAATTTACATTGGATGTCTATATATATCCATATCACTAGACACATTTTACATTCGATGTCTATATATATCCATATCACTTGATACATTTTACATTCGATGTCTATATATATCCATATCACTAGACACATTTTACATTGGATATCTATATATATCCATATCACTAGATACATTTTACATTGGATGTCTGTATATATATATATATATATATATATATATATATATATATATATCCATATCACTAGATGCATTTTACGTTGAATTCTATATATATCCATATCACTAGTCACATTTTACATTGGATGTCTATATATATCCATATCATTAGATAGATTTTACATTGGATGTCTATATATATATCACTAGACACATTTACATTGGATGTATATATATATATATATATATATATATATGTATCAGTCAATAATTTTACATTGGATGTCTATATATATATCCATCACTCGATACATTTTACATCGGATATATATATCACTGAATACATTTTACATTGGCTGTCCATTGCGATTCCTATCACTTGGAGACGTCTTACATTGAATGTTATACAATCCACATATTGCTGAGGCACATTTTACATTTAATATCTGTATGCATCTATATATCCCAGGCACATTTTATATTGGATGACTGTAGACATTCATATCACACAGACACTTTTTGCATTGGGCACCTATACACATTGTTTTACTTAGGCATACCTTACATTAGTTGTCAATACACATCCATATCACTGCGACACATTTTACATAGGATGTCTATATATTTCCATATCACTCAGTTAAATTCTTCATTGGATGTTTATATATCCACATCACTCTGATACATTTTACATTGGATGTCTATATATATCCATATCACTAGATACATTTTACATTTAATGTCTATATATATATATCCATATCACTCAATACATATTACATTGGATGACCATTGAGATTCCTATCACTTGGAGACGTCTTACATTGAATGTTATGCAATCCACATATTGCTCAGGCACATTTTACATTTAATATCTGTATGCATCTATATAACTCAGGCACATTTTGCATTGGGCGCATATACACATTGTAATACTTAAACATACCTTATATTAGATGTCAATAAACATCACTAGATACATTTTACATTGGATATCTATATATATCCATATCACTCAATATATTTTACATTGGATGTATATATCCATATCACTAGATACATTTTACATTGGAGATATATATATCCATATCACTCAGTTACATTCTTCATTGGATGTTTATATATCCATATCACTCAATATATTTTACATTGGATGTATATATCCATATCACTAGATACATTTTACATTGGAGATATATATATCCATATCACTCAGTTACATTCTTCATTGGATGTTTATATATCCACATCACACAGATACATTTTATATTGGATGTCATTCCTCATAAAAAACTATACAACATTTGTATAAAGCACTTTGCAATTGTTCTTACACCAGCATAAATAACAGCAATTCTGAATGTTGTGTACGAAGAGTGCATTCAATAGTTGGACCAACCATCCATTCGAGGGTTAAACTACTTATGTAATTGGAACCAACACTTTGTAGTTTGTTTCATTATTCATCACAAAATAAACAGCTTTTTTAAAACAATTTTGTAATGAAAAAACCACATACAAAATGTAGGTTCCCATTTAAAAAAAAACTAAATTGACCCTAAAATGACTTTTATAACATTCTCCAAACAACGCATGACTAATCATATTTACTTTCCCTCTTAATATCAAGCAAGTTTTATAAAAAAACATTTCTTTCTACAACCCATAGTTTTGGAGATATTGTACAGTCTCAAACTTTAATGGTCCACCCTGTCAATCCATTTTACTCATACCTATTACATTGGATGTCTATATATATATCCATATCACTATATCACTCAGGCACTTTTTACATTTGATGTCTACACATTCCCATATCACTCTAGCATTTGTTATATTGGAAGTATACAATCTATATCACTGAAGTGAAAATGCTTAGCATAGATTCGTTCGAAAGGTAAATATAGCAGATTATCCTGTGTTGTATATTTATGGTCCCTAAAAGAACCTAGAGGCCTCTGGGAAAACTTCCTTCATGCCCAATATAGAATAGGACACTAAGAACTGTAATAGTTAATGAGTGTCCATAAAAAAAATAAAAATAAAGCCACTCAGCCACTTTTAACATTGGATGTGCACACTTAAGCATATCCTTCAGACAGATTTGACATTGGAGGACTTTACACGTCATATCCTTCAAACATTTTTTATATTTGATACATATCACTTGGGCACTTCTTATATTGGATTTTTATACACACCCATATCATTCAGGTGCTTTCTATATTAGATATCTATACACATCCATATCAATCAGGTAATTTTTATATTGAAATGTTTATAGACATATTTGTCTAACTTAGATACATTTCACATTGGACGTCTATACACATCCGTATCACTCAAACACATTTTATTTGGGAACCTTATACACATCCATATCACTCAGGAACATTTTACATTGAATATCCATGCACATTGATATTGTTAAAGCACAATTCATATTGGTTGTCTATACATATCCGTATGAAACATTTTACATTGAATGGCTATATACATCCATATCAGTCGGGCACATTTGCATTGGATGTCTACACACATCCGTATCACTCAAGACACATTTTATATTGGATATCTGTTCACATCCATATTGCATAAGTAATCCTGGGATTTCAATATTTGAGAAAACTAGTGTGAAATTGGAAGATGTGACTATACAAGTTCTTTAACCGCATAATCCCAATTATCTCAGAGGTCTTACCGTGTGTGTTTTGTAGGAAAGACATGATCTAGTGGTAAAGGAATATCGAAATCAGTTGAATTTTCTCAGAGATTTCCTTGAACACCAACACACTTGCTGTTTGTGGATTTATAATATTCAATCTTTACTACTGAACCCAAGTATCTGAATACTTTGGAAAATAATAGACATTGTGCTTTGTACTGTTTACTTTGGGTTTTTGGCATTCTCTTTATTTTTTTAATGAATACAGGGTTCTATAAGATATAATTCAGATTCATCTGGAATTTGGACAAAGCCTATATTTCTGAAAACCTATAGGAACTTATTGTTTGGTTGTTTTTGTTATTATTATGTCATCATTTTTAATTATCTCCTTAGAAGCCTTTGGACGGGGACCATCAGCTCTTAAACTACTCATGTAAAATTAAAATTCTAACATTTTTGTTTGTGGATCTAGTATGTTATAAGCCTCAAACCCGGTTATTGGCATAAAAAAAGTGAGTGGTATGCTCTGTTCTTCTCTTCCCTGCCACTGTCTCCATGCATTAAAACCATTTCTGTATTAATTTTCCTATATATTTGGCTAATTGAACCATGCAGTCTATTACTAAACATTCCTTTTTCCAGTTCTGTGTTCTATAAACCAAAGATTTTCTCTAGTTCTAAACACTTTCCCCATTGCTTGGTTTTGTTACAGTCCATAACATGATGAAATGTCAAATTTTATTTTCAACATATCTCTTAATACCATGTACCAATATGTAAAAAATCAAACCAGGTACTTTAGCAAATAACTATGTTATGCAGGACATTCAATCAACACTGTATAGATGATTGTGTGAAACTGTACAGTTTAATTATTCTGTTACAGGATCGGGCCTTCCTTCCAGTAAAATATTCAAGGTAAGACCCATGAAACCCAAAAAATACAAAGCATTTTGAGAAAAAAATTGTGTGTGAGAGGGAGATAGAGAGCATAACTCAGAAATGATGTCTCATAAATATCAAACCTGGTAGCAAAGTTTTGCATCTTGCAAATATGCAACACAGAGGTATTCAAGAAAATTATCCCATACCAAACTGAGCTTTACATTTATAGCAGAATTTTAAGGGGTTTGAATTTGCCCTACAGTTCAGTCATTTTATTTGGCAGTTGCAATGGCTAGCTTAATTGTGGCACCAAATGCAATATATTGTTTGGTGGGCTGCTTGCTTTATCATAGTGTTTTCACCTGTCTCGATGCATTCCATTTACTGCAGTGTGTGTCAATACTTTCTCCATAAAATCTTGAACTGCGTGGTGGATTCTTAAATTCTTGAGCTATGAGATCTCTGTTTGTTTTATCTCGGGAAAGGAAGTTGTTAATAAATATGCATGCTTCTAGATTTTCTGGATTTATTCCTAACTTGTAGAATAACACTACAATGATCACTTTTTTACATTAACAACATATTTTTAACTGTAACACAAAGATTTATAATACTCTTTACCGCTGATCTTTCTAAGTATATATGTTTTCCAAATGGTCTTCTGCGTTCACATCTTGAACTAGTGCTGAGATGTTGTGGTATTGAAGCGATACTAAGAAGTGGCTTGACTATCCACAGCACCCGTATATATAGGTTTTTGGCATTGCCATGGTAACTTCATTTGCAAGTATAGTGAATGATCTTTATAGGCGAACTTTTAGCCAATAAGAAATTTTCGATACCTATGTTTAACATTAGAGTTGGCTATGGATTTTACAAATGTTTAACATTTTTCTTTTAATTTATACTTATGACATTATTAACTAACTTAATTGTATGAAAATGTTTCTGTTATTAAATAAATAATGTCAGCAATTTTCTTTCTTAATTAACATATTAATATAAATTATTATATTATAAACAACTCGCATATACTTTCCAAAACTCACTCCATTTTGAAATATGTCCTATCCATCTTTACTTAACAAGCACATTTAAATCAATTAGCCCTATAATATTGGCCTCGCATTGAAGATTTTTTATTATCTTTTATTTCCTCAAAATTGGCTCTGACAAGTTTGATTGTAATACAGTAGGCTTAAGATTGTTGCTGCATATCTTTTATTAATTTTTTGGGAAAGATCCACAAGCCACCACCTAAATTCAGAAACTTGGTCACACCAGTAAAAGACAACTTAGCTCTAAGAGTTCCTGGTGTCTACCACATTCCTTGTGAATGTAGCATAGCGTACATTGGCCAAAGAGGATGCACTATTGCCATATGTGTTGCTGAACACCAAACAACTATAAGGCTTACGCAACCTGAAATTTCAGGTGTGGCCAAATATTGTATTGATAAAGGTCACAGGACCGCTTTCAGCAAGACCAAGATAATGGGGAAATGTTTGAACTACTGGGAAAGAAGGGTAAAAGAAGCCTTAACCATCTCATTTGAAACAAATTATCTTAACTGTGATTCAGGCCTACAACTTAGTTTGGCATGGGCACCAGTGATAAAAAGCCTTAACACCTAGTTATCAAAGTGTTGTCTTCCAGGATTTTAGAAAATGTTAACAGCATTTCTACCAGACCTCTCTTGAATTAAAAATCATGTGTGCTATAAAAAGTCTTTTACCGGGTAGTTCCTACACTCTGAAAAATCATGCGAACCAATGAGATTTCAATTTAACCCCAGCACTATAAATATGGAGATCCAGACTTCCAATTTCATCAGTTTATCCTGAAGACGAAGATGATGAACACCTTTTAAGATTGGTTTTAAACCATCTATTTACCTGGCTAGAAGCCTGAGAATATATAGAGCTAACACAATTTGTCTCTCTTTGTGGTGTTAACCTCTCAGATACATTAGTTTCAGCTTATTTTGTTTCTTGTAATGTGTAAAGCGTATTGAATTTCAAAGCCAGTATATAGCAATCCTCTTTTAAACATTTGACTATCATTTGAGCCTCCTTATACTTGCAAAACATGTTCTGTGTGAATGTCCAGGGACAAGAACCTGGAGGAGTCACTTAATCAAAGAAAATGGGTTCCGTTAAAACCCGAGATAACAGTAAGGACGCTTTTGGAGCAAAATATCAAATCGGGAATTTAGGGCAATATCTTTATCAGGCCAAAACTAAATGGGTATGGATGATCAATATGTTACTGAATATTGGTTGTATGAGTTTAGATTCATGTCATGAATTGTTTGAATGGTGTTGCAATCTGGAGAATTATATTAAAGTTTATATTGTTTTAAGATTGAATTTTTATTATCTGATCAGATTTCATGGCCTGGGAGAGAGCCAGGGCTGAAACCAAGCCAGGAACATTGCAGTTTTGTAATCACTTCAATAAATATTACGTATTACACCAAACCTTTTCTGTTAAGATTTGTGTGAATTAGCATGAAGTCAGTAGAATACATACTAGAAGAGGGAGAAATATAATCATTAGGGACTAGAGAAATTAATCTGAATATAACACAAGTTTTTATATATATTTTGAATCAATGAACATGTACAACAATAATATATCACTTTTCTATTTTATCTTCTGATTTCAAATCACACTTTCCCAATGAATTAGCATTTTTATTTCTTCCATGAAGAAAGAAAAGGGAAGTTGACAGTTATGCTTTTCTTACTCTCTGTCTGTCTCTCTCTCTCTCTCTCTCTTTCATGTAAAAGAAATGAATTTTGTGTGTTCATATGTTCAGAGGAACTCAAAACTTATAGTTGTGGAATGTTAAATACAAAACTTGTTCACTCTGTAGAAGTAACAGGAATGTAAAAGAAATACAGTATTTTTTTACAGTACATGACATCTGAAGTATCATTGCTGTGATAGAATAACCAAATCCTTGTATGTGTGCATTCACCACCTTACTGTATCTAGTTGGCATTAATTAATACAGTAAGATGTTTACTTTGTTTTCACCACTCAACAGAGCAGGGCAAAGATTGCGGTGCTGGGATGGATACTTGCATGTTCATGTAAACAAAGCAAAGCATAATCCATGGTTCACTCATCATTTGTCGCTCTTATTATTTTGTCTCCATGTTTTATGTTATTATTGCGATGCATCTTTTGAAACATTATCTGCCATTAGAAATGGTACCTTGTGGCCAATCAGGAACATTGTGGTGGTGTAATTTCTGAACCCTTTATCTTATGTTAGGAAGAAGTGGTATTGTATTCCACCCAGAAATTCAGTATTTACATTTCTCAAGAAATATATGATTTGAGGTCTCCTGAACCCAAAAAGAGGAGTTTTATAAATCCATGTGTTTCGTTCTGAGAACGTTCTGTGTTGACATTTAAAACTAAAAGTCAAATTAATATCAATGTTTTATTATGTGTGTGTCTAATGTTCAGAATTTAATAATAAATGATCTTCTCCTTGCTTCCCAATATCTGAGACCAGATCTTCGTGACTCTTGAGATATTCTCATGGTGATAAGGTTCATTACATTATCTTATTATGTTGTAATACTCATAAGTTAATCAATGAAATGGATTTATATGTACAACTTGATTTATAAGATTTATACAATATACACTATTTCTAGAACTAACTAGACCCATGTAGAAATTTTCTGGTCTGTTAGTCTATTTTGTGCTACTCTTTTTTTTTTGGCCTCCCTGGCCTTGTAGTTCACTGAGTAGTCCTTTACTTACTTTCGCCCCTTGCACTCATTCCTCTCCCCCTCCCTTTGTTGTCCTTCTTTCCATGCATCTTTTACTTTTCTAATTCATTTTTCTGTACTTTGCCTAAAAACTTCCCATGTTTGTAATTTTCTTTTCCTGTCAGCATTTTTATAGTTACTATTTTTCTGCCCATTTTTTCCCATAATTTCTCCTTCCATATTATTATTTCTCTACACTCAGTATGTAGTGTTGTATACTTTCACTTTCACCACTTGCATATTCCTTTTTCACTTTCTCTCAACCCTTTTAAGTACATTGACCCTGTTCTCATTGTTGCTAATGCTTGCTTTTCTTGTCTGTTACATTGATGAACATACCCTACTTTTCCTTATTCTCTTTTTATTATTTTATAGAAGCTTAATGATCTTTTTTTCTTTTAAACTTCCCCATATCTCCTGCCTTTTTATGTCTCCCATCTACTTCTTACTGCCATCCAAAATCCATTTATATTTCTCACTCCCTTGTATCTCCCATTCCTACTATTTCCTGCTTTTCCATGGATTTTTTCAGGCATAAAGCCGATAAAGGGGAATAAAGCCGATGGTCCCGTGTCATAGATTTATGCATGTAAAAGAACCTCAGGCCTCTGAACCAGTATTCCGGTCTTTCACACCCAATATAGAATGGGATGCTAAGAACCATTGTAGTTAAAAAAGCACCCATAAATAAATCTCGATTTAAATTTTACTCGTAAATAAAATGTCTTTGACCTCCAGTTTTTGGCTACCCAAAAACCACTTTCCTTCTTCCTCTTTCCTCTTTTAAACAGCAAAACTTTGGATTCATTTGTATTTACTTTGATTCCCCATTCTTCGCAAAATTGTTGAATTTCATTAATTTCTCTCTGTAGCCCTATTACCAATATAGCTCCTGCCATAAGGTCATTTGCTTATAATAAGCCTGGTATCTCATTCTCTATAACCAGACTGTGATATTTTTCTTTTACTCTTTCCAGTATATCATCTATAAATAGATTAAATAGTATGGGGCTCAGCTTGCCTCCCTGACTTACTCCTATTTTTTGTTATATTATCTCTGTAATGCTGTTTTCTCACATTTTTGTAGATTTTCCTGATTTCTGTTATAAAATTGTTACTTATTTTCTTTTCTCTTACTTTATGCTTTAAAGCTTCTCTATTTATTGCATCGAATGCTTTCTCAAAGTTCCATGAAGAACGTGTAAACCCTTCCTCTTTTCTTGCTCAGATACTTGTATATGATAGTTTTTATTATGAATACATTATGTATTATCTGTTTTCCTTTTCTAAGTCCAGCCTGAAATTCTGTTAGTTACTTTTCTGATTCTTCCCACTCCCATAATCCATTTGCCAGTATTCCTGTGCACACTTTCCTTCATATAGATAATAGGCTTATTCCCACATAGTTCTTTGGTTTATTTACTTCTCCCTTCCCTTTATAAATTGGCATCACCATACTTATTTTCCAACATTCCTGTATATAAGTTTTTTCTTTGACTGTATTTGGTATCTCGTCAATATTCTTAATCCAGTTTTCATTTTCCCATATCTTTTCAGAATTCTCAGGTATTCCATCTACTCCTACTGCTTTGTCTTTCTTTATATTTCTCATTTGTACAACTTCTAGCGTTGTTATTTTGCCATCTAATTTTTCATTTGTTATTACTATCATTGGTCCTAGTCTTATCTTGTTCTCTTCCCCGATCAATCTTCAGACACATTCTACCCATTCAGTTATTGTGATTTCATTTTTTTCTCTCCTTTCTTGTTCAGCCTTCTCACTGTTTCCCATATTCTTTTGTTCTCTTTTACTTCTGTGGCTTTTGCTTATCCATAATGCTTTGCTGTTCCTTCTCTGATAACTTTGTGTCAATAATTATATCCATGTCTTTCCTTATAAATATACCTATTCCTCCCGATGCTCTCTCCCTATCATTTTTTACTTGCATTTTCATTACAAATCTAAAATATTTTATCTCTCTTGATTCATTTTCTCCTAACCATATCTCTACTACCCCCACAATCTCCATATTTCTCAGTACATTTTGCATTTCACCATTGTATATCTCTTGTTTTTTAACCCTTGTACATTCCAGAACATCATTTTTAACATCTCTCACTGTTTTTGTTTTTTCATTACATATGTAAGTCATGCTCAGAATTTAATGGTCATTCTCTGTGGTCTAGGGGTACTATGCTAGCCTCTAGTTCCCAAGGTCATGGATTCAAACCTGATGGAGGGTGATGGTTTTTTTTTTTGACATAAAAATCTTTAGCATGGCTTCCTTCAGAAGGGAAGTAAAGCCAGTGGTCCGTGTTGTATATTTACAACACTTAAAAGAAGCTCAAGCTGATAAAGAGGCCTCTGAGCCAAATTTCTGGTCTTTCACACCCAATATAGAATGGTACACTAAGGACCATAATAGTTAAAGAGTGTCCATAAATAAAGTTAAATTTCAGTTTCAGAATTTAATAGTGAAATGATTTTTCTCCTTGTTTCCCAACATTTTGAGATTAGATCTTCTTGACTCTTAAGATATTCATATGGTGACCAATGTTCATTACACTGTCTCATCCTGTGTGTGTGTGTCTAATGTTTAGTGGGACAAGATCTTCTTGAGTGTTCTGATACTCATATGCGGCTGGTGATCAGTGTTCATTACACTTTCTTATCCTGTGCTTTTCTAATGCTTAAAATTTAGTAATAAAATGATTCTCCTTGCTTCCCAATATTTTGAGACCAGGCTTTCTTGACTGTTGTGATATTCACATGTAGCCGGTGATCAATGCTTATTACACTGTCTTATCCTGTGTGTGTCTAATGCTCAAAATTTAATAAAGTTATTCTCATCTTAGCTTCCCAATATTTTGAGGCCAGATCTTCCTGACTCATGAGATATTGTAACACCCCACGGGGGTGGTTACCCCCGCAATAGGTGATTACACTAGGGGGAGTGATAGCTCAGAGGTAGGGGGGCTGCGTCGGTACTGGGGTGGTAGGTAGGCCAGGGTGGCATTCCAGGATGGGGTATTTAAATGATGCACAGGGAATGCATTGACTCAATAAATTATATTATTACTTTAAGTGAGTACATTGGCTACTCAGAATGGGCTGAAGCCTGACAAGTAAGCAGAACTTAGTAGAGATACATTCTTACCTGTTCACCCGGGTGTTGTGTTGGCAACTCATGTACGGGGTCTCGACGACGGATTCAACAACTGACCTGACAGTTACTCTTTGATAACTGCCCCCGATTCCTTTTAATAACTCTCGATTGCCCTCGGATAACTGCTCACTGACAACTGACAATCGACAACTCTTTGATAACTGCTCCCGACCGAGTCAAAACCCTGTAGTATAAATATATACAGAAGAGCTGACTCAGCGTTCTTTAGCATGGTCATGTTATGGTAACCTGGTTTCCACACTTTGCGCTGGTTTACGACATATGCTGTAATACTCAGTGCTCAACCTGGTCCGCTACAATATTCACATGCAGCTGATGATCAGTGTTCATTATGCCGTCTAATCCTTTGTGTATAATGCTCAGAACTTAACAATAAAATTCTTCTTCTTCTTGCTTCCAGATATTTTGAGACCAGATCTTCTTGACTCTTGAGATATTCACATGCAGCTGATGATTAGTGTTCATTATGCCGTCTATCCTTTGTGTATAATGCTCAGAACTTAACAATAAAATTCTTCTTCTTCTTGCTTCCAGATATTTTGAGACCAGATCTTCTTGACTCTTGAGATATTCACATGATGATCAATGTTCATTGCACTGTTTTCTCGTGTGTGTCTAATGCTCCAAATTTAATAATAAAATGATTCTTCTTCTTGCTTCCCAATATTTTGAGACCAGATCTTCTTGACTCTTGATTGGTGATCAATGTTCATTACATTGCCTTTGCTGCTGCATCTATATATTTGTTTTTCTTTATCCTCATCTCAAAAATTCCATAAAAACTCACTATGACAAAAATGTAGACCTCAGTAAAACACACAATATCTAAACATGTTTACTTTTTCTGTACACTACTATGGCAAGTAAACAAAGTGTTATCTGTATTCCATTGCAAAAATTAGAAATGAGATTTCACTGGAAATACATGTTTTGAGGTCTGAAAAGAATCCTTTGTCTTAAGAAGCTTCTATGTATGTGTCTGTAGATAGCATAACTCAAAAATGAAAATTCTGATAAATTCCAAACTTAGTATTTAGGCTCAGGATCTTTGAAAAATTGATTCAGAGATTTTGAAGAAAATCCACAACCCCAATCCTTACATGAAAAAGCTGTACTTATTTTATCAAGAGTGTCACTTGACAGTTTTTATTTGTCATATGTTAAATATATTTTCATGCCTCATATGTGCATTTTCTGTGAATAGTATCTGAAGTTCTATTTGTTTTGTATACATTTAACTTTGTATCACTGGTAAACTGTAAGATAGAAACAAAGAGGTAGAGGTAGAAATATATAGGTAAATCTTGATAAAGTACACAGTTTGTGTGAAATAATTAATAATTTCTAGAAGCATTTAGCTTCAGTGATTTGTTTACTGTGGTGTCATAAAAACAGTACAGAATATTGTCATGAGAAATATTTCATTCAATATAATGGTTGCTGACATGTTGATAACCACATTGTTTTATATATATACTCTTGCCGATTGTAATCAACATAGGAATTGCTTGCAAAACTATTTTGAATAATTGCAATGAAATGCAAATATGTTTTACATGTATTTATAACCAAAGTTGTCACATATCTAAGTAACATATGTGCCTATTATTAGCAAACAGAAATTCTGTTTACAGATTTAATTCTCTGTTTATTGTACTTATTGTGCTACTTCCTCAAATATTTCAGATTAGTCGTGGAAGCAGTTTCTGGTGATAGCAGTGGTAAATCAACAATACCCTCTCTTGAAGTCTTAGGAAGAGACAAAAGCTTCTATAATGGAAAGGATTGTCCTGAATGTGAAACTCAGGAAACTGATGTCACAGAAATACCAACTGCAGAAGAACATTTTCACTCAGAACAGACTGGTAAATGTGGTGATGGAGTGGAAGTTTACAGCAGGGCTTTATACTTCAAGCAAAAGAATTTTATTCATATGGCCAAAAGGCCACACAAGTGTAATATTTGTGAGAATGGCCTTACCCTTGTGTCACATTTAAAAAGTGATGAATTTGTTCATGGAGGTGAAAGACTACATAGCTATAAAATTTGTGATAACAGCTTTACTCAGTTTTCAAATTTGAAAATGCATAATTTGATTCATGAGGATAGGAAGCCACACCAGTGTAAAACTTGTGATATGAGCTTTACTCATTTGTCACATTTGAAAGTGCATAATTTGATTCATGAAGGTAAGAAACCACACCAATGTGAAACTTGTGATAAGAACTTTACTTGGCTGTCAGGTTTGAAAAGACATATTTTAATTCATGAAGGTAAGAAGCCACACCAGTGTAAAGCTTGTGATAAGAGCTTTACTCAGTTAGCACATTTGAAAATACATAATTTTATTCATGAGGGTAAGAAGCCACACCAATGTAAAACTTGTGATAAGAGCTTTATTCGGTTGTCAGATTTGAAAAATCATAATTTGATTCATGAGGGAAAGAAGCCACACCAGTGTAAAACTTGTGATAAGAGCTTTACTCTGTTGTCAAATTTGAAAAAGCATAATTTTGTTCATGAGGGTCAGAAACCTTAAGGTATAAAACTTGTGGTAACAGTTTTACTCATTTGTCAAGTTGAAAAGCCATAATTTAATTCATTGGTTCCAAAAAGTCATACAAATGCAACATTTGTGAACAGATGGTTGCATTTTTGTACAGTTTGAAAATGCATAATTTGAATCATGGGAGAAACTCGAGCAAAAACATTTTTGAGAACTTGAGTGATTTGTCACATTTTAAAGATGTAACATATCATGTGAGGTAAGACAGGTATCCACATATGAAATGCAATCATGGCTCCATTAAGATTTATAATATATAATTTTGTTAAGGCAAAAGTTATAATATTCTTACTTTTACATATTTCTCTTATAATTTCTGCTGTATTGTCTTAAAACCATCAGTGTTCAACTTTAAGGAATGTTCTGTCCAAAAGTTCAAGCGGTTGGACTCTGCACCAAGCTCAGAGCAGTAGCAGATAAAGACACTTAACTCAAATTTATTATCAAACTAGCTTTGGAATTGTGAGGTATACATTAAAATTAATAAATATCTTACCATTTTTTAAATACTTGTTTTTTCTTAAATGTTATATGACATATCATCTACATAAATCAGTGACCATTAAGGTTCTCTCAGCTTTTTGAAGCTACTTAAAGTATGAACAGTTTTTTTGATTGAATAGCTACATTTTCAGCTCTCTGCTTAATGTTCACTTTGTGTTCATTTATGTGGTTATGGTTAAAGCTGCTAGGCAGTTTAAAAATTGTATTAATATGGACGTTCTTTAACTGCTGTGGTTCTTAGTGTCCCATTCTATATTAAGCATGAAAGACCGTAAGTTTTGCTCAGAGGCCTCTTTATCTTTTACGTGCCATAAATCTATGATTTGGGACTATTAGCTTTACTTCCCTTCTAAATGAAGCCATGCTAAGGATATTTACGGCCGAAAAAAATCCATCGCCCTCCACTGGGTTTGAACCTGCAACCTCAGGAACTAGAGGCTAGCATGGTACCCCAAGGCTATGGAGGATAACTGCTAGTCAGTTAGCAATCTTCCAATAAGAAAGTAGTTACTTTAAATCTAAGAACAAGTACCATAACTCTCTCCAGGAATTCAATGTTTATTTGATATAGAACTCTTGATATAGTCCGTTTTCACGTATCTGATGTACATGAAAATCCTTTGTTCTGATGTGAACTTTTTGGCCAGCATTTCAGTGGGATAATAATGCTTACACAGAAGTTAAAACAAATAATGCTGAGAGTAATTTCAGCTCGTGTATTAATGCACATGATAGTAACAATCGGTTTATAGTGTCATGTATACATATGCAGCAACATGACCTTAAGTTGCTACGTTACTTCCCTTGCTCTACCAGCTGAAACATGCCTAACTGCTCAATAGACCTCAAATAACTAGAATTTGCTTCACTGTTACTAACTTTTTTTCAATATCATGTTTATAGGTTTCCAATAATATTTTTGGGCTTATTAATACCAACAATGAAACCATTAGAGAGGTTTGTTGAAAGCAATATAATTTAATGTTTATATACCTTAATATTCAAAATGGAAAAATATTGAAGAAATAAAATTTTTTGGTGCAGACAGTTTCGTCAATATAACTTTTTTATCCATTCTGCTCCCCTTAATCATTAGTTTCATTACATCCAGATACAAATTTGGGTAGTGCTTCCTGATTACAGGAAATGCAGAGAAGCAAAGAAATAAAACTGAGGTAAATATCTTGTGTCATATTATTGAAATTTACTTATTGTATTACTCTCATGCAAATAAATGTAGTGGAATGCCTGCGGAGAATACTGAGGTGACTTCGTGTTGTTTTGTCTTTCATGCTAGTTTTAAAAAAATGTAATGTGTTACATTTATAACTTCTCTACCTTCTCATTTATTGGTGGGTATGAGTACAAATTATTCCTATTAAAGTTTATTTTCCTGTCTACTTCATTTTAATAGAGAAACATTTCCGGAAATAGCTGTATTACACATTTCATTATAAATACAAAGGGAACAGTGATAGTCAAATGTTTAAGAACTGGATGCTATATGCTGGCCTTAAAACTCCATACTGTTTCCATTATATCACTAGAAACAACAGAATATCGACAGGACTACTAAAGAAATATGAAGTATTGGAACAATTTGAACCATTAATGATGCATATCTTGCAAATGGTGATTCCACAAAATAACTTATGTGAAATAAATTGTGTTTTAAAGAGTTCTACATTTTTTGTGCAGTGCGTTTTCATATATTGCTTATGGTTTAGCAGTTATACAAGACTGTACAAAATGTTTTTTTAGATGAAGACGACTATGCAGGCTATACCCAAAAAATTCAATTCATTATTTGCTATGGAAATGTTTTCAATATATGATATTGTAATCAAAATCAAATGTTTCAAAAAATTGTCCATGTAAAAGGTAGTTTGGGGTGGGGGGAGAGTCTTTTTTGAAAAACTTAGGTATTTGTAGCATATTTGGATGTACTGAATTTAAAAACCAATTTTGGTAATTATTTGACTTTTCGTTTTTGAGTTGTGCTGTTCAAGATACAATAATTTTTCCTAAAAAGCATTTTTTAATTCAGAAGACTTCACAACATGTATTTATGGTGAAATGCAATACCTTCTCTGCCTACTGTGTATGTGGTAGAGAAAGTAAAGATACTTACTTTATCAGAGAAGTATTAAAAAGGTAAGGGTATGTATCATGGAGGCACCCCCCGGAAGGGGCAGTGTACCACATGTAGGCCCGTTGGCCTTTTTGCTTCCAATGTGACCCCCGAGAAGGAAGGATGAGGGGAGAAACCCGAAGGGTGGCCAGATCCGGATGCCGACGTGTGCAAGCATGAATGGCATCCCTAGCATTTCCAGATAGGATGCATCCAATGCCATACTGTTCCTGTCCACAAGCCACCAAACTCCAGGGTCCATTGGAGTGGAGCCCCACGCTGAGGAGAAACAACTGAGTGGTAGTACAACAATACCAGGGAAAAAACCTTTGCAGAGCACAAGGCACCATCCAGCCTCAACATGCCAAACACTGTCGCCTGGTCCCACAAACCTGAAACAGGTGACAAAGAAGATGATGGGTACAGGAAATGAGAGTTGTGATAGATGAACCACTTAGCATTCTCCTGGCAACCCGGGAAAACCATGAAAACCCAAGAGCTAGAGTGAGTGATTGCGGGACCTCCCTGAATGTGGGCCACAGATGAAACCGCGTGAGCCATTCCACTCAGTACAACAAGGTTCTCTTTCTTGCACTACCCTACAGCAATAAGATCCAAGCCTAATGTACTTTTTGCCATCCTTTAAGCTATTCCTATCTCCACTGAATCAAAGAGTTGTGGGTTGAACACAAGCAAACACAATAAAATAAAGCAGGATGTTGACACATCCTTACATAAGAGGTTAGGTAGTGAATGGAGACATGAGGCTGAGCTGCAAGTTTTATGTGAAGGTTGTGGATGAAGAGTCATGCCTTCTGTTGCAAAAACAAGAATGAAGAAGAATTTGACTGTTTGGTGGGTGAAATGGGCATTGTTTTAATACAGAAATACAGTTGTGTTTATTAAAAGAAGCATTCACATAAAGTTATTTACAGGAAATGTTAAAATGAAATTTGAAGAAGCAATGTGTTTTTCAAATAAAAGCACACAAGGCAAAACATAAAACTGCTGCTGTAAATGGAATTGAAATCCTTTATTAAAATCTACGTAAATATAATTTTTTTTTTGCCATTTTTGCTTAATGCACATAATATATTCAGTGTAATTGGTTCAAAAAAGAATAAGTCCTAAACATTTTTCATTATAAATGTGAAAATAAACTAACATTATTTTGTTGATAGTATTTAAGAAAGTGGCATTTCCACTATAGTTAGGTATGAATAATTGTAAAAAGCGTTAGTAACTTTGAGACGTCAGTTTTTCTTCTCCTTAAAACTTCTTCATTACGAGCTTAGTACTTTTTGATTTGCTACTCCTCAAATACCGAAATGAAATACTAATTATAGGAGCAAAAAGCTTTAGCATTTACACTATGTTTTAGCTAATATTTGATTACATGTTTAATGGTCCTAAACTTTTTATTCCTAATATAAAATGGAGGGACAAAATATCCCACTAAAAGTTTCTTAATCACAAAACTGGAAACTAAACGTTTTGTTAATATACACATTCAAAATATCTTTTTTCTTCTTTCTTTTCCTCTACCTTTTGATATTATAAAGAAGGCATCTGTAATCTTAATGTTGCATTACAATAAATTAAATATATTGTTTCATAACAGTTGGATGAACAAAATGCAAAATAATAGTTAACATTACCTAAATACAAAACAAAATACAGACTCCAACACAAAATTAGAAACCTATTGTTGAAAATCAACAATAGGTTTCTAGTTTTGTATCAGAGTCTGTATTATTAAACTCGTCTGGTTCTGATATTTCAAAATATGTCATGAGTTTTAAGATATCCTTTTTCTTATCATTGCTGACCATGTTCACCTTTTGGGAATTAGTTGCTTTCCTAACTGCAGCTCCTGGGCTTCTAGTATGGGTGTCTGATGCTAACAATAATATCTCCTCTTTAGACTTAGACTTTTAATAAGCTATCACCCATTGTGCAGCCATTTTGAAAGGCATCTAAAAATGTAGTTGAGAATGGCGGAACTAGCAAATTCAACATTTACAATACAATCTTTGAAGACAGGTTTTATTTCTTTACATTTTATTTATACAAAAATTTGTTACAGCTCTTTCTTTTTGTTTTATTTTTTAGACAACTTCCAAGAAAGAGGAAGACTCTCTTGCTTTTTATTGCCAACATTTTAATGCAAACTTAAAGTACTGTGACTAGAGTGTATAGAGATAGCTATGACCTTACACTATTCCCCAACAGTAACAAAGTTACAAAATAAACATAAGATGATTGGTCAACATGATTACTAAATAATTCAATTGGGTATTAAAAATGTAACAGATTTTGTAAAAATATAGAAACTCAATAAACATTTTTAAAGATAGTGCAGTGGAGTTTTTAGCAATTATAAGTTAGCATTTTAAATTCAAACTTCTGTTAATATCTGATTGCACGTTGACTATTCGCCTGTACATGCAGAAAAATTAGCAGGAATATTTTGCTGTAAAATTGAGTTTGATATTCTGGAATCAATTGTTTTCTTCTGGGAGCTCCTCTTCTGGTTCATTTTCCTCTTGCAAGAGGTAAACTAGCTTAAGTCTGTCCACTGACACACTTATGTTTTTACCCATGCACTTGATAGTTAAATATTATTCATACTTTGTTATAACTGGAAAAGGACAATCGTATATAGGTTCTAACGGTTTTGTGACCTATCACATCTCTCAAGCACTTGGGAATGTCTGTAGGTCTTTTGCAAATTACTGCTCTAATTGTGCAGTGTTTAGGCTTACTAGGCTTCAGACTTGTCATTTGCTTTTGGAGATCAAAATTAATTTGAGTAGTTGATTCCTCACAAAATTGGCCAGGAAGTCTAATGGTTTTAACATATACATATGCTCAGTGGTGAGGTTTGATGTCTTGTGGTGCTGTGTGCAATCCCGGTAGGCTTAGTAGGTAAAGTTTCTGTCCAATTGTGGGCCTTGACTGCAGACTTGAAGGTCCTGTGTGGTCTAACTTTGTTGTTATGTTGAGGATAATATGGTATTGTGTGTTGAAGTTTCACACCATATACTTTAGCCAAAATTTTAAATAATTGTAATCTAAACTGTTTTTGTTGATCAGACATCACACATGATGGAACGCTGAATCTTGCAATCCAGTACTGCTGGAAGCCATTGACACTTTTTCATCTGTGATATCTTCGAGCAGTATTGATTTCATTCAGGCTTCTGAATTCCTAAGTTATACACATTTTTAATTGACTGGTTATGATGATCTAAATACAATTTATAAGGCAGATAAATGACAGGACTATCATACTGTTTGTCTTAAAGCACTTAAGTTGTTTGGCAAGAATAATACAAGAATTAAATTCCTCTCAGCAGTCAATATAAAATTGCAACTGAAAGGCACAACAAATTAATAAGGCAAAATAGAAAATGTGTCGGATATTTAATCTCTGCAGCCCGGTTTTTAGGCTTGCAAGGTCTTGCTTTTAAGATGCAACCCATCTCTCAGTAGAGACAATTCCTTAACTTTAACTTCTCAAAGTGTTAGTGTGCAATGATATGGAATTGCAAAATCATTTAGTCATAAATTTCATTTTGAGTTCTCCAGATACACAAAATGAGTTAGTGCAAGCTGTTTCAAAATTAATGATCCTTGAAATTAAAAAAAAATTTCCAATGCTAATTCTGTGGGCATAATCCCTAACGAGACTTCAGATATCATTATGTAGTGTCAAAGCTTTAAATTATGTCAAGTGATGGTGAGGTTAAAGGATTTTACTTTCCACAGATGTGAGTGGTGGCCGTTCTGCTACTCCCCTCTTTAATCATGCTGTTGAACTGTTAAGTGAGTATAATGTAGTTTTAAACTTGTGGTGTAGGCCTATGATGGTGATATATATAATTTTTTTGTCAATGATGCTGTCAATTGCCAGGATCATATCAGTGCTGCCAGTGTGCGGGAATTTCATCCTGCAGGAATACCTTTACATGTTGGTAAGTCTACTGACATGGGGCTGTCATTTTTAAGTGCACATAAAAAAACCTTTTGTCTGGGCCGAGTTTGAACCCACAACCTTGGGATCAGGAGGTTAGTGCCTAACTGAGCCACCCAGATCGACCAATGATGGTGCTGCTGTGATAGCTGGACAACATGGTTGATTGCAACAAAACATTCGGTAGCATCATAAAAATGCCACATTTGTCTACTGTTATGCACATAAATGAAATCCAGCGATTTTCCAATCTATTAATTTTATTACGGAAGTAATGGTGTTCTTTGTCACTCTTTCTAGCTTTGGGATATATTTTTTTTTCTTCAAAATCTGCTAAAAGAACAGGCTTTGGACAGGCTCTTAAAAAAATTGCATCTGTGGCACCAACACATTGGCAATATCAAAGCCGCTTAGTTGAAACTGTCCACGAATACAAAGATGGGGTTGAAAGCCTTGCTTCAGGTTATTGAAAATTTATATCAAGTGGAAAGAATTTCCTTTGCTTGTGGTCTTTTTTGCTTTAAAGCAATTTCAAGTTCAATTTTCTTATTGGGATTTTGTTCTTGATTTTTCCTCATTCTGGTGCTCTTTAAAATCGTCCAAATTAAAAGAGTTGACTTACGTTCTTGCAGTAAAAGGATTCAGGAATTTAAATACCTCTTGTAATGTTGTAGAGACAATTTTAATCGGCTCTGGACTAAAATTGAAGCTACTGTTTATTCCAAATATTCATCGCATGCCAAAAGAATTCATATTGATTCAGTAAAAGGTGAAAAAAAAAATATTCCTGTAGATGATTATGTTGTGATTGCAGTTGACGGGTTGAGCACATCCCAAACCATGCACCTGGCTGGCTGTCTGTGTACGGTTAACGACCGGCCCTTCAGAACAGTAGCTCGCGCAATAAAATAATCATGTGCCGCTTCCATGCAGTTTCGGTAATTACTGCACTAGATTCCTTTTGGTAGGTAATAGTAACCTTCCCTTTCGAAAACATTTAGCTTTGTATGTGGAACATATTATAAGGGGCTCATGGCGCCACCTTGGAAGTTAGTTGAAAACTTAACGAAGGGAAAATCAGTGCCGAATGCAGTTCAGTTTTGAGTTGTGACTCAACAGTTCACTTACGCGTTATGATTCGACGGATGTGTTGTGTTCTGCTCTGAATTTGTTTCAGCAGTGACTCAAGTATTTGTGCTACACTGAGATAAATTGTGTAGTTGTGCTACCACTTAGATAAGTGGTAAATAAAGTGTGTTGCACAGCAACTGAAGCTCTCATGTGTTACAATTTAATGAGACTATTGTCACAGCATTCCGTAACGTTTCCAAACGATCTTCCGAGTAACTTTGCTTGTTTACTTTTATTGATTCAAAATATTTTCAAGATCATAAAATATTCTCGGAAAGAGCGTTTTTGTATCAAAATAGATCTTTCTTTGAACTGTGGCTTTGAAAACTTAACTATTTGAATTTGGATATATTGAAAAATATGATTTATACGAGTGAATGCAAAAACTCGAGTTGACATCTGGTTTCCCACAAACATGAAAGTTTTGATAGTTTTTCACCATACTAGCAACTATTGTGGCAAATGAACGTCATTTTCCTATTTAAAAGGAACAAAAACTATTTCAGAAACTTCCAGAGCCAGACTAGATTATCATCATATGCACTGATGAATATTGAGATGTTCCTGATCCATCTATGTGCAAAGAATTATCGAAGAACTGAACTGCGTTACAGAAAATATGGTAAGATTTGTAACATTTAAAAATTTTTAATTAGTGATGTTTATTATTCGTATTAAAACACATCGTCATTTTTATTGAACTATGGAAACACATTGCTTTCCTCAATTGTTGATTTCTTTGTGCAAAGTCTAATCAATAGTAGGGGCTTATGTAGCTTTTTCCTGGTTTATGCCGCGTCATGTTTACTTACACCAACGTTTCGACCTCTTGTTGACCTCTTGTCTTCGACTGGTTTTCAGCGCATCACAAAAATTACACCAGTTCTTGGTTCGGAATAAAGATCCTTGACCCCCTCTCTAGAAACGGAGGTTTATGCAATACCCTGTAAAAGTGGGCAGTCTTATATAGTAGAAATGGGCCGGACCGTGGAGGAACATAGGAAAGAGCTTATTCGCCACTCCAAACAGAATGACATTAAAACGTCGGTTGTCGTCTAACATGCGCTCCATATTATTTGACAAAACGAGGGTGCTGACAAAGGAAGATAAATGTCAGTTATGGGAAATGAAGGAGGCTCTAGAAATAGTGAGGCATCCCCATAATTTGAAATCGAACAAGAGTACACAGGTCAACAACATTTGGTGCAACTTTACAAGAAAAAATTTAAGCGCGCAAGTAGACCGTTAAGAGTACCTCCCAGCGCCGTAACACGGTGGTACATGGGATGGGTGGCATAGCAAAATGCAGCTTCCGCATTGACTAATTTTGGGAACAAATCAGCAGCGCAGTGGGCCTTTGTTTCTTTTTCAAGTGGGGAAAGATGCTAAAGCTGCGTGTGTGGGACTCCTAGAGTGGCCATACCCACTAAATAAGCCTCAATCAGTAGGGAAGATGAAGAAGGAAACATAAAGCAAATAAGGGGGATAATGTAACGACCCCACGTAGTACCCGTGTTAGGTGAGAGATGGAAAGTTGCCGTCCGATGGACCGGAACGGCTACCATGCAGCCTAGAGGTTCGAGAGTGAGGGAGGATCCATCGCAGGAATAATTCAGTCCGAGGACTTTGTCGATTGCACGTTTAGTGTTATGATGCTAAATTATTAGGTATTATATTTCTAGATGTTCTTGCTTTAGTTGTATGCATTGGTCGTGTAAGTTAAATTATTCTAAGAAACATTTAATTATGTAACTAAATGCGTTCGCATGCGCCCTGGTTTTTGGTAGCGGCAATTAAATGCCGCTTGTCCTGAGTTTGCAGCTCGTTTCTGGTCATTCTCGTGTCCGTTGCGATGCCGATCGTCTAGTGACCACACTGACAAGCAGTCAGCCCATCTCGGTGCAGCTGCACGCGTGTGTCACTCGAGAGGGTCCTCTTCTCGCTGAGCTACCTTGGCTCCTGTGAGGTACAAGGTCTTGGAGAGCTGTTGAATGGACGGGAGGTAACCTGTAATAGTGGGATAAGTAGTGCAATTAGTAAAGGGGTAGAGTTTTAGCTAATCTGTGTCAAACCTGTAATAGGTTGTCAAGGAAGTCTTGTACGTATATGTCCGTTTGATTAGTTGATAGGTTTCTGTCAAAGAGGGAGAGTGGTCGTTGGTGTCCGTTTCAGTATCGTAGTTCCCTAATTGTTGAGCTAGTGGACCGTGATGTGTAGAGAGTTTGTTTATGACTTGTTCAATCGTGTGCAGTTTTAGTTCGACATGAACACCTAAAGGTGCTAAATGGGAACTTCTGCAATTATGCGTAGCACTTTGTTCTGAAACGTTTGCAGTCATTTGACATGGGTTTTTGCGGTGTACCCCAGATAGATGCTGCGTATGTGAGGAATGGCCAAAGTAATGTTAGTCCGAGGTTATACTGAGAGTTGCGTTTACATTTAAAATGTGGAGTATACCGCGCGTAGCTGGCCGTGGGCTTTTCCCCGTACCATGTTAACGTGTATTTTCCATGTTAAGTCCTTGATACATTTTAATCCCTAACCATATAGCACCGTGTCGGTCCAGTTAATGGACTTTTCTTCGAAGGGAAAATGGACACACTTTTCTCGAAGAGTGTGAGCATGGAAAGTTGCTCGGGGAATCAGTAGTTCGTTCACTTAGTGAATATAATAGCTTGGCTCTTCAGTGTATTTATTTTAATGCTCTATTTAATTAGCCAGGTTTCAGGTGCGTTTAGTGCAGTCTGGAGGCGAGTACGAATGAACTACCTTGCCTGACTGAGTCATAATTGTTGTTTCGTCTGCGTATGTGTATATAAGAAGGTATTTGTCGTTTTTGCCATAACATTGATGTAAATGTTGAATAAATTAGGTCCCAGAATGCTGCCTTGATGTAAGCCAGCTTTTATGGGTCCGTGCTGTTGTCAGCTTTACGTTTAACTGCGACTGGGGTTTTCGATGTCGTAGGTAATTTGCAACTATTATATTAGAGTGTCCAGCACATTTAGCGTGTTTAGTTTCTTCAGAGGGCCCACATGCCATACTCTGTCGAAAGCACGTTCACACCCAACAGAAGTGCTCCTGTTGGTTTGCGAATGTTGAAATCCTGGGTTAAGCTTTACGTTGCTCTGAGTAACTGGAGTGCTGTGGAATGTTTTGCACTAAACCCGAATTCTTTTGAGTTAAGAATATTGCGTTTTATGATTATAAGATTTAATCTTTTGAGTATGTCTTTTGGAGCAGCTTTCCCAGTGTGCTGATTAGGCTGATTGGGGTGATAGTTGTGTTCGTGAGGTCTTTGTTTTTCTTTGGAAAGTATAATACCTGGGCTAGCTTCCATCTCTGGAAAGTAACAGTATGCTAAAACATACTTAAATATGTTGGATAGGAGGATCTCCTCAGGTAGATGCTTGAGAGTTATATTTAGCGTGTTGTCTGGCCACGGGATCTTTCATTTGGGGCAATCAGCCATTTTATTTCCGAGGGGAAGGTTTCCCTAACCCGTTGTGCGCCTATAGATTATGGATGTCTGCTGTTAAGTGCAGGCGGAATGGGGTTTCATTGGGAGTTAGGGCTTCTTGTAAGACGTCTGCCAACATATCGGCACTTCTACTTGATCTGTCGTCGCGATGGTTTGGTTATAATGCAGTGGCGGGATTCTAATCCTTTTTCTAGTCAAACAACGATGCTTTTTTATTTATTTATAGACGCTCTTTAACTACTATGGTCCTTATCGTCCCATTCTATATCAGAGGCCTTTTTTTATCACGCTTGAGGTTCTTTTACGTGCCGTAAATCTACGACACGGGACCACCGGCTTTACTTCCCTTCCGAAGGAAGCCATGCTAAGGATTTTTACGCCCGAAAAAAATCCATCGCTCTCCGCTTGGTTTGAACCTTAGGAACTAGAAGCTAGCACGGTACCACTAGTCCACGGAGGACGATAAAACAACGATGCGCCATACCGAATCGCACTCATGGTCAAACTTATCTATCATGTGCTGCCACTGTTGAGAGATATAGTTTGTCGTTCTCTCTCTCTCTTTCTAACCAGAATGTTAAGCGCTTGGAAGTTTTCGAGGTCAGCTATGTGTCGTGTCCATTGCCATTTTGGTCTGGTAAGATTCCGCTGTGTAATGAGGTGATGATGTCCGTAGGGAGAAGTGTGGGGGGGGCAAGTGTACCGGCACCGCTGTAGTGGTTGCACATTTTTTCTCGTTTTATAGTCTCAAAACTGCGGCGTTCACGTCTGCTGAAGACTGGAGCTAACTTTGAGGGAGATTGTCGGATATAGTGCGTGCAAATGTCTCGCAGTGCGCCTTTGAGTAGCTATGGCGCGGAATGGGTGGGACCCTTGCAGTTGGACCTTCTATGTAATGTTTATTGGCAGAGGATTGAAGGAAACTTAATTCTTTCACCTCTAGTTCAATTCGTTGACGTATGTTTCCTTTGAACGCTAAATCTAATATGTCCGATCTTTGGTTACTAGCAAATGGGCAAAATGTAGACTCGCTTAGGATGTGAATGGTGTAGTCCTAATTATTTTCGTATTGTAGGAGAGCTGTGTCTGCTGAATATGTGTATCTCCATTCGAAATTTGATGCCTGGCATTGAGATCTCCTGCAATGATTGTGTTGCGATTTAGTTGAAGGATTGAATCAAGATCTCCTGTGTTTAAAGGGCCTGTTGGGTTGTACGTTGCAACTACAAGTTCACATCTGTTATTTAAGGTAATAAATTCTTCTATGGCCTCAAGCGCTGTGAACTGAGGCAATGCTGCTAGATCTATTTGTTTTGGGGTATGAACACATCATATAACATCCCCACAAATCCCAAGAATAATATAGAAAACAACTTCGTTTTGACACACCCATCTCTTCCAAGCCAATATATAATCGAAACATGCATTTCAATCGCATACGCAACCAATTAAGAATACAAAATGACAGAAAATGTATCCGTTGTATGAGAAATTCAATATTTGAATACAATTGTCAAATGTTGTCAAGTTTAGCTTAACCTTACAGTTTTTGAGCCATATGCGTGGCACTATAATTAAGGAAGATGCTGGAGGAAGCAAGATAATTTCGTGATTGAAATTAGTAAGGGAATGACGGAAAACTGATGGGGAAATTGCAACCACCTGCATTACCCCTCCAATAAAAGACTTCCTACCATTGTTCATTGACTGCACATGTATCAAATTTGGAAGAGCTTACAGTTAAAGCCGTACATTGTAATTTTGGTCCTAAATGAATACTTTCTCTTAGTAATGTTGAGGTAAAATACTCTCAGCTTCCTTTAACGATATTGTCAATAAAACCTTACATATTTAGTGTTGTACAGAGGAACACAAGGTTTACATTTTATTTAATTTGTCGATGTTTTTAAGCATTCCACAACTGTGAATGCGGGAAAGGTTGGCGGGACTTATTTAAATCCTCCCAGCTAGGTCCAAAGTGACCCATCAACCAACGACAAATGTGGTCCTCTAGACATACTGGGGGTTATGTATGGATGAAGTAGGCAGTCGCCAAAATGTCCAAATTTCCACCAAAACTGACTACTAGTTGCCATTTCTGTGTTTCCCTGGAATAAAACTAGATATCACTTCCAGATACTGGGACAGTAGAAGGAGAAGCAATCATTTGTTAACACCTGAGCATCACACACACACAATGACCTCAAGAAATGAAGTAGCGGTAGAAGCTACACGTTTAGTCATCCATTGGTACAGTGACATTATTTGCTACATAAATATAATAATTCAGCAAACAATCCAAATATTACAATGATATTTCCGAGCTAAAGCTTATATTAATTATATTTCAATCAATAAAGGAACTTAAAAACACCAGCAATACCTGAACTGTACAATTCATTTGTGCTATACATGCTAACAATATTAACAAATTAAAACACGGAAATCCGTCCATGTTATACGGTTCAAGCAAAATGAATGCCTCACTCGTAAATATATATAATTGTTGTTTACCCTTGATAGATAATTATAAGTGTTTATGTTGTGGTTGAATCATCACTAATTTGAGAAATTTAACATATTTGTGTCTGTTTCTCTATTTCCTGCCTTAGGAAATAATTGTCTGCGTCCAATAATGCTAATGCTGCAATTGGTACATTGGATGCTTCCACTCGTACCTCCAGCAAAACCTCAGTTTGTTCAGCAACATCGTTTTCTTTCCCTGCTTCATTCCCACGTACAATGTTGAGGTGAGAGATTTAGCTTACGAAATTACACAATGTCTTAAGATTTATTGCTATTTTTATAAATAAGACAAATTAAATCCATTTATAAAAGTATACTATAGAAAATGAGAACATAAATTGCCGCTAATCACTCTTTATTTATCAATTCGGGGCTCAGCACTCAGAACAGAACACAACTGATCATTTCCAGAGAGAAACATTCTCGAAAGACAAGCTACTGGAACATGCTGAAAGGAACCATCAGGAGCAGTAAAACTGCGGGAAAGCGGGACACAATGCGTTCGTTGCACGAAAATTGTTCTCAAAACCGGTTGAGGGCTCCATCCAGCTGCACGGCCTGGAATTCGCTTACCGGCAACCTCATGTAGCTTCGCGCGCACGTCACACTGATCCCTCCTCAAGGCTGGTCGTGCCGACCAGCAATGTCATAACGGGCTAGACGGTCTAGGTGTGCTTCGCTCAAGTAACTTCACGGTCACACTCCTCTCTCCTCAAGACTGAGCACTGTCATAGCGATATAGATGGTCTACGTGTACGAACAGCATCTTCGTTCAAGTCACTTCACAGTCACACTGCTCTCTCCTCAAGGCTGAGCGCTATAATGGCGAGTTAGACGGTCTAGGTATGCCAAAAGCATCTTCGTTCAGGTAGCTTCACAGCCACACTGCTGTCTTCTCAGGGCTGAGCACTATCAGCGAGTTAGACGGTCTAGGTGTACCAGCAGCATCTTAACTCAGGTACCTTCAGTCACACTGCTCTCTTCTTAAGGCTGAGCACTGTCATAGCAGGATAGACGGTCTAGGTGTACCAGCAGCATCTTCGTTGAGGTAGCTTCACAGTCACACTGCTCTCTTCCCAAGGCTGAGCACTGTCATATCAGGATAGATGGTCTAGGTGTACCAGCAGCATCTTCACTCAGCTAGCTTCACAGTCACACTCCTCTCTCCTCAAGGC
Source organism: Deroplatys truncata (assembly GCA_030765065.1). Lineage (NCBI taxonomy): Eukaryota > Metazoa > Arthropoda > Insecta > Mantodea > Mantidae > Deroplatys > Deroplatys truncata. The sequence continues at coordinate 89,042,608 of CM060989.1, read as the reverse complement.
TGAGCACTTTCATAGCGATATAGATGGTCTACGTGTACTAACAGCATCTTTGTTCAAGTCGCTTCACAGTCACACTGCTCTCTCCTCAAGGCTGAGCACTATAATAGCGAGTTAGACGGTCTAGGTATGCCAACAGCATCTTCGCTCAGGTAGCTTCACAGCCACACTGCTCTCTTCTCAGGGCCCTGTGCGTTTTGTCACTCAGCTATTGTGATTGTTCTAGACCTATATTTATTGTTTTCCAGGGTTGGATTTTTATTGCTACACACACACACACACACACACACACACTCCACGTCTATTTATCCTCTGGATGTGCTGGCCTGTGCTTTTTGTCAGTCGGGTATTGTGATCGTTCCAAGCGTATATTTGTTGTTTGCTGATCTTGGAATTTTATTGCCATCCATCCATCCATCCATCGGTTCACCAAACGAAGCAGTGTAAATTATCCAGTTTTAAACTAAATGCAGATATTAAAAGTTCAGATGATGCTGACCTGACAATTATCACTATTAAAAGTTGTTTTACAGAGTGTTATAATAGTTTAGTTAAAATGTTGTAATTTGAATGGATACAATGCTACTTATTCCTCTTAATAGCTTTTGATATCTAGCTGCTCCTCCTCCAGGCACTCACTCTTTATCCTCAACTTCCAACATTGTTTATTACATCATCTTCTTTCACAAGTAGTTCAAAATAAAATTTCAGTGTTTCGTCATCCTTCTAGCTATCACCAAATCATTGTTTCAGAAAAATAAGTCTCTTATTTTTTTCTTCTGATTTTATAGTGTGTATTAGACTGACGCTTTTAGGTCACTAAGCCAGTGCTGCTTCCTAGAGAGGAATAGTCCCCTACACGTACAACTTCAATGCTGATCGTTTACATAAACTGTAGGCTAGCACAAAACACAGCAAACCTGCCGCATATGGCAATACTTTAGCTCCAACAAAAACTGGTATACCACCACAAACATTGTCGTGAAGGTTTAAAATGTTTGCTTTCTGAGGTTAACATATTTTTAATTAGACTTTGGGTGCAACATACATAAGCAATTGCAACAAGATGGACTTAGCGTGGTTTGAACCAATTACGATGCTACAACTCGCGTTTTGAATCAAAAGCCCAACATTTGCACTTGATTTAAATGGTTAAAATTTGTGTTTTGAATCAGAAGAACGCCGTAGCTTAATGCAGTCCATTTTTTGGAGCAGAAAATAACCGCTTCAAACTAATTCACGTGCGCGTGTGGACTTATCGCGTTTTGAAACGTCACTCATATATGCGCGAAGTTGGTTGCAGTTGAACGAATTTCAGTGCCTTATAAAGAGCTATAGCTTGCGCAGTATATATAGAGATCGCGTCAAATAAGCTTCGGGTTTGAGTTTGGTCGATACGACCAAGTGATTGGTCTTGAAGCTGTCCGTAAAAATAATCTCGAGGGAATCTTAGAACAAGCACGAAATTATCGGGGAAATAAAGCCTAGCCACGCACGCGAATAATAAACCCAATGTTCCTTAAAAGTGTGTGTCAATGGTCACAGCAGTAGGTATCGGATAAACCGTCATGTCTAACAGGTATACCGGTCTGGTCGGCCTTCGGTAAACATGTTCGCGACGCAGGACATATGCAAGACACCTTGACCAAAGACCCACATCGTCTTATTGAGTCCGTCAATGTCCGAATGGGTGTTCATATAATCGAGTGAGTTTCGTAAAAGAGGCTTATATGAATGTGTCAGCAACTCAGCGAGCTGTCGACAGCTGACGGTCCTCGGTATCATAATAAGGAAATAACAAATCGTAATAAGGCTATGGAGATGCTGAGCTGGTTGTCCGGGAGTGTGAGAAATTATTTTATAGAACTGATAAACTCAGAGGTTGTCAGACCTGAATACCTTTAATCGGCGGCAGTGCCAGCAAACGCCATGTTCTAAATAGGAGATTATGAGTGGGGCAAACAGATGGTACTGTTTTACTCTTACATGCAGGATTTATGCACAAAAACTGTGTGTCAAGAAAGCTTTTCAGTTTTGAGTTTTCTCATATCATCCGGGCATATTTATTTAAAGGTTCCAAGAAAAAAAACAGGTAAGTCACCTTTTTTCTAAATGAGTTTGATATATTTTTGGATACTCCATGGAAAAAGCCATCTTTTAGGTGTATGAAACAGGCAAAGAAACTGGTTAGTCATGTATTTGCTTGACGTTTAAGTTTTGGCGTACAGGAAAAGAAGCAGGCAAGTCAACTGTTCCAACGAAAGAACCAGGTAAGTCATCTGCCTGCCAACAGACAGCAGTACGACCTATCGCGCTATTTACTTTTCTTAATTTTGTTGGATTTTGGTAAGAATGCCCCAATACCAAATATAAGTACCAGCTATGTGTACTATCAATGCACTGATTCAACATCCACATTCTCTCTACAGGCCAGTCAGCTTTCTATGTGTATCACGAGGGTATTGGTAAGAAAGGTCCCAACGAGGTAGCCTCGCTTCTCTTTCATCTCATTATGAACTATCTCGATGACGAGGTTGAAGAGCTTCAAGCGTTTTGTGACTGCTGGAGGGCAAAACAAAAATTTTACTGTTTTTTGCTCCATGTATTACGTGGTTGGCGGCGCCGTGGCCGAGTGGTTAGACCGCTCGCCTCCCACCGAGGCGGCCCGGGTTCAATCCCAGGGACCTGCATGTGGGATTTGTGGTGAACAAAGCGGCATCTGGGCGGGTTTTCTCCGGGTTCTCCGGTTTCCCCCGCCATTCATTCCACCAACTGTTCCATCATCACCTTTCCTTTCATCCATTTCACCAACATTTCGTTTCATCTACTTCCTACATCCCATACCAGGCATCGGGCTGATTACCCATCCTGGATGCTGTGTCTGATCCATGAGTGTCTGCTCCTCGACGGGCCTCTGACCCCAGGCACGCGCTTGTAAGTCCTGGGGGGTGTAAGTCCTACATAATAGGAGGGTAAACAGATAATGAATGAATAAATATTAAGTGGTTCATAATATCATCCATGGCTTGACAAACATCAGGATCACATTTCCAAACGAGGTCATTCATATGTAGAATTTGAAACAAAGAATGGAAACCCCAGAGGAGTTCAAAAGAATGATTGCAAATTCAAGAACAAAACCATCGCCTTTCATTGTTATGAATGTCAGGAAATGGTGTATGATTGGAAACATTTTTTAGATAAATATGTACTGGACAGCTACATATAACGGAGCGATGGTATCCAGCATCATAAGAAAGCCTGACAAAGGTACTTCAACACAGAAGTCAGGAGAGTCTGAGCTACCTTCTTTGGCCTATTCAGGTTATTTTAGTAGAAATATTATTCTATCCTTCTAATTTTCTGATAAAATTGCTTATATGCAATATATGTAACAAATTTTTGTATTGTACGCAGATCTTCTACACATTTCCGAAGCTAAGTACCAAGATATGAGTCTCATGAAATTCTTTGGTCAACTAGCAGTGAAATTTTTCCAAGGATTGGCACATAACTGATAACCTGTGAGATAACTGAGAGTTTCCACGGTTGTAATAATAATTATAATTATAATAATAATAATAATACATAATATTTAAATGAAGGTAATACAATCCTAATTACAAACAAAATTTCGGATAGCTGACATGCCTGGTTCTATTTCTGTTTCAGGTGACTTGCCTGGTTTGTTTCCTGAAAAAAGTGCTGTTGGAGCGAACTTTTTCGTTTTTTGTGATATTATTGATATAAGAGACATTAAGCACCATTTTATTTGATTACTACTTTGAAACTTCAATATTTCACTTTGTTTGAAAGAAGTATTTTGTATAGGAATCACCCATTGCGTTTTATAATTAAAAATTCATTTTCTGGGTTTCTTGGAAAAATTGACTTACCTGCTTCTTTTCCTGGATCCTTCATTTGTGCTCTACGATTTTTTGGCTTTAAGCATTGTATGCGTTTCACACGTATGCTTTGTCATATAACCTGTATGTAATTTTTTGGTGTTTATCTTGTTTCCAGTGCCCTTATTTTACACAAAACGCACTATATCTATTAGTTTCTTTCTTAATTTTTATTACTTTCTCTACTCTACTACTGCTAAAGTAAGTAGAGGGAGTATTGCATTCCATAAAACATTCCATGTTTGAGATTTCACCAGATAATGCACGTTTTGAGGTCTCCTGATCCATAAAGGAAGCATTTTAAGAAAACGGTCCGTGCGACCGCATTCCACAAAAACGAAACATCCAATAAATTTGAAACTTGGTATTTAGGTTCAGAGTCTTCCAGAGATGCGACAAGAAGATTTTTCAAGAATATCCCTCCACACCAAACTGTCTTTATATTGAACAATTTTCGAATTTTATTTTCTAGAAAAAGCTCTAAGGATTTTGATAGAAATACCATAGATTTAAGGTATTTACATGACAAATAAAATGTATATCCCAAATTTCCTGGAATAGCCGGTGAAGTCCTCCGTTCAGGAGGATTCTATGTAATTTCGTTTAACGAATCAACCATAAACACATAGTACACAAAAAATGTAGATCCTATAAAACACACAACTTAATTCAAACAATTTTTTCTACGCCATTAAGCGTATTCCAAATATCCCTTAATATTGTTTGTATTTTTTGTCCCCTTTATTACTTTCTCTGCTATGTATAGTAAGTAGGGGAAGTGTTGTATTCCACCCAAAAATTCGATACAGAGATTTCACCAGAAAAATATGTTTTGGTACCTGAATCCAAAAAAAGCCATTTTGGAAACACTTCCGTGTGTGTGTCTGTGAACAGCATAACTCAGAAACGAACAGTCGGATAAACACCAAACTTGTATTTAGGTTCAGTATCTTCCAGAGATGAGACACGAAGGTTTTCAAGAAAATTCCCCCACCCCAGATTACCGTTTACGTGGAACATTTTTCTAAACTTTTAATTTTCTCAAAAATGGCTCTAACGATTTTAATTAAAATATCATATGTTTAAGATATTTTCATGACAAATGAAATGTATATCTCGAATTTTCTGGGAATGTCTCCAAAGTATTCCTCATTGTGAAGCATAACTGGTAAACTATAAGAGATAGACAAAATTTTATTACACAAAAATGTAGATCGCGTAAAATACACAATTTATGTCATTTACATTTTTGTTGTCGTGTGAACCATTTTCGAGATATTGCTTGTTATTCCCTTAAATTTTCCAATACTTATACTTTTTCTCAAATGGGAATTCGTGATTCATTTTTTTTTGGTCCTGGTAATGCAAAGAGAATGGAATACTCCACATAGCAACCAGCTCTTAAAATATTTGACTATAGCTTAAAGCCTACCAATTCCCCTTGCATCTACAAGAAAATTAGCAATAACATTAACATCTCGATATCTCGATTAACATGAAGCATATGGAGAATAAGCGTTTGTAAAAATAGTTTGTACAAGGGTAGAGAAAGTCTTGTGAGTGCAACACATCAGATTTTCTTTTTTTAAAGCGCTGCAATTGTTTCTCGTGATATCGTGCAAAGAGTATGGTATTTTCAAGTCCAGCATATAGAGACATATACCTAGCGATTCTACTTTTTGTACCTCCCCTTGTACATACAACAGGGGCGACTGTTTTTGAGGGGATGGTGAGGCTTAGCCCCACATTTTTCTTCCGTATCAACAACCACAAAAATGCTACCTCATGTTTTAAAAATTATAATTTTACTTGCCGCTCCTTACACATCTAATTCGTAACCATGCTACTAAAATGCATGTCTGCAGTTCATGTTACACGAAGCATGATTTAGTTAGCAAATCTTGAGCTTAGCACCCAGCAACATGGTCTTCCTGGGAGATAGCCCGTGCAAGGTTTGGAATTCAGACACAATAGGTTTACAAACGCAGATTTGGTCATTTCCTGTAAGCAGGTACACACAACAAAAGCAGGCAAAGAAATACCTCTATTTCAACAAGCTTGTTACTTTATATAAAGTTGTTTCTAAATTATTTTCCCAGATGAAACCGTGGAGATCTAGCACTGTATCTCCGTTAGTAGTATTAAGATATTTTTATTGAGTGCCAATGGAAAGTTAAATTATCCATTCATTTTAAGATGACTATTAAACTATTTAATGAATTATTACTATTTTACCGATCCCATTGCCCATCAGCCATTTTAGACAAGACCACTAATACCTGTAACGAAACTATTTTGACAAAGGTTTATTTACAGTAACATGAAGTACATAAAAATAATCTTTCGTAGGAATAGTTTGCAATAACATTTTGATATGCTAATACCAAGGTTCCAAGTCGCGACCTCGAGAAATACAGGCTAGCATACTAACCACTACACGACGGACGACGACTCTCTCATATGTGCGTTCTATATGTTGCAGGGAGTGATGCAAGGTAAAGTTCAGGAAGTAATGCACGGTAAAGTTCAGAAAGTGATGCATAGTAAATTTCAGGAAGTGATGCATGCTAAACTTCAGGAAGTAAAGCACGGTTAAGTTCAGGATGTGATGCATGGTAAAGCTCAGGAAGTGATGCATGGTAAAGTTCAGGAAGTAAACCACGGTAAAGTTCAGGATGTGATGCATGGTAAACTTCAGGATGTGATACAAGGTAAAGTTCAGGAAGTGATACAAGGTAAAGTTCAGGATGTGATACAAGGTAAAGTTCAGGAAGTGATACAAGGTAAAGTTCAGGATGTGATACAAGTTTAGTCCAGGAAGTAATACAAGGTAGAGGTCAGGATGTGATGCATGGTAAAGTTCAGGATGTGATACAAGGTAAAGTTCAGGAAGTCATACAGGGTAAAGGTCAGGAAGTGATACAAGGTAAAGTTCAGGATGTGATAAAAGGTAAAGTTCAGGATGTGATACAAGTTTAGTTCAGGAAGTAATACAAGATAAAGTTCAGGAAGTGATACAAGGTAAAGTTCAGGAACTGATGCATGGTAAAGCTCAGGAAGTGATGCATGGGAAAGTTCAGGAAGTAGTGCACGGTAAAGTAGAGGATGTGATGTATGGAAAACTTCAGGATGTGATACAAGGTAAAGTTCAGGAAGTAATACAAGGTAAAGGTCAGGATGTGATGCATGGTAAAGTTCAGGATGTGATACAAGGTAAAGTTCAGGAAGTCATACAAAGTAAAGGTCAGGAAGTGATACAAGGTAAAGTTCAGGATGTGATAAAAGGTAAATTTCAGGATGTGATACAACTTTAGTTCAGGAAGTGAAACAAGATAAAGTTCAGGAAGTGATACAAGGTAAAGTTCAGGATGTGATACAAGGTAAAGTTCAGATTATGATACAAGGTAAAGTTCAGGATGTGATACAAGGTAAAGTTCAAGATATGATACAAGGTAAAGTTCAGGATGTGATACAAGGTAAAGTTCAGGATATGATACAAGGTAAAGTTCAGGATCTGATACATGGTAAAATTTAGGATTTGATTCAAGGTAAAGTACAGGATATGATACAAGGTAAAGTTCAAGATGTGATACAAGGTAAAGTTCGGGATGTGATTCAAGGTAAAGTACAGGATATGATACAAGGTAAAGTTCAGGATGAAATACAAGGCAAAGTTCACGATATGATACAAGGTAAAGTTCAGGAAGTGATACAAGGTAAAAATCAGGAAGTGATACAAGGTAAAGTTCAGGATGTGATACAAGGTAAAGTTCAGGATGTGATACAAGTTTAGTTCAGGAAGTAATACAAGGTAAAGTTCAGGATGTGATACAAGGTAAAAATCAGGAAGTGATACAAGGCAAAGTTCAGGATGTGATACAAGATAAAGTTCAGGATGTGATACAAGTTTAGTTCAGGAAGTAATACAAGGTAAAGTTCAGGATGTGATACAAGGTATTGTTCAGGATATGATATAAGGTAAAGTTCAAGATATGATACAAGGTAAAGTTCAGGATATGATACAAGGTAAAGTTCAGGATGTGATACAAGGTAAAGTTCAGAAAGTGATGCAATGTAATGCTCAGGAAGTGATACAACATAAAGTTCAGGATGTGATTCAAGGTAAAGTTCAGGATATGATACAAGGTAAAGTTCAGGATATGAAACAAGGTAACGTTCACGATCTGATACATGGTAAAATTCAGGATTTGATTCATGGTAAAGTTCAGGTTATGATACAAGGTAGAGTTCAGGTTATGATACAATGTAAAGTTCAGGATGTGATACAAGGTAAAGTTCAGGATATGATACAAGGTAAAGTTCAGGATCTGATACATGGTAAAGTTTAGGATTTGATTCATGGTAAAGTTCAGGATATGATACAAAGTAAAGTTCAGGATATGATACAAGGTAAAGTTCAGGATGTGATCAAGGTAAAGTACAGGATATGATACAAGGTAAAATTCAGGATGAGATACAAGGTAAAGTTCAGGATGAGATACAAGGTAAAGTTCACGATATGATACAAGGTGACGTTCAGGATATGATAAAAGTTAAAGTTCAGAATGTGATACAAGGTAAAGTTCAGGATATGATACAATGCAAAGTTTAGGATTTATACATGGTAAATTTCAGGATGTGATACAAGGTAAAGTTCAGGACGTAATACATGGTAAATTTCAGGATGTGATACAATGTAAAGTTCAGGATTTGATACAAGGTAAAGTTCAGGAAGTGATGCAGTGTAAAATTCAGGAAGTGATACAATGTAAACTTCAGGAAGCGATGCAATGTAAATTTCAGGGAGTGATGCAAAGTAAAGCTCAAGTAGTGATGCAAGGTAAAGTTCAGGAAGTGATGCATGGTAAAGTTCAGGAAGTGATGCAATGTAAAGTTCTGGATGTGATGCAATTTAATGTTCAGGATGTGATGCAATGTGAAGTTCAGGGAGCAATGCAAGGTAAAACTCATAGAGTGATGCAATGTAAAGTTCAGGAAGTAATTCACAGTAAAGTTCAGGAAGTGATGCAGTGTAAAATTCAGGAAGTGATGCAATGTAAATTTCAGGAAGCGATGCAAGGTAAATTTCAGGGAGTAATGCAAGGTAAAGCTCAGGTAGTAATGCAAGGTAAAGTTCAGGAAGTAATGCATGGTAAAGTTCAGGAAGTGATGCAATGTAAAGTTCTGGATGTGATGCAATGTAATGTTCAGGATGTGATGCAATGTAAAGTTCAGGGAGCAATGCAAGGTAAAACTCATAGAGTGATGCAATGTAAAGTTCAGGAAGTGATTCACAGTAAAGTTCAGGAAGTGATTCACAGTAAAGTTCAGGAGGTGATGCAATGTAAAGTTCAGGGAGCAATGCAAGGTAAAACTCATAGAGTGATGCAATGTAAAGTTCAGGAAGTGATGCAAGGGGAAGCGCAGGGAGTGATGCATGGTATATTTCAGGGAATGATTTATTGTTAAAGTTCAGGGAATGATGCAAGGTAAATTTAGGATATGATGCTGGGTAGAGTTCAGGAAGTTATATAAGGTAAAGTTCAGGGAGTGATATAATGTAAAGTTCAGGAAGTGATGCAAGGTATAGCGCAGGGAGTGATGCATGGCAAAGTTCAGGGAGTGATGTAAGGTAAAGTGCATGTTGTTATGCAAGGTAAAGTTCAGGATGTAATGCAAGGTAAAGTTCAGTAAGTGATTGAATGTAAATTTCAGGAAGTGATGTAAGATATTTTCAGGATGTGATGCAAGGTAAAGTTCAGGAAATGATGTAAGGTAAAGTTCAGGAAGTGATGTAAGGTAAAGTTCAGGATGTGATGCAAGGTAAAGCTCAAGAAATGATGCATAATAAAGTTCAGAAAGTGATGCACGGTAAAGTTAGGAAGTGATGCAATGTAAAGTTTAGGGAGTGATGTAAGGTAAAGTTCATGAAGTGATGTAAGGTAAAGTTCAGGGAGTGATGTAAGCTAAAGTTCATGGAGTGATGCAAGGCAAAGTGCAGGGAGTGATGCATGGTAAAGTTCAGGAAGTGATGCAGTGTAAAGTTTAGGGAGTGATGCAAGGTAAAGTTCAGGAAGTGATGCAATGTAAAGTTCAGGGAGTGATGTAAGGTAAAGTTCATGAAGTGATGCAAGGTAAAGTTCAGGGAGTGATGCAAGCTAAAGTTCATGGAGTGATGCAAGGCAATGTGCAGGGAGTGATGCATGGTAAAGTTCAGGAAGTGATGCAATGTAAAGTTTAGGGAGTGATGCAAGGTAAAGTTCAGGAAGTGATGCAATGTAAAGTTCAGGGAGTGATGTAAGGTAAAGTTCATGAAGTGATGCAAGGTAAAGTTCAGGGAGTGATGCAAGCTAAAGTTCATGGAGTGATGCAAGGCAAAGTGCAGGGAGTGATGCATGGTAAAGTTCAGGAAGTGATGCAATGTAAAGTTTAGGGAGTGATGCAAGGTAAAGTTCAGGAAGTGATGCAATGTAAAGTTCAGGGAGTGATGTAATGTAAAGTTCAGGAAGTGATGCATGGTAAAGTGCAGGGAGTGATGCATGGTAAAGCTCAGGGAGTGATGCAAAGTAAATTTTTGTGTCACACATTTGGATTATACCGAACCTAAATACCAAGTTTGTTATTCATTCAGCTTTTCATCTTTGATCATGCTGTTCAATGAGAGATACTCTCAGACCAAAATGGGTTTTTTGGATTTAGGGGACCTCAGAAAATGTATTTCCCATGAAATCTTTGTATCAAATTTTTGGCTGAACTACAACACTGTCGCTACCTACTATGCATGTGGTAGAAAGAGCAAAATGCAATGTTGAAACTTTTGTCTTCTATCTATTGTCATTGCTGCATTTTAAATGCCTTAATTACAGAATGCTATTTTTGGTTTGTCTACTTCAGTTAACTTGTAATCTTCAGCTAGAACCTCCTGCCAGTGAATAGACATTATTTTTACTTAAGGTTGTAATGTTGAATGTTAGAACATGTCAAGAACATGTTTCAATGTTACTTGGAAGCTAAAAGTATAACATATTGCATATTAAGTGCCTATTAAAGTGAGTCAAATTTTTGTTTCTACGGCTGTATTTAATACTTATATTAAAAACTTTAGAGACTTCAATACCTCTAGTCAACAACGCTTTTGTCATCTCTGCAAGGAGAATCTATGTCAATGTCATGAACCCTATCCTATCATAGCATATCATCCGCTCTTCCATTGAGGGAATTTGAAATTCCAAAAACTTCTTTCCTCCGGTAGTAGAGAAATTGAGTCTCATGTACTTTTCAATAATTTGCAGATTTGTGTCACTTCTGAAAGCTTGAGTTTACTCCTCAGAGGGAGTGTGTGGTATTACTTAGCTTATTGATCTCATATAAGGTGGTTTTAATGCTGCCTTAAATGGTCGATTGACACAGACATCCAATGGTTGGAGAATCCATCTAAGTCTTCCAGAAATGACAGCCAAGTAAGTTCTTTCCTCATGTATGTTGACTGTAGTATGACCAAGGTAGCGATTCAGAACAACCACTGCTTTCAGTTGAGTAGTGCTGCTAGAGGACGTTGACAAAGTCGCATCACCCAGTCAAAAACAGGCTCATTGTCCATCCATCCTTAAGCATTAGCTTATATGATGACACCAACATTCCTTACGAAATGGCTTTTTGTTTTAATGTGATATATTGCAGTAACTTTCTTCCATCTGCAGTTAAACACACTGTAACAGCATAATTTGTATTTTCGTTATTGACAGTTTTAATTATCATGCTGGATTGACCCCTTATTTAATGTATAGGCCTGCAGCATTTCTAAAGCCTCTTGTACACGATCAAACTTTTTTCAATTCAAGAGTCTAAAGAAAAATTGTGAAATATTTTTCAATATGTGACAAGATTGGAAAAGACTTGGCAAAACCTGGCAAGACTTGACAATGTCAAAAATGTGTATTTACAAGTTGTCCCTTCGCCAAACTGAAACCCTTCAGAACACATTGATAATTTGTTATGCGCAAAGCAATTCAGTATTTACGTCACAGTATAACAATTCGCAATGAAATATTGTTCTTTACTAATATTATGTAGCACTTTCACGTATTATATCCAATGAAATCACATTATGAGTGTGAAATGCGATGAAAATAACACCAACCGACAGGTTAACCACACTATATAACATTGCATTAATGTATACTTAGTTCGGAAATCTGCCTGGCAACTATTTCTTCATAATCTGCTCCTTCTTGTAATCCACGGAGCCCTCGATGTACAGACATGGCCAAATTATGGATAACCTAATCAGGTTCGCATACGACATACCTTGGCCGGGTAGCCATTTTTGTTTACTTTTCACTTTCAGCCATGGTGCAGATTTCGTGATGCACTGTGAATCCTCGCATTTCATTGGCCAAAACCATCAAATCATTGTGAAATCTTTGACCGTTTAGAGCATATCCTTATTTACTTTCAAGACTTTAAAAATATTGGAAGTAATTTGACAAGAAAAGTTGTGAAGTTATGATAACTCTTGAAAATTCTTGTAAAGTACTGAATTTGACAAAAATTTGATCGTGTACTAGCGGCTTAAGACCACAAGCATTTGGTCTGCATTCCAATATGCAACAGTAAATATTGATTCCTCTGGCACAATCCAATGATAAATCTGTGAAACTTCCCTATCTCTCTTTGAAATCAGCAGGAGGCGTTGAGCAATGCTTTTTTCCTATGAAAACTGAAACTATTCACTAGCCTTAAAATCATGATGGGTTATATTTAATTCTCTTACTATCATTATAGCTTTCAAATGGGACAGTACACGCTTAGCAGCACATCCAAAGTGTCTCTTTTTAACCACATACTTATGCAATCTGTTCTCGCCCTTTTGTGGATACTTTGTTTTTTGGCTGCAAAGTGCCCAGCAGTTTCTGCTCAAGACGAGCTTTATTTTCTCACCAGTAATGAATACAGCTCTCATTTACATAATGTTTTCATCCAGTAACACAATTGCCTATTTGTTCTATCTCTTCAATGATGTGGAGTTGTTCTTTTGCCATGAACAGCCTGTAAAGATATTTCACAATAGGCATCCTGAATACGTGTTTTTGCTTCAGCTGACACTATGCACTGCTTTTGCTTGTGATGGAAGAATGCCAACTTTCGGATTTTGGTGCAGCAATAGCGGTACCAAACCCTATGCAAATAATACTCATACTCAGACTATTCGCTGTTAATTTTGGGAAAAACATATGGGGACTATTAACATATATATGGCATTGTCAAAATGAAATGCAGCCAAAAAGTTAACATTACAATACACGATTTTATGTACATACCTGAAATTTGTCTCATATCAAGAGAACTGTATACAGTTTGCATCTAACTTCCAGATGTTGTTCTCAGATTTAGAGAAATTCCTTTGTTAAATGGTGGATTGTTAAATCTAGATGAAATTGGGAGAGGTTTATAATTATCTACATTATCTGTTAGAGAAAGAAAGTATTTCAAAAGAATACGTTTCTGTGGCAACTTAGCTTGAAGCTGTACAATGATTGCAATGCAGGAAATATACCTATTTGACAGCATAAATTGTATGCATTTCTGTAATTGTACTATTTTGCAATAGACAAATTACATTGTTTATATACAAGTAAAAATGAGCAAAGCTGACGCAATCACTCTGTATAAGTTGCAGAGCACTCTGTATATTAATTAGTGACATGCCTGCCAAATAATTCTATAAGCAAATAACTTTTATTTCCAGCAGATAGAATACATACTACAAATAATTCACTATGTAGCAGCATTAACCATAACCACAGAAATCACCACAAGAAACAACAGCTAAGGATATGCTTAATCAGTAACCTAACATGCTTTCATTTTGGTTATGTTAAAAAAGATAAGCTTCATGGTCACTAATTTATGCAGATTATGCGTTTGTAGCATAACATTTTGGAACGAGTATTTAGATTATTTTAGGGCAATTTAGCTACCTTATACAGTTGAACATTGAGTTTTAAGCCACAACATACGAAATTTTAAGAGATATATATGGAAATGTTACATATTTACAAACCATTGTCCTTATGAAGAAAATTGTGTTTTAAATCTCAATGAAACATTTGTAAGGCTTTTCACCATCATGTATCAAATTATGCTCTTTCAATGTGACAAATGAGTAAAGCTGTGTCATTATGCATTTTCATAGTTGATAACTGAGTAAAGCTCTTCTCATAAATTTCACATTTGTGAGGCTCTTTACACTCATGTATAAAATCAGGCAATTTCAAATGTGAGAGAAGAGTAAAGTTTCTCTCACAAATTTCACACTTGTAAGGCTTTTTATCCTCATGTATCGAAATGTTCTCTTTCAAATGTGACAAATGTGTAAAGGTCTACTCACAAATTTCACACTTGAAGGCATTTTACCCTCATGTATCAGATTATGCCCTTTCAAATGTGATATCTGGTGCACCTGTTCTGCAGAGTTTAAATTATGTTGTATTTTTTGAAGATCTAATAGACATCGGAACCCCACAAGAGAAAATAGAAGAGTATTAAAATGTCACAGATCTCTGTATTCAATAACAAATTCTACAAACATCTGGCCTAGCCTTGGGAAATCCATTGTCACCATTCCTCGCAAAACTCTTAATGAGCCATTTTGAGTTACATATCACAAAATATTTTACATGATCCTCAAAACATAGTTGAGATTAGTAAATTTTTTTGCAATTGCATCCACAAAACTCATAGATGACACCCTCAAACTTCTAAACCTACAGGAGAAATCCATTCAGTTTTCATATCTAAATAGAACATAGTCTCCTCCATACATAGACGTGAAAATCGCCAGGAAATATAACACTCACTTTTGGCATTCATTAAAAACCCTGTTCACATGGACAACTACATCAGCGGTGACAGTTTCCCAAAACCACACCAACATTCCATATTCAATAGTCTTGCATACAGGTTGGTCAACTTACCTCTTAGCAATGAAAAGTCACAGCAGGCTTATAAGTCCATCCTTTCATAGCATAACGGAATGGTTTCAAACGCAACATAGTACATAATGAGGTTGCAAAATTCCAGAATAAAAAAGAAACTCAGAAAGGACATTATTCTTTGCACACAAGAACCACGACAATTTGTAAAATTCACTTACCATCCTCGTCAAAGCTAAGGCTTAACCCCTTCAAGGATACCCAATGAGGTGAGGTAAGGTGTTATAAGTCGTCCTCTTGGAATAAGAATAAATATAAAAAATAAAAATATTTTGTTACTTTAGGTCACATGCCTTAAAACGCTCGGCCATCCAAACTCATATTTGCAGCACTGTCTGATCTCAGTAACTGCGTAATATGGTGCGTGAGCTTTTTAACATAATAGAAAAGAGTAATATGCATATATCTGCATTCAATCTAAACCAGTTAGTATCCAACCACTCGTCACACCGTTTGCTTAACTTGGGCCCTCCCCCCATTCCTTACCACAGTTCCTATTGAATGCATAACATGCATTTTACTGGGATTCGATGCTGCAATCCTTGGTTCTGATAGGTTAGTTACAACTATCGCACTTTGTTGTCCTCCGTGGTGTAGTAATCACCTCTATTTCTTGAGGTCGCGGGTTCAAACCCGGCGGAGGTTGGACGATGGATTATTTTCGGGCGTAAAAATCCTTAGTATAGCTTACTTCAGAAGGGAAGTAAAGTCGCATGTCATAAAAGAACCTCAAGCCTGATAAAGAGGCCTCTGAGCAAAATTACTGGTCTTTCACGTCCGATATAGAATGTGATGCTAAGGACCATAGCAGTTAAAGAGCGTCCATAAATAAAACTAAATTCAATTCCTATCATACCTAAGACCTCATGGCCATAAGTCTCAAAGTTGAAGGCAAGTATCTTTCAGTTATTTAGCAGTATTTAAAATTGCTGCACAAGACATCGCATTACATCCATATCAGTAAAGTGGTTAAACAAAATTTTTAAGAAATACAACATAATTCTAACACCACAGAACATGTATAGCATACATAATTTGCTTGCTTCTCCATTAAAAGACAAAATATCAAGCAAAACAAAAATCAGGTGTCCGCTTCACTGTAAAAGCTGTAACCTGGTGTGTGTGTAGGCAAAAGAAACCGTAACACTGAAACCAGTAGAAAGGAGCATTTTAGTTGTACTACCGACATGTAAATAGAAAAATCGGCTGTAGCAGAACAGTTTTGAAAGGTCAACCTTGACAATAACCAAAAAGTTACTTAATTGAAAAATGTCAGTATGTCTATTGAATTAAAAGTGTGGGAATACATCCAATGTAAAGAGAAAAGAAGACTTATATAATTTTGAAATCCTGCCCTTAAACGACCTCAGCAATTTCATCATAAGAAAACTGATAACACTGACTCCAAAATCAACACCAGCAATGATGTCTCCAGTGTTACCAGGTGGACTGAAATGAAGATGAAAGCTATTGTTTCTGAAACATGTTCCAATTCCAAATTCTAAGTAAGTGAAGCTAGTGCACTGACTCAACAATCCCTCAAGTTATTGTTTTACTTCACTGTTCCCTACTTCTATGATTCAAAATCAATTAGTGACATGCTTGCCAAATGGTTCTGTAAGGAAATTTCTGTTACTTCCAGCAGATGGAACATACACTGCAAAGACTCCACTAAAACAAATTTGAGTTTTATTTATGGATGTTCTTTAAGTGCTGTGGTCCTTAGTGTGCCATTCTATATTGGGCGTGAAAGACCAGTAATTTTTCTAAGAGTCCTCTTTATCAGGCTTGGGGTTCTTTTACATGCCATGAATCTACAACACGGGACCACCAGCTTTACTGCAAGCTTGTGCTTAAAGTAGCTCGAGTGTTGACAAGTAAGAAATGAACGGCCACTATTATGCAGGAAACCGCCACCATTATATGCCATCTACCCTATGTATTAAATATTGATATGTTGCACAACATATTAAAAAGTTCTTACATAGTATATGGGGAGTGAGTATTAGAGAAAGACTTTAAGCTCTTTCTTAAAAGATGTTATGTTTATTAGGCTTGCCTAATAGTTTTAAGTAGCATGCAAGGTTATTATAAATTGTTATTGCAGAATAGTAATATCCTTTATTTGGAACAGTTTAAAGCTATTTGCAGGTCTACAAATCGCCTGCATACCTTGTATTGTGGTCATGCACAGCAAGGTTCATTGCGAAACTATCATAATTATCTGTAAGGTAACTCGAGAGAGATGTTAAAAAAACCTAAAAAAATGCATTCCAATAAACTAACTGTGTATAACGGAGAGAAAAGAACTTTGCCCCTTGTATTAACATTTTTTAGGTTTGTTTTTCTTTTTAATGAGAAGTTTAATTTAATAGCACAGAAAAATAGGACGGTAAACTTACCTCCCGAATAATCAGTAAACTTGCCGGGTTCTGCCGGCAACGCTGCGAACCAAAGACCATGCAGGTTGTGTTATAACAAGCGTGCTTGTCCTATATTCACGTTAGTTCGGCATTCTGCTCTTCGTGTATCTCCCACAGCGATGAAAATGATGTATTATATGCCCACAAGATGTCTCTCTATGTCATACACTAAGTCTAATGCAATGCTGGAAACATATGAATAACTAATGCCGCCAAAGCCGGTAAGATGCTCAGCCTCAAGGCGTAGCCGAGAGATGTTTTTTAGAAGGGGAGGAGTGTAGCAGTTACGTTCCTAAGCTTAGGTTTCTGATTCACGAGAGTTTAGGTTAGGTTTAGTTTCTTTTATTTTTATATATAAGCTTAGGTTTCTGATTTACTTATATATATATATATATATATATATATATATATATAACCTTGTTTTAATTTGTTACCAGTGGTTACATCAAAGCACGCGAGCGTGCGTTCCTAAGCTTAGGTTTCTGATTCACGGGAGGTTAGGTTTAGTTTTTATATATATGTATAAAAGCTTACGGTTCTGAATTCACGGAAGGTTACCCCTAGGTTAGGTTTTTTTTATGTAGGCTGGCGCGTTAACTATCTACCACTGTTACAGTAAAGAAACTTGATTATTTAGTGGAAATAATATATTAATATAACAAACATTCACAAAAAGAATACAAAAATTACAATTATAACTTTTGTTGATAGTCTTTCTTACTATGAACGCGTTGCGTTTTTGTCAGCAGCAACACTAAACACTACTAACAACAGCGCATCGCATTTCTGGCGGATTTCACATTTTCATTTAGGTGGGCAGTTCCCACTCTGCATGCGCTTCAACGAAAAAATAAAATATACCCACAGGCTAATGGTAGAATTCCAAATGTTTTGAATAGTGGTTTACAATTAGCTGATTTCTTTACACCTGCCATTATTCTTATTACCCGTTTTTGCAAAATAAATATTTTTTTTGCGTCTACTGAACTTCCTGTAAATGTTATCCCATAAATCATAATTGAATGAAAATAAGCATAATATACTGTTTTAGGATGCTTTTATTTCTAAATTAATTAATGATCTAATTGCAAGACATGCAGAGCTTAGTTTCGGTAGAATGTAGTCAATATGGTCTTTCCAATTCATATTATGATCTGTAATAAGACCAAGAAATTGTATGCTACAAGTTTCAGTAACTTCATTGTATTCATGTTCAATTCTTATGTCTGCAATACTTTCATTTTTGTGCGAAAATTGATATACTTAGTTTTTTCAAAGTTTATATGAATTTTGTTACTATCGAACAAATTATTTAGCACACTGAAAATACTGTTGGATAACTCTGAAATGCGACTGATGTTGTGTACTTTAACTATAATACTTGTATCATCTGTAAAAAGAACTGGGTGAGCATGTTCATTTATTACTCTGGGGAGGTCGTTGACATATATTGGGAACAATAATAGACCCAAAATCAAACCTTGTGGAACACCATCCTTTATTTCTGACCATTTGGAATTTATTTTGGAATTATCTGCAGAATTTATTATGACCTTTTGATGTCTGTTTCATAGGTAAGATGCAATCCATTGATATGTTTTATACTTAATCCATGATATGGTAATTTTGATAAGAGTATGTAATGATTTACACAGTCAAATGCTTTTGATAGGTCACAGAATATTCCTAGTGCGTTACATTTATTATCAAGTGATTTCAAAATTTTATTCGTTAAGTTGAAAGTGGCATCATTTGTTGACATGTTTTTCCTAAATCCAAACTGCTCCTTTGCTAAAATATTATTTTTACTCAGGTGGTGAGACATATTCGTTTTATAACACAAGTTTTTCAAATACTTTGGAGAAAGCATTTAGTAAAGATACTGGTCTATAGTTCGACAGTTGTCTTGTATAGTGGTTTAACTATAGAATATTTTAGCCTGTCAGAAAAAGTCCCTGTTACGAAGGAGAAGTTACACATAACTTAAAGGTTTGCTAATTTTATCGGCGTATAGTTTTAATATCTTAGTGGTTATTTCGTCATAATCCAATGAATTCTTACTTTTGAGAGATTTTATCATTTTATTTACTTCTATCGTGCTCGTGGGTACTATTTCTGTACAAATAGGCTATTCTAAGCTTGCATTTTTTCAAATATGAAATAGGGTCCTCCACATGTTGTTTGGACTGTAACAGTAGATTTTCTGCTAACTGAATATAATACTCATTAAATAATGTTGCTATTTCTTGTGGTTTTTTGTGGTGATATGATTTACTGTAATTTCTTTTATTTCATTTTTTGTATGATGTTTATAATTTTCCATATTGTATTAGGCTTGCTATTTGAGGACTCTATCTGCTTTTCATAGCAGAGTTTTTAGCTATATTTATAACCTTTTTTAGAATTTTACAACATTCTTTATAGTGTTGTCTATGCTTCTCACAGTTGCTTTCTCTAGTAGCCATGTAGAGTTCTCTTTTGTGTTTGCAGATATCTTAATACCTTGTGTTAACCAGCCATTTCTAGGTGTGTTAATAATTTTCTTTACATGAGATGGAAAACTTGAGTTATGAATCCTTATGAAAGTATTTAGAAAGGAGGTAAACTTGTCATTCATATTGTTCTTTTTATATATTTCTGCCCAGGATTGTTCTGAAAGCTGGTAATTAAAAGAGTTTAATGACTCGATAGTTGGATGCATGATTCGTTATTTTGGAATAGGGAATGTTAATATTGATTTTAAGCAACTGCCCATCATGGTCTGAAAGTCCATAGTTAAGGGTTGGATTTCATGGTACTCACTTTTAGACATATCTATGAAAATATTATCAATAGCTGTTTTGGATTTTTTTTAAATTCTAGTTGGCAAGTTGACTGTATGCATAAGGTTTTAATAATGAACAAATTTGTTCCTTTTGGTTGCTGTCTTTAATGAAGTCTATATTTAGGTCACCACAACTATAATGATAAAGAACTTGTGTATTTTTACTTTCAGCAATTAAAGAAAACTTGACTAGAAAAACTAATCGGAACTTCCCACTGTTAATCACATTGAGATTTTATGCTGTTGGGACCTTTCAGGCTATGTTAGGTGATCTTATTGAAGTACACGAGTCAAGTGTTTGTCGTGTGGTTAGAAGTGTAACCCATGAAATTGTTCTATTATCGGAACACCTTATAAAGCCCCTATCCTCAAACAGAGAACGACCTGCAATCCAGAGTGTGTTCTGAGCTATTTCTGGATTTCCAAGAGTAATTGGCTGCATAGACTGCGCCAATATTGTAATCCTGTCACCAGGAGGAAATGAAGCTGAACTTTATCGCAACAGAAAAGGCTTCTTTTCCATAAATGTACAGGCAGTCTGCACACTGTCCCTAAGGTTCTAGAATGTAACAGCCCATTGGCAGGGTTCTACTCATGACAGCACTGTACTTTTAATGA
Source organism: Deroplatys truncata (assembly GCA_030765065.1). Classification (NCBI taxonomy): domain Eukaryota; kingdom Metazoa; phylum Arthropoda; class Insecta; order Mantodea; family Mantidae; genus Deroplatys; species Deroplatys truncata. The sequence continues at coordinate 89,021,847 of CM060989.1, read as the reverse complement.
GTAGATTATGTGCCCAGCTTGTGAACCGAGAGATGGGGAATAGGATTCTTCTGGGTGATGGAGGCTATGTATGCTCCAATTTCCTGCTGGCTGCTCTAGCCTATCCCACGACAGAAGCAGAGGAGTTGTATAATTTCACCACATATACACAAGGAACTGCATTGAGAGAGCTTTTGGAGTCGTAAAGAGTAGGTTCCCATGTTTATCATTGGGGCTCCATTTCAAGCTCAGGAGGGAGCAATCAACAACTTTATAATGCATAGTTGCATGTTTCACCCTCCATAATCTTGTGATGGAAAGGGGAGAGATAACCCCGAACCTCTGATGAGAACCTTATTAGGAGATTCTACCTACAAGTTGTTGGAGATGAAGCATCTTGGGGAAGGAGGTGGAATGGAGGAAATGAAGTCAGAACTGCACTCATAGACACACTTTTTACAGTACAGGCAGAAAGGTTAGAAAATAACAAACTGTAAAAAGTGCATATGTATTTACTGTTCTGGCCTCATATCTTACAGGAGTTCTTAGGGAAGCTATTGTAAAAATGAAGTTACACAACTCAGTACATGTTACAAACAAATGCAATTTATTCAATCACACAAGTATAACTAAAGAAAAAAATAAAAGGCCTACCTGAATTAAAAGCAAAAAACATTTGGTGAAATTAATGTTGATTTTGTTTTTCCAAAACATTTTGTTTGATCTGCAGTACAACTTGTGCCACTTTCAAGTTTGTTTTTAAGAATTCTATTACCATTTGATGTTTTTCAAGCATGAGTTTGCACCTTAGTTCGTTAAAATCAGTTTTGCTTGAAGTATATTCTTCCAAGGGACTGCTTTTTTTAATTGGATGGTTTGGCCTTAAACACTCCTGCCTGTGCCTCAGGTTTCTCTGCCCAGATGGTTGGAGACACAGGAATTATTGAACCGGGGCTCTTAAAAAATTTGGTTTTTGTTGTAGAAGGGAGCATAACATTTAATGGAGCACCATCAGAGCCAGGGAAGTGTCTCTACAAGTTGGGTGCAGTGCAGAGGTTGAGGGGGCTGATTGTGGTTGCACTATCAGTACAGCATCCTCAAACAGCACCTCCACGATGGACTCCTGTGAAGATGTATAATTTATTGAAAATTTCTGTTTTTATGCTTTGCAATGCCATTACATTCAATAAATTACTTCATTCTAGAAATGAGAGATTTTTGGTTTAAGAGAATTTCTTTTCTTGTAACTATAGTGCAAATAAAAGCTTTTGTTACATTGAACATAGAGCATACTTATTTCCAAATCAATGTTTTCATCAAAATGCTACAAAGAGTATAAATAAATTCATGGCAGAAAATAATAAGTATGTGGTACAAAGATTTTCACAAAAATTTCCCTACCCCAATATATCCTTTATATGGAAATGTTTCTCTATTTTGCACTTTCTCACAAGTCGCTAACGCATGTTGAGTAAAATGTCCTGTTTTAGATACTAGCCTGAAAATCAGATGTATAGCTTTATTTCTCTGGGAATTGCTTGAGAAGTCCTATTTATTCTCAATAAGTTTTAAAGAATTTTATGTAAGTAACCGTAAAGGGAGAGTTCAAAACTTACTAGAAATGGACAATATCTCAGTAAGGAAAACATCTGATGTGTTACACCCACATGACTTTCCCTACTCTTGTACAAACTATTTTTACAAACGCTTATTCTCCATATGCTTCATGTTGATTGAGATATCGAGATGTCAAACTTATTGCTAATTTTCTTGTAGATGTAAGGGGAATATGGTAGGTTATAAGCGATAGTCAAATCTTTTAAGCACTGGTTGCTATGTGGCGCATTCCATTCTCTTTGCATATCCAAGGCATAAAAAAATGAATATAGAATTTGAGAAAAAGTATAAGTATTGGATAATTTAGGGAATAACAAACAATATCTCGAAAATGGTTCACTCAACAAAAAAAAATGTATATGACATAAATTGCGTATTTTAACGTAATCTACATTTTCTGTGTAGTAAAATTTTGTCTATCTCTTATGGTTTACCAGTTATGCAAAAGTCGTTTACAATGAAGAATACTTTTGGAGACATTCCCAGAAAATTCGAGATATACATTTTATTTGTCATGAGAATATCTTAAACATATGATATTTTAATCAAAATCATTAAGAGCCATTTTTGAGAAAATTAAAATTTTCGAAAAATGTTCCATGTAAAGGGTAATCTGGGGTGGGGAGATTTTCTAGAAAACCTTCGTGTCGCATCTCTGCAAGATACTGAACCTAAATACCAAGTTTGGTGTTTATCCGACTGTTCGTTTCTCAGTTATGCTGTTCACAGACGCACACACACACACACACACACACACACACACACACGGACCTGTTTCTAAAAATGCTTTTTTTTATTCAGGGGGTCTCAAAACATGTGTTTCTGGTGAAATGTCGGTATCAATTTTTTTGGTGGAATACAATACTTCCCCTACTTACTATACGTAGTAGAGAAAGTAAAAATGTACAGATCATTAAAATGCACAGTTCGTTTCAAATAATGTTAGTGGTGGTAACCACTATTGAAACATTTCATTTTGAATTTTATATTTGTGTACATCATCTGATTGAACATGTCTCAAAAGTGAAATCCTACTTTTCTACCTTGGCTTGATATATACATTTGAATTTTCTTTCTACATATGCATAAATTAAGCTCATCATAGTGCTTAATTTTAAATCTTATAAATAATGGAAAATTAATTGATAATGCAGAAGCATTCTTTATTTGTGTCAGAATGAGCTAAATTATTCTTACCTTGATTACATCAGCTTCCTCTTCCTGAAAAACCTTATACTGCCTTGCTGTCTCTCACATTATCATGAGAAGCAAATTGCCCCTTCAGCCTGGACAGTAACCTCTCCCCATTTGCATCAACCTTCCTCTTAAATGTGCCGCCCCCAGTTTTGTAAAGCTCTGCCTAAAAACAACAATAATAAATAAAAAATATGTATCAGCAAAATCCTATACACCAGCCTTTGAAAACAGGCATGATTAAAGACCCACTCTACAGCAAAACCAAACTGAGGCCAAGTGCTGAACGTATACTCAAATAGCTAAGAGAATAGAACATGTGCTACCCAAGATTAAAATAAAGACTATGCTGAGAGGTACAATGATACAGTGTTAATAGTATTCTTCAGAATACTAAAATGAGTACATAAAAACATAGAACTAATCAAGTAGGCTTTTATTCCCTGCATACCTATGCAACGTAACATTTAAAAAACTATTAATTACTTGTCTTTAAACCAATATATTTTCATAACTTTATTAAATAGATTTGCTAATCACAGGAAATCAAACTTAAGGATGTACTACAGGATTGTGCTTAGTTCCTAAGCAATTTGCAAATATTGAATCTGTTGTGTTCACTATTTAGTTACAATCAATGTTTTTCTGCATGGATCTCTAGCCACATAATATTACTAACACATAGCTTGCAATCCTTAAAACATTTACAGCAATGAAACGGGTAACAGTACGTCTGTTGGGTCAAGCTGGCTTTTAAGTCCTCGCACATGTGCACAGGGTAAAAATATTTGCTTAGCGTTGTCTGATAGATGTGAGGTGGGGGGAAAGCAGGGTGGCCATACATGCATAAAAAGCTCTAGGGCAGACAGTGTAACAGTCACACGACGTACGTTTTTATAAACCGGTTATATGTCCACTTAATAATTAAAACAGTGTTAACAGTCACACAATGTAGGTTTTTATAATGTGTTTATCTGTCCACTAAATAATTAAAATACAGTGTATCAGTTACTTGAGTATCCCGGTGAAGGCATTGAATTTTTCAGTCGTCTGATTCTACCTTTCCTATATTTACTAAAGCTTATTTTTCTATCTATACATTTAAATGCAAATAAACCTTTGGAGAAATAGATATATTGCAAATTTCGTTATAAAGGGAACAGCGGTAGTCAAATGTTATAGAACTTGACGCTATACGCTGGTCTTAAAATTGCATGTTTTCATGCAATCACAAGAAACAACTCAAATAGATGGGACTTGAAAAGGTAATGAACAAGTCGAATAATGGATATTTTGGAAATGGCTGATGCTACAAAAATTATTTGAAATTAAATTGTATGTTTTAAAGCAATCTACATTTATTGTGCAGTATGTTCTCATCTATCGCCTAATGTTTACCAGCTTTACAAGATTATACAAAATTCCTTCCAAATGAAATGCACTTCATGAGCTGATCCCAGGAAATTCAAGACATACATTGTATTTGTCATGTAAATAGCTTTAATGCATGGCATTTTCATCTAAATTGGTACAGCCATTTTTTTAAAATAAAAAAACTCTGAAAATGTTCCATGTAAAGAGTAATTTGGGGTGGAGAAAGTTTCTTGAAATTCTTCGTACCATATCTTTGGAAGGCACTGAGCGTAAACACACAGCTTGGTATTTGTCCGAGTTTTAGTTTTTGAGCTATGCTGTTTACACACACAAGCGCATGCAGACTTTTCTCTAAAAGTGCCTCTTTTTGGGGGGGGGATTCAGGGGGTCTCAATGAAATCTCGTTATTGAATTTTTGGGTGCAATGCAATATGTTCTCTACCTACCAGGTATGTGGTAGAGAGAGCAAAACTCGAACTTTGAAATCTACCTCCACTTATAGGCTGAACATAAAAGGTTTTTTCCTCCCATACAATATTCATTAAAGCACTAAATTGTACGAAATATTTTCGGGATTCAATGTGTGTAATCATGTGGAACTTGGCCAAGAATCAGCTTACATTTTTCGTCCATTGATATCAAAAAATATTTTCGATCCAAGAGCCCGTCTCCACATCAACTCTGCTCAGACTTGCCAGCAAATGTTGAATCCCGGCGCATCTGCACTGGCTTTACCCAAGTGCCCAACTATGGGGCAACTCTACTTTGCTTGCCAGCCAAAACACTTGCTAAAGCAGCTCTGCACCTGCTTTTTGCCATTTTGCTCCATTTGAAATGACATTTTACATATACATAAAATGTTGTAGGGTTTTCTTTTTTTGTTTAAGTGTGAAAAAAAATTAAGATATTTATTTTGATTATAATTGTACTTCACAAATGAATGACAAGTAATATATACATTTATTTTTCTAACATTATTTTAACTTTGTATATAATCTTCATGATTATCTGTCATATTTACTAGAGTACGTGGACCTGTATGTTATGGGAGAAAACTGCAACTAACCTGATTTTGGTACTTCAATATAGATGTTTTAAAACATATTATCTGTCCACTCTGTGGGTTTTATTTGTGGTTGGTGAGGAGTTTATGGATGTTTGACATGGGTTTTATACTGGGAATGTGATGGTTATGTGGGTTTTATTTGTGGTTGGTGAGGAGTATATGGATGTTTAACAGGACTTTATACAGATGTGTGGTGGTGTTATGGGTGTTATTTTTGGGTGATATGGGATTGTTGAGAATTTTAATGTGGGTAGCATTCATGACATTGGCAGTCATCTGAGTCAACGCTTATTGCGGCTTTTTCCACCTCAGGATATGCTCGTGCAATGTCATGCAGTAGCCTTTCAAAGCGTTGCTTTTTATGCTGCAGTCTTTTAAGGATGTTCTCTTGGTACATCCATTCACCCACATAGCTAGTTGCATGGTCTAGGTTGGTGCATGACCTCAGAATGCTTTAAGTGTCCTCCAGTATCGCTCCTTGCTCTGTGTGTGAAGCCTCAGAGGTTGGACGTCGGCAGCTGGAGCTGGTCCCTGCCATTGATGATCCCAGCACTGCTGGCTAAAATCTCCCCTGGGTACCCACAAAGGAACCCTATTCCTTGGGGGGTAGACGAAATGTCTGCTGTGGTTCACAACCCCATGGACCCAGAAGACAGTACTGCATATGTGGTATGCTCTCCACTCATCTGTAACCAGGAAACTGTCTGGATCGATGTATTTCTGGAGAATTGGCAGCAGGGTTTCCCTGGTCCGGTTTGGCACCAGCAGACCGAAGCACAGTTTGGACGAGAGACTTATGCCACCAAGCAACCAGCGATCCCGCTACATATACTTGCGACCGACATCATATTTTTGTTTGAAAAGGTGCGTTTCATTAACTTCCACAATGTCCCTGTGGCCACCAATTTGATGGAAGTCGTGCCACGCGATCTTGGTGGCCACATCGCGGAAATAGCTGCTCCAGGCTATGGTGGTGTCATATGCTAGATCCAGCTGATCGTCTATTTCGGATGAGGTACGTCCTACCAGCCACAGATAGGCAAATCCCCCGTTGAGCCGTACTCGTTGAAGTAGTGCGTTATTCGTGGCCTCAACACGGTAATTATTGGTACATCTGAACCTCCACCCGAGACCACAATTTCCCGACGTTACCGTTGACAGCTGCAAATCGCATTGAGGGCATAGTCGGCCTTCTCACAATTTGATGAAAGTCATGCCAGCTTGTCCCAATAGACCTACTCGTACACAAAGCACTTCTATCTCCGTATTTCTTGCATTGCTGCTTTTGTAATTTACTTCCTGTGTAATGTTTTATCTTATTTATTAATTAAAGCCACCACAATAACTCTTGTTTTTAACGATGCATTCAGGGTAAGTGAGAGTCAGGGGTCGGAGTCAATACAAAGGAAAGCTACCTTCGTTGGAAGTATAGATAACCACAGAAATAAGTTTGTACTAACTCTCGATTCTGAACACCTTCCGAACTAATACCAGCACATATATCCATCGAGGACCCACTCAAAACTAATTTGAAATTTTGTGTGGTTGTAATGTTACTTAGACCGACAATTTTTTGAACACGGCAAACGCTCCTCTCATTGCGCATAGTCACCGCCATCTGGCTGCATGGCCAGCTACATAGGTTACCTAACAAAATTCTTCCCTATGAAATCGATATTTTTACGGCTCCCTTTGGGAATGAGAATTTATAATACAGTAGCCCAAAAATTGTGACAAAATTGACCAGAACTTGAATGAAATGCGCTTTTTGTATTAGGTATGAACTGACAAAGGACGTTAAGTCTCAAGGTAATTAGAGTATGCCATTTCACTAGAGGCTAGAATATCTAATTTCATGACTTGTCGGAAACTCGCTTTTCTTGGTATATGTAGGCGTATAATGATGTTATACGTCCATTTATATGACTTTTACGCAGTTTGGACAAAGTTAAGAAAACACGATTTTTCGCTCACTGGAGGCTAGAAATTCTAATACTTGTCGGAAACTCGCTTTTCGTGGTATATATAGAGATATATAATGATGTCAGATGACCATTTGAAGAACTTTTACGCAGTTCTGACAAAGTCGAGAAAACACAATTTTACGCAACCTAGAGGCTAGAAATTCTAATTTAATGACTTGTCGGAAACTCGCTTTTCTTTGTATATATAGGCGTATTATGTAGTGATATGTCCATTTATATGACTTTTGCGCAGTTTGAACAAAGTCGAGAAAACACGATTTTTTCGCTTCCTAGAGGCAAGAAATTCTAATACTAAGACTTGTCGGAATCTCGCTTTTCGTGGTATATATAGGTATATAATGATGTGAGAAGACCATTTGAAGAACTTTTACGCGGTTTGGAAAAAGTCAAGAAAACACGATTTTTCGCTCACTAGAGGCTAGAAATTCTAAAACTATGACTTGTTGGAAACTCACTTTTCTTGATATATATAGGCGTATTATGATGTGCTATGTCCATTTATATGAATTTTACGCATTTTGGACAAAGTCGAGAAAACACGATTTTTCGCTCACTAGAGGCTTGAAATTCAAATACTATGAGGTATCGGAAACTCGCTTATCTTGGTATATATAGGCGTATTATGTAGTGATATGTCCATTTGTGACTATTATGCAGTTTGCACAAAGTCGAGAAAACACGATTTTTCGCTCCATAGAGGCAAGAAATTCTAATACTATGACTTGTCGAAAACTCGCCTTTCGTGGTATATATAGAAATATAATGATGTGAGAAGACCATCTGCACAACTTTTACGCAGTTTGGACAAAGTCGAGAAAACACGATTTTTCGCTCCCTAGAGGCTTGAAATTCTAATTTAATGACTTGTCGGAAACTCGCTTTTCTTGGTATATATAGGCGTATTATGTAGTGATATGTCCATTTCGCTCTCATTGGCTGCGCGCCTGTGACGTCATGTGGAAGGTTGAGCACGCACGCTCTTTGGATAGTAATTGAAAGTGAATTAAACAGGTTTTAACATGTACAATTTAAGGCACGGATTGGTATACCCATTGTGTGAACGGTTAAGCAGGAATTAAGGAAGTGTAATATAATGCAATGACATATGTTATAAAATATACTTTAACTGAAAATGATAAAAAACGTTCAACACATTCTACTAATTACAAACCAATTTTATCAGCACCACCACCAAAACTATTACTAAAATAAAAAGTAACAAATTATTCTTTGTTTAACCTTAAAAGTAGACTTACATTTAAAAGTGGCTGGCCATGCTGTGTTGTAGAAGTAGTAGATGTCACACATTTCCTCGTATTTCTTTTTTCCATGGTTGCAGTTTTTAATGTTTGATTGAAATGCCATTTCCCAATAAATGTGCGAGTTCTGATCTATAGATAAACAATTCTTTCGTCTGTTTCAGGTAATTTAGAGCAAATTATGTCCCAAGTGTTTTCACCACTCTAACACATTTTTAAATATGAACTCCATGGAATCCCGCAAATATAACTTCGAACTTCTTCACTTTTTGGCACCACTGTTCGGTAGGTTGAATAAGTCCCCCTGGAAATAACTGTAATGCAGTCCTGAGGCGCTTGTGTTGGTAAATTGCAGTCACTGTCTTTGCTTTCCAATGTGCTATCAAAGGACCGACATTTGTATGCAATATAACTCGCAAGATATTTTACATTCCAAATTGAAATCTTCAATTTCAAAATTTTCCTTTATGCTTATATCCACTAACAATATCGCCGCCTCATATTCGTTGGGTGCTGAAAGTTCTTTAGCAATGTCATGCATCCATAGTCTCATATTTTTCCTATCGCTGATAATAGGTTAAGTCTATAATCCTACCCGATGTCAAAACCATCATATAACGTTTCAAATAGTTTATTGCATCTGGATAGCCACGTTTGGCAAACTGGTAATGCACCTACTTCCTATGGTAAAGGTCCTGAGGAGGATTTGGATAATGGTGCATAGTCTGGATAAGGTGTTTTCGATGGTTTTCCCTTATACGCATTAGGTAAAGTTACACAACTCCAGACTCTGTGGACCCTTGGCTTGTTTGAGTATAATTTCCATGTATTTCATTAATCCGTTAAGCAGAAAGGGGGAGGCATTAAAAGCTGATAAAATGCTTCTATATTCTGAATTTAACATATTAAAATTATTAGACACCTAAATATTTATTTAAGATAGCTATACACAGTCACTCTGATAGTTTTGTGAAGCGTAAAATTAATTATGTTGGTATTACTCCCGCAAAACTTCTGGAATCGTGACCTTGATTGCTACCCCAGCTGCCGAGCCTAGGAATGGTTTATGTTTTAGCTTAATCAACGAAAGCGATATAATAGCTTTGCTTACTCACAGTGCGTAACACATACAGTCTGCATAGAAAGTGTCTGCATCTGGTTGTAATTTTAAAGAGAGCAGTATCTAAATAGTACTTACTTTATATTTGTTATATTTATAACCATAGCTCCTATGTTTTCAAAGTTAAGTGGTAAGGTGTTACGTAGTCAAAGTAGGGAAATAATTGCAAATGTCCTCGACTTCATGAAATAAGAAGCAGAAATGAAGGAAGAAAACATATGTTCATCCGAGTTCCACAAAAGCCTTAAGAGAGTGAAAGAAAGAGTAGTCAAAGCAACTGGTGTTTCACCGAGTTCCGATTCCAGAGTTCTCAAAGATAAGAAGAAAAAAAAACATATGGATGAAAGAGTACCATTTGACACACCTGGGAAGAAACATAAGGTCCCTAAACGTATTACAGAAATAGACGATTTCGAATGCGTCATTCGGCGCATGATTCACAATTCCTATGTGGAAGAAAAAACTGTGCTAACAATAAGCAGATTGCTCATCAAGCTGAAAGACAACAGAAACTTTCAAGGTGGTGCTACAAATCTCAAAAAAATTATTAAAGATTTAGGGTTCAAGTGGAAGAAACCGAAATCAAATAGAAGAGCTCTAACAGAAAAGCAAAACAAATAAATAAAATAAAAAAATAAAATAAAAAAAATAAAAAATAAATGTTGCAATGATAGCAACGGCACGGAAAGCCGTGGTTCAAATCCCGGCTATGGCATTGAATTTTTCAGTCTGATTCTACCTTTCCAAATGAGTATAATTTTATATGTACTTATATCAGCATCAATTTTAAAGGTGGTGCTACAAATTTCAGAAAAATACTACAGTGTATGAAGATGAGTCATACATACACAGCAGTCTTACAACATCTAAAAGTTGGAGTGACGATAGCGAATTAGGTTGCAGGTTCCTGTTGCTAAAGGGCAAATACTTATTATCGTTCATGCTGTTGGAAAGATCGGCTTCGTTCCAAATGCCCTTCTTTTACAAGTTGCAAAAACAACAGGAGATTTTCTTCAAGAAATGAATACAGAAAAGTACATTAAGTGAATCAACGCCATGTTGATACCTCATATGTCTGCTGGGTCTATTCTGGTCATCGACAATGCTTCACAATGCGTCAACACACAATTGACAAACCACCTACCTCAGAGAGCTTGATTACTTAGACATAATATAGATGAAAGCATTAGTAAAACAAAGCTATATAACTTAATTAAAGCCAACAAACAGCTTCAGACGTCATACATACGTGACCAGATAGTAATACAACATCGCCATAATGTACTTAAGACTGCCATCGCATCGCCTAGATTTAACCCAATCGAATTAATCTGGGCTGATATAAAAAATGGGTGGCATGCAGAAATATCACTTTTAAATTAAAATATGTGGAGCAGTTATAACGCCAGCAATTTGCTAAAATTGGAAGGCTAGAATGGGAAAATGTATGTTGACATGTTGAATAAATTAAGAATCATTATTTCGAAAAATATGGAATTGCAGAAAATCAAATAGAAAGAATTCTCATCCAAGATAATGGTGCAGAAAGTAGTGACAGCAGCGATGACGGCAATAATGTGAGTGATTCCGCAGAAGAGGAAGGGTTATTAGGTGTGGAAGAATTGGAGCCAATGATTGACATTGTTTTTTTATATTAAGCGCTTTTTACAGCGTGGATTTTAATATACTGTATATAACTAAGTTATCAGCGGAGCGCATAACCGGTGTGCGAACATTTGACAATGACTGTCCCACGCACTCCTGCAGCATGCAGACGACCGGTCACCTCCTGATCCGGTAAGCAACTCGCTTCAAAGCTCTCATTAAGATTTTCACATCTCTAGAACTGTTGCGCCGATTATATATGTTGTAAGAGATGTATAAAATTTTGCCAAAGTGATGTTTCAAAGGGGTTTTCATTACAAAAAACATTTTAATTCACATTACCAATAAAACAACAATAGAGTAATAAAACACCACCAGGTAACACCTACTTTATACAAACATAACTCTGCAAGAGCACAGAAATAAAATGATACACTTACACCAAGTTTATTGGGTAGTACCCAAGCTAGATACTGGAGTACAAATTCTATTTATAATCTAACATAAACAATGAAAAAACTTAGCAATAAGTATGATCATATAAGGAACTTAATGATACAAAGAGATGCAGCTTACCGGACAAGAAGTCGGGTTTTTGATTCTTTCTCAGAAGGTCTTTCATGAATTTTTGGCCTCTTTTTTTTTTTTGCTTTATAGAAAAAGTCTTAATTGAGGATCTATTATCCTCTTCTTGACTACAACATTGTCAGAGCACTTTGATCCTGAAGGTAACTCTTGAATTGAAAACTTTCATGTCAGATATTTACTACTGACAAATGGTAGCAAACTTGATTTATAACTGAGCTGGTCTATTTCTGTAAATCTAAGCTTAATAATTTTATGATCACTGATTTTAGAATTCCATTCAGTTTGTTTTCAGAAATTCTAACAGCTATGAAAGTTATACTTTGAAAATTCATCTCTTTCAGTAGTAGAAGATGTATTATTTGTACATGGAACTAAACCTACACTCCCATCATTGATAATAACAGTAGATATGTTTGTATTTGATCATATTCAAAGAAAAGTCAGGACATGTACAGGTAAGAGCATGTATGCAAAATTTACAGTGATGCAAATAATACCTCAACAGCTTTGGTTTAACACTTGTTTTACAACATAACACTCACCTGACACTTGGAATAAAGTATGAATATTATTTTCAACATTTTTTAGCATAAGCAGTTCATATGGCTTTATTGTGATCACTCAAAAATTTGTCTGCTGTTTGAGGCGTTCTTTCCTTTTGTCATTTTCATAATTATTTCCATACACTTATTCCTCAAATACTTTAACACTACATGTAAGCCTTTGTCTAATATTTTAAGTTTACTGTCTATATAAAACTATTTGATAACTTCATGCATTGACTCAATGTGCATATTGGTATTGATACCACATGTGGCCCACATTTCATAGACATGAGCATAATATATTTGAAAATATTTTCCAAAAGCCTTTGTCTCCTTAGCTTCCAACAAAAAGGCCGAGAATGTTGTCAGCCTTACCTGGAAATGCTTTTCATGTGTTTCTTGCTGCAGCACTTAAAGTATTTTATAAACCTCAACTTGTTTCTCTTTATTGGCAATCTTATTAAATTATTGTGCCATGATCTGTCCACATGCCAAGAGCAGTACAGGCTATGAGGAAAAGAACCCATAACAGTCACCCATATAGTGTAAAAAACTATCATCTAAATGTGATATAAATGTTTAAGGTTGTACACGACCTACATTTAACTTGATTTCATCAAAATACTTCATACATATTCCTGTATTTTTTTGATTTGAAAACATAAATGCTACTGGAAATCCCTGGTTAAATTAACTAATGACTGTTAATGTTGCTAACTCAAAATCATAGCCATTTAATGCATGAATTCCATCAATTGCAATAATTTTATTTCCAAATTTTTCAAGCATTTTTTCAAATTTGTTCATTATTATAACACAAAAATAATTTTTCCCAAAATTCTGCATATTTCCTCTGTCTTCATAACAAAATTTAAATTTAAACAATATAATCTATTTACAAACTTAAGTAATGAATACAACAAGGAAAGTCAATAAACATTTTAAAATCCCTAAATTAACCATAATACTCAACAGTTAATAACAAAGACATAAATACCAATGATATGTTGTTATACTTTATTGTTGTCACACCATTGATAAGCTTTGAAGCTACAGATAATCTTTCATCTTTTGCCAGCTTTATATTTTGTAATTCATTGTCATGACCATAATGACTTTTTGCCAAAATATGCTTATTCTATCACCATTATTAAAAAAATTTTATTTGATGTATAGGAGTGTTCCATTTTACAAGATTGTTAACTTTTCAATAGCCCCTTAAAAGCTTTTCCTTTCTGTTGCACACTTCCATCTGTAACAAGTAACAGACTTTAGTGTGATATCAAAGTATAACAGATGCTAATAATCGAAATAATTAACTGTAAGTTTGTATAACAGTTACCAGTGGTGCTGTACAAACAATACGGTGGATTTTTCTGTAATTGGGTTTAATTCTGGAACTTCCAAAATAGTGTGCTTTATTACAAGATTTAACATGTGAAAGAAGCAGGGCAAATCCTGAACACCATGATACTCTTGACAGCACTCTTCATGTTTGCAGCATTATCGGTTACAATGGCTGATATGAATAAACCTTAGTGTTTGCTAATAACATGTAGAATGTACTTCGGAAGTTACAAGCTGCTTCATTTTCGTAATATTAAGCTTCAGATACAGCAATGGAACACCTACTTCCACTCTAGTGGTAGGTGCTATGTCTGCACTTCTCAGGAAGCAAGCACTCTCCAACAATGCAATGCAAATATTTTCTTCCTTTTCCATATTGCAAAGGGAATACACATTTTTGAGAATGGGTGAAGAGTGTTCAAATCAGTTAAAATTTGTATATATATATTAGTGAACCGCCTGGTGTTGTTAGAAAAATCGAATATTCCTGATATTAAAAGAAGGCAGAAGCAGTTAAGGAAATACAAGAAAGACTGTCAGAAAGCTATGAGATAAATGAAGCACAGACATGGAAAAAACTGAACAATATGAAAGCAAAAATTAAAGCAAAGACCAACAGAAATAAAACTACAAATAAAAAACTTACCTTGAAGGAAAGGGAAAAAGAATTTTATGATTTCATTCAAGGCAAAACAAATCCTTCACAATGCAGATTGGAATGTATATAAATTAAATTTATTGAACACTAGTTAATTTATACAGTTTCTTAAAATCACTGGTGTAAATGTTTGTAAGATTTCGAAAATAACGCCTTATTAAACAAAATGAAGTAATTTCACAGATATATCGGAAGCTATTGCAAGTTTAAAACAAAGCTTTCTTTTGTATTTTTAAGGAAGCTGTGTCCATTAGTTTGACTGAATTTAGGAAAGACACTGACCAGGCCATGGTTCACACAGTTGAGAAAGTGTATACAATGAAAACATCATATTACTGTACTGTAACTTCAAATTTAATGTGTCTGATATACTCACCCCATAATTCCAGAAGCATGGAAGGAGGGCCTGCAAAGAAAAATGGTCTACCAGAAACTAACGAACAAAAGGATTAACCTCAGCAGAACTTCAATGTTTGATGCTGCTGGAACAGTTAAAAGTATTCAGAAATGCTTTTAAAAAGAGGTTAGATAGCGAAAATCAGAGTCATGCAGAAAATTGTCTGAATAACATTGTTCTGTTAAATTTATTTTCCAACTTGTCCTAATTTGTAAAATTAGTAATGTGATCTTTGTGATGTGTGGAACATTACGTATTTATAAATTATTTCCAAGCTACTCTTTTATGTATTTATCAATTTTCAAATTTTTCTAATATCTAGTGTTCTAAAAGATTTTCTTGGATAAACAAATAAAAATACATTAAATAACACTAAATGAGTCCAAAATTATGGATTATTGTTTAATATTTTGTCCCTTCTTTGCATTTCCCTCTGCCAAATTACAGTCCCTCTCTCGTCTCCATCATTTACCATCATACCATGAGCCTCTATTTCCTGAATTTCAATCTTCATCCATATCTTCAATGGTTATTGGTTATGCCTTTATGCCCAAAACAAAATTTTCGATAGGTTATGCGACTTTCACATTTAAGTTTCCCTTTTGTCCATCCATTTCCATTCCTTTTGCTTTGAATTCCTCACCAGCACTTACGCTTTTGAGTACCATCCTCATAAATGCCAGCAATCATTTAAATCTGTTGCATTTATCACCCACATGTCAAAAAATATTACAGAGATTGTCAGTTTCCTGATATGTTTGGTATAGTGTGTGACATGGAATACTCCATTCAGTTGTCTGATACAACTCTGTTTCGCTCATTATCTTACCAGTTAGCTTGATATTATGCGTATGATATCATATGCAACACAACTGCCTATTTGTTCTGCCTCTTTAGCAATGTGGAGTTGTTCTTTTGGCATGAACGAGTTTAAAGATGTTTCATGCTAGCCATCCTGAATATGTGTTTTCACTTCAGCTGACATTATGCAATGCCTTTGTGACACTGTTTATACAGTGTTTCTGCTTGTGATGGAAGAATGCTGGATTTTGAGGCATCGGTAGCAGTACCAAATTTTATGTGAACAATACCCATACTTCCCTGACCATCTGAAAGAATAGGACTTTACAGTGGTGAAAGAATTATTAAAAATTGGTTGAGTGGTGTTTGAGATTAGCACTCCCCTCCACACACACACACACACGCATGCACCTTTCTCTCTTTGTAATCATATTATACATTAGAAAATTTGAATAACGTATACTGTTAATTTTGGAAAAGCATGTAGGGATTAATAGCATATATATGGCATTAACAAAGTGAAATGTGGCTAAAAACTTAACATTACAATAGAGGATTTTCATGTACACCCTAAGACAAAAAAAATGAGGACTCTCAAAGTGTATATTTGTCTCCAAGTTCAAATCACTTCTGCAGGAGGTTCACAATGGTGTCTTGGGACATGTGCCTTTAGCTTTGTTCTATTGTCACCTTTCACACTGTGTACTGACCACTAAATATGTGCTGACAGCTGAGCGGTTATAAGTCGGTACGTAGTAATGAGGCCTACTGAGGTTCACATCCGCAGTATAATTTTATTTTTCCCCCCATTTCCCCATGTTAATTACGCATATTATAATATAATTTCCAATTGCTAAAGCTTATTTGGTTTTAGGCTCACACATAAAAACTGAAAGACTCTTTGTTTTGAAACTAAATAAGAAATAAGTAAATATTAGTCCTAATTAAAAAATCTGATGTGATATATTCACAAGACTTTCTGTATCCTCTTATCTATATTAATGGGTATATACATTATTCTTACTAAACCTTATTTTTCTGTCTACTACATTTTAATCCAAATAAAACTTTGCAGAAATAGCTACATTACACATTTCCTTATACATATTAAGAGAATAGCGATAGTCAAATGTTTAACAACTGAATGCTATATGCTGGCCTAAAACTTCCATACTGTTTCCATGTGATCGCATGTATGGAAAGCACTTTAGAATTCTTACTAATATGGCACTTCTTTTGAAAACAAAGAGATAATTTGTGTTTTTATGCATGAATGCCTTAAAGTTAATAGGTATCTTATGCATGAAAAACATATGGCATTGCCATATATTTAATAAATTAAAATTTAAGTAATAAAGAAAAAAACATTAATGCCAAGGATTCAACAAAGGTTCTTTTTATCATTTATGGACGCTATTTAACTGCTGCAGTCCTTAGCGTCCCATTCTATATCGGGTGTGAAAGACTGGTAATTTTTCTCAGAGGCCTCTTTATCAGGCTTGAGGTTCTTTTACGTGCCATAAATCTACGACACGGGACCACCACCATTACTTCCCTTCCGAAGGAAGCCATGCTAAGGATTTTTAGGCCTGAAAAAATCCATCACCCTCCGCTGGGTTTGAACCTGTGACCTCGGGAACTAAAAGATAGCATGGTAACTACTACACCGCGGAGGACTTCAACCAAGGTTGTTCCAATTACAAGACACATGCATTTCACCACTCAGCTATCATGCATTAAACCAAACTGAAAGGCACATCTTCTTACCTATCACATAGCTTTGCAATGAACGCAAGGTGGTATTAAATCTTGTATTGTTAAGCATCAGCAAATGCTTCCATTTTCCGAATCGAACTCCCTCTCTCACTGTTGCTCTTTTATTTTGTCTTAGGCTGTACATATATGAAAACCAACTCTTATCATGAGATATGTGTACAGCTTGCACTTAAATTCCTGAGATTTAAAGTAATTCCTTTGCTAAATGCTGGATTGTTAAATCTACATGAAATTGGGGAGCTTTAAAATTACTTATATTATCTGTTACAGGAAATAGGTATTTCAAAAGAATTAGCTTGTGCGGCAACTCATCTGTGAAGGTGTGTAGGATGACTGCGATACAGGAAATAAATACATTTGATAGCATAAGTTGTATGAATTTGTATAATCATATCAGTTTGCAAAACACAATAAATTACATTCAAGTGAAAATGAGCAAGGCTAACACAATCACTATGTATAACAGTGACATGACTGCTAAATTATTTTATACACAAATTTCTTTTATTTCTAGCAGATGGTACATACACAGCAAATAAATTCATTACCTAGTAGCATTAATCATAACCACGTGAATCAACACAAAATGAACAAGAAGCAAAGAACTAAGGATGTGATTTATCAATAACTAAACATGCTCTCATTTTAATTCTGTTAAAAAACATGTGATGCTTTGGTCACTAATTTAAGTACATTATTTGCTAGTAGCATTACATTTTGGAATGAGTATTCAAATTATTGTATGGCAATTTACTCACTGTTAATTATACCTCATAATTCCTAAGCACCAGTGTTGATAATAAATTTGAGTTGATCTCCATATGCCGCTGTTCTAAGCTTGGTGCAGACTGTAGGAAATTCACACAAATCATTCCATACAGTTGAAGATCACATTTTAAGCCACAACATAAGAAATTTTAAGAGATATACGTGAAAAGGTCACAAATTTACAGACCTTTGTCCTCATGAAGGAAATTGTGTTATAAATCTCAATGAAACAGTTGTAAGGCTTTTCACCTTCATGTATCAAATTATGGTGTTTCAAATGTGACAACTGAGTAAAGCTCTCCTCACAAATTGATCATGGTGACGTTTTACCCCCATGTTTCAAATTATGACTTTTCAAACATGACAACTAATAAACCTCTCACAAATTTCAAACTAGTGAGAACCATAACCCACAATACTCACAAATGACACCCTCAAACGTGTAAACCTACAGGACAAATCCATTTGATTCACATTTAAACTGGTCTCTTCCATACGTACACCTCAAAATCACCAGGAAACATAACACACTCAATTGTGGCATTCATCAAAATCCAATTCACATGGACAACTATATCAAGGGTGTCAGTGTCCCATAACCACATCAATACTCCATATTCAATAGTCTTGCATACAGATTGGTCAACTTACCTCTTAACAATGAAGTCACAGCAGGAATGTAACCACATCCTTTCACAACATAAAAATGCTTGCAAACCCAATATAAATCAAAGTCGCTAAATTCCAGGATAAAAAAAAAGCTCAGAAAGAAAACTACACTCTGCACACAAGAACCACAATGACATTTGTAAAATTTACTTATCTCCCAGTCAAAACTAAGGTTTCAGCAAAATTTTGAAGAAATACAACATAACTTCAACACAACAGAACATGTATATAATATAGAATTTGTTAGCTTCGCCATTAAAAGTTAAAAGTACCACCAGAACAAAAATCAGGCATGTACTTAATTAACTGTAACCTGAAGGAAAAGGAAACAAAACATTGAAATGAGTAGAAAGGAACATTTTAATTCACTACCAAAAGGCAAATAGAAAAATTGACTGTAGCAAAACATTTTTGGATGACCAACAATGATATTCACCCAAGAGTTACTTAATTGAAAAACCTCAGTATGTCCGCCAAATTAAAAGTTTGGGAATAAATCCATACTGTAAAGGTAAAAGAATATTTAAATAATTTTAAAATCCTGCCCTTTAACAACTTCATCAATTTCATCATAAGCAAACCAACCATATGATGCCATCTCTACAACCAACACCGGAAATGATGTCTCCAGTTTTGCCAGGTGGACAAAAGCTGAAGATGGAAGCAATTGCTTCTGAAACATGTTCCCTTTATTTTATTTTTATTTATGGATGCTCTTTAACTGCTGTGGTCCTTAACTTACCATTCTATGTTGGGCATGAAAGAACATTAGTTTTGCTTGAGGCCTCTATCGGGCTTAAGATTCTTTTATGTGCCGTAAATCTACGTCTTGAGACCACTGGCTTTACTTCCCTTCTGAAGGAACCATGCTAAGGTTTTCATGCCTGAAAAAAATCCATCACCCTCCACTGGGTTTAAACCTGTGACCTCGAGGCTAGCATGCTAACCACTACACCATGGAGGACAATGAAACATGTTCCAATTCCAAATTTTGGGTAAATTATGTTAGTATCATTAACCAACTCAACAATATCTCAGGTTATTGTTTCACTTAACTGTCCCCAACTTCTATACTTGCAAATCAATTAGTTTTTTTTTTTTATTTATTTAAATTTTATAATAGAACTAAGTATAAGAACTTATCTAGTAGCTTCAGTATCATAATTGTGTCACTGTTTGGCAGTAATGTATTCCAATGAATATATTCTGCTAATAATTGCATTTTTCACGCAACAACACACATCACTGCACCAAGTCTTCAGGTTTTGTCCTTTTTAATCTTCTTAGTACTGCACTCGTATCCAATAACTGAAGCGCAAGAGGGTTTGAATGGTAGTGAAGTTGTTTTTCATGCCTCACTGCCATGGTTCTTATTTCTTCACTAACAGTGTCCATTTTTAAGTCTCTATGGATGTTGTCATTCGTGATGTACCATGGTGCATTAACAATACCACGTAGCACTTTATTTTAGAAAAGTTGTATAATTTTAATATTTGATTTCTTGGTGCAGCCCAGATCTGCAACCCATACATCTATACAGGTTTTAATATCTGCTTATACAAGAGCAATTTATTTTGTATATTAAGTTCAGAATATCTTCCTAAGAGCCAACACATTTTTCTATATTTTATCTCAAGTTCTTTTTCCTTTTTAACATGTGCCTTCCATTTCAACTTGGCATCCAGTGTCATGCCCGAATACTTGGCCTGGAATTAGTGACATGCTTGTCAAATAATTCTATAAGCAAATTTCTATTACTTCCAGAAGGTAGAACATACACTGCAAACAGTCTGCTACCTAGTGGCGTTAACCATAATCATGTAGCTTAACACAAAGTGAACAAGAAGCAAAAAGCTAATGACGTGATTAATCAGTAACCTAATATGCTTTCATTTTAGTTATGTTAAAAAAAGATAAATTAAGCTTACCAGTCACCACTTTATGCATATTATGTGCTTGTAACTTTAACACTTTGGATCAAATATTTAAAATATTGTAGGGCAATTTAGTTACTCTTAATTATACATTATAACTCTTAGGATCACTACTGATAATAAACTTAGTTAATCTCTATATGTTGCTGTTCTGAGCTTGGTGCCCATTGCAACCTTCTGGACATTCACAGAAATTATTCGTTATAGTTGAACATAGCAGCTTTAATTCACAACAGCAGAAATTTTGTCACTCATGAAGGGAATTATGTGTTTTAAATCTCAAATAAAGCCTTCTTGCACATTTCACATTTTTATACCCATTTCCCCTCATGAAATACACTGTCTTTAAAATATGAAAAATCACTGAAGAGCTGATAAATGTCTTTCTTACTTGTAAGACTTGCTTCCTTCATGAATAAAATTACTCATTTTCAAACTATACAACAGGTACACATTTGTTCACAAAATAATGGCATATCTGTATGCTTTTATGGTGCCAAGAATCAAATAATGCCTTTTCACACTTGACAAATGATTAAATCCCTTCTCACAAATTTTGGGAATTGTATAACCTCTTACATTAATGAATCAAAATATGCAATATCACAACTCACATCTGTGTATAGCTCTTTATCACACCATTTTAGCCTCTCATCCCCGCGAATAAATTTTTCTTTTCAAAATTGATAACATAATAAAGCCCTTCTCACAAATTCCATACTTGTTAGGCCTTTACTGTTGTGTGTTAAATTATGCAATTCCATAGATGTCAGTTGAGTGATGCTCTTCTCACAAATTTCACATATCTAAGACCTCTTACTGTCATCTAACAGATTATGTTCCTCAAAGGTGACAAAAAAAATTAAAACTCTTCTTACAAATTTCGCACTTGTGGGATATTTTTCTTTCGTGTATCAAATAATGGATTTTTAAATTTGAGAACTGAGTAAAGCTCTTCTCACAAATTTTACACATGAGGACCTTTTACCTTCTGTATCAAATTATGCTCTTTCAAATTTGACAACCCAATAAACCTCTTCCCATAGTTTTCACATTTGTGACACTTCTTAACCTTATGTATCAGCTTATGCATTTTCAAAACTAACAACCAGTAAAGCTCTTCTCACAAATTTCTCATTTGTGAAGCTTTTTATCCTCATGTATCAAATTATGCTGTTTCAAATTTGATAACTGCACAAAGCTCTTCTCACAGACTTCACACTTGTGAGGCTCCTTACCCTCATATACCAAACCATGCTGTTTCAAGTATGAAAGAAGAGTAAAACTTTTCTCACAAATTTTACACATTTGAGGCCTTTTACCCTTATGTATCGAACTATGTTCTTTCAAATATGATATACGAGTACAGTTGTTCTCACAAATTTCTCATTTATGTGGTGTTTTACTCTCATGTATCAAATTATGTGATTTCAAATGTGATATATTTGTAAAACTCTTCTTACAAATTTCACACTTGTGGGATATATTTCTTTCGTGTATCAAATTATGGATTTTTAAATTTGAGAACTGAGTAAAGCTCTTCTCACAAATTTTACACATGAGGACCTTCTACCTTCTGTATCAAATTATGCTCTTTCAAATTTGACAACCTAATAAACCTCTTCTCATAGTTTTCACATTTATGACACTTCTTAACCTCATGTATCAGCTTATGCATTTTCAAAACTAACAACCAGTAAAGCTCTTCTCACAAATTTCTCATTTGTGAAGCTTTTTATCCTCATGTATCAAATTATGCTGTTTCAAATTTGATAACTGCACAAAGCTCTTCTCACAGACTTCACACTTGTGAGGCTCCTTACCCTCATGTACCAAACCATGCTGTTTCAAATATGAAAGAAGAGTAAAACTTTTCTCACAAATTTTACACATGTGAGGCCTTTTACCCTTATGTATCAAACTATGTTCTTTCAAATATGATATACGAGTACAGTTGTTCTCACAAATTTCTCATTTATGTGGTGTTTTACTCTCATGTATCAAATTATGTGATTTCAAATGTGATATATTTGTAAAACCCTTCTTACAAATTTCATACCTGTGAGGTTTTTTACCCCCATGTATCATATCATGTTTTTTTCAAATGTGACAAGTAAAGATAAACTCTTGTCACAATTTTCATCCTTGTGAGGCTTTCTAACCTTATCAAATTATGCTCTTTAAAACTTGACAATTGTATAAAGCTCTTCTAACAGATTTCACACTTGTGAGGCCTATTACCCACATGTATCAAATTATGCCTACAAATGAGTATAGCTCTACTCACAAATTTCACACTTGTGATGCTTCTCCAACCTTATGTATCAAATTATGTTCTTTCAAATTTGACAACCGTGTAAAGCTCTTCTCACAAACTTCACACTTGTGAGGCTTTTTACTCTCATGTACCACATTATGCTGTTTCAAATATGAAAGAAGAGTAAAGCTTTTCTCACAAATTTTACACTTGTGAGACTTTTTACCCTCATGTATCAAATTATGCTTTTTAAAATTTGACAAATGAGTGAAGGTCTTCTGACAAATTTTGCACCTATGAGGCTTTTTACCCTCATGTATCAAATTATGCTCTTTCAAATGTGACATCTTTATAAAGCTCTTCTTACAAATTTCACACCTGTGAGACCTTTTACCCTCATGTATCAAATTATGCTCTTTCAAATGTGACAGGTGGGTAAACCTCTTTTCACAAATTGCACATTTATGTGGGTTTTTACCCTCATGTATCAAATTATGCAATTTCAAATGTGACAACTTTATACAATTCTTCTTACAAATTTCACACCTGTGATGTTTTTTACCCTCATGTATCAAATTATGCTCTTTCAAATGTGACAGGCGAGTAAAGCTCTTTTCACAAGTTTCACATTTGTGAGGCTTTTCACCCTCATGTATCAAATTATGCCTTTTCAAATTTGACAAATATGTAAAGCTCTTCTCGCAGATTTCACATTTGTGAGATTTTTTACCCTCATGTATCAAGTGATGCTCTTTCAAATGTGACAACCGTATAAAGCTCTTCTGACAGATTTCACACTTGTGAGGCCTTTTACCCTCATGTACCAAATTATGTGATTTCAGAAATGATAAATAGGCAAATCTCTTATCACAAATGTTACACATGTGCGACCTTTCAATCTTAGGAATCAATACAGAGCTGCTGTAAATTTTCCCCCTATCTTGACAGATACCCAATTGCTCTGAGTGCACATGTTTTTCTACAGGTGGTATTTTTGTGACATCACTTTCTTGAGTTTCACAATCAGGACTCTTTCTACAACTGAAGTTCGCATTTTTCACCAGGGGTTCGATGGAGGTCAACAGTGAATCGCCACAGATATTTCCAGAAACTTCTTTTGTGCATGATCTGAAATGATGGAGGATTTAGAATTAGGTACAATAATTACAGAATGAATAGGAATTATATCTGAAATGGGAATTCCTTTTTGCTAACAATTGTCAATTCTAGGTACAAATTCATGTAGAGCAACCTCGCACTTCATTACAGTCGAAATAACTTTTTAAATCTGCAATATTTTTAAGTAATTAATAAAATTTCAAACAAAAAGCAATTTAATGGTGCTTATAACTTAGTAAGATTGACTGTAATGATTTATGTACAGTACAGGAAACTAAAAATGAGAAGTAAAAAAGATTAAGTCCAATTCAAAGGAAATAGGAGGAAATACACTTTTAACTCAAAACCAAGAAGTTAAGGTCAATGATTGTACAAACAAAAATTTACATAATATCTTTCCTCATATGAGCAACTCAGCATTACAAAATAAGCATATGTACAAAGCTTATAAGATTATGCATCAAAACATGCAAAGCATCACAAAAAAAAAAAAAAATGCAGGAATCAAACAAAACATTATAGCTATTTAGGCAGACACTATAATATATTCTGAGCATGGTCTTAAGGCATATGTAATAAATGTAAACTGTTATGAAAATTACACTTTATGGTCCAGCTGTTGCAGGAGAAAAACACAAAAGTGGTAGGGTTGCAATTTATATTCCAAATATGACAGAATATACAGAAACAAGCTTTTAAAACACTGTGAAGAAAGGTGTGTGAAGTATGCGCAATATAAGTTACCTTAGAAAACCAAAAAGCTTTGTTTAAAACATTAGAAAGTTGTCTAAATAATTAACTAAAGAAGCATATTGCAATTTCTGAACAGTTTTTACTGTCACTTCATTACGTTCTCAATGTCACATAGAAGGTTAAGGTAATTAATATGAGCAAAAGTCCCTCTTCTTCCATCCATTTCTGTCACTGGGAAGTTGAACACAAGACATATATTTCGCTGTATGTTACAACTGTTCTCAAAAGTCTCTCAAAGAATTGCTCTTGGTGTCACATCAGAAACGTAATTAGCACCTCGCTAACTTGCTCAGTTGCAAACATGCTGGCTATATAGCTGCTGGAATTTTCCGCAGAACATTCTAGGATGCTCTGGAAGCAGGCAGAACAGATATAAGGTAGTTAAATTATATTCGAACCCACTCCCAACCTGTCTACTGCATGAGACAACCGGCAGTCGCCGGGGAAATTACACCAAGAGAAGCAGACTACAATCCTGACCCTATAATAGATGCTGGAAATGTTGACCTTCTGCTCTCAAACAGGCAGCATATTTTGTGTAAATATTCTCACTCACTCTCCGAAGCTCAGCAGGAGGAATTCTTGTGATTCCTTGCACAATGTTTTCTCTAAGTCCCTGTAGTGTGCGAGGAATGGAATGATACACTTTATCTTTTAAAGAACCACATAAATAAAAATCACAACTTGTTAGGTCAGGAGAACTAGGGGGCCACAAATCAACATTAATTATTCTGTCATCAAACACCTCTCCTATTGCATGTAATGATTCGGTAGTTGTATGTGGTGTTACAAAATCTTGCTGGAACCAACCATACTATTTCTCTTCTTCTGTCAAGTGATTGCAAACTGGCCTCAGAATTACTCTCCGATATCGCTCTGCATTTATTGTTTCATCAAAGAATATGGGCCCTATTATTCTTCTAGCACTTATCGCATACCACACTCCAATATTATGATCATAATGAGGCGTTTCATCCTAAGAATTCCTGCTGCTGAGCTTCAGAGACTGAGCGAGAATATTTACACGACATATGCTGCCTGTTTGAGAGCAGAAGGTCAATATTTCCAACATCTATTATAAGGCAAAGATTTTAGTCCGCCTCTGCCGGCGTAATTTCCCTGGCGACTGCCGGCCGTCTCGCACAGTAGAAAGAGGCCACAAGTGGGTTCAAATATAATTTAACTAACCTATACTTGCAGGTGATTCTGATTATCTTCTCGATAGTGTTTCTGATGTTCACACTGGGCGAGAGTGCTACCACATTTAATTATCTCTAGTTAACCCTCAAACTACCCACAAAACCTCCTGATAAGCTTGGGCCAAAGGTGCTGCACAGCAATACCATTGTAACACTGGCCTTTAATATATAGGTACTTGTAAACAGTAATAATAAGAAAAGATAAGAAAGGTAGAAAGAACTATAAGAGAGAAATACAGCAACTATAACAAAAAGGGAACCCACAATAACCAAATATTCATCTACTTTTGTTGAGCATATGTATACAAATTTAAATAGGGAAGATTTCTATTAACACAATTGTTATAATGGGAATTAGTGGCCATTATGTATAACTGATGAAACTAAAACTTTAATTAAACCAAAACATAAAACAAATTGATAGAAATTAATAGAATAATAAATGGAAATACACTAGATGCATTCAAAGAACTAAAAAAAACTAAAAAAAAAAAAAAAAAAATGAACAAAAATGCAGAAAATAAAAGTAACATGGAAGTTTGTAAAAACAGCACATAACCAAACTTCATATATTCAACATTAAATGTTAGAAAAATAATTAAGGCTTTTAAAAGTTCTTATGTGTCACAGGATTTCTTCACCCACTCTTCTTACAAAAGGTCATTTTTCTATCTACTTCATTTTAATCAAGATAAAACTTTGCAGAAATGGTTTCATTACACATCTGGTTGTAGGTACAAGGGGTATATGGGAGGCTGAAGCAATAGGAAAATCTTTAAAAAGTGAATCACTGTATACTGGCTTTGAAATTCCACACACTTTCCATTACACCACGAGAAACAAATGAATAGCAACTTAAGTAGTATGAAGTACTCAAATATTCTAGAAACAACAAAAATATTAACAAATATCTCAGGAAATGGTTAATGTAACAAACATATGCTGGTGTGCAAAACCTAAGGACGAGATGGGTAAAATAAAACAACAACAAATGAACTACTTGGTGGAAGTAGATGAAGGTGCGGGAGCATGTTGCCAGAGATCTCTCACACGTACACAGAAAGCTGGGTGTTACATGGCGTGAGTGTAGCTAGCCTATAGTGCCAAATGGGTCTGGTCCCGCAACACGGGGCAGTTGACAAAACCGGACAAGATGGTGTGTGACAATTAGCGAGCTGTTACAGTGCACTGTAGTGGTGTTCTTCATTGCAACATGGCCTGTAGACAGCATTTGGATGACTTTGGATGGGGAAGAATCATCGGGAAACTGAAGAAGGGTGAAGTGTGACAAGTGTTACTCAGAGTTTGGAATTGCTGACAGCATTGTTCACATGCATGGGGAACCTTCCAAACCACAGGCACTGCTGTCCGAATGAGAGGTGGTGGTTGACCATTTCCAACTACAGCAGCAGATGACCACTACATTGTGCAAAAGGCAAGAAGGGATCCATGTCAAACAGCGGGTGCAATTGTAACCACATTTAACAGGACAGCTAGGCATGCAATCTCATGATACAAAGAGGTGGTCTCTTTGCCTGACGGCCAGTACGTATTGGTCCATTGACATCCGCACATCGGTGGCACTGTTTGCAATGGTCCCAAGAGCATCAAAATTGCACCGAGGAATGGGGACATGTGCTCTTCTCAGATAAGTGCACATTCAGTCTATGTACCCTCATCTGGCGAGAGGTGGGAATATGTAATGAACCCAGGAACACCCTTGAACTGATCGTTTTGGTGGTCCGGGTGTTATGCTTTGGGGAGGCATAATGTTGTATGGGCGCACCAACCTCCAAATATTTGAACATGGTACGCTCACTGGTCAACATTATTGTGATACTGTACCACTTCCCAATGCATGTCTTTTCAGGGGTGCAGTCGGTCCTGACTTCATTTTTATAGTTAACAATGTGCGACCGCATCGAACCGCGCAGGTGAAGGATCTCTTGAAATGAGAGGATATTTGGCAAATGGACTGGCCTGCCCATTCCCCCAATTTAATCCCATTGAACACGTGTGGGATGCTTTGGGGAGACACATTGCAGCACATCCACATGCACCAATGACCATCCAACAGCTGTCAACAGCGCTGGTGGAGGAATGGAACGCCCTATCACAAGAACTGCTTACCAACCTTGTGGCCAGCATGGGAGCACAATGCAGAGTATGAACTGCTGTACATGGTGATCATACACACTTTTAAGTACCATATATCTGTTTCTGTAAATCTAGAGAGCAATCATATGTTGTATTGACTTTAGTGTAGCTTATAGTCTATGAATAAAAGTGGCATTTCTGTTCGTTCTCATTGCATATTTCATTTAGTTGCCAACTGTAGCAGTTCCCTCTATGTATGATTTAAGTTTCATCTAGCTATGTTACTTGGCAGTGTCACAGCATGCAAAGATTACTTTTGTCCTTAGGTTTTGCAGACCAATGTATATTTGATATAAACTGCATATTTTAATAAGATCCACATTTTTCATTTTTTGTGTAAATCTTATGGTTTACCAGTAATACAAAATTATATAAAGAGTGAAGAGAACTTAACATGACATTCAGAGAAAATTCAGTTATTAGTAATGAAAGTTTCGGATCCCCCACCAGTCACCAGGCTTGCAATATGGCCAGTTGGTAATAGTTGACCGGATATGTAGTATAAATTTTTTCTTTTTCTATTGTTTTACTGAATGACATGGTCATTATCTTGCATCACATGGAAAGAATGAATAAGGATAACTTTATGAATACTGATATTAACATTAGTATGAAACTAAAACTGTATAGTACAGCTGGCAAAGCATTGGAAGTGGCTTTGAATGGCTACACTTCCAAAAAGTTTGCCATCTCCTTTCTAGTAAATTCTTAAACATTGGATTTATGTGTCACTCTAGCAATAGGGAACTACAAAGAGACAGCATAAAATACTGTATGCCTCTGATGAGAAAACATGTGCAGGGTGTTCTGCTCTCCAGAGCAGTGAGGGTGGATAGTACCATGTGGTAGTTCACAATGATGTCATAAACAGATCTACTATCTACAGTAAAAGCACATGGCAACATTAATATTCCAGCTTGTTTCACTTGGAGCGGTGTGTGTTTTCTAGTGATTTATAGTTACTTACAATGCCCAGTAGGAAGGGAAGAACTCTACGCAGTTAAGCTCAAGAAATAATTGCAAACATTAAAATATGTGACAGTAAAGCAAACAAAAGCAATTGGTTATTTAACATTACTAGTAGAAGAGCTTATGTTTTCTAAGAGGCCTTAAGTCTTGTTGATATGTTGAAAGTAGAGCCCTAATCTTTCTCAAATAGCGATAAAATTGTTGATGTCAACATGTTCCTTAGACACACATTCTCATCAGAGGAACACAGTGCTATATATTTATAAAAGAGTTAAGAGCGAATTATGAGCAATTTATACATTAGAAAATTGCAAAGCAAGGCTTGTAGTGCATTTTGCGCAATAAATAAGGTTTGTTATGAGTTAACTGGTATTTTTATTTGCCCAGTATAGATATCAGTTGAGCAATTTTGGATGTTATACTGGACATAATTTTCTCCTTTATGTGTGTATACAAAATTTTTTTTCAGCATACACTGGTAATGAAGTTGAATAAAACATATGATGCAGAAAAACATACTTAATAAGTTTAATAGGTTTTGGCACATAAAAACTACAGTGCTACACCTACAAAATTATAATAAAGCTTATTTAGGGATTTTGATATTGTTTAATTTCACACACATCTGCAGGATTTGATAAATGGCAATTAATGAAATAAATATAAGCCATAATTGCACCATTATATACATGATTGACTGTTGCTTTTTTAAGCTTTTGTCTTCTGTTTGCTTAAGAGTTCCATCATGACAATCTAAGTATATAGCATACTTTATTCCAAAAATATCAGCACATGAGGGAGTTCCTATAGTACCTGCATCCACTGAATGATTCATTCAAAATTCCCATTTTTTTACAAGGAATCTTTGTGAAATAACAGCAACTAAACGGCTTTTGTTTTTACACTCATTCCTGTAGAAATAACTACCTTATACTCCATGGCCTTCTCAAGAAAGCTTTGTAAATCCTTTTTATTCATTTAATAACTTATACATTGCAAATTACAAGGTGTTTTATAGCTCAAGTCCAGAAGAAAGAAGGGATTTTCAATGGTGAAAGTATTACAAAAACTGGTAGAGTGGTTTTGAGATTATCCTAATTACACATGCCCATATACAAGTTTTCTCTGTTTATAATATCCGTATAGATAAAGAATAACCAGTAAAGAAAAATGTAAACAAGAATCAGAAGGTTTCTTTTTGAAAAAATTAGCCAAGAGTCAGTCTTACTTTGGTGATTTTATTGGAGTGAAGTCCTCTTCCTGTAACAGAATAATGCAAATGTACAGTTTCACACAATCACCTCTATAGTATTAGTGAAATGTTTCATCACATAATTATCTAAGAAAGTTTGATTTATGTTTAAATTAGGCTGTAATTTAGTGAGACAAATACTACAAATAACTAAAATGTAGATACTGATCCCTAAATTAAAAACCAGAAGTGCACAAAAGTCTTTTAGGCTGAGGTGCTTAAAGCAAACCTGCTTCCTAAATACTACTATACTATATATGTTTAAATTGGTATATGTTATTACAAGTTATGCAGAAACAAAGATTTGACATTACACCATGTAATGGGAGAGAAAGAAACCCAGCAAGGAAAAAGTGTTTAGATCTGAATAAATAGTTTGGTTTAAGCAACAAAGAATTGACAAAAGAACTGTTTAGCAAAGGTAAATCAAAATCAATGATTCAGTTATATGCATTCATATGACTTTCTCTACCTATGACAAATTCACATGTTACAATTCATACAAAAGGTTGAGCCCCATTCAACATGAGTAACACAGATGTGGCATAAATGCAAGTCTTTGTATGCACATTATTTAATGGAGGCATTCACATAGTCACTTAAGACTGCATACATTAAGAAGATTCTGCACTTCTCTGAGTACTGCCAGTTTTTGAACAACACATCTTACACCATCTACTATATAATCATGGAACTCCTTCCTTTGACCATCCCAAGCCAGATGCTGATTTGTTTGCTTGGTACAGCACGCTTTACAACCTATTATTTATAAAGAATACATAGCTTTCCATATTGGTTATTACTGGTTATGTTATCCAATTTGAAACATGAGCTACACGCCCAAGATTTTCACATAAATTTATAGATCTAGAAAACTTAGTGAATTCTGTACAGCTGCACTGAGAATGGACTTTATTTTTCTATCCAAATTACATTATAGTATGTTTTTTCCCCAAGAATGATTGGAAATTAAGCAGGAAGTTGTTTGTAATTCTGAAGATACATGTCACACATATACAAATTTCACTGAATTAGGTATTTACCTCAGAAATAGAAATGTGAGCCTATTCTAGAAAAAACTAAGATATACACATCATAATGGTAGGCTTTAGCAGAACTTGTGAAAAACCTAAATTGCAAACTAATAGAATCCCAAAAGGATGAAAAAGAAAATAAATTAGTAATTTTGGATAAAGATTACATCAAAGCATACAAGAGCCTGTGCAATGCCCAGAATACATCCAAATAAAAAAATATCCTATAAACAAACTCATCTGCAATACGAATGAAAGCTTAGCAGTTGCTAAACACTCTTTGCAACAAAGATAAACTTACAACTGCTAAAATGTTTGGTTTATCAAAATCCATAAAACTTGAAAAGAAATAAGACCAATCATATCATATACTGGAGTGCGAAACTATAAACTGGCAAAAAGGCTAACAAATACATTTTAAGAATTCTAAAATTTCAAGCATAAAAACCCTCTTTGACTTTGTAAAAGGATAGAGAACACACACCTTAAAGATAATGACACATTAGTTTCATCTGACGTATTTTCAATAGTCCCAAATGTGCCCTATGATAGAGAGTTTTAGCAGCATAAAAAATTGGTTAACCTCCATCATCAGGAATCAACCGGAAATTAAAGAGCTCATTAGCTTAACAAAATTGTACACTGAACAAACACTTTTCAGTTTTGTAGGAAAATGCTTTGAGCAAAATATGGGTCTAGTTATGAGAAATCCACTGTCATGCTTATTGACCAATCTATTTATGACTGCTCTGGAGACAAAAGTAGTTAATGCATTACCAATGAATGTTTACAACCTGGGACAGATACATTGATGACGCATTCAAAATAATTAAAAGGAGAAACTGACAGCATGTTTTAAAATTATTGAATCTGTAAGATAGAAACATAAAATCCACCACGGTAAAAGAATCTGACAACCACCTTCCCTACCTAGATCTAAAAATTATGGAGAAAAATAATGGTTGGCTTTTGGAAATACAGAAAGAACACTTATACAGACAACTATGCATAAACCAATAATTACAACCCCCATTACACAAAGTTGCTGTATTTAACAGTTTGACCTACAGATTAGTGAAAATACCTCTTGTTCGAAAACAACACAGCTTACTATCTAGAAACCTTATAAACAGCTCAGAAAAATGGTTTAAAAAGAACTGGTGCATAGATATATTAAAACTTTCCAGCAAAAAAACCATGATTACAGAAAACATACCTTTAAAATCATAAAAAGAAAATTCTGTTTTCAAAAAAGTCATATTTCACTCATGGAAACACAGAAAACTTCACAAGATCTATAAAGAAAGCAACCTTATCTCATTCCTGAAAATAAATTCAATACAAAGTTCGTAACAAAAGCTAACCAAAAAAAAAATCTAATGTGATACAATCACATGACTTTCCTATACCCTCTATCTTTATTAACAGATTTACAAACTATTCCTACAAAAGTTTATTTTTCCATCTACATTAATCCAAATAAATCTTTGCAGAAATAGCTACATTAGACATTTCATTACAGTACAAAGAGAACAGCAATAGTCAAATGTTTAGGAACTGGACGCTATATGCTGGCCTTAAAATTCCATACTGTTTTCATGCAATCGTGAAAAAAAACTAAATGGTGACACGACTTTAAGAGAATAACCAAGTAATGAATCATTTCAATCATTAATAATGGATATCTCAGAAATGGCTTATGCCATAAAAGACTTATTTAAAATATATTTTGTTTTTATAAAAATTGTTTGTGCAGTACATTTTTGTCTATCGCTTAATGTTTACCAGTTATACAAGATTTTACAAAATTCCTTCTGAATGAAGAAAACTTCATAGGCTATTCCCAGAAAATTCAAGATATACATTTTATTTGTCATGTAAATGTCTTCAGTATTTGGTATTTTAATAAAAATCGCTGGAACCATTTTTTAGAAAATCAAAAACTTTGAAAAATGTTACATGCAAAGGGTTGTTGGTGATGGAGGAATTTTCTTGAAAACCTTAGTGTCTCATCCTTGAAAGGTACTGAACTTAAATACTAAGTTTTGGTTTTTCAGTTCAGCTGTTCAGAGACAGACCTTTTCCTAAAAGGATTCAGGGATCTCAAAATATGTATTTCTGTTGAAACCTCAGTATCAAATTCTTGAGTATAATGCAATACCTTCTCTACCTGCTATGTATGTGGTAGAGAAAGTAAAAATACTCCCTGATAAAATAATCAGGTATTTACAGAACAGATTGCAAGGACTGTGAGAGTATTCTATATAGGTCAAATGAAATGAGACTTAAGGAATACTTTAAGAACAGAAAATTCAGAAAACTCAGCAGAAGTACTGCATTTCTGGACAAAAAGACATGAAATTGTCAAGTCAGTAACACTACTTAACCACAAAATTTCACTGAACCGAATGCAATGGAATAATTATTTTTATGGACAATTCACCCTCGGTTAATGAACTCTGAGATCCCAACGGACCACAATCTCATCACAAAATTTTTACAACCAGGAAAAGAGGGACAAGTAGCAAGCCATATTCATTATTGCAAGCTATCTCAATTGACAATGAGAAAGACATTCCTCAAAACTAGTTCTGAGGTAAATACCTAATTCAGTGAAATTTGTACATGTGCAACCACATTTATAACCATTAAGCAAGAAGCTGTGTTTTTGCATGTGTAAACAACATTCAAAATTTTATTTGCAGTAACAAACTTTTGCAATGAAACAAAAGAAAGGAAAAAAATCAAGAAATGGAAACTTTAAAGCATGCCCAATAGATGACACTTGGGAAATGTTAAACTTGAACATGGAATAATTTGGAAACAGCCAAACTACAAAAAAATTTACAAATCGTGTTTTGAATGACCTCTATATTTTCCCCTGAATTATATTTTTGCCTGCTTTTAAGGTTTATTGGATATAATTCTACAAGTTCAATTAAATAAAAGGTCTTTATAGGCTATTCACAGAAAATCCAATATACACATATCATTTATCATGACCCAGTTAACAGATTGGAAAGGTAAAATTGAATTGAAAAATTCACTGCCATAATATCAGAATAGTTGAGGGACAATTCTGAGAAAATAAAAGACAACAGACAATTTCCTACGTAAAGAATAGTTTGGGATGGGAGGATTTTCTTGAAAATCTTCTTGTTGCAATCTTTGAAGATGCTGAACTTAAATTCAGAATATAGTATTTATCACATTTTTTTTTTTTTTGAGCTATCCTTTCCTCCATGAAATATGATTGTATGCAAGAGCATGCATGCACAAACATATATAGACTTTCTTGTTTTGTTTTTTCTTTAAGCACTTCTTTTGGGTTCAGTGGCATTTAAAACATGTAGTTCCAGGAAAATCTCAAAATTATATTTTGGTTGGAATACATTATTTCCTCAAATAACCATATGCATGTCGTAGAGAAACTAAAAATGCCTGAGATGTGTAGGAAGACAGCTGCAGGCTATAAACTGGGTTTTTCTACAGCAATAACCTGGTTGTTGACATGTACTGGGCTTGTAAATAGGTATCTCAAGAGTTCTTAGATCGCGTCCTACAAATTGCAAGCAGATTGTTAATAACTAGCTGGCTTACTTAAATTTCCGCAGCTAGTTTTTAAAACTGAATGATGAATTAATTTAATTTATTTCCCCCATTCTTTATGATGATATTGTACAATAATCTAGAAGATTCTGATGGTGAATCCCCCTCCCCTTAACCTTTAAAATTGTAATACAGCCTGGCTACTCCTAATAAGCGATAAAACATTCTGATATTCATGCAATTAAATGTAAACATTGCTGGAACATCCTTGACAGTCCTTTAAGTTTCCGAAATGTTGCATAACCTAAAAGTATCCTTTGGCATGGAACAATCATCTGTCAGAATGGTCCAGTAAGCTTCTGGATAATCACAGCAGGTAAAAGTTTAAACCTTGTACTTTTTCTTTGGTCCCATAGTTATTTAACAACAGCTACATAGTTCTCACATAATACAGAAACCCTTAACACAAACAACAAAACAGAGATGAGCTGGTAAATATGATGATTCTACATTCCCAGACCACCATGTTAACCAACCCTTTGTGAAAAGTCACAGAGTCTGCAACCATTAAGAAATATAATGTAAGAACGTAGGCTTTCACGGCCGGTGTCACAATTATAACTAATATAATTTTCCGGGCTGTTATGCCGTGGTCTGCTGAAGAAAGATTTCCCAGACGTTTCGTCCACAACTGCGGTGGACATCTTCAGTGGCGCGGACGAAGTCTTCTGGGTGAAAGTATCGCAGCGTCTGATGCATTGGCCGTTAGTGCCGCTCTCTTTATAGTGTGGGCGCTCTCTGCTGATTGGCCCGCTGGTATGAGGGGGCTGGCGCCGGCTGTGTTGTTGCTCTCTTCTGATTGGATCGCAGTGTTTTTCGGTTTTGTATGACCTTTCTTGTTTTTGATGACTAGATGCCAGTTACTGTTGAGTTTCAATGCTTCTTTTTTCCTATTGAAATTATTGGGATGTTTGTAAATCTCTATTGCTTCGCGTTGTAGCCGGGTATGGTAATGTTTTATGGAGGAAAGAATGTTGGTGTCCTGAAATCTAATAATGTGTTCGCCCTCGGCTTCAATGGCATGTTCGGCGACTGCCGATTTTTCTGTATGGCCCAGGCGGCAGTTTCTTTTGTGTTCGCTGAGTCTGGTGTTAGCGCTCCGCTGTGTGGTACCAATGTACACTGAACCACAGGAACAAGGAATACGGTAAACACCGGCCGATGACAGGGGATCTCGGGGGTCTTTGGAAGAGCGCAGTAGGCTATTTAATTGTCTTGTAGGTTTGAATACTGTTTTGACGTTATGACGTTGAAGTATATGTTCAATACGGTCAGTGACATTTCTGAAATATGGCAGAAAGACAATGGACTGCTTTTGGGTTGGTCCTGAGTAACCGGTCGGGGCTTGGCCGGACGGCAGGCTCTTCTCACCTCTTGGACTGAATAACCATTTGATTGTAGAGCTGTTTCTAGGTGTCGGATTTCTTGTGGAAGTAAGTGTGGTTCACAAATACGGGAAGCACGGTTTGCGAGTGTCTTAATCATAGCACGTTTTTGTCTAGGATGGTGGTTGGAGTACTTGTTAAGGTAACGGTCTGTGTGTGTGGGTTTGCGGTAGACAGTATGACCCAGCGTGCCATCAGCCTTCCTGCTAACGAGTACATCTAGAAAGGCTAGTTGGCCATCCTTTTCTTGTTCCATTGTGAACTTATACGCTGATTGATGCTATTTAGATGTAACAAAAAATCTTGAAGAGCTTGTTCACCATGGGGCCAGATGACGAAGGTGTCATCCACATAGCGGAACCAGGCTGTTGGTTTGAGTGGAGCTGAGTTTAGTGCCTTTGACTCAAATGCCTCCATGAAGAAATTGGCCACAACAGGGCTAAGGGGGCTGCCCATGGCAACACCGTCTATTTGCTCGTAGAATGACCGGTTCCACTGGAAATAAGTTGTAGTCAGGACATGGTGAAAAAGTGTAATGATATCATCAGAGAAGATGGGTTGTAACAACTTCAGAGTTTCTTGTACTGGAACCATGGTGAATAGAGACACAACGTCAAAACTAATTAGTAAATCCTTAGGTAGCAATTTGAGGTTGCGGAGAATTTGAATGAAATGAGTAGAGTCTTTGATGAAAGAGTCGGACAAGCCGACATGGGGTTGTAGAAGGCCGGTTAGGTATTTAGCTATGTCGTATGTGGGAGAACCAATACCACTAACAATGGGCCTGAGCGGAACCTCTGGTTTATGTATCTTGGGTAGCCCGTAAAGTCTAGGCGGCTGAGCTTCGGACTTGGTAAGGCGGCGTTTGTCTTCCTTCGAAAGCGAGGAGTTAAGAAATATAAACTTCACAGTTGATAACTATAAAATATCAGTTCATTGATTCCCAATGTTAGTCGGACTCTTCTCTCTTTATACAATTATTTAACATACCCTGCTAATAAATTCAGTTACAACATAAAAACAAAATAAAACAACACTTTCTTACATGAAGGTTATTATATTTTTAATTTGTATCATACCTATAAGCAGATTCTATTCTGCTGTGTCCTAGCTTTAAATCATGACCATCCATATATAGTGCTTGGAAATAAACATTGCCTCCTTTGTCTTACTTTACCTGCCTTTTCTGTGGAATAACAACTATTGTATACGCCTTTGCAAACTCAATGAAGAGTCAAAGCATTCTTTGCAATTATATTTTTTTATACCTTCAATGTGTTTGTATTCTGATGCAGTGGCTATGGCTCATTATTGGGAAGTTGAGGCCAGGCAGTCAGAATAAGAAACAATAACTGACACTCACAAACACTGGGGGCACTATCGGCAGATAACTAAAACTTCTGGAAGCCTCTTCTACCCCTCTCCTTCAGAAACTGGGTCAAAATAGTTCTAGAACATTTGAAAACCTTGTGGAAAGATTCCAATGACTATGTATGCCCAGAGAGCTTGTGGCAGTCACTCAGTATGAGTTGAGCCTGAAAAAATTAAATTAAACTGAGTTTTATTTATGGACGCTCTTTAACTGCTGTGTTCCTTAGCATCCCATTCTATCTTCGGTACTCACCCTTTCGGGTTGACACATGTAAGTGGCGTATCCATCCTCATGCAAAAGGCGGGAGGGGGCCTTTTTAGACTCTAGGTATTGGCCTCATGGGAACCCCCACATTGAAGAGCCACTCAGATGGCACTGACCTGGGTTTAGGCTCTTGCCCTGGCAGACCTTCGCTCAAGATTGTCCCATTCTATCTATATTCGGCATGAGAAACCAGCAATTTAGCTCAAAGGTCTCCTTATCTGGCTTGAGGTTCTTTTACATACCATAAATCTATGACATGGGCCCCACTGGCTTTACTTCCCTTCTGAAGCAGGCAATGCTAAGGATTTTTACACCTGAAAAAAATTCATCGCCCTCCGCCAGGTTAGTTGAGCGTGAGTTGAGTTGCAATGGTCGCTCAGTGAGCTAGTGAGTTGGCAGGCGAGTTTCCTGTGTGACTTCAGAGTGATTCTCTGAGCAAGTTAGTAATGGCGGTTATGACATGCCGAGTGACGGGTCCCAGCGGTCTTGTGTTTGACTCCCCAACAAATGAACTGTCTGGGGTGAAGAGTTACATCACAAAGCAAAAGAAGTGACTAGTTCACCTCTGTGAAGTGATGGTGTGAACAAAGTGAACTAACTCCCAGTGAAGTTGAACTAGATAGAAACTAAACAGTGACCATAAAAGACAGTGAAAAGTGACAGTTGAAAAATTGGACCAAGTCACAGTATCCTAGTACATAGGCTTTGTAAATCTGTTTTAGTCTTTTAGTAACTTATGAATTGAAATTAGATTGTGTTTTATATCGCATATTCATCAGAAAGAGCAGGACTTTTCAACGGTGAAAAAGCTACCAAAATCAGTTGAGTGGTCTCTCAGATTACCCTATAAACTCTCTAAATTAAAACAAAAACAATAAATTCAAATAGGTTTTCAGAAGAACAGCTTTGTCGACAATCCAGTCATATCTGAATATATTCTATATATAGAACATACTATTCCATTTATTATAGCAGAGAGCTGAGATAACTGAAAGTGACAATGTTCAATTTTTTCCAAAATATTCTGATACTCACATATAATAGTACATACAAAGCATTATAAAGAAAATGAGTGTCTATGACAACATTTTGACGACTCCTCCACCACCACTGAATCACGTTTTTCCTCCAGGACACACACTATAAGGCATCTTCAAACATTTTAAAAAAGAGCAATTAGGGTATCCGCATACTCATAACCAGTTTCACTCCAGTTTAGTCAGATATTAATATCAGCAGAATTTTTTTTTCTTTACTGCAAACAAGGCTAATCTTCTTTTTTTTAATTTTATTTTTAGGCCTTGGAGTTTTAAAGCGTAAAAGGTGAGACATTAAACTTAATAATGGGATTGTTTGTGTTTTTCCAATGACTCAGTTTCCCTTTCATTTCATTTAAAAGTTATTTCCTGTTTTTCAAGGAGAAGGAAAGCATAGCCGATCATCAGATGCTACAATATCAGAGTACTTTTGGTATGATTTCAACACAGCATCCCCTAAGTATCTTATAATTTTTAAGAACTATCACCACCAATATTTTCAACATTTTTAAATATACAATCTGGCACACACTGTACACATTCATAAAACTATTTTTTATCCTTATTAATTCTGAATTCCATAATTCAACTACTTTATCAAGAGCATAATAAAAAAAAATTCTAATTGCAGTAGATTTCATCAAAACTTACCTTAATGTCATCACAAACAGATGAAGCATCTGTTTCCAGCCACCAAGGTTCTTCTTTAATTTCTACTTTGCTATCCACTTGATGATCATTGTATTTTTTAATCTTCATTGCTGGATCCTCTGGAAGAAACTCTCCC
Source organism: Deroplatys truncata (assembly GCA_030765065.1). Taxonomy (NCBI): domain Eukaryota; kingdom Metazoa; phylum Arthropoda; class Insecta; order Mantodea; family Mantidae; genus Deroplatys; species Deroplatys truncata. The sequence goes on along the minus strand of CM060989.1, from coordinate 88,981,971 downwards.
TTGTTGTGTGAACCAAAGTCTGAAACCAGAGCCTGCTCCTCAATTTCTGTCTTCATACCTATTACACAGTTGTTGCTGCTGCTGCAGTTAACAGTTTCAAACTTAATCTCCTTTTTGAAATGTTTGGGAAAACACTTTCTCTCTTTTTGTGAAAAGAAGTCTAAAAAAGGAGTCTCTGATTTAAACTCTGTTTTGATCACCATATCACAATCATTGTCCAAAAACAAAGCATCACTGCTTGTCTTCATTGTAAGATTCTTGGTAAAGAAGTGTGTTTCGTTGTAAGAGACTATGTCATCTGAGAGAGGATCTCCTTCTTTGATTTCTATTCTAGTATCCATTTCACAACTGTTGATGCATTCGATGGTGCTAAGTCTGCGGAAAAACAAACACATTATGAATAACAGAACAATGGCAAGCAAAGCGTAGATTACCTTAAGGGGTTTTCATTTTTATTCATGATTTCCCATGCAAGAAATGCCTCGATGCCACTGCTGATGAAGCAAGTTTATTCACTGTTCTCTAGCAACAGGATACCATCGATGATGAGGCAAGTTTAAAGACTGTCCCTCTAGAAGCATGATATCAAGCAGAAATAATCTGATGGTTATAATATGCAGATAGATGAAATATTATTTAAAATAGTATAACATACCTCGAATATTATAAGCAAAAGGCATCTAGTTTTATAACAGTGAAGTTAAATAACACCCAAGATAAACACAAAATGCAGTGCAGCAATCCACTAGAAAATATAATGTAAATAGTAAGGTTAAGTTATTATCGATGAAACACATAGGACTGTTTACTTCATAAGTTCCAAAAACATCATTCAAAATATAACACAACCACAAGTGTGAATGTTGGTGACATTCTGTATGGTATTCAGTATTTGGAGGTTGTGTGTAAATTTAACATCAGTGAAGCTAATTACACCACAAGCTTCGAGATATGGGGAGGAGGTGCCAGTGATAACCACATTAGTAGAGGCCTTCAGAGCTACCATATCTAATTTAAGATTAAGTTTAAAGTATATGAAAACAAGTTCATAATTTCTGCGCAATTACAATGGGGGTTTACTCCAAACGAATGCAGAGATACATTCACTTTTATCACTGTTATTTAAAAAAAATTTAGTTTTATTTATGGACGCTCTTTAACTACTATCGTTCTTAGCATCCCATTCCATATTGGGCGGGAAAGACCGGTAATTTTGCTCAGAGGCCTCTTTATCAGGCTTGAGGTTCTTTTACATGCCATAAATCTATGACACAGGACCACCGGCTTTACTTCCCTTCCGAAGGAAGCCATGCTAAGGATTTTTATACCCGAAAAAAATCCATCACCCTCCGCCGGGTTTGAACCCGCGACCTTTTGGGAACGCAAAGCAGCTAGGTGACATTAGAAAACAAGTTTTAGTCAAAGAGACAAAATGACCAATATAAAATACTGCTCTCAATGACATTTCTAGTCCTTGTATTCAAGTATTACCATCAGCAAGATGCGAGCTGTAAAGGAATGCTTTCCTAATGTGCTACTCATACAAAGAAGTTTAATATTTCTATTGGTTAATAATAACTGCTTAACAAATTTTTAGGGTAATTTTACTGATTTCGGTGCAGCAATTCAATTATATCTTAACTTGAGAGTCATGTTGGCAACAGTTAAAATATAATTTTCAAAGCTCAAATTAAAAAATTGTTTTAAGGAATACAATGAAAGAAGCCAAGTTTAAGTGCTTTAGTGTTTTGAGCTGGAAAATAAATATGCTGTAAGCTTGTATAATATGAGCACAAGTTTCGGCTTTGCACAAAACGTGAGGTTATTCATTCCCATACTCTTATCCTATAGCAGCAAATCACATCCTCTGTGCATGTATTTTGTATAGAGTAGTTGTAAAAATCATAATTTTACAACTGAGCATGATTGTGAGCATTCTTAACACTAGTCTGCAATGAAATTCCTGCCTCCAGAATTTGAATGCTTCTATGATATTTACATCACTCTGGAATCGAATTCAATACCAGAATGTTCCCATCATGTATTTTTCTTTTCCTTTTTGTTACTTTAATTTTCTTATACTGTGGCAACTAATAATGTAATTATCCATACTGTAATACTTCAACATAAATAGGTTTAGTATGCCAGGATATGAAAACCATATGTATTCAAAATATTTTTAAGGTGTTTTTTTGGTTTTTAGTAAAATCCAAGGACAGCAGACATTTATTTTCTGATAAGGGGAGCCTATGTTTATTTGTAGGATACAGAAATATCAGTCACTCTTTACTGACAGAAATATTTTATCTTATCTTCATAAAAACATATACATCCTGTCTAGTTCCTCTCACATTTCATTAGTCTGTGTTTCATCTGGAAATAAAATCAGCTTGAAGCTCTACTGTGGAATAGGATGTTTCAGTTTTGGTTCAATAAGGAATTAACCATGTCACATCAAAAATGTATAAATAATCCAGACCACTTTTGTTATATATAGGAAATACACACTGCCTAAGCAGAGGCATAACATTACAGAATTTGTGAAAAAGTCTTACGATACCTATTTTGGAGTAAAACTTGAAGACCAAAGAAAAGCGCTGGCACCACACAAAGTATGTAGAGTGTGCATTGAGGAACTTAGTCATTGGATCGATGGCAGAAGACCAACTCTATCTTTTGGAATACCTATGGTTTGGAGAGAGCAGTTGAACCATAGCAATGACTGCTACTTCTGTTCTTGTGATGTGTAGGGGTATAATTGTGTATCCAGTTGTTTGGTCAGCCATTTTACCTGTACCCCATGGACATCATGTATCAATCCCTACATGACCAGAAAATCTTGAAAATTTATTATCAGAGTCTGATGTAGACACGAGCTAAATTGTGACGAGAGTGACTATCCACCAGAAACGTCTGCTGAAGAATGTGGGCATTTTAATCAGAGTGAATTAAATGATTTAGTGAGGGATCTGGCCCTCTGTAAAGAATCATATGAGTGGTTAGGTTCTAGACTAAAAAAAAATATCTGCTGTGCCTGGAGACATCATTTTCTTAGTACTTATAATGTGAAATAGATTTTAAAACCTTTTTCTCTGAACATACCTATCTTGTATATTGCAGTAATGAGAAAGGACTTATGCTACAACTCGGACTTCCAAACTATGACCCAGTAAATGGAGACTATTTATTGATGTTTTCAAGGAAAGTTTAAAGCAGTGCCATACTTCACAATGGAAACACTTTTGGTTTAGTACCCATTGTCTATTAAATGATCCTCAAAGAATCATATGCAAATTTGCAACTGCTGTTATTGCGACTGAACTACAGTGAACACAACTGGCAAGTTTGTGGCAATTTAGGTTCTTACTATGCTGCTGGATCAACTTTTTACCCAGATATTTTCCTCAAAAACTAGGATTTTTTAGTGAAGGTCAAGGCAAACGATTTCACAATGAAAGGAGATACCAGGGATGCTGGAGCATCAGTATGTTTGTGGACTATTGTTGGATGTTAAAGCATGAAATACCTGAGGATAAACATAAAAGAAACAGGAGTTTGTAAACAGAGAAGCAATGAGCTTATTTCTTATGTACTATATTGCACTAATTTATACATCCAATAGTGAAGTAAACAACACAAGAAAGCAATAACACTCTCAACCATACACAGAATTTCAGTGAGTCGTGCTTTTTAAATATTGTTCTTGCATTTGAAATAAAAAAGTTTGTGATAAAATTCACGTAATTATACAATGCATATACAGTGATTTTGCAACAAAAAAACCTGACACAATATAAGTAAATAGATTGAAGACTCAATTTCAGCAAGTCAAGAATGTATATCATATTTACTTCAGACACAAACACAAAGTTTAAATTTGCAGGCTATATAATTATTTCACAGTATAGTAAAGATTTCAATTAAGAAATATTAATAATAGTTTAGGAGCAGGTGATCATAAAAAAAATGGAAAATTCCATAGAAGTTTCAGCAAAACAAAGCAGTGAGCACATATCAAGCTTACCATGAATGACACAACGTAGGCTCACCAGACAACTATGACATAATTCTTGCTCTATCACCGTGCGGAAATTATGGATAAAAATGAACATCCAATATAGTCATGAGGCAGGACTACCAAAGAGAGTATATTTTTTTTTAGGTTAATGTCCCTTAACCTGGTTGGTCATATCAGATGATGAATGAAATGAGTGAAATGATGCTCAAATGTGCCTAGGATCCATAGAGCTCAAAGTCACCTGGCATTCTTCTTCTCAGGATAAGCAAAAACTCCAGAAAAAAAACCTTATCCAGTAACTGAACCTAACCGAGATTCAAACTCAGGACAACTTGAATGCGAAGCAGAATGTCATCACCACACCACAGAGGTGTTGCGGTTTGTCTGTTACTGCCGCACTTTCATATCTGCAGTCACTAGCTCATTTCACATGTCTACTAACACCAAGCACTCAATAACTGTATATACAGTGGAATCTCGTTAGCACGTTCCTCATTAACACGTTTTCCCGTGTATTACGTTCAATTATAAAAGTCCTGGTACCAAATCACCAAATGTAATAAATAACGTTTGCTTAATGCGTTCTCCCGGTCTCGCTTACTACGTTTGATGTCCTCATTCATTGTTTTGGCCAATCCTTGATCGGTCCAGTGGGAGAAGGCGCTTAACACGTTCAAAGGTTGACGTCCTCATTGGCTACTTTGGTCAATCCTCGATCATGGGGTGGATACTGGCAGCCAATCACATGCATGTATGTAAATATTTGTGTGACACGATTTATATGGGCGGGATAGAGAATGCTTTACCTTGGCATGATAAACGCCAACAATAGTTTCTACTGTTGAATGTTGACCAAATATACGTAGATTGTATTTTAACTTTTCATTTGCAATGAAAAAAAGAAAGTTTAGTAATAGTGAAAAACTGAAAATCTTTGAAATATATCACAATCCAAATATCAAACATGTGGATGTAGTGCGGAAGTTAAACATTCCTCCATCAACCTTAAATGCAATTGTTAGCAAACCTAAATTGATTAAAACTGCTTTTAAAGAAAGGAAAAATGCAAAAACAAAGCTTTCCTCTTGGAAAATAGGATCAGAACGAAATTTGTTGCATGGAAACACTTACCGTATTCAACACGCCAAAGATACATTCGCCTATTGTACTCTTTAACATGATGCACGCTCATAATTTTTTTTTTCTTTTTTAGCGGAAATTGTTATCACATGTGTAATAAAACGCACAGCAAAGCCACTCTTGTTGCTTCCATAATTCGCAATTTATTTTCTCAAAAACATTCATAACCTCAAAAATCCAAGTTGACCAACATAAATGTTGAATTATTTATTCTCAGGCTTTGTGTATCCAAATCCATTTGAACACATATTGAATTCAACACAGATTGTACTGAAAATCGATTTCAATTATCCATGGAGACGTAGTAATTATTAGATTTTATTACACAACTATGTTCTTAAATTGCATATTTTGCATTTTTGTTAACACGTTTTCCCGCCTATGACGTCAAAATCCTTAGGTCCCTGCAAAAACATGCTAATGAGCTTCTACTGTAGTTGCATCAGTTACTGTCCCACCTCCACTCCTCTCTATGCAGTAACTGGCTCATCTCACATACCTTCCAAAACCATACACTCAATAACTGTATGGTCACGAGACAGGACTACTGTGTCTGTTACTGTCTCACCTCCACTCCCCTCTCTGCAGCCATTGGTTCAACTTGCACATCTTTTAACACCACAAATTTAATAACTTTCCTATGTAACAATAAATATAAAGTTATGATCAACTTCAAGCTAATCCAGATAAATATCTGTTAAAATAGTTTCATTACACATTTCACTGTTAGTATAAGATACATATAGCTGACTGAAAATATAGTCACATGTTTATAAATGTTATGCTACATTCACATGACTGCTCCACACATTATTACTTATTTTTATATAACTTCTATGAACTATCCTTAAAAAAAAGCTTATTTACTCTGTGTGTGTGAGAGAGAAAGCAAAGAAAAGGTTGGATGAATATTAAACTTGGTATTTAAGTTCAGGATCTTTCAAAGACGTGGTATGAAGATTTAAAAACAAAATCCCACCACTCCAAACTACCCTTTATAAGGAAAAATGTATATTATTTTTTATTTTTTCAAAAATGGCTAACAATTTTCAATAAAATATCATATTTGCATTTCAAATAAACTGCATATCTTGATTTTTTTTGGAAATACCTGTGAAGTCATCTTCATTGTTAATAATTTTTCTATAATTGATAAACTGTAACAGATAAACAAAATCAACGTACACATGCAGATCTCATTAAAGGACAAAGTTTATGTCAAATCATATTTTTTGTGGCAATAGATCTTTCTAGGACATCTCCTTTTATTGGTTGAAATTTTCAAATACTTCATTCATTCTACTCCTGTAATACTAATACCCATCCAATTAACATTCATCCAAGAATTTGACACTAAAATTTCACCCAAAATACGCGTTTAAGAATCCTTGAATAGAATGCATGTGTATGTCAAAGAGAATGAACAACATTATTGAAAAACAATGTTATTTAAGTTTGGCATCTGCATCTACTAAGGATCTGACACTAAGATTTTCAAGGAAATCCCCCTACTTAAACTATTCTTAACAAGAAACATTTTCCTTGTTTTATTTTTTATTTTCTCCAAAATGGCACCAACGATTATGATTAAAATACCATATGTTTAAGATATATGCATGGTTAATTAAATGTATATCTTAAATTTTCTGGAAATAGCCTGTGAAGTCCTGTTCATTCTGAATGATAATGAACCCTGAGTGGCCTCTTAAAGAGGCCTGTACATAGGCTCTTAAGAGCCATTTGTACCTCTTATCCTAGGCATACTCAAATCCAATTCTCCATATAAAATGGACCACGACCTCAATATCTGCCCTTCTATCTCCTCAGGTTCCAAAAAGGATCCTAGGGAGATATATCTACGCATAACAAAAACTTCACATTTATATATTCCTGAGAGGTCTCAAAACCCTTCACACATTTCCGACATTAAAAGGTCTGTATAAGTCCCATTATGTATGTTGACACAAAAACTTCTGGGCTGCAAGATAGCCCACAACTCCTCTGGTCTTAGATCTAGCCAAATTCAAGAGAAACTCATTCACTTTCTGGTCAGGCTCTAATATAAAAGCGTTGGCCTTCCTTGTGGTTGTTTGCTTACTCAAGATTTCAAGATGAGCCCTCGTCACAAGCTGGTTTATCTATACTTCAGAGTTCTAGTCAACGCAATACTGAAGGGCCCAGGCCCAATAAAGTCAAGCCACAATCCCCTCTTTCTAAGTGTCTGCCATCTCATTTCCTTCATGCTAGTGTCTCGTTCCCAAGGTCACAGGATCAAACCACTGGAGTGGAATGCATTTTTTCAGGTGCAAAAATCCTTTGCAAGGGAAGTAAAGCTCGTGGTTCTGTGTCATAGATTTATGGCACATAAAAGAACCTCAAGCCTGATAAAGAGGCCTCTGAGCAAAATTACCGATCTTTCATGCCCAATATAGAATAGGACGCTAAGAATCACAACAGTTAAACAGTGTTCATAAATAAAACTATTTATTTATCTCATTTCCTGTAATATCAGCTTGTCTAGGAACCCAAAGAAGTGTAATCAGACAGCTGGTACATAGTCTATCCAACATCCTCTGGCAATGCCACAATGGATGTAGTTTTAACCACCCTAAGGGTTTCAAAGCTGCCATGCTATCCGAGCAGATGTACATCTCTGCTCGTCTGCATTTAATTACCAGATTCATCACTACTAGATTCAATTACTAATTAACTAGATTAAAATATCAGGAATCATATGCGTTACTGGGCATCTCACATCAGTAATATGGTTGTGTTGGCAGTTTTATCCGTGCATGCAAGTATTAACTAAACTCAGTAATTTGTTGACACATTGCAATGGTTTTGCTATTTAAGAGTGGATGGATGGGTGGGTGCGTTAGATCTCCTCAACTCCTCTTTAAGCCACTATAATACTTGCAGTCTGAGAATGAGCCCTAACATAAGCACATATAGTAGCAGTCATTGTTTTGACATTTACGAATGCATGGTAGCACTTCCTCTCTTCACCCTCAACAGCTGCTGTAAACCAAAAGAGGTTTACTTTCAACATTTCAAGAAATTGGCATGTTATATTAACCTCATACTATCTTTGACTGCACTAGTATTGAGTATTAAAGAAATAGCTATCTCTATACTTGTTAAACTAAATGTACTAATTCAAGAATGGGTGAAAAGATATGAAATGTCTTTTATTAACAAAAACTTACATTGATGTTTGACGTTATTTAAAGGTGAGTCAGAATTGTTACACTAACATCACTTAAGTTTACTCACTTAACATGTTTCGGGAAACGGTTGTTCCCATCCTCAGAAGCTAATCCGACTGGCCTGTGTTGTTGGTGTTTCCATTTTGTGGACTGGATACTGTGGTGACATTGCGGCAAATCAAAATTCATTAGATGTGTGGTGTGTTTTAAAATGGTGATCTTCTCCCATGCATCTAATTCAGCTGCAAATTTGGCTGGTTTCACTAATGTAATATTGGGTTTGATGATGTGATTGGTGATCCAAAAATGATGTGAAACTGCAGATTTGTCCATTTGTTTGTATTTGATACATCTCCTGTGCTCCTTTAGCCTAGTTTCTAGGTTTCTTTTTGTTTTACCTATATATACTTTATTGCAATCCAAACAATTGATTTTGTAGATTCCAGCTTTTTTGTCTTGTGGAATGGGGTCTTTTAACTTGTTACAAAGTAATTTCTCTGTGTTAAATTTGTTCTGTGGGGCTAGGCTGATGTTATGTTTCATGAAAATCTTCTTAAATTTGTGATACGTTCATGGATGGTATGTGAATTTCTTGAACTTTAGCTGTTTATCTTGCTGGCTGGCATTTGTTGTATCTTTGATGTGTTTCTGTTGTTTGAATTTTGCAATTTTTTGTCAATTGTTGTTTTGTTGTACCCATTATTTATTGCTGTGTCTATTATGTGCTGGTATTCTAACTGGTATTCTTGTTTATTTAAGGGAATATATACCAGTCTATGTGTTAGGCTGTTTAGTTTTGTTTCAACAAGAAGTTCTATCAACAACCAAGAGGTGTAACCACGGGTAACCCACTTTCACCTTTCCTTGCAGATCTATTTATGAGTTACTTGGAAACACACATAGCAACTTCCTTCCCATACATTTTTAAAGTTTGGCACAGATATGTCGATGACATCTTCGCTGTTGTCCCTAACAGGTTCATACAACACTCCTTAGCTTTCCTAAACCTGCAGAACCAATCAATAAAATTCACCATAGAAATAGAAAAAGAAGGCATGCTACTATTTTTAGACCTAAAAATCATCAGGGAACAAAAAAACCTAACCTTTTGCATATACAGGAAGCCAACACACACTACTAATTACATAAAAAATAGGTTTTCAATCCAACCACACACAAACATGCAGTACTAAACAGCCTAACACATAGACTGGTATATACTCCCTTAAATAAACAAGAATACCAGTTAGAATACCAGCACATAGTAGACACAGCAGTAAATAATGGGCACAACAAAACAACAATTGACAAAAAATTGCAAAATTCAAACAACAGAAACACATCAAAGATACAACAAATGCCAGCCAGCAAGATAAACAGCTAAAGTTCAAGAAATTCACATACCATCCATGAACGTATCACAAATTTAAGAAGATTTTCATGAAACATAACATCAGCCTAGCCCCACAGAACAAATTTAACACAGAGAAATTACTTTGTAACAAGTTAAAAGACCCCATTCCACAAGACAAAAAAGCTGGAATCTACAAAATCAATTGTTTGGATTGCAATAAAGTATATATAGGTAAAACAAAAAGAAACCTAGAAACTAGGCTAAAGGAGCACAGGAGATGTATCAAATACAAACAAATGGACAAATCTGCAGTTTCACATCATTTTTGGATCACCAATCACATCATCAAACCCAATATTACATTAGTGAAACCAGCCAAATTTGCAGCTGAATTAGATGCATGGGAGAAGATCACCATTTTAAAACACACCACACATCTAATGAATTTTGATTTGCCGCCACCAAGTGCCCTCTGGAAGTACATTTTACCACCACAGTATCCAGTCCACAAAACGGAAACACCAACAACACGGGCCAGTCGAATTAGCTTCTGAGGATGGGAACAACCATTTCCTGAAACATGTTAAGTGAGTAAACTTAAGTGATGTTAGTGTAACAATTCTGACTCTCCTTTAAATAAATTCAAAAACTTACATGTTAATCACAGTGCTCAGTATTAGCATGAAATCCAGCTCCAAATCAGAAGTGGTGATATCATTTCAATCATCTTCCACCAGGTTTTAATCAGCCTGTCTACAACTTGGTCACAAAGCGTTCACAGACACACCAGTTACATCCGATGTTATGTTAATGACATCTTTAACAGCAGCATATCACCATGCTAAAACAAAAAGTTGAACACATTCAAAAGTATAGTTTTTGCACCACCTTTTAGAGCTTGGCCCTTCTCTATTAAATTATACTGCTCTGACCTGCTATGCATTTAGCCATGAATTCAACATTAACAAAACACTGATTACCATGAACATTGCTTCCCTCCAAGAAAAAAAGCAGGAATACTGATAATTGCATTGCCATGATAATAAATAGAAGCTAATTATTATGTTTAAATGAAGTGATTCTTCAAATAGTATCACTATTTACTGTCTTTAATATTTGAGGTACAAATAGGGTGATAATATATGCAGTGCAGTATCACAATATTTTCATTCACTTGAAAGGTGAGCATGCATTTGTTTATACCAGAACCCTTTCTTGGGCTGGATGGAGTAGTATATGCATTATCCTTCTCTAAGTAACTATTTTTTATCATATTAACCGCAAAGTATGGAAGTATTACCCATGAGTTTTGGCCCTCACATGTAAAATTTTGGTATTTAATTCAGATATATTTTAAGACACAACTTCATGGACATGGTTTCTTTTTATGTCCTGCAAGTCCAAAACTGGACAGGAATGCACGAGTGCTGATGAAACTTGCCAGAGTTGTCCAGCAATTGCAGTGCAGGGAATATAGATAGTTATGTGGCCTTTTGCTACCAACCCTTGCACTAACACACAAACAATATTGAAATTATAGATGTTTACTATATTGTTAGAAGCAAACTAACAAAGCAAAGCAATCTCTGATTACCCTCCCCTCCATAGGACTTATAAGCCAATGCCTGTGCTCAGATGGATGAGTGTTACAACCAGGTTGGGGGATCAGCCCAACACCCGGGATGAGAGCAAAGGAGATAATACATGAGATGTGAGAAATGAATGACAGGAAAGGTGAAGATGGAGCACCGGTGGAATGATGAATGGCAGGGAAATCTGGAGAAAATCCACCCAGATGTAGCTTTGTCTACCACAGATCCCACATATTCCCCCTGGGACCAAATCCGGGCCACTTTGGTGGAAGGTAAGCAGTCTAACCATCGGCTGCCTAGTATCAAACTAACTTCAGTGTTCATTTTAAAAATGAGTAGCAAATCACGTCCCTGACATTCAGTAAAGAAAATTCCTATGTGTATGACAATTTGGATGCAGGTTTCTCTTAACAAAAAAAGACTTTTTCGAACTTACAGTTTTCTAATCTAAGGATCAAATTGCAGTATTTGTCTCACTAGATTGCCTTCTTTTACTATTGTGCAGTGGATCCAAGTATCTTGTGTCCCTTCAGATCTTACCATTGCATTCTAGTAAAATCTGTCTTACACTTGGCAGCAAGTGGGTTGAATTTTATTAAGCCCCACTGTCTTCAGATACTTTTAAAACTTTAGTTATTAAGTTCATAATTCTGCTAAGTGAAGGTGTATTTACCATAATAACCGAGTTACTTAATTTTTCACAAGGTTTTCCAGTTATTGCAAAGCTGGTTTGTGAAAATTATTTACCATTTCTTTTGAATTTTTTTTCAAACTCAATGGTAAGTGTTTGTGACAATTCCTATACTAGTTGGGATTTGAAGTGATGAGAACTGATAGCTTTAAGTGCAGCTGGCTGTCAGAGTTTAAAAGGATGTATTTGCCAACAATTTTATTTTCCTTACATTGGCACACATAAGAAAATTGCTAAGTGCAAATTGTGTTTGACTGCTATGCCTAGATTTGTAAATTTAGTTGATCTTGCACACGAAGTACAATACGGTTGCAAAAGGTGCTAGTTTCCACAACTCTAGATTACAACCTGCCCAAGCACTCCAAATTACACACAGCTTTGTCCAGAAAGTTTCCTACAAACAAGGCATTATTCAAGAGTTCTCTTGGAGACAGCAACATAAACCACAGAACAATGGCTGACAGGTTCACCTACTGTCACAGCACCAGTAGAAAAATAGACAGTGGCAGCAATTTTATTCAGATCAATGAATGTAAAATTGGAAGAAGAAAACGCCATCACAGCTGCTCATGATGATCGCTGTTGCCCCAATGAGGTGCAGATTACAGTATCCCACCTTCTTTGCTTTAACTGAGCAGCATGTGGAGTTCACCAACATAATGCACCATGGATTAATGGCTGGAAGATATGCAGCCCACCTAGCACTACACCAAAGCCAGCATTTTGTGCATCCAGTAATAAATGACCACACAAACAATACTGGAGCGCTCTGGGATCCCTCTGGCATTACACATGATGGTAACGGTTCCATATAAAATTGGCAATGGAAATGCCACAAAATGATGGTTTAAGAAATGAAAATGCATATATAGCACAATTTAAAATTAGATGTGAATACTTTGGAAACCTTTGACCCACTCATCCTCACTTTTTAAGACACTTTCTTATACATGAAATAAGTTGCTAAATTTTCAACAAATGCTCCATTTTGTTACTAGTGTGCATGCATGGAAGAAGGTGCCAATGCACGAGTATTAGTGAAACCCATAAAAACAGCAATTTTTTCTTGTTTTAAAACACATTCTTTAAATGAAAATTTGCAGGATACTAACTAACCTAAGCTTGTATATAAAAAAAATTAAACCTAACTTATCCTCCCATGAATCAGAAACTTAAGCTTATATAAATAGTGAATCATAAGGATGCTTAACATTGTCAAGGAACACACGCTCGCTTCACTCGCATGCTTTGGTGTGACTACTGCTATTTTGTTTTTTGTTCATATATTGGCAGCTCTCCCGTATGAAGAAAAAAGACACGAAGTATCCACTATCAGTCAAAGTGCAAAGCAAATTTTGCCGATTAGGTGGGAACCACAGTCTGACATGATCAAATGGATTTGCTTGTGGCACCACAATTGCAGAAACAGATCATGAGCTGATTAGTTTTTCTATACCTTATAGTTGGCCCTTCCACGCTTCTTCAATGTCTAGCATACTATGTCTTAAATACTATGTATTATATGTCATACATAGAGACATATATATCTTATGTATGTCTTACATAGATAGATAGAGCATGTTGGTAGAGACTGGCATCCAGTAAACACAGTTATATTGGTAGTTAATTTAAGCGCTTTGTATGGTCGCTATAATAGAGGCTACATGCAAACTTATCCATTAAAATCATAAGTCATAGTACATCATTGCATTTGCTTGTTTAAACAGTTAATCCAAGAAGAGTTTTGGGTTAGCATTTGTAGGAGCTCTTACCTGTAATTTGAATTCATATAGCCTAAAAGGCATGATGAATTAATATTTATAGACTTCTTATTCTTTAATTATACCGAATGTAAACTTAAAACCTGAAGCATTATTGTGCATGTGTAATGGGAATGGATCCCTGAGTGTATAATATGCTGAATCACAACATTGTTGTTAATAACAGTAACACTGAATCTGTCACAAACCAACAATCCAGAGTTCATTTCCCTTCAATGTGGGTCACTATGTCCTGGAAGCCTGAGCTCGCCTCTCACTCAGTTTGAGATTAAAACACTTAAGCACAGAGAGCATTGTTGACAATAGAAATGAGAGGCACAAATGGCATGTCATTTTACAAATTTACAATACACATCTAGTAGATACATGCAAAGAATATTTTACAGTATTAGTGTTACAAGGAATTACAATTGATTACCATGTATATGCAAGCCAGGTACAAGAGCCCTACTCTCAGAACAGTATTTTTCTTCATTAGCCCTTTATGACTGCAAAGTGTTATGACGCATTGTCAGTCATTATAATAAAATGGTTAACTTCACAATTTGTGCTACACAAAAGGATGCCAATTCACCCTCCATCATTTTAAAACTTCTGTTATGAATGAACCTATTAAATAAGAAAGGCATACAGTAAACACTGCTGTACTTCCAACCAATGCAAATTTTGGGGGCAAAATTCCATACACATTAATAAAGCTGTAACATGCATAATACTTATGGAATTGGTGAACTTGATGTAGAGGAATCTAGAAGTAATGGGGTGTTAATTTAGTAGGTGAATTCGATATGTAAGCATGGATCATTCGACGGACAGATTCACCTATGCCTGTCGTCACTTTGCAGCAACTGCTCCACTTTTCTAATTATAATAAAGGTCCCTCGGATACCCTTTGAGGCTTAGGGCCCTCAATGCCTTGGCTCTCAATAATGTCTGCACCCTGGACTCATATATCGAATCTTATTAAACATGGAGGGAGTTTTGACGGATACGCAACAACATCGAATTTTTGTATGGCTTCGTGATTCTGCAAGAAAGATAAATTGGAAGGCAATTTTCAATCAAATTATGTTGAAAGTACTGATATCATACCTGTGAAAAATAAGCATTTCTATCTCCGTCATTTCTTGCACTGCTGCTTTTGTAATTTATTTGCTGTGCAAGGTCTCATCCTATTTATTAATTCGCCACCACAATGTCTCCTGTTTTTAATGATGCGAGGTAAATAAGAGTCATTTCAAAGGAAAGCTACCTCCTTTGGAAATATGAAGTAACCACATAAATAAGTCCAACACTCGGTTCTGAAGACCTTCCGAACTAATACACCTGTGAAAAATAAGCATTTCTATCTCCGTCATTTCTTGCACTGCTGCTTTTGTAATTTATTTGCTGTGCAAGGTCTCATCCTATTTATTAATTCCCCACCACAATGTCTCCTGTTTTTAATGATGCGAGGTAAATAAGAGTCATTTCAAAGGAAAGCTACCTCCTTTGGAAATATGAAGTAACCACATAAATAAGTCCAACACTCGGTTCTGAAGACCTTCCGAACTAATACCAACACATGAATCCATCGAGTACGCCTTCAGAACTAATTCCAAATTTTATGTGGTTGAATGCTACGAACTGACTATTGTTTGAACGCCCCAAAACGAATCCTCTCATTGCGCATTGTCACCGCCATCTGGGTGCACGGGCAACTAGATGGGTTACCTAGCAAAATTCTTCTCTATGATCGATATCTTTACGACTCTCGTTGGTTGATGGCGAGATTTAATATACTATAGTAACCCAAAAACTGGAACATAAAAATGACCAAAATTTTAATGAAATACCCCTTCTGCGTTAGGTACTAACTGATAAAGGGCTCGTTAATCCCAACCATGTCAAAAGCATCATATAACGTTTCAAATAGTTTACGTTTATTGCGTCTGGATAGCCACGTTTAGCTGGCAATGTACCTACTTCCCACGGTAAAGGTTCTGAGCACGAATTGGATAACGGTGCATAGTATGAATAAGGTTTTCTCCATGGTTTTCCCTTATTCGCATTAGGCGAAGATGCGCAACTCCAGACTCTACGGACCCTGAGAGTTTGAGCAAAATTTGCACGCATTTCATTCTTTCATTCGTTAAGCGGGAGGGGGGGCCCTTAAACGCTGATAAAAATACAGCTATATTCTGAAGTTAACAGAAATTAAAATTAATAGACAGCAAAATATTTATTTGAGAAAGCTCAACATAGTCGCTCTGATATTTTTGTGAAGTGTAAAATTAATTTGTGTTGATTATATTGATATAGGTACGTTCATAATGATGTCAGAGTTGTATAAAATTTTGACAAAACGATGTTTCAGAGGGGTTTTCATAACAAAGAACAACAAAATTTTAATTTACGTTACCAATAAAATAACACCAGATAACACCTACTTGAAACAAACATAACTCTGTAAGAGTACGGAAATGAAACAATACAGTTACACCAAGCTCATCGGGTAGTACCCAAGCTAGACTATAATGTGACCCCAGTAAAACTAGATACTGGAGTACAAATCTTGTTTAGAATCTAACATAAACAATGGAAAAATTTTAGCAAAAAGCGTGATCATATGAGGAACTAGATACAAAGAGATGCGGTTTAGCAGACAAGAAGTCTGTTATGTTAAGTGATTGTTTCTCAGAAGGTCTTTCATGGACTTTCAGCTTATGAAATATTATGATGGAGAAGTGAAAAATGCTTAAGAAGCACCAGAATTTATTACAGACTTGAGGGACAGTGATATGGAGGAAGAAGACGACACAAACGAATTGACTGACAACCCTATCAGAGGCTGTTGCCAGCTTGTAATATTTCATGGTATTTTGACACATAGGGAGAAAAATCTATGTTACATTCACCTAACTTTCTCCCCCCTCTATCGTTTATTAATGGATATAAAAACTATCCTTATGAAAGCTTTTTTGTACCTACTTCATTTTAATCTGGATAAACCTTTGCAGAAGTAGCTAATTACATACTTCATTAAGCGCAAGGGGAATAAATATAATCAAATATTTAAAAACTGGATGCTATATATTGGCCTTAAAATTCCATACTGTTTCAATGTAACCACGAGAAACAACTGAATGTCAACAGCATTTTAAAAGGACAAACAAATGAAGAACTCAAATCATTAATATCACATATGGCTAATGCCATAAAAAATGTTATTTGAAATAAATTGCCTGTTTAAAAGGGATCTATTTTTACTTTCTCTACTACGTATAGTAAGTAGGGGAAGTATTGTATTCCACCCAAAATTTCGATACCGAGATTTCACCGGAAATACATGTTTTGAGACTCACTGAATCCAAAAAAAGCATTTTTGGAAACATGTCCGTGTGTGTGTGTGTGTGTCTGTCTGTGTGTCTGTGAACAGCATAACTCAAAAACGAAGAGTCGGATAAACACCAAACTTGGTATTTAGGTTCAGTATCTTTCAGAGATGCGACACGAAGGTTTTCAAAAAAATCCCCCCACCCCAGACTACCCTTTACATGGAACATTTTTCGAAAATTTTAATTTTCTCAAAAACGGTTCTAACGATTTTGATTAAAATATCATATGTTTAAGATATTGTCATGACAAATAAAATGTATATCTCGAATTTTCTGGGAATGTCTCCAAAAGTATTCTTCGTTATGAACGACTTTTTCATAACTGGTAAACCATAAGAGATAGACAAACTTTTACTACACGAAAGATGTAGATCACGTTAAAATACACAATTTATGTCATATACATTTCTTTTGTTGAGTGAACCGTTTGCGAGATATTCCTTGTTATTCCCTTAAATTTTCCAATACATATACTTTTTCTCAAATTCGTTATTCATTTTTTTTATGTCCTGGACATGCAAAGAGAATGGAATGCGCCACATATCAACCAGCGTTAAAATATTTGACTATCACTTAAAACCTACCATATTCCCCTTGCATCTACAAGAAAATTATCAATAAGATTGACATCTCGATATCTCCATTAACATGAAGCATATGGAGAATAGGCGTTTGTAAAAATAGTTTGTACAAGAGTAGAGAAAGTCATGTGAGTGTAACACACAAGATTTTTTGTGTAGTGTGCTTTTGTCTGTCACTAAACATTTACTGGTTATAGATGATCATACTTAATTCCTTTTGAATGTTGAGGACTTCAGCCCTATTCCCAGCAAATGAAGATATTCATTTTATTTCTCATGTATATATCTTTAATGTATGGTATTTTAATCAAAATTGTTAGAGCCATTTTTAAGAAAATAAAAAATTTGGAAAAAGGGTACTAGTGGGTGGGACATTTTCTTGAAAATCTTTGTGTCACATATTTGGAAGATACTGAACCTAATTACCAAGTTTGGTATTATTCAACTTTTCATTTTTGAGTTATGCAAAGATACACACACTCACACAAACCTTTTATCTAAAATGCATTTTTTGGATTCAGGGGACCTCAAAACAGCACTTGCGAAATCTTTGTATCAAATTTTTGGCTGGAATGCAGTACCTTCTCTACTTACTATGTGTCTGGTAGAAAGTAGGGCTGATACTTTATCAGCTTTCATCGCCTTCTATCTAGTATCATCGCATCATGAAATGCATTAATTACAACGGTTATTTTGGTTTGTCTACTTCAGGCAACTTGTAATCTTCAGCTGGAAGCCCCTGTCAGTGACTGGACATTATTTTTGTTTAAGGTTGTGATATTCAATGTAAGAACATGTTCCAATGTTACGTGTAAGCTAGAAATATAAAATATTCCATACTAAGTAGGTACATATACAACTAAGTCACTATTTTGTTAGTACACCTGTAATAAATACTTATATTGAAAACATTAGAGCTACAATACCTCTATTCAACAGCACATTGTTATCTCTATAAGTAGAATCTTTGTCATAACCAGGGTTAGGATTTTTAGGTGCAAAAAGGAACGGGAAAGGTGCTCAAATAAGGGAAAAAAGGGACAATAAGGTGTTGGTTTATTTAAGGGGGCGCACAACTGAAATTGCTATTTTCTAAACTATCCATTCAATTGAGCTGAAATTTTAACCACATATCAGCCTTCTTTAGAAATAGATGCTTTGTGAATTTCAATCCAAAATCTTAATTAGTTTTCAAGTTATTAATTTTCAAAGTATAAAATTATGGGTATATGCAAAATGCAACACCTGATGCATTTTTAAAAAAATCTTATGTTGCTTCTATGCCAAGGAACTACCAATCTGTCATATAATTTTTTTCTACCATTCCTAGTTTAAGAGAAAAAAAGGTGTTGCAGTTTTGTATTTGATTTTTTTCTCCTTTTTTGTATACATTGTTATCTTCAAAAATTAGAAGCGCAAAAACTATTCATTATACAGAAAAACTAAATGACAGTTATATTTATTTGGGTTTTTTAAATAAGCATAAAAAATGTCAATATAAATGGATGAAAACTACATCGTGTGGAACATTTTGAATATGCAGAAATGCTAAAAATAAGAAATGCCTTAAAATGAGGTTTTAAAAATACAAACAGCTAGCAACCAAATGCGCAAGGGTATTTAGGAAGTCTCGTAGCGATCCTGAAGTGTTCACTAGGTAAAAAATAAAAGTGGATTCTAAAACTACAAGCAATGGAGAATTTTTAGTAACATTTTTTTTTTTTTTTTTTTTTAGATTTTTTGAGATTTTGGTTGAATTTCAGTTGTGCATTCCCTTAACTAATTCAACGATTTCTCTTTCCTCTATTCTAAATTATTGAACTACAAACAAGTACAGCAAATCAAAAAAGAAGGAAAAAACATGAAGCTGTTGTACTCCAAGACATTAAGCATCTCCACATTTTTAAAAGTAAGTCTGTTTCTATTAGGAGATAGAATGTCTTTGTAGATGCTAAAGCTTCTTTCAATATCCACGGAAACCCGTGGGGGAAACCTTGTATTCACTCGGAATGGCAACTCTATAGATGTGGCGAATTCCTCAATGTCTGGACTCCTCTGAAGCCTAGATTCAAGTTTGTCTTTGGCAAATCCATCTAACTGCTCCCTCATGGAAGTAAAAATATCCCATTGTTTTTCATTTTCCAGACCTTGTTCTTCCAATCGTTTAATACCTGCAGGCAGGTACTTGTAACTATGGACACAATATAGTTGTCTGCAAATTATGTATTTTCTCCGGTAACAGAAGTTGCTGTGCCTTGGAAATTGCACCTGCGTCGGATGGATCCAAAGAAAGCACAAACTCTTTAATTTTGTCAAAATTCCCACACAACATAGCAGCACATTCAATCCAAGATCCTCAGAGAGAAATGACCGGGAAATTTGGAAGGGGCAGGCCAGTGATTTCCCTGTAGTAAACAACATGGCTCGGAGCTTTCAGTAGAATCTTCTTCAGGGCAGAGATGAATTGATTTGCGATGTCGAATTCGTTCCTTATGGATTCACAATCCCGTAAAGGGTATGAGCCAAGCATATCACGTGCTTCAAGTTAGGGAATAAAGGTTTCAATTGGTTAACAGCTGAAACCATGGTCCGTAACCACAAGAAGAAGTTTTCAAACTCGATACCAGTAGGCCAGAGTTTTTGGCAGAAGTCCATAATGGATTGCATTACTGTACTGGCATTGGCTTTCTGCAGCTCGTACATTTTTAACAACATGGGCTTAACTTTCTCCCCTGCTATGGGAAAAACTAAAATGTTCAAAACATATCGTTCCATTGAGTCTATGGTTTCATCTACAATGATTCCCACATCGCAATCAGACATTTTCTCCTTGATTCTTTCTATGGTTTATTGTTAAACAGGCTCCATGTAGTTTTTTCTTAAAGTACTCTCATCGGGCATCGACATCTTTGTGTATTTTTCAAGAAATCCCTTGTAGGCTGGATGGTTCACCTTATTGAGTGGAACTCCTGCTTGTGTAAGAGCTTCACACAAATCAATGTTTAATTCCTTCAAATTTTGGCTTTTTGAAGAACTCTGTTGAAACGCATTTTCTAATAGAGGTTGCCGTGATTTGTTTGCTTGAAGAGTCTTGTTCATTTGATGCTTACAGCTGGAAATTCGTTGTTTGATGCGATCTCGCTGGTGTTTTTCATCTAACAAAATTTCTGAATCATAAATAGTACATCGCATAACAGTTCCATCAGTGTCTATGAAATCTTGTTTGAATTCCTCAGCCAGAACAATAAATCGAGCACTGGACACCTTTGGCATGGTAAAATCTAGTACCAGTACACTCGTTTGGAGAGTTAACACTAGTTCACTTGCTAACACAATGCGACTATCACACAACTCACTCTTGCGCCCATTCGCTGTCCACATTCTCTTATAACACCGCGACAATTACCAGAATGTTCTCATTCATGCTGTAACTTCAGTCTCAGCGATTTCTAGTAGTTTCTAGCAGAACCCAGTATTAATAATTCTCGGAACTGCGCGGGTGAGATTACTGCCATCTCTGCGTGCCCAGCCTTCGCCTCCACGCAAACAGATGACGTCTCTCACAGTAACAAACTCACATTCACGAACTGATTCTGGTGGGCTACTTTATAGCGGTAAGGCGAGAGAAAGAGGTTTTCGTGGAACACACAATTATTTTCCATTGTTGCGGGTGTGCTTTCAATTCCCACGCGGCATTTACTGAAAGAGGTAGGCTTGCTATTCGCACGTACACAGCAAGCTGAGGAGACGTTAATTGAAAGTTAAAGAATAAATTGGAATGAAACTTAAAAGAAAAAAGGCGGGAAAAGGAGATTATGGGCATGGTTGGGGGAAAAGGTGATTATGAGCATGGTTGGGGGAAAAGGGGATTGTGGGCATGGTTGGGGGAAAATGGGATAAAGGTCCAAAAAAGGGAAGAAGGTGCAAGAAAAATGTCTCTTTTCGCAACTAGAAACAAAATTTCACACTGTGATATCTTTCCGCACAGCTTTAACTTACCGTAAGAAATAAGGTGCACACCTAAATATCCTAACCCTGGTCATAACGTTCTCTATCCCATCATAGCACATCATTCTCCCTTCCATCAAGGGAATTTGAAATTCCCCAATTCTAAAGACTTGTTTCCACCAGTGGTAGAGAAGAGTCACATGCACCTTTCACCCATTTGCAGATTTGTGTCACCCCTGGGGGCTTGATTTTACTCTTCGGAGGGAGTTTGTGGTCTTCCTTGGCTGTTCATCTCATATAAGGTCCTTTTAATGCTGCTTCAAGTGGTTGATTGACAGACATACAATGGTTGGGGAATCCAAGTCTCCACGAACGACAGCTAAGCCAGTTCTTTTTTCATGTACTCTGGCTTTAGTATGACTACGGCAGTGATTTATAAATAAATTCTTCGAGTTGAGTAGCACTCCTGACGGACATTGCCAAACTCGCATCACCCAGTCAAAAACAAGCTCACTGACCGTCCATCTTTTAGGCTGAGCTTGTATGATGGCACCTTCAGCAATCATGTGAATATTGCAGTAGGTTTCTTCCATCTGCAGTTATACACATCATAACAGTGCAACTTTGATTTTCACTATTGCCAGTTCTAATTACCATGCTGAATTCACCCCTTTTGTTTATTGTGTAGGCTTGCACCTTTTCAAAATCCAGAGGTGATTGGTCTGAATTTACCAATATCCAACAGTAAATATTGATTCCTCTGGCACAATCTTACAATAAATCTGTGGCGCTTCCCTATATTGTGCTCAAAATTAGCAGATATTGAGCAATGATCTTTTTCCTATGAAAACTGAAGCCATCCACGACTAGCCTTAAAATCAACATGGGTTATATTTAGTTCTCCTACAATGTCATAGCTTTCAAATGGCACATTTTACTCATAACAGCAGATGCAAAGTGTCTCTTTTCAACCACATAATCTGTTCTCGTCCTCTTGTGAAAACTTTGCTTTTTGTCTGTGAAATGTCAAACATTTTATTATTCATGTACTCAAGATGAGCTTTATTTTATTGAAAGTCATGAATACAGCTCTCATTTACATCATACTTTCGTCAAGCAGTGCAATTGCCTATTTGTTCTCCATCTTCAATGATGTGGAGTTGTTCTTTTGCTGTGAATGACCTGTAAGGATAATTCATGCTCGCCATCCTGAATACAAGTTTTCGCTTCAGCTGGCACTATGCAATGCCTTTAAGACAGTGTTTCTACACCATTCTTGCTTAAGATGGAAGAATGCCAACTTCCAGATTTTGGGTATCAGTAGCAGTACCAAACCCTATGCAAATAATACCCACACTAAAGGCTATTTGCTGTTAATTTTGGAAAAAAAGCATGCAGGGATTATTAGCATACGTATGACATCAAAAATGAAATGCAGATGAAAGTTTAACATTACAATACAGCATTTTCATGTACACCCTAAGACAAAAAAATGGGCAGACACTGAAAGCAAGACCAAATCATTTCTCCAGCTGGTTCACAAAAGTGTCTTGGGATGTGTCCCATCAGCTTAGCCACTAAATATGTGCTGACAGCCGAGTGGTTATAAGTCGGTACATAGTAATGAGGCCTACCAAAGTTTATAATTTTTTCCGTCTATAAAAACGCAATGTTTATTACGCATACTATATTATAATTTCCAATTGCTAAGGCTTATTTGATTTTAGGCTTGCACATAAAAACTGAAAGACTATAATTTTGTTTTCAAACTAAATAAGAAAGAAGTAAATATTATAGTCTTAAATAAAAGATCTGATGTGATACATTCGCATGAAGTTTTTGTATCCTCTTAACTTTATTAATAGATATACAAATTATTCTTACTAAAGCTTATTCTTTTATTTACATTTTAATGCAAATAACCCTTTGCAGAAATAGCTACATTACACATTTCCTTATAGGTACTAAGAGAAAGCAATGGCCAAACATTTAAGAATTGGACACTGTGTGCTGGCCTTAAAATTCCATACTGTTTCCATGCAATCACATGTATGGAATACATTTTAAAATTGTTACTAATATGACACTTATTTTGAAAAAGAAAAGAGTAATTTGTTTCTGTTTTGTACATGAATGTCTTAAAATTAATAGATCTCTTATGCTTGGAAAACATTTGGCATTGCCATATATTTAATAGATTAAAATTTAAATAATAATAAAATTTATTTATGCCAAGGATTCAAACCTGTTGTACCAATTATGAGATACATGCATTTCACTGCTGAGCTACCAAGGATAGAAGCAAACTGAAAGGCATCTCCCTACTTATCACATAGCTTTGAAATGAATGCACGGTGGTATTAAATTATGCATGGTGAATGCAGTGTTAGCAAATGCTTTCGACATTTTCCAAATTGAACTCACTCTCTGGCTGTTGTTTGTTTATTTTGTTTTAGGCTGTACATATATGAAAACTAACTCATATCAGGAGATGTGTGTACATTGTGCATTTAACTTCCAGAGTGTCAGTTAATGAGTTGTTCTCAGATTTACAGAAACTCCTTTGTTAAATCTAGATGAAATTGGGGGAGCTTTAGAATGACTTACATTATATGTTACAGGAAGTAGGTATTTCAAAAGAATAAGCTTGTGAGGCAGCTTATTTGTGAAGCTCTACAATGAGTGCAATACAGGAGATAAATATGTTTGACAGCATAAGTTGCATGAATTTCTGCAATTGTATCAGTCTGC
The DNA here is from genome assembly GCA_030765065.1 of Deroplatys truncata. Taxonomy (NCBI): domain Eukaryota; kingdom Metazoa; phylum Arthropoda; class Insecta; order Mantodea; family Mantidae; genus Deroplatys; species Deroplatys truncata. The sequence continues at coordinate 88,957,532 of CM060989.1, read as the reverse complement.
AATACACAATAAATTACATTTGCATTCAAGTAAAAATGATCAAGGCTGGCACACTCAGAGGAGAAATGTACTCTACCACTGTGTATAATAATTAGTAACATGCCTGCAAAATGATTTTATTAACAAATTTATTTTGTTTCAAGCAGATGGAACATACACAACAAATAATCTCCTACCTAGTAGCATTAACCATAACCACATAAATCAACATAAAGTGAACAAGAAGCAAAGAGCTAAAGATGCCATTGATCAATAACTAAACATTCTCTGATTTTAATTTTGTTAAAAAATTTAAGTGAGGCTTAATTGTCACTGATTAAAGTGCATTATTTGTATTAACATAAAATTTTGGAATGAGTATTTAAATTATTGTAGGGCAATTTAGTTACTGTTAAGTATACCTTATAATTACTAGCACCAATGCTGATAATAAATTTGATTTGATCTCTATATGCAGTGTTCTAAGCTAAAAAAGAAAAAAAATTGACTTCTATTTATGGATGCTCTTTAACTTCTGTGGTCCTTAGCGACCCATTCCATATTGGACATGAAAAGACCGGTGATATTGCTTAGAGGCCTCCTTACCAGGCTTGAGGTTCTGTTATGTGCCATAAATCTATGACACAGGACCACCAGTTTTACTTCCCTTCTGAAGGAAGCCATGCTAAGGATTTTTATGCCCGAAAAAATCAATCACCCTCCGCCAGGTTTGAATCTGTGACCTCGGGAACTAGAGGCTAGCATGGTAACCACTACACCACAAATGACAGTTTCAAGCTTGGTGCATACGCAACCTGTAGGACATTCATACAAGTAATTCCATAGAGTTGAGCATCAAGTTTTAAGCCACAACATAAGTAACTTACATGATATATACATAAAAAGATAATACATTTACAAATCTTTGTCCTCATGAAGGAAATTGTGTTATAAATTTCAATGAAACATTTGTAAGGCTTTTCACCCTCATGTATCAAATTATTTGCTTTTAACTGTATATCTGAGTAAAGGTCTTCTCATAAATTTCACTTTGTGGGACTTTTTATCCTCGTGTATCAAATTATGTGATTGCATATATGACCTGCTGTATATGTTCTGCAGTGTTAAAATTATGTGTATTTCTTGAAACTCTGATAAGATATTGGAACCCCACAAGAGGAAATATGAGTACTACACCCTCATGATCTCTGTATTCAATAAAACTGTTTTCAATTCTACACAAATTCAACAAACATATGGCCTACCCTTGGGAAAACCATTGTAACCATTCCACGCAGAACTCTTCATGAGCCATTTTGAGCTATGTATCACAAAATTCTTTCTACTGATCTTCAAAATATGGGTCAGATAAGTTGATGTCTTTGCAACAGCAACCATAAACATGACATCCTCAAACTTATAAACCTACAGGACAAATCCATTCAATTCACATTTGAAATAGAATGTTAAGGGTCTCTTCCATACTTAAGACATGAACATCACTAGGAAACATAACATACTAACCCTTGGCATTCATTGAAAAAGCAACCTAAGTGTGACAGTGTCCCGAAACCACATAAACACTCCATGTTCAAAAGTCTTGCATATGAATTGGTCAACTTACCTACTAGCAATGAAGTCACAGCAGGAATATAACCATCTTTTCCATAACAGAATGGTTTCAAACCCAACATAATACAATGTCGCAAAATTCCAGAATAATAAAAGCTCAGAAAGAATACTACCCTCTGCACACAAGAACCACAATGGCAATTTGTAAAATTTACTTACTATACTAGTCAAAACTAAGGGCTTCAGATAATTTTCAAGAAATGCAACATAATCTTACCACAGAATATGTATACCATACATAATTTTCTTGCTTCTCCATTAAAAGCTTAAATAGCACCAGAACAAAAATCAGGCATGTATTTAATTAACTGTAAAAACGTAACCTGGTGTACATAGGCAAAAGAGACAGAAACATTGAAACCCGTAGAAAGGAACATTTTAGTTGCACTACCAACAAGCCAATAGAAAATTCGACCTTATTAGAATATTTTTGGGTGGCCAACAATCACATTCACCCAAAGGCTACTTAATTAAAAACTTGAGTATGTCAGACAAATTAAAAGTTTCAGAATAAACCCTTATTATAAAGAGGAAAGGATGTTTAAATAACTTTGAAATCCCGCCCTTTAACAACTTCATCAATTTAATCATAAGGAAACCATATGATGCCACCTCTACAACCAGCACCAGAAATGTCGTCTCCAGTGTTGCCAAGTGGACCAAGGCTGAAGATGAAAGCAATTATTTCTGAAACATGTTCCGATTCAAAATTTTAGATAACTGAAATTAGTATCAGTAAACGACTCAAAATCTCTCAGGTTATTGCTTCACTTAATTGTTCCCAACTTCTAATTCAATTAGTAACATGCTTGTCAAATAATTCTATAAGCAAATTTCTATTACTTCCAGCAGATGGAACACACAGTGCAAACAATTTTCTACCTAGCAGCATTAACAATAACTATGTAAAGTGAATAAGAAGGTAAGAGCTAGAGATGTAATTAATTAGTAACCTAACATGCTCTTATTTTAGTTATGTTAAAAACAGATAAGTGAAGTTTAATAGTCACCACTTTATCCATATTATGTTTGTAACTTAATTTCGAACAACTATTTGCAGTATTGTAGGGTAATTTAGCTACTCTTAATTATACCTCATAATTCTTAGCACCAGTGATGATAATAAACTTAGTTTATCCCTATATGCTATTTTCTGAACTTGGTGCATACTACAACCTGCTGGACATTCTAAGAAACGATTCCTTACAGTTGAACATGAGAGTTTTAATCCACAACAGCAGAAAGTTTGTCGCTCAAGAAGGAAATTACATGTTTTAAATCTCAACTAAGCCCTTCTTGCATATTTCACATTTTTATACCCATTTCTCCTCATGAAATACATTATTTTTTAAAATGTGAAAAATCGCTGTAGAGCTTATAAATGTCTTTCTTAGTTGTAAGACTTGCTTCCCTCATGAATAAAGTTACTCATTTTCAAAAAATACAACAGTATACCTCTGTTCACAAAATAATGTCATATTTGTATGGTTTTAAGAGGCAAGGAATCAAATAATGCCTTATCACACTTGACAAATGATTAAATCCCTGCACACAAATTTTGGAACTTATATAACCTCTCACATTAGCAAATCAAAATGGGCAATATCACAGCTGACATCTGTGTGTAGTTTTTTATCACAAAGTTTTACATGTAATATAGCTCGTCCTCCCTGTGAATAAATTTGTCTTCTCAAAATTGACAATACAATAAAGTCCTTCTCACAAATTGCATATTTGTAGGGCCTTTACTGTTGTGTTAAATTATGATTCCACAGACGACAGATGAGTGATATTCTTTACACAAATTTCACACACCTAAGAACTTTTACTGACGTGTAACAGATTATGCTGCTTTAAAGGTGACAAAAAGTAAAACTCTTCTCACAGCTTTCACACTTGTGAGGCTTACTACCCACATGCTGCATTTTCAAAAGCAACAATCGAATAAAGCTCTTCTCCAAATTTACCATTTGTAAGGCTTTTCAAATTTGACGAATGATAAATGTCTTCTCAAATTTCATATCTAAGAGGCCCATTACCTTCATGTATCGAATTACCTTTTCAAATGTGACAGAAGGGTAACACTCTTGTCACTAATTTCACTCTTGTGAAGCTTTTCAACCTTATATAACAAATTATACATTTTCATAGCTGATAAACGAGTGAAGTTCTGCTAACCAATTTCACATTTGTGGTATGTTTTTAACCTCACGTATCAAATTATGCTCTTTCAATCTTGACAATTGTATAAGCGTATCCAATAATGGTTGCTAACATTGAACTATATGAACACCATTAGCTCCTACTATTGAGTGACAGTAGTGGAAAGCATCTCTTCTCACAGATTTCACACTAGTGAGGCCTATTACCCTCATGTATCAAATTTTGCACTTTCAAAGCTGATAAATGACTAAGCTCTCCTCACAAATTTCAGGTTTGTGATGCTTTTTTACCCTTATGTATCAAATTATGCTCCTTCAGTTTTGACAACCAATTAAAGCTCTTCTCACAGATTTCACACTTGTGAGGCTTTTTACCCTCATGTACCAACTTGTGCTGTTTCAAATATGGAAGAAGAGTAAAGCTTTTCTCACACATTTCACACTTGTAAGAGCTTTTACCCTCATGTATCAAATTATGTTTTTTAAAGTTTGACAAATGAGTAAAGGTCTTCTCACAAATTTTGCACTTGTGAGGCTTTTTACCCTCATGTATCAAATTATGTTCTTTCAAATGTGATATATGGGTAAAGCTCTTCTCACAAATTTCACATTTATGTGGCTTTCTACCTTCATGTATTAAATTATGCGATTTTAAATGTGACATCTTTATAAAGCTCTTCTTACAAATTTCACATCTGTAAGGCTTTTTACCTACATGTATCAAATTATGTTCTTTCAAATGTGACAAGCGAGCAAAGCTCTTCTCACAAATTTCACATTTGTGAGGCTTTTTACCCTCATGTATCAAACTGTGCTTTTTCAAATTTGACGAATATGTAAAGCTCTTCTCACATATTTTACATTTGTGGGGCTTTTTTCCCTCATGTATCAAATGATGCTCTTTCATATTTGATAACCGTGTAAAGCTCTTTTCACAGATTTCACACTTGTGAGGCTTTCTACCCTCATGTATCAAATTATGCTCTTTCAATTGTGACATCTGTGTAAAGTTCTTCTTACAAATTCCACATTTGTGGGGCTTTTTACCCTCATGTATCAAATTATGCGATTGCAAATGTGACTTCTGAGTAAAGCTCTTCTCACAAATTTCACACTTGTGAGGCTTTTTACCTTCATGTATTAAATTATGCTTTTTCAAGCCTGATAAATGTGTAAAGCTCTTCTCACAAATGTCACACTTGTGAGGCTTTTTACCTTCATGTGTCAAATTATGTGATTTCAAAAATGATAAATGAGTGAATCTTTTATCACAAATGTCACACTTGTGTGACCTTTCAACCTTATGAATCAACATAGGACAGCTGTAAATTTCCCCCCTATCACAACATATACCCAATTGTTCTGAGTAAACATTTTTTTCTACAGGTGGTAGTTTTGTGACATCACTTTGACTTTCGCAATCAGGATTGTTTCCACAACTGAAGCTTACATTTTCCACAGGAGGTTCAATGGAGGCCAATCGTGAATCAACGCAGGTGTTGCCAGAAAGTACTTTTGTATGTGATCTGAAATGTTGAAGGGTTTACAATTAGGTATAATAATCACAGAATGAAAGAAATTAAATCTGAAAAGGAAATCTCTATTGGCTAACAATTGTCAACTGCAGTTACAAGTTTTTTATGTAGAGCAATCTTGTACTTCATTACAAGCGAAATGACTTTGTTAATCTGTAATATTTTTAATTAATTAGCAATATCTTTAAAACAAAAGCCAATTTGATGGTGCTTTTAACTTAGGAAGAATGATGTAATGAATATGTGTACAATACAGCAAACTAAAAATGAGAGGTAAAAATTCATATCCAATACAAAGGAAACAGGAGAAAATATACTTATACTTAAAACCATAAAGGTAAGATCAATTTTTGTACTAACATAAATTCACATAATTTCTTTCATCATATGAGTAACTCAATATCAGAAAACAAGCATAAATACAAAACTTATAAGATCATACATCAAAACATGTAAACCATCACCAAAAAAATGCAGGAATTGAACAAAACATTGTAGCTATTCAGCCAGACAATACAATATATTCTGAACATGGTCTTAAGATATAGGTAATAAAAAATAAGTTGTCAAGAAAATTACACTTTGGGGTCAAGCTTTTGCAGGAGAAAAACCAAAAATAGTAGGGTTATAATTTATATTCCAAAGGGGATGGAAATATAAAGAAACAGGCTGTTAAAAACAGTGAAGAAAGATGTGGTGAATTATCTGCAATCAAAGTTACCTTAGAAAATCAAAAAGCTTTGCTTAAAAGATTAGAAGGGTGTCTAAATAATGTAACATATTGCAATTCTGGACAGCTTTTACTGCCACTTCACTGTGAACTAGTTGAATTTTCAATGTCACTTCTCTTCACAACATAGGTAGGGTAATGTAATTAATATGCACAAAGCTGCCTCTTCTTTCATCCATTTCAGTCACTGGGAAGTCAAACACAAGACATATTTTGCTGAATATCACAACTGTTATCGAAAGTCACTTGTAGAATTTCTCTTGGTGTCACCTCAGAAGCATACTCACTAACTTACTCAGTCGTAAACATACTGGCTATATATATATATATATCTGCTGAAATTTTCCATGGAACATTCTAGGATGTTCTGGAGGCAGGGAGAAAGGAAACTTGCAGGTGCTTCTGGTGTTTATGCTGGGCAAGAGTGCTACCACTTGCAATTTTCTCTATCTATTCCTCAAACTAACAGCAAGAACAGCCCAATAAGCTTGGGCCATAGGTGATGCGTAACAATATTATTGCAACACTGGACTTAAATACAGAAGTACTTGTAGAGTGTAATAATAAGATAGGTTTGCTACTAGAACTGTAAGAGAGAAATACAGCAACTATAACAAAAAGGGCACCAACAACAGTAACCAAATACTCATCTACTTGTGTTGAGCATATGCATACAAATTTAAGTAGGGAAGATTTTTAGTAGCACAGTTGTTATAATGGGAATTAGTGACCATTATGTCAACTGATTGAAACTAAAACTTTAGGCAAACTGAAACATAAAACAAATTGACAGAAATTAATAGAGTAGTAAATGAAAATATATTAGATACATTCAGAAAAATCTCAACAACAAAAAAATGGATAGATATACAAAAAACAAATAAATAAAAAATATTATGACTTCTGCAAAATTTCCAAATATCACCTGAATCCAGCAACAGGTTGCAAAATAAAATTTTAATGAAAATGCAGAAAATAAAACTAACAAGGAAAATCATAAAAAAAAAAGGAATAAGTTGCTGGTTGGAAAATATGCTTTATTGAATACTATATAAACATTGTAAAATCTCTAGGAATTATCAAATTTGTTTACTTGTTCAAACTTGGTACATTCAACATTGAATATATTTGATATAAATTGCACATTTTAATAAGATCTATGTTTTTTATTTCATTTAATCTTTTTGTAAACCTCATGGTGTATCAGTAATACAAACTTGTAGAAAATTCATTCAGAATAAGGACTTAGCATGATATTTACAGAAAATTCCATTTATTAGTAATAAACATATCAGATCTCCCCAACAATCACGAGGCTTGCAATAAGGCATGAATGAGGATGAAACAAACATAAATCAGAATTTTCCACTAGTGAGACAACTCATTTGTGGCCATGAATGTGGAGGTCTGGAGGAATTCCTCTTATGTGGTAATGCTTACCTTCTACATATCCAAATAACCTCAGCTTGAATGTGAACATGGAATATTTAAAAGTTTCACGAACAAATATGAAATAGTATTCTAAAGTGCAGAAGTCGCTATAAATATATGTAGTTAATTACTTTTTTCTTAAATAAGTTAAACAATTTTCCAAACAGATTTGTGGAAATGATTATTTTTCTAATTAAGTATTTACATTAGCTACACATAGAGCAGGTTTCTTCTCTAGCCATTAACACAATGAATGTGTAGAAGGTAAACATGTCTGTTGAGCAATTCATTATCACAAAGTTTATTACTAAAGAAAACGTAAAGATATCCAAAATTTGGAGAAGAACTGAAGCAAAGTTTGAAAAGCAAACTCTTTTAAAGAGCCAAGTGTATAAATAGCACAAAAAGTTTTAACTGGGCCAGGAAGCTGTGGAAAATGAGTCCTGACCAACAATCACTACAGGAAACGTTGATGCTGTTTGCAATGTTTGAGGTGGATGGGCACATAATCTTCAAAGTTGCATCAGTTACAGGAGTTATTGGTGATGAACTTGATTCAGTCAGGTGTCCTGGTCTGTTTACTCAGGACCTGAAAGTCTGTCAACAGCTACCAGGAGGAAGGAGAAGAAATTTGGGTGCACCACCACGCACATGAATCTAACAAGCAAGAAAGGAGTAGCAGAAGAAAGCTGAAGCTGCACCAATCATAGCCCAATGATGCTCGTCAGCTCACAAGTGCTTTTTGGGACTCCAAGATCATTTTGATTATGGACTTTCTTATGAAAGAGCAAGAGGTGAAACCAGCTTATTGTAACAAACAATTTCAGCAACCAATACAAACATAATTTTTCCCTACATAAGACAACATAGTTATGTTAATGTGTGAGCTTCACTGGATAACTCAGGAACATCCATAGTTCACTACAATTCCCTCAGGATATATCTTCACCTGTAATTTGTTTGGATCATTTAAAGGGACATTAAGGGGAAAGAATTCAATGGTGATGCAACATTGGAAGAGTTAATGCACAACTGGTTGTCGGCATTTCTTTTTTTTAAGGAAAGAATGAAAAAAGGTGCCATTTTGTTGGAAAATGCATACTTTGAAATAACGAGTCTCTGTAGAAAGGCGATATACAGTAAGGTTGTACCGCTTCATTGTTTCAACATACCTCAGTTTCACTGCAAAGCAAGCTTTTTAAACTTGAATGGTGGTTTAATTGACTTCATTTACCTGCTATTCTTTAAGAAATTGTTTTAAATGATCTTTAAGATTTTTATCCTACCATTATAATTTACTTTTATACAGCCCTCCCATATTGCCATCATCATCATTAGGGCATTCCAAGTAACAAATTAAAAATTCTGTTATATTTGTGCAAAACAATTTAAACATCAGCAGAATACTCACTCCCCAGACCATTTTCTAAGTTCTGGAAATGCTGCATAGTCTCTATGTACCTTTTGGCGGTGGAACAATGAACAGTTGGAAAGAATGAGTAATTGTTTATGTAGCCATAATATGTAAAATTATAAATCTTTGTAACTTCTCTTTGGTCCCTAGTTATTTAATAAACTAAAAGATATACAGTTTACACATAATACAGAAACCTTTAACATATAGCAGAATAATGCAGCATGATATTAATTAAAATGTTTAAAAATGGTTTAAGAGAAATTATATTTATAACCAATATTGTTTAATTATACAGTATTTGTTTAAATTTAAAATGACTGGAGAACATGAAGAAGAAATTTTAAAATAAAGCTAAGTAAATAACTTTAATTTATGAAAGCACACAAACTAATATTTTAATTTATGTTATAATTCATATTAAGAAATAATTATTATAATAAGAAATGTTCATGTTAAATCGTTACATTAACAATACATTACAATTGTATTATACAATTCCATTAACAATTGTAATAAAATTGTAAAATGCATTACAAAAGAAACCATAGAAACACGAATCTTTGTTGCTATGGAGATTAAACAGAAGGTGAAAAATGTTTTAAGAAGAGGGCTAAACTATTAAGGCTGGATCACAACCAATGAGAACAGTAACCAGAACTAGAACGAGAAAGTTGAAATACATGTATTCAAATGGGAGCGTTCACAATCGATAGGAAGCCTTCCCCAGGCCCCGAGAATGGGAAATAAGAGTTGCCTAACTTTTAACTTTCTCATTCTCGTTCCCAGGCATGGCATATTAGACCTATATTGTGCATATTAGACTCTTCACTCTAGAGATTATTCTAGGCGGCCATGGCATGAAACAGCTGCTAGTAGTGCTCTCTACAGTCACAAGCTCGAAACATGAAACTGGAAGGAATTAGTAGTAAATGTGTTTCCTAGCCTCATTCTGACACCTGCAAATGCAATGAGCGTTGCTTCCTCTGGTGAAAGGGTCATTTGTAGTTTGTTTATATGCAATTCAAAACTGGCTATTACCTAAAAAACAATGGCAAAAGCTAAAAAGAACAGCAAAAACCGGTGGAAATTAAAAAAAGAACAATAAACAACTTTAATGTATACCATTAAATAAAGGAATGAAAACTTGGCACAATTACAGGGATCGGAAGTGTAATGGATATGCATTTACATAATGTTTACTCTATCAAATTTTGACATTGGCTTGGCTAAATTGGCATAGGTGAAAAAATATCATTGGTCAGTTAAAAACAAAATGAAATCCCAATGCGCAAAATCGACTTTCAGTTTGTGATCGATATGCATTCCCGTTCTCGTTACCGGGCTGTTGTGAACCAATATCTTGCATGGTGCATTGCTTCCCGTTCTAGGGCAGTTGTGAACCAGGCTTAAAAGGAAGCCACAAAATAAAATGGAAAAAATATGTGTTATACATAAAAAAAGAAACATGCAAGAAATGCACAGTACTACATTAAGTATAAGTGCTGGTGACCACTATGAGATTAGTGACCAACTCTACAACTCGTACAAGAATACGATCAATACTTCAACAGGTATAGGAATGGCGATCAACTTTTAAGGGTATGAGATCGAGTGCAGGACATCACAGATAAGGAACACCATCTAGATACATAAGACAGCAACTGGAGCTGACAATAATAGCAGCAGCTACTCGGTGAGAAAGTGAATGCAGATATCCAGACTGTGTTCAACCCGTGGTATTCAAATCTTTGCCGCACAAAGTGAGTAAAAGCTGCTAATACTACTTACAAACTACAGCACCATGGAAGTGAGTCATAAGTTATTTAGAAGTGGTAGGAAAACAGTACCTACAAAAATAGCCAAGAAGAAGGAATAACACCCGAGATAAAGAAGGTTAGGAACCAGGGGGACAACAATAGCATGCAATGGAACAAAAATTCCTTAATATGTTAAAAAATAAGAAAATCACTCAGGAGAGTTAACAAAGAAATGAAAAGAATCCAAGATATGTTAAAAAAAATCAGCTGTTTGTCAAAATAGGCTAGCAAAAGAAGTGAAAACAAGCCAAGATAGGTTACTAAAAGAAATCTCAGAGGAGGTTCAGGCTAGTTCAGGCACCAGCAGATATGCTACTTTTGAGCTTAGGGTAGCAAGCAGAGCCAAGAGCTCATCTGTCAGGCAGTGATAGGTAATGTCATAGATGTAGCCTGCCAATGCAGTGGCTCTTCAAGGATTCAAAGTGGATATGCGATCCTGTGTTCTTTGCAGATTTGATTTCTCATTTGAACGCACTTAATGTATCTGTACAAGGGAAACAATGGGTTGTAACTCAATGTGAGATAAAGCTAAGGCCTTAAAAATTAAGCTTCAGTTGTGGGAACATCAACTTGCAAAAAACAATACCTCCCACATTGCAAAGCTACTTCTTGAAGTTAATGTTCAACATGATTAAAGAGTATGCAGAAATTCTTACTACATTGCATCAACAATTTGAAATAAGATTCTAGGACTTGAAAGACATATGAACTCAATTTGATATGCCACCCCATTCACAGTAAACGTTGATTTAGTTTCTGCAAACTTACAGTCAGAAATTATTGACTTGCAGTGTTTACCTTTCTTTTCCTCGTTTATATGATTTCCTGCATAATCATGCAGCTAAAATCTAGTGCATGTTTGGTACCACTTTATGTGTGGGCAACTCTTCTCAATCTTGAAATTAAGAAAGTAAGGACAAAGGTAACCTGTCTGATTAAAATCTAAATGCACTTCTCACAATTAAAGCAATCAAAATACCACCCCAAACACTCACATGCTGGTCAACAGAAACCTCAGCAATAAAACATTTAAGTTGCAGTTTCTTTTAGTTTATTATGATTTACTTATAAATTATTTGTATTAGTTACATCTTAAATTTTTATGTTTGTATTAGCTGTCTTGGTTTTTGTATTATCAAATATAATTCTGTTCCTGTTACACAGTGCTGATCAGTTAAATATGGAACCAGCATTTCCATTTTACTCCTTCTGATTAATTTACTACACATACATACATGCATAAAATACTTTGATCACATAGATGCACAGAGAAAATGTTTTCTACTGTAAGTGTAATGTAGAATTGGGTGTGATAAATGTTCTGACAAATTGTAAGAAATATGTCTTTAATTCCATACATATACTTTATAATGCAAAAAACATAGAATGTTTGTTCACAATATTAGAATTTCAGGTTACATAACATGAACTGCTGTGTGTTTAGCTCCATAATTGACAAAGCATGCTTCTGATGCAATCCAAGAGCCATGTTGAGACACTCAACCAACGATGAGCAAAAGAATAGCTCAATCGGGCAAACCCTGCCAATGTCTGAGCTAGCCAAAAAATAGCAGCAGATCTGATAAGGTCAGCAAAACAAACTACAGAGAAAGTTGAGGCTATGTGATCTGAACAAATTAAATTTCAAAATGAAACTATTTCAGAATTAAAAAATATGTTTAATGTGAGATAGAGGAAATGCAACAAGAAACTAGAAAAAAGCAACCAGGTATTTGTACTGAAATTGAAATAGTAAAAGAAGGCTATATTGAAATAAGAAGCAATGAACCTAAATAAATACTAGCAGTTACACAACAAATTTAACATACAAGTTGAAATGCAGGGACAACACGATACCCTAAAAAGTATATCTAATGAGCAAAATAAATTTGAAATAATAAATGTACAATTGAAAGAAATGGAAGAAAGAATGAGTAAATATAAGACAAATAATCAGAGAATGCGAACTGTTGTGGATGTAATTCAATCTCAAAGTATCAAAGAAAAATGACAAGTCATGTAAATGAGAATTACATATTTGAGAATAAAAGTGTAGAAAATATTATACTTACCAGGGAACATAGTGAACACAATGATACTATTAATAGAGTCAACTGAAGAATTCAATGTCACAGCCGGGATTTGAACATAGTTCTCCCGCTCTCCGTGCAATAATAATAACAATGATACTAGTTTATTTGAATTAGAACATAACCAAAAAATACTACAAGAAGACAAACATACCCATTAGGTACACAAAACACAACTATCCCACCTTTCAATACTTCTTATATACACCATGTGATGGCTGAAATATCAGCTCCTATATTTGAGGACAAAGTGGGCAACAATCCCAAAGATTCTTGAAAGAAATGGATAGTATTTCCACATAAAACATAACCCATATGAGCTTAGGATGCATTTCATATGCAAAAGCTTGAAAAAACCCACCACTGAATGGTTGCAAATGACATTGGGTGACAAAACTTACACTATCTTTAATCTTTTCCCTTTTCCATATTGGGGGCAAGCCAAACAAAACCAAATTCTTGTTGAATTCACTATCAGCTGTTAAAATCCAGATGGCAACTGAACAATAAAGGATTACTTCATGAGGTTAGACAACAAATGCTACATGTCAGACCAACCGATGAATGAAGATTGATACTCATAACATAAGGAATCACCTTATAGTAGCCCGTCCCATAGATCTAATGCCTAATAGAGCTATTATCAGCATTTGAATCTAAAGACAAATCTAAAATTAAAGAACAACAGAATAATCAAAATAGCTAGAGACCACCAGATGCCAGATGTACCAACAATAGTCAAGTATAATGACCATCGAAACTCTCGGGTAGATTGGCAGATAATCAGGGGCTAATTTTGCTTTATTACGTTTATAAATTACAAATTAAAAGCATCTTTGAATATTTAGCATTATGTACATGTTAAATTGCACAATGTAGAATTGCTTCATTTCATGCAAGAACTCAGCTTTGTAACAGGATGTGGTCCAGATTACCAGCTCGATCCTCTTGAAAGAGCTGATGCAACAAGATGCGAGGATGTGCGGCACCCAGGGTTAGCAACTATTTCTTGCAAAGCCTTGAGTAATAAGCGTGTGATTTTAATACTTATATAAAAAGGCCGTTTTGACCAGCAACGGGCAGAAGGTGTTTGGGTTATGTTGCTAGGAGAACCTGTGCTACGTGCAACAATGAAGGGTGTTGTCCTTTTCACAACTGTAATGAGTGAGTACAAGTAATTAGCCTAAGATACTGCCAGAGAGTTGGGGAAATCACTGGAAAAGCTTTAAAATCTTTAAGATGACTTATATCGTTGAGGAAAACCTTTAATAACATTTGCATCATTAAGAATTACCAAAGGGAGCGAATTGAGTCATATAAATGTTTGTCTTATAATATATCGCTTTTAAACTAATGTAACGCATTAAACAGGAGAGGGGAAGATTAATTTGTAACAATTATTTACTGTGTGATATATATATATATATATATATATATATATATAAAGAGAATTACAAAAGAGGTTACGCAACCCTAGGAGGGGAAACCTAAGACTTGAACTGTTTATTAAATATAAATGCTTATTGCTTATATTAGACATTGAATAAGTGATAAATAGTAAAGGATGGATTGATGATGAACTGGCATTGTAAAATATTTATTTACATATATACTTATACAAATATATATTAACATATTTCAGTTACTCTCTTGTGTTATTTCATGTTAAACCTTAATCACTTCCTGAAGTAGAAAACTACCACATTCCCTCTGAACGAAGAGAACGTTATCGCTCTGAAAGAGTGGGCATTATACAAGCAAACAATTGCAAACATAACCAATACCATGAGAAAAACCCCAGTCAACATTGTGGTACAGAGGGAGGGTCACAGGATCTCAGGAGAAGCCCCAACACCTATGTCAATTATTAAAATACGAGAGAACATTACAAGAATACAATACCACAGACAAATGGTAGGGGAAGGAGTAAAAAAGAACATTGACAAGAATCAAATCATAGAGGATGTACCAATCAAATAAGTATTATGAGTTTCTACTGAGTGAACACAGGGTTTGAGAACCAAAGAAAGTATAGAGGCCATCCCGAATACAGACCAAGGTACAGGGAGAGTAGAAAAGGTTATAATGATCCCAGGCTGGATAACCAGAGGCATTGACAAACCTTGAGTCTGATGAGAATAAGAGTGCAGAAAAGAGTGGCAGTGACACCAATCATCCCATAACACAAGAAACTTACTTAAACTGAGAGGAACTTGAGCATGAAGTGTTAAATAAATAAGATACATTGCGATCCATTGCATAATCTTACATTTCATGGTAATCCCTCAAGGAATCTCTTGAAGGTAGAAAAATTCACAGTTTGCAAAAATAGTGAGCTCAACAATAAATATTTGGATAACATAGGCATTGTCAAAGAACTGTTAAACCTGCCTCAAGTGGAAATAAATGCATAAGGCATACCAATTATAGCTATGTGTGTGCAGTGAGACTTCATTTGTAAACCAATGCCAGAAAAATGGCGCCTAGAATGAAAAGAGAAAATAAAATACCACACAACGGTACAGGTAAGCACAGTTTTGGCAAAGAAACTTCATAATTTTAGGTGTGCCACACCTATAAACTGAGTTCATATTAGGTTGTGACATGCTAATACTGCTGGAGAAGTATTTTAGATTTTAATACATGCAAAGTAATAAATAATTAATGAAAAATGTAAGGATGTGGTAATTCCCTTACAAGAAAAGAGCTAGCAATAGGCAACTCGAATAGCAGTGATGACTGTGGATATATAAGGATGAAGATAAATTCTCCATTGAATGCATCAGGGTATGAAATTAAAAGATTTTAAAAATAAATACAAATACGTGAAAAGAAAATGAAGATGAATTCGAAAGAGTATGTGAAAACACAAATTGTATTAGCTACATAGGCAATATAGTGGGATATCCAGTAGGTCATAATGGCAACAATGAAAACATATACAGTACTAACAATGAAAACACCAACAGTAGCCGCCTAATAGAAACCATTAAAAATAAGCCTAATGACCGCAATGGCATAAATTCAGAACCAAAAGTCAAGCTGTAAGCAATGCTTTTGAAAACCATTAAATTTTTAATGAGAAACCAGTACCTTAATAAATACAAATATTATATTTAGGAAAAATACATAAAACCAATGTCTTACAAGACAAAACCTATAATTAACAAGGATACATAATGAGGCAGATGCCAACATTATAAAGCACATATCTGACAGCATAATAGAACATTTTAAACCTGAGTACTTGAACTTGATGTGCTGGATTCATAAATCAGATAGTAACAAATGCTGAATGACAATCCATGCTGGATATATCAATGCTCATACACTACCAGACAATCTTAAACCCAAAGGTGTTGATCAAATTGTAAATAAATTCATAAACTGACAATGCAAACATGTCAATAACAATGATAAGAGCAAAATATTTACTGAAATATTATAAGAAAACAGATAAAACTGCATCACTTTTCTTCTTACTATCCTCAAGACAACCCTCACGAGAGTACCATTAAACAGATAGGTACATATTTAAGGATGATATGCCACGAACACCAGAGATGATGCAACCATATACAGCATATTGAAGATCTGCTGCATGAACTGTGAGTCAGACTACAGGTTTTGCACAAACAGAATTAATGCTTGGGATAAAGTCAAGGCAAAAGATGAAGAACATTCCACCAACAGTTGAAGCCGGAGGTCAACTGACGGAAGAAGATAAGTGCAAAATAGCCTACCAAAACACCTAAAGCATGCTGAAAGAGGGAAACAAAAAGAAGATATAGGGTAAAATGGAACCCAGATTTAGGCAACAAGGTTACCAGTCAAGATACCAAGAATATTAAAGGTAGGAAATAAAAGATATTCCAGAATTTGTGTATAGCAGACCATTCAGCATCAGGGAAAAGTTTGGTGAGCTTACATATGAAGTTGAAAATAAAAAAGGAAATATTGTGGGAGGATTCCATAAACAAAATCTTCACCTATACAAAGAACTGAAGGAAACTGGAATGAAATGTACAATGTTGATAGGTGAACAACACAACATAAATATCCCAAAGATAATGCAATAACTGACCATAACATCTACATGAAACACTCAGAAAATGACAAACAAAAACACACCCATGAAGCCACATAAAGAAAATGTGTTGTGACTATGCCAAAAGAAAAAAAAATGTAAACTGGATTAATTATTATGAAGATATGTATTAGGTTAATTTTAATATAAAAAATATTCTGTAAGAGGGAGTTTTATTTTAAAATTCATTAAGATAAGAGTAAGAGGAATATGACAATGAAACAATGCTCTAAAATATTAAAAAAAAAATATTGTGACTAAAAAGGGAGAATTTGTAGCAGAAATTATACTGTATTATATAAATTAAAATATTTTAAAATGATGTAAGGGAAATTATCATATTTATATTCAACACTGTTTAATTATACAAGGCTTGTTGAAATTGTAATTGAAGCAGAAGAAGAAACTATAAGTAAAAAAACTATGTAAATAAGTTTAATACATAAAAGCACTAATGAGCATTAACTATCTTTTATGTATATAATTTATAATAATTAAGAAATATTTAATTATTATAATAAGATTGTTCATGATAAATTGTTACATTAACGATAGGTGTTACACATTGTAATCATAAAGGAAAGCATATTACAAAAGAAAGACATAGGAATGTGAATATCTCCATTGCTATGGAGAATAAACATAGGTGAAAAAAGTTTTAAGAAGATGCTTAAAATCTAAGAGGATGCCACAAAATAAAAAGGAAAAATGTATGTTATTGATATGAAATGGAATGTACAAGGAACACATGGCACTATACTAGGTATAAGTGATGGTAACCACTACAACACAGGTGACCAACTCTACAACAAATATACACAATAAAATAGAGGTGAAGCTACTGATTATGAAGTTCCTTCATTTCCAGGCCACCAAGACAACCTATTCCGAAGGTTGTGACCATGAAGCCTGTGACCATTGAGAAAATTAATCTTCTCATTTGTTAATTATATTTCTTACATGAGGATTATTAAAATATTTTGATGTTGGTATTGCATGTGTATCATGCCTTTATAAACAAATTCATGTCTTTTGTTTTCTGCATCTTGGTTGCTAAATCATGAGCATTCTCAATGAAAAGTCAAAGCCTTTTTCAAAACAATGTTCTTTTGTAATTCCAATGTTTTTGTATTCTAATACATAGGCTTTATAACTTCTTTTTTAGTCTTTTACATTCATATGAATTCTCTTTATAATCATAATTAATTTCTCATTATCAAACCATGATATCACTCCAAACATAAAACTCTTAAAACCGATCAACAGCAGCAATGATTTGGACATCTCGGAAAAAAATATATATCATCAAACACAGGAATCACCTAATGAATTTTGAGCTGCTGCCACCCAGCAGCCTTCAGAGATTCATCAGCCCAGCACCAGAGAACACTACTAGCCACACACATTCCCCAGACAATAACCAGCAAAATCAGTTGAAAACATGCTGATGACGGGAGCAAACCATCTCCCAAAATGCATTCAAGTAAGAACATTTTAGTGATGTAGTGTAACAACCTTCAACTCTCTTCATTTTAAATTATGACACATCACTGTTACTAGCTTCTAAATCTTCAAAGTTAATTAATTTTATAAGTAATTTTAAAATCCATTATGTGACTCATTAGGTGACACCAAAGCTCAAATCTATCAGTATTTAATCATAATGTAACATTGTGTAAACAATCATTTACATACAATGGTGCAAAAATGTATAATAAACATTTTAAATAGGATTGACTGTTGCTTTTTAAGACTTGTCTTCTGTTTGCTTAAGTGTTACATCATGACCATCTATGTATATAGGGTACTTTACTCCAGAAATATTATCTGCATCAAGTGAAGGATTTGTTCAAAATTACTTTTGCCTTTCTACAAGGTATCTTTGTGGAATAACAGCAACTAACTGGCATTTGCCTCTACACATATTCCCTGTGAAAACTACCTTCTACTCCATGGCATTCTCAACAAAATCTTTGTAAATCCTTTTTAGTCTTTTAGTAATTTATACATTGTGTTTTATAGCTCAAGAACAGCAGAGAGAATACAGATTTTCAATGGTGAAAGTTTTACAAAAATTGGTAGTGGTTTTGAGATTAGCATAATTACACATGCCCAAATACAAATTTTCTCTCTTTATAATATTAGTATGTATAGATAAAGAAGCACCAGTCAAGAAAATGTAAACAAGAGTCAAAAGGTTTCTTATTGAAACATTACCAAGAGTCAAGTCTTACCTTGGTGATTTTACTGGAGTGAAGTCCCCTTCCTGTAACAGAATAATGCAAATGTACAGTTTCACACAATCCTCTATGTAGCATTAGTTAAATGCCCTACATCAGAGTTATCTTTATAAAATCAGATTTGATTTACATTTAAATGAGGCCTAATTTGGTGAGGCAAATAAATAAAAATGTAAATATTGATCCCTAAATTAGAAACCAGGAACTGCACCAAAGATTGAGGTGCTTAAAGGGAAACCTGCTTCTTAAATACTACTACACCATACTATATATGTTTAAATTGGTATATGTTATTAGGAGTTTTGCAGAAACAAATATTTGACATTACATCATGTAATGGGAGAGAAGACAACCCAGCAACTTAAAAAGTGTATAGAGTTGAATAAATAGTTTGGTTTAAACAACAAAGAACTGACAAAAGGAATGTTTAGCAAATGTAAATCAAAATCTATGATTCAGTTAGTTATTAAGAAAAAAAATCTCATGTGATGCATTCACATGGCTTTCTCTACGTATGACAAACTAACATGTTATATTTCATACAAGCAGTTAAGCCTTAATCAAATGAATAAGCATAGATGCAGAATAAATGCAAGTCTTTGTATGCCAGTTATTTAATGGAAGCATTCACATATTCACCTAAGACTGCAATTCTCCGAGTATGGCCAGTGTTTGAACAATGCAAGATCTTGTGCCATCTACTGTACATTCATGGTATAGTTTGCTTGGTACATCTTTACATTCTATTATTTATAAAGAATGGATGGCTTACCATATAGGTTATTACCGGTTATGTTATCCAATTTAAAACTTGAGGTACTCTCTCTATATTTTCACATGCAATTTATGGATCTAGAAATCTGTGCTAATTCTTGTCATGGCTATGGCTGCACTGTGAATGGGGCTTCATTTTGCTATCCAAATTACATTACAGTATGTTTTTTCTCAAAAATGTTTTCAAATTAAGAAGGAAGTTCTTTGTAATTTGGGAGATACATGCCACACATATACAAATTTCACTGAATTAGGTATTTACTTCAGAAATAGAAATGTGAGCCTAATCTAGAAAAAATAAAAGACCCGCATCATAATAGTAAGGCTTTTGGAGAAATTGTGAAAACCTAAACTGCAAACCAATAGAATCCCAAAATGCTGTAAAAGGAAACAAACTAGTAACTTTGGATAAAGATTACACCAAAGCATACAAGAGCTTCTACAATCCTCAGAATACATCCAAATAAAAAAAGATCCTATAAACAAACTCATCTGCAATAAGAATGGAAGCTTAGCTGTTGTTAAACACTCTGCAGCAATGATAACAAAAGATTAAAGTAGATAACCTTACAATTCCTAAAATGTCTGGTTTACCAAAAATCCATAAAACTTGAAAAGAAATAAGACCAATCACATCATGTACTGGAATGGCAACCTATAACCTGGCAAGATGGCTAATAAACACATTTCAAGAATTGTAAAATTTGAAGCATAAAAACTCCTTTGACTTAGTAAAAAAGATAGAGAGCACACACCTTAAAGATAATGACATATTAGTTTTATCTGATGTATTTTCAGTAATCCCAAAGTGGCCTGAGATAGAGTTTTAGCAACATTAAAAATTGGTTAACCTCCATTAAAAGGAATGAACCGGAAATTAAAGAGCCCATTTGTTTAACAAAATTGCACACTGAACAAACATTTTTCAGTTTTGGAAGAAAATACTTTGAGCAAAATTCAAGTCTAGTTATGAGAAATCAACTGTTATGCCTATTGGCCAATTAATTTACGAGTGTTCTGGAGAAAAAAGTAGTTACCACAAATATTTAAAACCTGGGTCAGATATATTGATGACCATTCACAATAGTTAAGAGAAGTTGACAGAATGTTCTAAAATTATTGAATCTGTAAAACAGAAACATAAAATTCACTATGGAAAAAGAATCTGATAACCAGCTTCCTTACCTAGATCTAAAAACTATGAAGAAAAATAAGGGTTGGCTTTTAAAAAGAAATCTGATACAGATTGTATATAAACCAATAATTACAACCCTCATAACACAAAGTTGCTGTATTTAACAATTTGACCTACAGATTAGCGACAATACCTCTCACTCTAAAACAATGCAGCTTACAATACCAGGAAACCCTACAAACAGCTAGGAAAAATGGTTCAAAGAAGAATTGGTGGAAAGATGTACCAAAAAGTTCCAGCATCAAAACATGATTAGAGAAAACACTTTAAAATCACAAAAAGAAAATTCTGTGTTCAAAACAGTCACATTCCGCGCATAGAAACAAACAATTTCCCAAAATCTTCAAAGAAAGAAACCTGACCTCATTCCTGAAAGTAAATTCAATACAAAATTTGTAATAAAAGCTAACTAAAATGATAAAATCTGATATGATACATTCATATGACCTTCTGTGCCCTCTATCTTTATTAATGAGTTTACAAACTATTCTTACTAAAGCTTATTTTTCTATCTAGTGCATTTTAATCCAAATAAACCCTTGCAGAAATAGCTACATTACACATACAAAGAGACCAGCGATAGTCAAATGTTTAAAAACTGGACGCTACACACTGGCCTTAAAATACCATAGTTTCCATGCAATTGCAAGAAAAAACTGAATGTTGACAGGACCTTATATGAATGCCATATAATGAATAATTTGAATCATTAATAACAGATATCTCAGAAATGGCTTATGCCATAAAAAGACTTATTTGAAATACATTGTGTTTTTTAAAGACATGTAGAATGTTTGTGTAGTATGTTTATCAGTCCCAGAAAATTCAAGATACAGACTTTGTTATGTAAATGTGTTCAATATATGGTATTCAATCAAAATTGTTAGCCATTTTTTTAGAAAATCAAAAACTTGGGAAAATGTTCCATGTAAAGGGTAGTTGGTGGTGGAGGGATTTTCTTGAAAACCTGCAAGTTGCATCTGTAGAAGATACTAACTTAAAAACCAAGTTTTTGACATTTATCTGACTTTTGGCTTTTGAGTTACGCTGTTCACAGACACACCTTTTTCGAAAAATGCTTTTTGGGATTCAAGGGCCTCAAAATATGTATTTCTGGTGAAATCTCAGAATCAATTTTTTGGGGGGAGTACATGGTAGAGAAAGTAAAAAAATTCGCTCATAAAAAAAAAGGTTTTACAGGATAGATTACAAGGACTGTCAAAGTATCTATACACGCTGAATCAAATGAAAATAAGGAGCACTTTAAGAATAGCAAATGTAGAAAAGAGTAAAAATCAGCAGAAGTGCTGCATTTTTGGACAAAAGGACATGAAATTGTCAACTCAGTAACACTACTTAACCACAAAAATTCACTGAACTGAATACTTGGGAAAAATTAGTTTAATGGAGAAATCAACCTGATTAATGAACTTCTGAAATCCCAATGGACAATAATTTCATCACAAAGTTTTTACAACAAGGAAAAGAGGGACAGGTACTGAGCCAAGATCATTAGGGCAAGCTATCCAATCACAGTCAGTTGACTATAAGAAAGACATTCCTCAAAACTAGCTCTGAGATACCTAATTGAATGAAATTTGTACACATGCAACCACATTTATAATCATTAAGCAAAAAGTGCTCTGTTACATGTGGAAAGACAATTCAAATGTTTATTCACAGTAACAAACTGTTGTAGCAGAAACAAAAGGAAAGGGAAAAACCAAGAACTGCAAACTTTAAAGCATGTCCAACAGATGACATTTGGGAAATGTTAAACTTGCACATGGAACAATCTGGTAACTAGAAAAAAAATTTACAAATTGTGTTTTGGATGAGCTCTGCATTCTCCCTTCAATTGTATTTTTGCCTGTTTTTAAGTTTTATTGTATATAATTCTACAAAATTAAATTAAATCAAATAAAAGGTCTTTACAGGCTATTCACAGAAAATCCAACATACACGTACGATTTGTCATGAACCAGCTAAACAGATTGTAAAGGTAAAATTACACTGAAAAATTCATTGCCATAGCATAAGAATAGTTCAGAGATATTTCTGAGGAAATAAAAGATAATGAACATTTACCACATAAAAAGCAGTTTGAGGTGGGAGGATTTTCTTGAAAATCTTCTTGTTGCAACATCAGAAGATGCTGAAGCTAAATATGAGGTAGGGTATTTATCAGACTTTTTATTAGAGTTGCCCTGTTCTGTAAAATATGCTTGGATGCAAGCACATGCATGCAAAAACATACACAGACTATTTTGTTTTGGTTTTTCTTAAACTACTACCTTTGGGTTGAGTGGAACTCAAAGCATGTAGCTCCAGAAATTTCAAAATTAGATTTTTGGATGAAATGCATTGCGTCCTCTACTAACCATACGCCTGTGGTAGAAAAAGTAAAAATGCCTGAGATGTATAGGAAGACAACTGCAGGAAATAAACTGGGATTTTCTACACCAGTTACCTGTTATTGACATATACTGGGCATGTAAACAAGTGTCTTAGGACCTTACCTAGACATCAGGATCATCAGAAATAATGTACACAACAAACTAACATTCAGCATTTGCAGAAAACTAACTCACACAGAAAATTATACTAAAAACAATAGCTACAATCCTACAAGCCACAAACACATGCAATTTTAAATAGTATTACAAGCAGGTTAGTACATATACCATTGGAGAAAGAGGAATATCAGAAAGAATACCAACACATTATCCACATAGCCACTATGAATGGATACCAGAAAAAAACAATAGATAAGAAGATTAACAATTTTGATAGACAAAAATACATCCAACAAACGACTACTTTACTCAGACAACAAAAACCACAAGCATATAGGGAATTCACTTATCACGCTTGGACACACCATAAATTTCAAAGGATTTTCAAGAAATACATCACCCTGTCTCCACAGAAAACCACAATATACACAAACTACTATGCAACATAACAAAAGACTCTATCCCCAATGATAAATAAGCTGGTATATATCACATTGTTAGTAATGACTGTAACCTGGTATACATAAAAAGAACCAAAAGAAATCTTGAAATAAGACTTAAAGAGCATATGAGATGCATTTACCAAAAGCAGCCAGATAAATCAGCTGTAGCACATCATTTCTGGTCTTCAAACCATGATATCACTCCAAACATAAAACTCTTAAAACCGATCAACAGCAGCAATGAACTGGACATCTGGGAAAAAATACATATTGTCAAACGCAGGAATCACCTAATCAATTATGAACTGCTGCCACCCAGCAGCCTTTGGAGGTTCATCAGCCCAGCAGCAGAGAACACCACTAGCCACACACATTCCCCAGACAATAACCTGCAAAATCAGTTGAGGACATGCTGACGATGGGAGCAAACCATCTCCCGAAACGCATTCAAGTAAGAACATTTTAGTGATGTAGTGTAATAACCTTCAACTCTCTTTATTTTAAAAGTGTCCTAGTGTTCATAGATTGCAGCCTACAAATTGTAAGCAGATTATTAATAACTAGCTGGTTTACCTAACTTTGCACAGCTAGTTTTTAAACTGGAAAAGATGAATTAATTTCATTTACTCCCTCCATTCTTTATGGTATTATTGTACAATGATCTAGAAGATTTTTATGGTGAATTCTCCTCCCCTTACTCCTTAAAATTGTAATTTCATGGAGCCCTGGCTATTTCTAATACAATGAAAAATTCCCTGATATTCATGCAATTAAATATGAAACATCACTGGAACGCTTACATCCTTAACCTTCCCCTGACAGTCCTTTAAGTTTTGAAATGCTGCATAATCTAAAACTACCCTTTGGCGTGGAACAATCACCAGCTGGTATGATCCAGTAAGCTTCTGGATAATCATAACAGGTGAAATTTTAAACTTTTGTATCTTTTCTTTGGTCCCATAGTTATTTAATAATGCCACAGCTAGATAGTTCTCACATAATACAGAAACCCTTAACACACACAACAAAACAGAGATGAGCTGGTAAATATGAAATTTCCACAATCCCAGGTCACCAGGTTAACCAACCTTTTGGGAAAAGACACAAAGTCAGCAAACATCAAGAAAAATAATCTTCACAATTGTTAACTATAAACTATCAGTTCAGTGATTTCCAATGTTAGCTGAACTCTTCTCTTTTTGTACAATTATTTAACATACCCTGCTAACAAACTTGATTAAACATACAAATAAAATACATAAAGATTATTACGATATCTTCACCTTTGTATCGTATCACTATAAGCAGATTCTATTCTGTTTTGTATTGCTGTGTCCTAGCTTTAAATCTGGGTACCTTAGCTACAGTTTTCCAGGCTGAGGTTTATGCAATCCTAGTATTTTTTGCAATCATTTTCCAAAGATAGATGAACTATCAAAAGCCTCAGTTAGCAGTCTGGTTAAGTTCATAACGAGCAACAGACTACTTAACTGATAAAAGGGGGATGAGCAATAGATCTTGGCGAAGTTGCCTTTCTTGGGCCCACTAAACAAATGCTGAAGGAAGTGAGAAATAATGGAATAAATTACCTTAGGAGCGAATATAGAAGTGGATGTGAACTGGTAATATCTGGTGCCCACCTACCCACCCTTTTTAAGTGTCTTACTTATATAGGTGAATTGCAATACGAACATGAAAAAACGTGGCCATCTTCATGGTAATACTGACGCTCATTCGGAAGTGCCAACTTAAGTAAGAAATTGGGGAATCCGCTAAATATGCAATGTGCTGTTACTTCTTCTTATTCATGTAGTATAGCCGCAGAAAAAAGCGCCATGCATTCAGAGCAAGCTGTGCAGAAGAGGCAGAACAAGTCTAGAATACAGCGGCATGACTTGTGCCATTCTTCCCCTAAACTGGAATAACTTGGAAAGTTGGGGTTTTGGAGGTAATCATAACCATCGTTAATGAACGCACGCTTGCTTTGCTCGCATGCTTTGATGTAGCTATTGACTGCTAATTAACCTAAGTTTTTATAAAAAAAAACTAAACCGAACCTAAACTCCCGAAAATCACAAACCTTAGGTTTTATAAATAAGTAATCATAACCATCATTAAGGAACGCACTTAAATGAAGTGAGCATGCTTTGAGGTAGCTAAGGCTAACCTTGCATGAATTCAGAAACTTAACCTTATATAAAAAAGACCTAACCTAAGGCTAACCTTGCGTGAATTCAGAAACCTAAGCTTATATATATAAAACAAAAAGGGAACCATGAGAGTTGGGCATATATCTCTGCCTTTGGCAGCATGACTTATTTATATGTTGCCAGCATTGCATTACACCCAGAGAATGACATACAGTGACATCTGTTGGACATATAAGACCACTTCTGTCACTAATGTGGGCCCAAGAAAGGCAACTTACCCTAGATCTTTAAGGTCGCAGTGCTTGGGCATAAAACCCACCCCTTTTTCAAACTAGAACTAGCTTTAAATCATGACCATCTATGTGTAATGCTTGGAATTAAAAATTGCCTCCTTTGTCTCATTTTACATGCATTTTCTAAGGACTAACAACAACTATTTTCTGCCCCTCAGCAAACTCAATGAAAAGTCAAAGTATTTTTTTTCAACTCCAACGCATTTGTACTGTGACACACTGACTATGGTCCATTATTGGAAGGTCAGCACTGGGCAGTCAGAATAAACAATGATAACCACCACTCATCAGCGTAAACGCCAGGCGTGCTATCAGTAGATAACTAGAAACTTCTTCCCTCTCCTCCAGAAAGTGCGTCAAAATAGTACTGGAATGTTTGAGAACCTTGTGGAAAGATTTCACTCACTATACTAGGTCTGTTCAAAAAGTATCACAAATTTTGTGTTTTTTCAAAAAGTATTTATTTATTCATGAATATCTATTTTGTCTCCTTTGAAGTAATCCCCAGCACATATTATACACTTGTGCCAACGTTTTTTCCAATCCTCAAAGCAATTTAAAAAAAAAAACTTTTTTTGTGATCTTGTTCAGCTCCTCCTTCGATGCCATCTTTATCTACTCAATCGTGGCGTAGTGTCATCCTTTCATGGGCCTCTTCAGTTTTGGGAACAAAAAAAAGCCACAGGAGGCCAGGTCTGGGGAGTACGGTGGTTGTGGCATCATAAGTGTGTTGTTATTGGCCAAAAATTTGCGCACAAGCAACGATGTGTGAACAGGGGCGTTATCATGGCGCAAAAGCCAATTTTTGTTCTTTCACAAATCTGGGCATTTCTGGCAGATTGCTTCACGTAAATTGTGCACAACTTGCAGGTAATATTCCTTACTGACCATTCTACCCTGTGGCAAGAACTCATGATGCACCACACACCTGCAATTTAAGAAAACTGTAAGCAAAACCTTCACATTCGACCGAACTGGGTGCGCTTTTTTTTGGTCTTGGCTCGTGTGGCAGCATCCATTGGGATGATTGAGCTTTAGTTTCCACATCATAACCAGAAACCAATGATTCATCACCAGTTATGACCCTCTGGAGCAAATTTGGGTCGTCACGGACAGAGTTGAACAGCTCCTTAGCAGCATTAATGCAATGGTGTTTTTGGTCGAAATTGAGCAAGTTTGGTACAAATTTTGCGGTGACCTGTCTCATGCCCAAATCATTGGTAAAAATCAAATTGCAT
Source organism: Deroplatys truncata (assembly GCA_030765065.1). Lineage (NCBI taxonomy): Eukaryota > Metazoa > Arthropoda > Insecta > Mantodea > Mantidae > Deroplatys > Deroplatys truncata. Next base: position 88,929,803 of record CM060989.1, on the reverse strand, counting down.
GAGCCAATCGATATGTTTAGGTCCTCAGCAACTTCTCTAACGGTGATTCGATGATTGGCCAATACTATTTTCTTCACTTCTTCAATGTTTTCGTGTGTTGTTGATGAGCTCGGACATCCGGGACGATCTTTGTTGTTCACATCTTCTCGACCCTCTGAGAACATTTTGTACCACCGATAAATGTTGCTTTGGTCCAAGGTAGCTTCACCATGTGCCAGTTAACATTCGGAATTCATCCGCACACTTACAGATTCTTTGTTCCATTTTTTGGAATAGGTAAAAATCGAAGACAAGCCAAAACACGCCCATGCAAAATAGCTGTCAACAATTAACTGAACATTCAAAATGGCCGAGCTTGTCAACATAAGTGAGGGACATGAGTACCAACATAATGCCACAAAACAATCAAAATTCTAAATTCGCGATACTTTTTGAACAGACCTCGTATATGTCCAGTGCTCTCGTGGCAATCACTCAGTGCAAATTGAGATGTGATCGTCAGTCAGTGAGCAAGCAAGTTAGCAGCTGAGTTTCTGAGTGACATCAAGAGTGATTTTCCGAGTAAGTTGATGATGGCTGTTGTGACATGCAGCAAATGCTACTGCCAAATGACAGGCTCCAGAGGTCTTATGCTTGACTCCCCAGCAAGTGAACCATCTGGACTGAAGAGTTACATCATGAATGAAGTAAAGTGACAGAGAATTGAATTAGTTTGCCCTAGTGAAGTGACAGTATGAACGAGTGAACCCCTGTAAAGCTGAACTAGATAAAAAAACATGAAGAGTAATAGTTGAACTGGACCAAGTCACAGTACACAGGCTTTGTTAATCTTGTTTTAGTCTTTTAGCAACTTATGAAATGAAATAGGGTCTTTTATATCCCATATCCATCAGAAACAACAGGGCTTTCCAATCATGAAAAAGTTATCAGCATCAGTTGAGGGTTTTTCTGATTACTACACACACATATACAAGCTTTTTCTCTTTATATTATTAATAATGATAAAATTAAAACAAAAACAATAAATTCAAATCGGTTTTCAGAAGAACAGTTTTGTCCATAATCAGTCGTTCTGAATATATTCTATATATATATAAGCATATATATACAACATTCTGTTTCATTTATAGTACAGAGACTTGGGACAGCTGGACTGTAAAAGTGGCAATATTAAATTTTTCCTGAAATATTCTGCTACACACACATAATAATACATACAAAGCATTATAAAGAAAGTGGGTGTGTTTCCAACAGATTTTGACGACTCCTTCATCGCTAATCACGTTTTTCCCCCAGGATAGGCACTATAAGACATTTTAAAACATAGTAATTAGGGAATCCTCATAACCAGTTTCACCCTAGTTTTATCAGATATTAATAACAGCAGAATTTTTTTAGCCTTTACTGCAAGTAAGGCTAATCTTTTTTTTTTATTTTTAGGCTCTGCAGTTTTAAACGATAAAAGGAGAGACATTAAACTTTATAATGGGGTTGTCTGTGTTTTTCCAATGACTCAATTTCTCTTTCATTTCATTTTGAACTTTTACAACTTTTTTGTATGATTTCAACTAAGCTTCCCTCAAGTATCTCATAATTTTCAAGAACTATCACCACCATTACTTTCAACATTTTTAAATACACTATTTGGCACACCCTGTACACATTTATAAAACTATTTCTTATCCTTATTAATTTTGAATTACATAATTCAAATACTTTATCAAGTGTAAATTGTAATTGCATAGACTTCAACAAAACTTACCTTAATGTCATCACAAACAGATGAAGCGTCTGTTTCCAGCCACCAGGGTTCTTCTTTAATTTCTACTTTGCTATCCACTTGATGATCATTGTATTTCTTAAACTTAATTACTGCATCCTCTGGAAGAAATTCTCTCTGGTTGTGTGAACTGTAGTCTGAAACTAGAGCCTGCTCCTCAATTTCTGTCTTTATACCTGTCACGAAGTTGTTGCTGCAAGTAACAGTTTCAGCCTTACTCTGTTTTTCGAGATGTTTGGTAAAACATTCTCTCTGTTTCTGTGAAAAGACATCTAAAACAGGAGTCTCGGATTTAAAATCTGTTCTGATTGCCATGTTACAATCATTGTCCAAAAACACAGCATCACCGCTTGTCTTCATTGTAACATTCTTGGTAAAGAAGTCTGTCTCATTGTGTAAGGCTATGTCATCCAAGGGAGGATCAAATTCTTTGATTTCTATTTTGGTATCCATTTCATAACTGATGCTCCATCTGATGAAAGTCTGCAGAGAAACAAACACATCATGAATAACAGAAAAATGTAGAATACCCGTACTGGATTTTCATTTTTATTCGCAACTTCCCATGCAAAAAATTTCATCATCAATGCCATTGCTGACGAAACAAGTCCATGCACTGTGCCTCTAGCAACAGGAGATACTACTTAATGCCATACCATCACTGATGAGCAACTTTAAATACTGTCCTTCTAGCAGCAGTATATCATGCCGAGATAATCTGATGGTTATAGCAGACAGATAAATAAAATAGTATTTACAGCAGTATAACATACCTAGAATATTATCAGCAAAAGGCATCTAGCTTTATGGTAACAGTGAAGTTAAATAACACCCAAGATAAACACAAAATGCAGTGCAGCAACTCACTAGAACATGTAATGTAAATAGTGAGGTTAAGTTATTATTGATGAAACACATAGGACTGTTTACTTCATAAGTTACAAAAACATCATTCAAAATATAACACAACCACAAGTGTGTATGTTAGCAACATTCTGTGTGGTATTCAGTATTTGGAGGCTATGTATAAATTTAACAACAGTGAAGCTAATGACACCACAAGCTCTGCGATGTGGGGAGGAGCTGCCAGTGATAACCAGATTAGTAGAGGCCTTCAGGGCTACTATATCTAATTTAAGTTTAAATTATATGAAAACCAATTCATGTATTTTGTGTGTTTACAACGTGGGTTTACTCCAAATGAATGTGGAGATAAATACACAATGCAGAGCAGCTGGGTGATATTGGAAACAAGTTTTAGTCAAACAAAGAACATTGTCAGTAAAAAATACTGCTCTCAATGTCATTTCTTTGAGTGAACATTCCTAGTTCTTGCATTCAAGTATTGCCATCAGCAAAATGTGAACTGCAAAGGGAATACTTTCCTAATATCCTACTCCACGAAGCACTCTAATATTTCTGTTGGTTAATAACTGCTTAGCAAACTTTTAGGTACTTTTACTGATCTTGGTGCAGTAACTCAATTATATATCTTAATTTGACAGTGACATTGGCAACAGTTAAAATGTAATTTTCAAAACTCCAATTATAAAAGTATTTTAAGGAATACAATGACAGAAGTCAGGTTTAAGTGTGTTAGTGTTTTGAGCTAGAAAATGAATTATATCATGAACTTGTATAATATTAGCCTAAATTTCAACTTTGCACAAAAGGTGAGGTTATACACTCCCATACTCGTATCCTATCACAGCAAGTCACAGTGTCTGTGCATTATTTTGTATAAAGTAGTTACAAAAATCATAATTTTGCAACCAACATGCTTGTGAGAATTCATAATTATTTCACAGTGCTGTGAACATTTCAGATAAGAAATATTAATAGTAGTTTAGCAGCAGCTGATTATGAAACTAATCCAAAATTCAGTGCAAGCTTCAGCAAAACAAAGCAGTGATTACATATCAAGCTTAGGCTCAACACACAACTATGACATCATTCTAGCTCTATCAGTATGAGAAATCATGGATAAAAATGAACACCCAATATAGTGATGGGGCAGAACTACTAGAGAGTTCTTTTTTTCTTTCTTTTCCTTAACTTCCTTTAACTTGGTTGGTCATATCGGATAATGAATGAAATGGGTTAAATTATGCTCAACTGAGCCTGAGGTCCACAGGGCTTAAAGCCACCTGACAATCATCTTCTCAGGATAAGGGAAAACCTTAGAAAAAAAAAACCTAATCAGTAACTCATCCTAACCGAGATTCAAACTCAGGACCTCTTGAATGTGAGGCAGACATGCTACCACCACACCACAGAGGTGACTGCCCCCACTATCATATCTCAGTCATTGGCTCATCTCACATATCTTCCAAAACCATACACTCAATAACTGTACGATCATAAGACAGGACTACTGTGTCTGTTACTATCCCACCCTCACTCCCTCTCTGCAGTCACTAACTCCATACATTCACAAATTGTTTTATGTAACAATAAATATAAAATTATGATCAGCTTCAAGTTAATCCATATAAAGTTTGTTCCAATAGTTTCATATTTTATTGTAGGTATAAGATGGGTACAGCACACAGAAATGACAGGCAAATGTTCAGAAATCTTATGTGCTACATTCACATGGCTTTCTACATGCACTATTACTTATTTTAATATAATTTCTACAGCTACCATTACAAAAGCTTATTTATGTGTGCGTGCGTGTATATGTGTGAGAGAGAGAGAGCAAAGAAAAGGTTTAATGAACATCAAACTTGGAATTTAAGTTCAGGATCTTTTGTGATACAATACCTTAGATTTTCAAAAAAATTCCACCCTCCCAAACTACCTTTTATAATGAAAAATGTATATTATTTTTTATTTTCTAAACAATGGCTCTAAAAGTTTCAACAAAACACCATATTTGTATTAAAAATAAACTGCATTTTTTGAGATTGAATTGATTTTTTTTGGGAATGTCCTGTTAATTCATTTTCACTGTTAATAGTTTTTCTATAATTGGTAAGGTGTTTAAAAAGGGGAACAAGTTAAGGAAAGATGAAACATGGTGGTGGCAAAGAAATGAAATCGAGGTGGTTAGGAAATTTGATTATTTAGCAGCAAGACTAAATAGCAATGGGAGATGGAATGAGCAAAAGAAAATGATACTAGCAAAAGGAAAACTGGCAATGAAAGCTATTACAGCTTGTCTAGATAAAATACCAGAGTTACAAATAAAATGGCTGGAGATAATATATGGAGCTGTAATAGAGGCTAGAATGCTATATGGTGCTGAGATTTGGGGTTTAGAGGAAGGGTGGGAAAATGTAAACAAGGTTCACAGAAATGTTTGTAAATTGATTTTGGGTCTACCAAGGGCTTCACCTAATGGTGTTGCCCAAATAGAGCTAGGGAGGTTTGGTAGCAAAGCAAAAATTGTGGAAAGGTCATTAAAATATTGGTTTACAATTAAGGAATTGGAAAATAATAATATATTAAAGCAGTGCTTAGAAGTGCAGTTAAAGCTCAACAAAGAGGATACTTGTTGTAAGTATAAGGCTCAACACAAGGAATCTTGAATGAAATAGGTTATGGGAATATTTGAAGAGAGGGACAGGCACTGGAGAAAGGGTTTTGGAGACAGGTAAAATTGAGAATTGAAGATATTGAAAGACAAGAAATTTTAGGTAGCTTTAATTCGAAACCTTCTTTGTGTATATATGCAGACTTAAAAACGGTGTGGGAAAGAGAAAAATATGTTGATATATGTGACAGATCAGCACGAGAAGGCCTTGCATGGGTAAGGACAGGAGTGGTGGTGTTAAAAGGCTTAGGGGAAAGTGAGATCTAAGGAAAGTGTTCTTTATGTAGTAGAAAGTATAATAATTATTGGCATTTAATTGTAGAATGTGAAGGAACTAAGGATTCGAGGGAAAAATGGCAAAAGAAGAAATGGTCCAATTTACCTATTGAAATTATAGGTAGAAAGATGCTGGGTGTCAAATGTAAGGGTAAAATATTAAAAGTAGGAAAATATTTACGTTTAGTTAAAAAGAGATGGCTGAGGAAATATAGGAATAAGGAATAAGAAGAAATGTAGATACCGAAAAGAAAATTAGCAAAAAGGTCTCAATAGCTTGATAACCATGGTGTTTGAGCTATGAGCCCTTGGAAGCACAGCAACTCAAAGAAAGACAAAAAAGGTTATGTTAAGAGTAATATGTAGGTTTACGTATTTAAGTACTGAGTTGTAACAAATTTATATAAATGGCAAATATTAATAAATATTCAGTTATTTAGTCAATAGGACCCATTGACTCGGTAACCACAGTATTGGAGGATATGGGCCCTAGGAAACCAGCAACTCTGGGAAGTTTATAAATTGAAATATGTACTTATGTATTTAAAGCAAATAAATATTTATCTATCTACAATTGGTAAGCCATAACAGATAAACAAAATATCAGTAAGCATGTAGACCTCATTAAAGGACAAATTTATGTCTAATTTTTTGTGGCAATAGCCCTTTCTGAGATATCCCCTTTTATTAATTTGAATTTTCAAATACTTCATACCTTCTACTTCTCTACTACTTATAATATCCATCTAGTAACAATTCATCCAAGAATTTGACATTGAAATTTCACCCAAAACACATGTTTAAGCCCCTTGAAAAGAATGTGTGTGTGAGAGAAAGAACAGCACAACTGAAAAACAATTTGGTATTTTAAGTTCAGCAATCTGCATCTTCTAAGGATACGACTTTAAGATTTTAAAGAAAATCCCTGCAGTGTAAACTTTTCTTTACAACAAAAATTATCTTAATTGTTTTTATTTTCTCCAAAATGGCACTAACAATTTTGATTAAAATGCTATGTGTTTAAGATATTACATGACTAATTAAATGCATATTTTGAAATTTCTGGAAAAAGCCTGTGAAGTCCTCTTCATTCTGAATGATGAATTCTGAGTACCTCAGAAAGAGGCCTGTATGTAGGCTCCTAGAGCCTCTTTGTACCTCTTATCCTAGGCATTACTCAGGTCCAATTGTCCATATAAAATGGACAACGTCCTTGTTATCTGCCCATGTTATTTCCTTAGGTTGCAAAAACGGGTACATAGGGAAATATACGAGGGTGTTCTGAAAAGTTTCCGACTTCAACATGAAGATGGCAGCACTCGTAAATAAAAGCTAGTGAATTTCGTTGTTCATCTGTTGACAGTTCTCAAAGTTTCAGCCATTTTGGACGCTCAGTTGTTAGAGTGAGGTGATGTGGGTTTTTTTATAAAAATGGACAAAATCGAATATCAAGCTGTCATTAAATATTTGTTTTTGAAAGGCAATATGCCTATGCAAATCAAAGATGAGTTGGATTCTGTGTATGGGGACTCTGCACCATCATTTACCACTGTGAAATTTTGGGCAGCTGAATTTAAATGTGGCTGTAACAGCTTGGGAGATGATGAACGTTCGGGACATCCAAACATTGTAACTACCGACAAAAACTTCTCCAAAGTTCACCAAATGGTGCTAGACAACCGTAGAATTAAAGTGAGAGAGATAGCAGAGGCTATGAACATGTCAAAAGAAGGTGTTTGTCACATATTAAATCAACATTTAGACATGAGAAAGCTGCCCATGCGTTGAGTGCCGTGCTTGCTCACATTTGACCAAAAACGTGTTCGAATGAACATTTCCAACACTCTGTTGGCGCAGTTTAGGCCCAATAAATCTGAGTTTTGGCGCCGATTAATTACTGTAGATGAAACTTGGATACACCATTACATGCCCGAAACAAAAATACAGTCCAAACAGTGGACTGCAAAGGGGGAACCAGCTCCAAAAAAAGCAAAAACTGTTTTTTCAGCTGGGAAAGTGATGACGACTGTTTTTTGGGATAGTCATGGAGTTATTTTAATTGATTATCTTCAAAAAGGAAAAACCATTACAGGAGCATACTACGCATCATTACTTGACACGCTGAAGGAAGAACTTGCAGAAAAACGGCCACATTTGCAGAAAAAGAAAAATCTTGTTTCACCAAGACAACACACCGTCTCACACCTCAGCGGTTGCAATGGGAAAATCCACGAATTACAGTTTGAATGCTTGACCATCCACCTTACTCACCAGATCTAGCCCCAAGCTTTTTGTTCCCTCATCTGAAAATTGCGCTCAGAGGACAGAGATTTTCATCAAATGAAGAGGCAATCACCATCGTGAACAACTATTTTGCAGAGAAAAACGCCGAGTACTATTTGGACGAGTTACAGAGATGGGAGAATCGCTCGGAGAAGTGTGTAGAGCTACAAGGAGACTATGTTGAAAAATTAAAAAAAATTTATTAGGTCGGAAACTTTTCAGACCACCCTCATATATACATAGAGAAAACTTTGCATTCACATAGTATATGCTGTGAGGTCTCAAAATCTCTCACACATTTCCAACATAAAAGGTCTTGTGTAAGCCCCATTATGTATAAATGTTTGTGCAAAAAGTTCTGGCCTGCAAGACAGCCCAAACTTCTCTAAGCTTAGATCTAGCCAAATTCAGGAGAAACTCACTCACTTTCTGGTCAGGCCTTGATATAAAAGCATGGGCCTACTCCAGATTTCAAGATGAGCTAGGTTATCTCATACTTGAGAGTTCTGGTCAACACACGACAGAAGGACTCAGGCTCAATACAATCAAGTGCTGATCCCCTATTTACATGTGTCTGACATCTCATTTCCTCCATGATAACCTCTAGCTCCTGAGGTCGCGGGTTGAAATCAGCAGAGTGCAATGCATTTTTTCAGATGTAAAAATCTTGAGCATGGCTTCCTTTGCAAGGAAGTAAAGCTTGTAATATGGTGTCATAGATTTATGGCACATAAAAGAACATCATGCCTGATAATAAGAGGCCTCTGAGCAAAACTTCCGGTCTTTCACACCCAATATAGAGTAGGATGCTAAGAACTATAGTAGTTAAAGAGTATCCTTATATAAAATACTTATTTAACTCATTTCCTTTAATATCAGCTTGCCCAGGAACCCAAAGAAGTGTAACTAGACAGCTGATAGAGTCTATCCGACCACCTCTGGCAATGCCATATCAATCTGGATGTGGATTTAACCACCTTAAGGGTTTCAAAGCTGCCATGCCATATGAGCAGATGTACACCTCTGCTCCTCTGTGTGGCAAAGTATAAATATTTATAGTACAGCATAGGCTAAGATTGCACATATATCAGTCTGAAAAACTATGGTAACATGACAAAGAGGAATGACAAGCCTGGTTTTCTAGGGCCTCAGCCCACATTATGACCCTGAGGCGCGAACCGTCTGTAAATCATGTCCTGTCCCCTGCCTTTGAGAGAGACCCTATCTCTGGGTTCCACTCCTCCCTGGAAGGTATTACCATCATATAAGATGGACTTCCAGCTCAGCCCAACATCCGGAATAACCCCTTGATACTTAAGCATTCCAGAAAACTCCAACTTCTTCTCTAACAGATGGCGCTCTACCAACCTGGCAGCCTCCTCCTCCTTCTCCTTGTTTCTGCCTTGTCTGAATTATCTGACAAGTGTGTTTCTTTACACCATTCCTTTAGAGCATGTAGGGAGCCCTTATGAGCTCCAAAACAGTGCTCAGATTTTCCGCTTGCAACAACGCATATGTTGGCATAACCTTGAGCATGTATCCCTCTCCTGTTGAACCTGTTCAGCAAATCATTCATCACCAGATACCATAGGGTGAGTGACAAAACTCCCCCTTGTGGGCAGCCCAGGAGTACTGTCGCTCTGAAGGACACAGTTCCTAGTTACCACTGCCTGGTGGCTTTCCAAGGTCATAATCTGGTCCATAACTACTGGGCTGACTCCTCTACTCTCTAGACACTTCCTAATGGTACCTAAATTCATATGATTAAAGGCACATCCAATGTCCAGAAAAACTGCCATGGTCAGTTCTCCACAGCTCAGCACCCTCTCCAGTCTCACCAAGATTTGATGGAGTGGCGTTTCATACTGATGAGGTATAGGGTCTCTCAACCAATACCACATCCTTCAAATATCTATCTACCAGTCTTTCCAGAACCTTCAGCAAAATGGATGTTAGACTGGTAGGGCAAAAATCCCTAAGCTTGTAATAGGATTAACTACCCAGCTTAGGCATAAACACTAGTTTGGTCTACCTCCAGAGGTGAAAAACATGCCTCATAGCAAAACAGGCCCTAAAAATCTTCACCAGGTGGGAAGTAATGATCTCCCAGCCCTGCTGCAGAAGCTTGGAAAAGCCCCATCCTCATGCGTGCTTTTATAGGGTTAAAAAAAGGCCCATTTAACTCTTTTAAAAGTAACAATCATGGTGGCCAATAGGCAGCCTTCTCACAAAGGCCAGTAACCTAACCAAGGTAGGTTCTTGATCTCTTATACAGGTCCATGGAAATGGGTCTTAAGCAACAGCCTCAATATCTCCCTCTCTGTGTCATAGCACCACAGCAGTCCTCTAACAAGGCCAACCTGGCCCCACTTCCAGAGACCAGGAATCGCTGCAAGTGAGCAGCACTCAATTGCTTCTGTATATTATCACAGAAGTGTATCCCGGACTCCTCAGAGGTCTTCCTGATTTCCCTTTTATATTTTCTTTATGATTCCTTATAGGAATCCAAGGTTGTTTGACACTTATTAGCCATATATGCACTATGGAGCCTACATGGCTCTTTCTTGATGAATCTTAAAAAGGAAATCCATCTAAGTTTACCTTAACCTGACAAACCCCATATCCTTGTCCCTCAAGATCACAGCAAATATCTAGGACAGATAGGGAAGGTTCCAAACAAACCCTCCAATCCTTGATTTGATTTAGAATCTCAAGGATGCGAGTGACAAATCCAGAACAACCTCCCTTTGGTAATTCACAAAAGTCAGAACGTCCCCTTGATTCAAGATCTGTTGTGCTCAAATACTCAAGTAACATCTCCCCCCTCGCACTCATGTCCATACTGCCCCAAATACTATGATGGGCATTGGAGTTACAGCCAATCAACAGGTTGAGGTTTCCATCCCTGAAATAAAGCATGAGATTTCTGAACTCCTGAGCAGATTCCTCAGAGCCATATGGGAAATAGGCCAAACAGAATACCACCTATAATGTGGCACCCCATCCTCCTCATACCTCACTAAGACTGCTGTCAAATCTTTTGAAAGCAAGCCTGGCAGAGCCCAGAGTCTTGTCAAGACACATGCTCTGGGTTTTACATCAGACAATGCACTGAAAATATTAAAACTCTTTGTTTAGTCTCATATCATCCTGCCGAAGCCAAGGTTCTTGTCCAGATCATGGCTCATTACGTTACTACAAAGAACTCATGAAGGTTAACACACTGTTGCAAGTTAGCCTGAATGAATGAAACTGCCATAGTTTAACCTGCCCCACTTAAGCATTTTCATTAAAGTCCAGTTCTCCTAGAAACACTTGGCCCTCCTCTTGGGTAATTGAGGGGTATTGATCCCCCTTCCAGCACAGAAATCCCTAATATATGTCCAACTGGACATCCATCATCGGGTTCCTGTCCTCTTCCTACCTTCTTGAGCACAGTTCTGATGAAGGTAAAGGTGGCCTGGGCCAAGCTGCAAAAGAGTTTAGATCCCTTATTGAGGATAAGGTCAGCAGTCTTTATCCATGCTAACCAAAAGGAGTACAACTTTCAGTTCCACCTTGCACTCACAGACCCTCCACTGATTGATACTAATTCCTGGATTCTGCCTCCTTAGCCTTTGGAAGAGAACCTCATTCTCCACCTCCCACCCTGAGAATCAGGTCAGGAATCTTTCATATGTTTGGAAAGCATCCAGTCATACAGTTTCAAGTACAGACCCCTTCCATACCTGCAAAAATAGGGTACTTGTTTTTAGCCACCTAAAGGAAACCTTGTTGTGGCAGACTACAATTTGGGTTCCCTTCACCAGGTAGCATTCATCAAACTTCAGGATGTTCCCCCTCTCGGAGAGTTCATCCATGAGCCAGTCAACCATCACCCATATAAGGTTGCCCTGTTCTTGAGACAGAACCACCTTGGGAAAGCCACTATATACGATGACCACCTTAATCCCAGTTTGAACTGTCTTAGCATAACTGAAAAGCCAAGACGTTCTCTTTTTTCTGTAGGTTGTTACCTCCATCTGACTGTTTTAGAGGATCCAGAAAGACCATCCTCGGCTCTGCTGTGGCTTTTGCATGGTCCCTCTTACTAAGGCCACTATTTCCCCCATGAAAGTAGTAGAGTATACTATAGATACTTTCCTTCTCCAGTTAATACTTTATACCATATTCACCACAAGGTAAGTATGGAAGTATTATCCAAGTGTTTTGGCCTTTATAAGCAAAACTGTTGTATTAATTGAGATAGATTTTAGGACAGAACTTCACAGATAAGGTTCCTTTACGTCCTGCAAGTCCAAAACTGGATGGCATTCATGAACGCTGATGGAACCTGCCAGAGTTGTCCAGCAATTGCAGGCAGGGAACATACACAGTTATGTGGCTATTTGCTGCCAACCCTTGCACCAACACCCCAGACGATATTGAAACTCTACAGGTGTTCACTATATGTACTTTTGTTACAATCAAATTAGCTGCTGGGTTTATTTTGAAAATGAGTAGTATATCCGTTGCCCAACATTCAGTAAAGAAAATTCCTATGACTACAACTAATTTGGATGTAATTTCACTTAAGCATATCAGCCTAAAAAGACTTTTGTGAGCTTCCTGTTTTTTCTAATCTAAGGATCAAAGTGTAGTATTTGTCCGACTACATTAGCTTCTTTTACTAGTTATGCAGTGGCTCCAAGAATCTAGTACATTTTGTTCTACAGTTTTGCATTCTAGTAAAATATGTTTCAATGACTATTGATTAATGGATTCCACTTTATTAGCCCCATTGTCTTCAATTGCTTTCAAAATTTTAATTATTAAGGTCACAAATCTTTTAAGTGAAGGTATAACTGGTGTAATAAGTGAGTTACTTCATTTTCACAAGGTATATTGGTTATTTGATTGCAGAGTTTCTTGATGAAAATTATTTTCCATTTCTTTTAAATTTCTTTTCAAATTCAATGTTTAATGTTTGTGACATTCCCATACTAGTTGGGATTTGAAGAGATGGTAACTGAGAGCTGTAAGTGCAAGCTGGCTGTCAGAATTTATAAGGATATATTTCCCTACAATTCCTCTTTTCCTTGCATTGGTGTGCACAAGAAAATTGCTGGGTACAAGTTGTTCTGTTTGACTGCTATGGCTAGATTTGTAAATTTAGTTGATTTCACAATATGATGAATGATTGCAGTTCCTTTACGAACCTGATAAGAATGCAAATGTTATGTTGGGAATACAGTGATGCCATTCAGCCAATTAGGAAATGAGATCACAGATAGTAGCTACTTTCATCTAGGAAATACATAAACAGTTGCAAAGGGCAATTGTTTCGACAATTCTAGATTATAAACTGCCAAGTGCTCTTAATTACCCACAGCTTTGCCCAGAAATGTTCCTACAAACAAAGCATTAATTATGAGTTCTCTTGCAGAAAGCAACATAAGCCACGGAACAACGGCTGTCTGTTTTAGCCTACTGTCAGAACACCAAAGGGAATAAAATAGGTGGTGCTGGTCATGTTGTTCCGATCGACGAATGTAAAACTGGAAGAACATCACGGTCAATTTTGATGATCATTGTTGTCACCAATTAGATGCAGATGAAAGTTTGACACTCTTTGCTTTAACTGAAAAGCATGTGGAGTCACCAGCATAATCCACAATAAATAAATAGCTGGGGGTTATGCTCACCTAACAGTAAACCACAGCCAGCATTTAGTGCACCCATAACAAATTACCACACAAACCATATTGGGAAAAGGTTCTATACTTGCATTTGTTGTTGCACAAATGATGTCTTTGTCACCCTACAGAAGTCACCCTCTAGCTGCGTGCAGTTTCCAAACAAAATGCTGGCATATGAATAACAAACACCACCGACTGACAAGCAATGTCATACCAGAGAATGCGAGAGTGTGTTCCTTAATGATGTTCAGGATTTCCTTTTTAAGCCTAAGTTTTTGATTCACAGGTTTAGCTTGTTATATGTATATAAGCTTAGCTTAATTAGAACGAGAGGTTATACCAAATCAGGCAAGTGAAGCAAGCATGAGTTCTTAAGCTTAAGTTTCTGATTCATGGGAGGTTAGGTTATCATTTCTTTATATAAGCTTAGGATAATTAGTAACCAGTGGTTATACCAAAGCACGTGAGTGAAGCAAGCATGCGTTCCTAAGCTTAGGTTTCTGATTCACGGGAGGTTAGGTTAGCTTTTTATATATACATGTAAAAGCTTAGGATAATTAGTAACCAGTGCAAAGCATGCAAGCCTTGCAGTTGCTTTAAGTTGTACACATCCATATGGTTTCTCACTATCATGTATACTGTATTCTCACACCCTCTGCAAGCCATTTTGCTTTGTGTAATATACTAACAACACACCTTTATATCAGCAGGAAGTGAAAATGAAGAAAACACTGCTAATCCCACAGATTTTGCTTCTCATTTAGGTTGGCAATTCCCATCACACACGTGCAGTAGCAGCAAGATGGCCATGTTTGTTGTTCTCATGCTGTAATTCTGCTATAAAACACCTAAAAGAGGTGGGCAGGTGAGCACCAGGTCTAAAAGAGATTCCACTCTAAACATCATCTACTGAGGTACTTTAAACACTCTCCTATGAGTTTGAATCTCTTTTCCAACACTTTTCATTACAGATGCAAGTAATGAATTTAAGCCTAAATTGGGTCATGATGGCAATCTCACTGGCATTCGATAAGACCAAATGGATGTGCTTGTGCACCAAACTGCAAAACTAGATCATTAGCTGATCGATAACATTTACGAAATTTATTTCAGTGTAGTAATAGTGCATTTAAGTGTGCATAAAACAAATAATTTAGATCATTTCATTGAATTCATGCATTGGTTTGTTTTAAGTTCATCTATATCATTTTACGAATTTGCAACATACATCTAGTAGATATGTCCGAAGAATATTTTACTGGGCAAATCTGCTCTTAGTCCTCTTCCTGGAAAATGGTTATAAAAGCAATAAAAATGTGAATAAATTATTAAGAGTGAGTTTAGAGGTGGATGTGATCTCTTCAATAGCTGGTGCCCACCCTTCTAGGTGTTTTACTTTTATAGGCAATTCACGTTATGAACACAACAAACGTAGCCATTTTTTCCCTAAATCACATGCAAAGTGGGAACTGCCAACCTAAATGAAAAGGTGAAATCCGCTAAATATGCGGTGTGTTGTTGTTACTAGAATTATTTCTTCTTCTTCTTCGTTTAGTGTTGCCGCTGACAAAAACGCAACGCATTCATAGTAAGAAAGACTATGCACCAAAATTGTAATTTTTGTTTTCTTTTTGTGAAAGTTTGTTATATAAAGTTTATTTCCATTAAATAAAGAAGTTCCTTTACTGTAACAGTGGTAGATAGTTAATGCAAGCTTACGTAGAAAAACCTAACCTAAGGCTAACTTTCCGTGAATTCAAAACGTAAGCTTATATAAAAAAAACTAAACCTAAACCAACCTAACATGAATCAGAAACCTAAGCTTCACTTGCATGCTTTGATGTAACCACTGGTAACTAATTACAAGGTTATATATATAAGAAACTAAACCTAACCTAACCTCCTGTGAATCAGAAACCTAACCTTCGGAACGCATGCATGCTTTTGTGACCACTGGTAACAAATTAAAGTAACAAATTAAAACAAGGATATATATATATATATAAACCTAAGCTTAGGAACGCAACTGCTACACTCCTCACCTTCTAAAAAACATCCCTCGGCTACGCTTTGAGGCTGAGGGCCCTCAATCTCTAGGTTACACCTTGAGGTTGAGTATCTTACAGGCTTTGGCGGCATTAGTTATTCATATGTTGCCAGCATTGCCTTAGAGCTAGCGTATGACATAGAGTGACATCTGTTGAGCTAGCGTATGACATAGAATGACATCTATTGGACATATAACACATTTTCCTCACTGAGGAAGAGGACTAAGAGCAGATTATCGTTTCACCGTTTTAAAGCTATGCGAGGAATTTCACTTGAATACCGTGAACTGGTGCATATGCACACCAGGTACAAAAGCCCTACTCTTATCTTGTAGGTCTTATGAGGCATCCGCCATTATAGTAAATTGGTTAACTCCACAACTTACTCTACCCAGAATGTAATATCATTCTTCGTACTCTTTTAAAACTTTTGTTACGAGTAAACCTATTAAATACGAAAGCACACATTAGATATCACTAAAAAAAATTAATCTACGCGAACCTTCGTATGGCTTCGTTGTTCAAGGAATGGAAAATAGAAAGGTAATTTTCAACCAAATTATGCTGAAAGCACTGATATCTCATACCTGTGAAAATACAACAATTCTATCTCCGTTATTTCTTGCACTGCTGCTTTTGTAATTTATTTTCTGTGTAATGTCCAATATTATAGTTATTTTTTTTTTCAAGTCACCACAATTCCCCCATGCTCTCTAAAGACGATATTGAATCAGGTGCACATCATTCAGCAAAAAGCAATATGGTGTCACTGCGACTAATACTAAAGCATAAGGCGGCAATACTTGTTATTGAAGCCGATATTGCGGACAGCCATCATCTTGTGTTACTATGTTTAAACATTATACACATCATCTGTCGAACTCATTGTCTTCTCAAGTTTTTCAAGTAAATAATAATGGAAAATGGAATCGAAGATATTGCTATCTAAGCGAATATTTAATACAACCACATTCTTTGGTCTATCAGACGTTACAATTGATAAAATGACAGAACTACACCAAACATCCAGGCAAAGTCGCGGCTTTATGTAACTACTATTTATTTGTCTAAAACTCCCGTTCATATAACAGAAGCCTAAAATATAGCTTTCGCCATTAGCCTAGAGCTTTCAGAGAATGTGAAATACCATTAATCAAAACATCGGTCATGGAATATTGCAATAATTATACGACTCCGTTCAAAGTCTAAGGAACAGTTTTTTTATTCTCACGTAATTTGATACTAAATCTTTCTTGCGATAGCTGCTACATGAGCTAATTAGTAAGGCGTTTCTTGTAGAAACGTATAAAGGTATAAAGTGCATGCACGATACTGTTATAACTAGAGCTAGGAGTTTTATGATAGGGCTTATATTACTTTCTCTACTACGTATAGTAAGTAGAAGTATTGTATTCCTCCCAAAAATTTGATACCGAGATTTCATCGGAAATATATGTTTTGAGACCCCCTGAATCCAAACCAAAAAGGATTTTTGGAAACATGACCGTGTGTGTGTCTGTGAACAGCATGACTCAGAAACGAACAGTCGGATAAACACCAAACTTGGTATTTGGTTTCAGTATCTTCCAGTATCTTCAGAAGGTTTTCAAGAAATCCCCCCCCCAGATTACTCTTTACATGGAACATTTTTCGAAATTTTAATTTTCTCAAAAATGTTTCTAACGATTTTGATTAAAATATCATATGTTTAAGATATTTTCATGACAAATAAAATGTACATCTCGAATTTTCTGGGAATGTCTCCAAAAATATTCCTCATTGTGAACGACTTTTGCATAACTAGTAAACCATAAGAGATAGACAAAATTTACTACACAAAAAAGTAGATCGCGTTAAAATACACAATTTATGTTATATGTTATGTTATGTTCGAGATATTGCTTGTTATTCCCTTAAATTTTCCAATACTCTTTCTCAAATGGGAATTCGTTATTCATTTTTACTTTCTCTACTACGTATAGTAAGTAGGGGAAGTATTGTATTCCACCCAAAATTTCGATACCTAGATTTCACCGGAAATACATGTTTTGAGACTCTCTGAATCCAAAAAAAGCATTTTTTGAAACATGTCCGTGTGTATGTCTGTGTGTCTGTGAACAGCATAACTCAAAAACGAAGAGTCGGATAAACACCAAACTTGGTATTTAGGTTCAGTATCTTTCAGAGATGCGACACGAACGTTTTCAAGAAAATCCCCCCACCCCAGACTACCGTTTACATGGAACATTTTTCGAAAATTTTAATTTTCTCAAAAACGGCTCTAACGATTTTAATTAAAATACCATACGTTTAAGATATTGTCATGACAAATAAAATGTATATCTCGAATTTTCTGGGAATGTCT
Source organism: Deroplatys truncata (assembly GCA_030765065.1). Classification (NCBI taxonomy): domain Eukaryota; kingdom Metazoa; phylum Arthropoda; class Insecta; order Mantodea; family Mantidae; genus Deroplatys; species Deroplatys truncata. The sequence goes on along the minus strand of CM060989.1, from coordinate 88,911,835 downwards.
CCAAAAGTATTCTTCATTATGAACGACTTTTGCATAACTGGTAAATCATAAGAGATAGACAAAATTTTACTACACGAAAAATGTAGATCGCGTTAAAATACACAATTTATGTCATATACATTTCTTTTGTTGAGTGAACCGTTTGCGAGATATTGCTTGTTATTCCCTTAAATTTTCCAATACTTATACTTTTTCTCAAATTCGTTATTCATTTTTTTATGTCCTGGACATGCAAAGAGAATGGAATGCGCCACATAGCAACCAGCGTTAAAATATTTGACTATCGCTTAAAACCTACCATATTCCCCTTGCATCTACAAGAAAATTATCAATAAGATTGACATCTCGATATCTCCATTAACATGAAGCATATGGAGAATAAGCGTTTGTATAAATAGTTTGTACAGGAGTAGAGAAAGTCATGTGAGTGTAACACATCAGAATTTTTTTATGTACTGGACATGCAAAGACAATGGAATGTTCCACATAGCAACCAGCTCTTAAAAGATTTGACTATCGCTTAAAGCCTAACATATTCCCCTTGTACCTACAAGAAAATTAGCAATAAGATTAACATCTGGATTAACATGAGGCATATAGAGAATAAGCGTTTATAAAAATGGTTTCTACAAGAGTAGAGAAAGTCGTGTGAGTGTAACACATCAGTTTTTTTCCGGTAAGAAAGTCACGTTCGTAAAATGCATATAAATGCTCGATTTGAAAAAACTAAATGAATTACTGTAATTTATTAAATCATATTTATGCATATATGGCCATTTCTCTCTGATAGAGCATATTTTAGTAAGCAAATGGTCATATGCGTTATATTTTCACTCTTTCAAGAAGAAAAGAACTTTCCCGGTGCATTTTATTTCTTCCGTGTTACATTTTTCAGCATTGTGCATCTCATTTTCTTTCCTTCCTCGCCTTTTTCGTTTGAATTCAAAATACGGACTTTACCCTTACGCATCAGTGAGTGTGTAACCTATTGTTACTCTGAGTTGCTCAAGTCATTCTGGGCCCTGGATTGCAGACATGTGTGTCATTGTGCTACTCAGCTTGTTGAAGTGTGCACAGTAAAGCTCAGACAAAATACCTAAAGTAAAGGGAAAGTATTCAAGTAAAATTACAACAGCTCATGTCTAAATATGATGAGAATGTATTTTCAACTCATGATAAAATACTGTATTGTAAACTGAGCGCCGTAAGAGAAACTGCTCAGAGGTAATTTAACGTTCAGTAGCATGTGGCAACCGATGAAAATAGAAAAACAACACAGCAAATGCTCCTCATGAGATCCCGCCAATCTTATTCACCATTCTGTGAAGAACATTATACAGCTTTTCCTTGTGCTAAATTCCCTTAAGTGTAGAAAAGGCTGTCTCTGGAAATTTAACCTGTGCAAAAAAGCTTGTGGGGTGATATATTTTGGAATGCCTATATGGCTTAAATATAATTCAACTGAAGTGGCCGCATTTAGGTTGCTGTGAAGAGCATGTGATATCGTAGCTTCTGCCCAAACTTGTAATTCATTACTATAAATACACATTTTCCTTCCGCACAAAAGAAATAAGGAAGAAGATAACTTCGTCTGAGGCAGCTATTTTCCAAAGTACTCAAACATTTCCAGCAGTTGAAATCTTAAAAAGGTGGAGTGGAGATGAGTCGATCTGGTCGGCTCGTGGTGAACCTAAGTGAGTTTTGCTATGTACCTACCCTTGGAAGGGCTTTACCATAGGTAGGATGGATTGTTATAGGGTGCTCTGTTTCTATAGGCTCCTCAGTGGTTGCCTATTCAGGAGCAGCGGCAGTGCCCTGCTCCGCTGGTGTTTATTTTTCTTTAAATTTTGAGTGGTTGAATTTTGTTGACCACTCCCAGTGGGGGAGGGGGGAGTACTTAGTGACAACATGTTTTGTTGTTGGCAGGGTTAAAGCCATCGTTACCGGGGATGCCCGCAAGTCATGCGAGGAACCGGTAGCGTCTGTATTGACGTTCTTGAGATAAGTAGTCCCCCAGGGATCTGACAAGGGCGTTATCATGGTAAATCAATTTGCCGTAAAATTTTGTTGCCCGGTGTCTAATCACGTCCTCCACATACGGGAGGGCCGAGGTTTCATGTAGTAGCCTGACTGGAAAGCGACGACGGACAGAATAGATGGACCGAAGTCCCCTATTCCGAATCCGCTGTAACCAGAAAAGCCAGGAATCTGCTGCCATGCCCCACACCTCACAGCCATAGAGCATCAGAGGTAATATAAGTGCTTTATAAAGGCGTAAGTTTAAGTGAACCAGCATGTTGGAAGCTAGAACCGGGTATAAGGCAGCTACCGCCCCCTTAGCCCTGTTCGTTGTTTCCCGCACGTGTTCACGAAAGGTTAGGTCCTTATCTAGAGTGACACCTAAATAGCGTAAGGAAGTCCCCCACTCTATCCTTTGGTCACGGTAGGTGAAGGTTGGTCTGTCTGCAGCGGGGATTCTTCTCTTGGCGAGCAGAACAGCTTGGCTTTTGCTCGGATTAACGGACATCCGCCACTGTCTGCACCAGAGTTCGACGAGACGGAGGTGTAGTTGTATAGGGTTGAAGGCTCTGAGAATGTGTCTGTTGGTAGTGTACAGCAGGACATCATCAGCAAACTGGGCCATATTGACGTCCTGCACCACTGGAAAGTCTGCCATGTACAGACTTGACAGTGTGGGAGATAGTACAGAGCCTTCGAGGACTCCGCCTCGTATAGGTTTTTGTGTTGATGTTTTCCCCGCTACTACTACTACCACTACCACTACCACTACTATAAAGAAGCGTTGGTGTAGGAAACTGTGTACAATGTTGATGATTTGTCTATGTAGACCAAACTGAATCATTTTGTATAGGAGTCCCTCATGCCAGGTCGTTGAGACGGCCTTCTCCACGTCCAGAGACACCGCAGGAGTGAAAGCCCTGTCCTGGAAACCCAGGGCAGCAGCCTCCACCACCAGCAGCAGCTGCTGGGCGTTCGAGTGCCCAGGACGAAAACCAAACTGATGTGTTGGGATGGCTTGAATGTCAGCCAGTAGTGGCGTCCAGCGGTGTAGTATAAGCCCCACAAAAACTTTTGAGAGGGTGGGTAGGAGGCTGATGGAGCGGTAACTGGAGGAAGAGCCGGGCCCTTACCAGGCTTCGGAATGCACACCACCCGGGCCAACTTCCACTCGCGTGGAAAGTGTCCCAGGGTGATGCACATGTTAAAAACCTTAGTAAGAAAAAGTACGGCTCTGAAAGGAAGGTTGCGGAGCATGACGGGGTTCAGCCCGTCCTGTCCGCAAGCCTTTTTCGTATTGAGACGCCGGAGTGCGCCTTGAACTTCACTAAGGCGGATGAATGAAAGGAGATTCTCCGTTCCATCAGGAGGCAACCTAAATAGCGATCCACCTCGTGGTGGACGCGGGCAGTAAAATCGGCGTCCCGAGGGTCATCTCTGGGCCTGCAGGTGTCCTCAAGGTAGTTAGCGAGCACATTTGCTTTGGCTATGGGTTCGTATACAAGGCCTAGGTTACCTTGAAGCGGAGAGTTGTATTGATTGCGTTGGCGACGGAGGTTTTTAGCTATCCGCCAAACGTCACCACCATTGAGGTTCTGATGGGCCTCCCACGCTTGCACCCTGCGCTCACGCAGTCGGTCACGGACCCCTCGGCGAAGTTGCCGCAGAAACTCTCGATTATGGGGCGTTCGGTGGCGCTGGTATAGCCATCGGGCTGACCAGGAGCGGCGGATAAGGAGTTCTAGGTCCAGTGGTAGGACGTCAGGATGAGGAGGGGGAGATGTTAGGCTGGTGAGGTTATGAACCGTTCGCAACACTGTTTGTGGTTGTGAAGGATTTGACTACTGTCTCTAGGGAAGCAACATCTATAATCCTGGGGTTAGGCGGGATTGTTGCGTGGAGGCAACCCTTAACGCAGTCCCAATCAATTTCTCTGGTGTGACCAGAAAAATCGTTATGGCAACACGGGGTTGTGGTCGGAATGGAGCGCTGAGAGGGATGTGAGCGTGAGATGATAAGGATAGTGCTTGATGATCGCAAAGTCGATGACAGAGGGTAGTCCTCGACCTTGCGGATGATGGGTGGATTGCCAGGGACCGAGTACTCGAAGCTGTGGGTCTCTATCTATCATGCGAATTAATGTGTTGCCTATTGGATCCGCACGAGGGCCTGAATGCCAACGCTGATGTTTGGCATTGAAGTCCCCCGCCAGGATCACGCAAGGATGAAGGGCTAGTATGGATTGGTAGTCAGAAGGTACGAACAGCCTAGCAGGTGGGTGGTAGATAAAAGCTATAATAACCTCCGTGCCACCCAGTTCGACACACACCGCCGTCGCTTCAAGGGTTTGCAGGGGTGAAAGAGGGATGGGTTTGTGGACCACGTTTTGCCTCACAAGTACCACAGTACCGCCTCCAGGGCCAGGCACTAGGTCACCGCGATGACAAACTTAGCCAGGTAGACGGAATGGGATGTCGGGACGCAAATGTGTCTCGGATACTAAAATGAGGTTCTACGCATAGAGGTTGGCAAAGCGATGGAGCTCATCCCTCTGGTTCCTTACACCATTGGCGTTCCAAAATACGAAAGGGAAGGAGGTTCGAGACCTAGTTCCGTCCGCCGTTTTGGAGCAACGGTGCAAGGGAGAGCAAAAAGGTGAGTCCCTCAAAGAGGATCATCGCCTTGCTGGTTGGGTCTGTGGCCTGAAGAAACTTGGTGATGAGTTCCTGAACTCGAAGACCACGGTCTTGTAGCAACACCTGCAGCCACCGCGTCAAGCCCACGAAATCAACACCAGGGGTGGTTGTGGTCGGGTTTGGAGATGGTGCAGAGGTTGGAAGAGGCAGAGGGCGATCCCCATCCTCCTCGGCCCTGGAGGCGCAGGACCTGCAGCCACCGGCCCCTGCCGGTTCGAGTCGGACCCGGGGTCCGGCATCCTCCTCTTCTGCCTGGGTGGAGGTTTCTGCTGAGGTGGTTGGTCGTGTATTAGTGTTGGGAGTGTTTTGTGTGACACCCCGACCAAAGACCTTCTACGCGTACGAGACGCCCCTAGGTGCTGGTGTTGGTGGTGGTGGCGCTTACCTTGGCGCCTGACGTGTTGTAGTCCTGGTGGGCTGCATTCTGGGGTGCTGTGGATGGCTCCCGCCGTTGGTTTTCCACCCTCCTGGGTGGTGGCTCTGCTCGCTCTCTGGTTGGTTGTTGAGCGGATGGCCCACGCGACGAGCGCATGGAGGCCATCACCTTGAGGCGTGTCGAGCATCCACCGTAGCAAGCAATGTGTTCACCCTTGCAGTTTGCGCACGTGGGCACATCTGCGAGGGACCTTGGGCGGACATCTTTGGGATGCATGCCGCTGCACCGAAGGCAGCGCAGTAGACGGTGGCAGTAGTTGCTTGAGTGGTTGAAACCCAAGCAACGATGGCATTGTGCAGGGCCTTCAGGGCGGTGGGAGGCTTCTACTGTTACTCGGAGATAACAGATCAATGTGACTCGATCTATCTTGATCTCCGGGTTGTTTACCCTTTCCACTACTACTAAGAATAGGGGATGGAAATTTTATTGGGCTGCTGCCCAGCTGGAGCGGGTTTCGTGAGCTGCTTCACGAGACGGGCTTTATGCCCTGACGGATGAGGTCGTGCTCAATGTCCCCCACTAGTTTGTCCTCTGGTAGGCCTCTGATGACTCGCTTCAGGTCTCTGGTCTTGTCAAGGCCAAAGGTAAAGTGAGGAATGTCCTTTAGGGCACTCTGTAAAGAACAGATATTCCTAGGCTGGAAGACGTATCGGCTCTTCCTCCGGGTCACCGCGCACTCCTGGGAGAGAGTAGGCATGTCCTCCCTCAGGAAGCCCACCACTCCCTGGAAGGAGTCCACGATGATTGGTGGAATGTGGTGCCTTGACTGTCCGCCCACGGTGGGACTGCCAAATGCCCTTTTGCTCTGGCTGGCTGGTGGTAGTGGCTTTCCCTTTCTGTCCACTACACGGAAACCGTCATCACTGTTCTCTGAGGGAGCAGTGTGGTTGTCCTCGTCCCCCATAATGGAGGAGTGTACGGAGAAGACCGAAGCCTTGTCCGAATAAGCTGAATAACTGGTGACGTCACTGTCACCGTCCAAGTCCTCACCTCGGTGTTTTTTCCTGATCTCGGCGGTGAACGTTCACGTGAGAGGCCGTTGTCAGATGTTTCGGTCGAGGCCGAACAGTTGAAGTCCCCTTTTCCGCGTTGTCGGGGTCTCCTGGTGGTTTTTCTAGCTCTTCCAGACCCGGAGGCCTGGGAAGAACCGTTGGTGACACCAGTGCTGGTGCTGGGTACTGGCTCCTGCTCCTTCAAGACAGCGCCACTGGTAGTCTCGCTACTGGGAGCGGGTTTCATCATGTAGGATCGAGAACAAGGGTGAGAACGTACGCTGCGCACAGGTGCGCAGCGCACTCCTTACTCACTTAGTCACCACTTACCTACAGGCAGTGGGAGCTCACGGCGTGACAACAGAGGGCCGTACCTTGCCTTGCGGCAAGATGGCTTTGACCTTGTTGTTCGCCCGCTACTTGTTATCTCTGTTGGTCGAGATGTCACACGTTGCTCACTGCTTTAAAAAGGTTAAGTGGCTGATGTTTTATAATACCCAGTTAGAAACGCATGCATGGTTTCGTTCCTTCGCAAGCAGCAGCGGTGCCATCTAGGCGTGACCACGGCAACTTCGGGAGAGCACATGCCCCATACTTCTTTTTGCAGTATGGTTTTAGTTAAATGTACAAGTGAAACCTAATACTAATTGATTAATAATAGCATAATAACCTAACCCAATAATAAGTAAACGCTCGTACTACTGGCTGTCATATAACGTATGATTCACGATTATGGAATCGAGTTCAAGAAGAATCAGGTAAGAATCGAGAAACACGGCAACGTAGCAATTAAGAAGGCGCAAATTGTAAGGACGTTACAAACCAACGCGTTCTATGGCTTCCGGTCTCCAAATAAATCCGAATGGTTATGAAGAACAGTATCCTTGCTCCGTCGGGACCGTATCGTTAATATTAATTTTAGTGAATCGTCGTTCTCAAACTTACAAAGACTGAAACCGAATATATATAACTGAATATACATCCATAATCTAAAGCTCATAGGAATATATGTGAAAGATTATTTACTTGAATCAATAAATGGCCGCAAGAAAGATGAGCGGCAATAAGTGGTAGTGCAAACATTAATTTTGTAAATATTCTAATATAAGGGAACAAATAGCACTTACAGCACCCGAGAGTGACAAACTGAATAGACTAGTAGACAATGGTTCATTGAAATTAATATTATTTACAAACATAAAAATAAAAGCATACACATTCCCCTCTAAACTCATAATTTTGCTCCTGATTTGATAATTATTCACAACTAATTGCTGCTCTCTCTCTCTCTCTCTCTCTCTCTCTCTCTCTCATGCAGCAAAGAAATGGACTTTAGCAGCAGCTTGGAACCAAAATGAACAAGTACTCATGCCCAAAACCGAAGACAGAATAAAAAAAAGCAGAAAAATTGTACCGCAGAGAGAACTCTTTTCTGCCAAAAAGAAGGGAACTTCCCATTGCATTCTTCTTGCAAAACCAGATATAGCGGCAGCTCAGAACATAGCATTTATTTTCTGCAAGAGAAAAAAAATATTATTGGAAAATTCAAATCTCGGAAATGGTTCACTCAAAAAAAAAATGTGTGACAAACTGTGTGTTTTAACCAGATCTACATTTTTTGTGTGGTAAAATTTTGTCTATCTCTTACGGTTCACCAGTTATGCAAAATTCATTCGGAATGAAGACGACTTTTGGAAAAATTTCAAGAAAATTCAAGTTACACATTTCATTTACATTTTGAAAGATACTGAACCTAGATACCGAGTTTAGTATTTATTTGAATTTTCGTTTTTGAGTTATGCTGTTCAAAGGCACATGTCCACAGTCACACACACACACGGGCCTTTTTCTAAAAATTTTTTTTTGTTCACAGGAGGCCTCAAAACATGTATTTCCGATGAAATTTCGATATCAAATTTTTGGGTGGAAATACTTTGTCTACTTACTATACGTAGTAAAGAATGTAACAAAGAACTAGCTGTTCACTGGAAATTTAAATAAATATTATCTTTTTTATACAGAACACCTCAAATAGTGTATTTCTAATTATCTTCATGTATATACAATACCATCCAGTTCCAGTCATTCGGCTCTCTCCGCCGGCATTCGTATTTAAGCCCGATCTGTATATCGACTTCGCTTGGCTTACGGCGGCAAACCAGAGAGATCACACTTCTCCTTCTATACGCTATGCTAGAACTATTAACCTTTTTTGTTGTTGTAATGTTTGGTGTAAGCATTGTCTGTTTGCGTGGGGTTTTGTTTTTAGAGGAAGAGGATTCGCGTAAAAGAAAACCAAGGAATTTAATTGTCTGGGATAGGTATGTATGCCGAAATCATATGAATACGTAAGTATAAGTTGTTCTTCATATATTACAGTACAGCAACCTAAAACGTCTAATAACATACACCTGTTTTATAAAGTATGTCCATATCACGGTTCAGTCCTTAAATTAACAATTAACCCCTCTGGTACAATCTGTTGATAAATCTATGAAGTTTCCGTATCTTCTCTTTCAATTTCTTTCATTTCTACTAGATGGAACATCCTCTGAAAATAATCTACTACCTAGCAGCATTAACCATAACCACATAAATGAACACAAAGTGAACAAGAAGCAAAGAGCTAAAGATGTGATTGATCAATAACCACACATGTTCTCAATTTAATTCTGTTAAAAGAGACACGTGGACATTAATGGTCCCTGATTTGAGTACATTACGTATTTGTAACAAAATTTTATAACAAATATTCACAATGTTGCAGGGCAATTTAGTTATTCTTAATTATACCACATAATTCGTAGCAGCGGTGTTGACAACAAGTTTGAGTTAATCTCTATATGCTGCTGTTCTGTGCTTGGTACAGACTGCAACTGATAGGGTATTCAAACAAGTTATTCCGTTGAATTGAACATTGAGTTTTAAGCTACATCATCATAAATTTTAAAAGAAATAGGTACATGATATATAATGTAGATAAGCCACCCAAAAATATATATAACCAATGCAAAGGCATAAGCATCTATCACTCCTTTAATACAGTTAATTTAAAAATGATAAAAGCTGCTCTTGCAAATGAAACTTGGGAAAATACTTACATCGAGCAGGATCCGAACACTAAAGTAACATTATTTTATGACACACTAAATTCCTATGTTGACATATATTGTCCTCTCATTTTAACTTCAGCACAAAAGTAAAACAATAAAATCAAATCAACTCATTGAATAAACTCTCATATAAAGACACTGCACATTCTGCTAAAAATGGCTACAGAATATACAAATAGCAATAGTAATCTAAGAACAACAAATGACAAACTAAAAGCTCTCAAATGAACATACAACCTAGCAGTCACAATAGTCAAGCGAAATATTATCAGAGATAGAATCCAAAATTCCCCAAATATAAGCAAAACTATTTGGCAAATAATAAATGAATTTCGTAAACCCCCCAACCAGCACACTCAAGACTTGAGTCTTAAAATAGATAATAACACAATTACTGAACCTATAGCATTAGCTGATGCATTTAACACTTTCTTTGTTTCTGTAGGAGAAAACATAAATCAAAGAAACAATGTACACACAGGCTCAACTAATAATTCAAAAAATGCCTCGAGATTTTATCTCTATTCCACAGATACCATCAAAATAATAAAGTGCTTAAAACTGAAAAAAGCATTGGCATTGAAAGTATACCCATATCACTCATAAAAGAATGTAGTTTCGAGTTAGCGAAACCGCTTGTATCAATAATAAATTCATGCCTAGAAACATCGGTGTTCCCGGATGTACTAAAAATTGCAAAAGTAACACCAATATATAAAAAAGATGAGAGAAATAACATCAATAATTATAGACCTATATCGATACTGCCTGCTTTATCAAAAATTTTGGAACGGGTACTGCATAACAGAATAAGTAAATACATAATCAAATACAATTTATTACCTGAAGAACAAAATGGTTTTGTCAACAAAAGATCCACAATTACTACAACATCAGACTGCTTCGAAAATGTAATTAATGAAAGGGACTCTGGAAATTACACTGCTGGCATACTCCTGGATCTTACTAAAGCGTTTGACTGTGTGGATGTCAATATTTTAATGGACAAACTATTCATGTTAGGCTTTAGGGATTGGGGCATAAATTAATACACCATTACATGACCAATAGGAAACAACTAGTACAATTAAAAACCAACGATGGAGACTACAAATGAAAGTTACAAAATTTATTCTATGGAGTTCCGCAAGGCTCAATTTTGGTCCACTATTATTTATTTTATACATGCATGAGATTAAAGATAGAACACCTAGCCAATATAATACAATATGCAGATGCTACAACTATTATCATTAGTAGTAAAGACATAGAAACACATGAAACAAATACAAATGCCATAGTTAATTCTGTAACCATATATTTCAACGAATCAAACTTAAGCATAACTCCTACAAAATGTGACATGATACCTTTCGGATTCAAAAGTATAATAAACCCCCCCCCCCCAAACTAATAATTAACAACAAACCAGTTAAAAGTGTAAATGAGGTAAACCTTCTAGGATTAATAATAGACAAAACTTTAACATTCAATAGTCATATAGACAAACTAGCTTTAAATGTCAGCAAAAACTTATTTGTATTGAGATTCTTAAACAACTCCATCCCATGCTCTACAGCCAAAATAATATACTTTGCACTCATCCACTCACTCTTATCTTATGGAATTGAAATATGGGAAGTACCAACAAAACAAATTTCAATAGATTATTTATACTTAAAAAATGAGCAATCAGATATGTAGGGAATTTAAATTACAGAGATCCTTGCAGAAACACATTTAAATGTACAAAAATACTTACACTTCCAAGCCTATTTATTTATAGATCTATTCTTCATCTGGTTAATCATAAATTCCCTTTGAAAACTAATTCAGATATACATAGTTATGATACTAGAGGCAAAATAATCTTGTTATCCCTAACCATAGATTGTATACATACGAAAAGGTGCCCAGATATATGGGGATAAAACTATACGATGCATTACGAAACTCAATTAGGACCTGTAATAACCTAAACAAGTTCAAGACACTTTTAAAGAAATTTTTGACCGATAAAGCTTACTATAGCATAGATGAATACATAAATGAATTATAAATGTTATGTATTCTTTATAGCCTATAACTATTATAATCCAACTTCTGTATTAAACTACAGGGTTATTCTAAATTAGTTACCTGAAAGTATGAATGAATTGTTTTGAAACTGTTGACAGAAATTTATTCCAATGTTCATCAAACTTTATATGATATCATCAAGTTTTAAACATGCTCGGCAGACTTCGCTACATGCACTCTCTCGCTCGTCTGGCGGGGAAAATGTGAAGCACTCGTAACACTTAGAGCCTAGTAAGCAGTTGCCATGGAGTATTACAGCAGTGCAAAGCGTGCGCAGTGTTGCCTGTGGTTTCATGAAACTAAATCGCAAATTACCACACAAAGACGTTTTTGTGCAAAGTATCAAAAAACTCCCCTGCAGGTGAAAACTATCAAAACATGGTATGATCGATTCGTAGAAACAGGTTGTGTGGGACACCGAGAGAAAGAACAGGGATGCCCTCCTGTAGCAGGCCACATTGTGGAAGCCATGAGAAGAACTTATGCACAAAGTCCAAAGAAGTCTACAACTAGAGCAAATTTGGAGCTGACCATTCCACAACCTACGGTATGGAGAATTTTACGACTGCAGTGTAAGGGGTACAAGTTGCAACTGGTTCAGGCATTGAGTGCTAATGACAAGCTTAAATGTTATGAGTTCTGTGCAGACTTGCTGAACAGAATGGAAGAAGATGATGGTTTTCTTAATAAGATTGTGTTCAGTGACAAGGCAACTTTTCACCTTAGTGGTACAGTTAATCGTAACAATGTAAGGATATGGGGTACAGAGAAACCGACGGAATGCCTGGAACATACACGTGACTCACCAAAACCGAATATGTTTTGTGCGCTAAGCTCCGTGAAAGTGTATGGACCATTCTTTTTTTATGAGAAGACTGTGGCTGGTATCACATATCTAGATATGTTAGAAAACTACCTGATGCCACAGCTGCATGAAGATATGAGATATAATTTCATTTTTCAACAAGATGGAGCACCTCCTTGTTACCACCATGAGGTCACTACGTACCTATTCCATACCAATCCCGCTTGGATTGTACGTGGCGGGAACATAGCTTGGCCTCCATGATCTCCCAATTTAACACAACTGGATTTTAGTCTGTGGGGTTACATTAAAGATAACGTGTACAACCCTCCACTGCCGACCAATCTCGATGAGCTTTGTCAATGAATTAACGTAGCGGTAGCTCAGGTAGATGCGGACATGAACACACATATCTGGAATGAACTGTCGTACAGGTGGGATGTCAGCCGAGTGACAAAGGGGAGTCACATTGAAAATTTGTAAACATTGCATATAAAACTTAATGTCAATGTATGTAATGGAAATGACAAAAGGGAGTCACCTTGAACATTTGTAAACATTGCAAATAAAACTTAATGGAAATGACAAAAGGGAGCCACATTGAACATTTGTAAACACTGCAAATAAGACTTAGTATTAATGTATATAATGGAAATGAAAATCAACTACATAGGATAACTATGTATAATTCAGCTTTATTATCATGTAACTAATTTACAATAACCCGTAGTATATATAATTGTGAATGTTATATCTCTAAGTTTACTAGTGTTTATGATTGTGAACAACAAAGGTGACAAAAAACGACTTCCTTCTGCGAGTCACCAAATATGCAACACACACTGTCACTCAGCAGCATGTGAAAAGAAACAGACAGTTGCAGAGAGGGAATGGTGCCTGCAAGTCAAAATAACTCGTGAGTCACGTTTTCGCCACCTCTGGTGTACAACCACTATAATTTTATTGTTTTCATCATGGCCCATAAGACTTATATCCAACTCCATATTGAACTGGAAAGTGTATTTTACTATTATTTTTTTATTAATTTTATTATTTTATTGATGTTATGTATCTAAAATTAATCTTGCACAATTTAATAGTTTCTATGTTCATAAAATTTTCTGCTTCTAAATAACCACAGCAATTTAATGACTGACATAGCTCTTTTGTGATATTTTTAATCACTGTACTGAATTGCAATAATTTGAATTGAATTTTACCCATATGTCACATTATGTGATTTCAAATGTGAAAGAAGAGTAAAGCTTTTAACCCTCATGTATCAAATTATGCTTCTTCAAAGCTAAAACTAATTAAAGCACTTCTCACAAATTCATACTGGAGATTTTTACCCCAGTGTATCAAATTAAGCGATTTTAAATGTGAAACAAGAGTAAAGCTCTTCCCACAGATGTCCTACTTGAGACTATTTACCTTCATGTATCAAATTATGCCTATTCAAATATGTCAACTGAAAAAAGATCTTTTCACATATTTTGCAATTGTGAGGAATTTTACCCTCATGTATCCAGCTTCTGGATTCAACTTCAAATTGGACAGAAGAGTAAGCTCTTCCACATTTCATACTCGTGAGGGTTTTTTACCCTAATGGCAACTGAGCAAAGTTCCTATGACAAATTTTACACTTCAGAGGTTTTTACTCCAATGTATGAAATTATGCGCTTTCAAACTTGACCAGTAAACCTATTCTCAAAAATTTCCATTGGTACAAATTTTTACCATCATATATTCAAATATGTTGTTTCAATTTTGCCAGCAAGTTAAAGCAATTTCTAATTGTGAGGCCTTTAATGCTTGTGTACCAAATTATGTTTTTTTCAAATCTGACAACTAAAGATCTTCTCACAAATCTCGCACCAGTGAGGCTTGCTGCCCTCGTGTAAGCTCTTTCAATTTGTACAACTGTGTAAACTCTTCTCATAGGTTTCATATTTGTGAAGCTTTTTACCCTCATGTAACAAATTATGAAATTTCAAACATGACATCTAGTAAACCTCTTCTCACAAATTTTATACTGGTGAGGTTTTTTACCCTCATGTATCAAATTATGCTTTTTTAATCTCACAACTTAATAAAGTTCTCCTCACAAAGTTTATATTTGTGAGTCTTTTTACCCTCATGCATCAAATTATCTGAAAACTGAGTAAAGCAATTCTCACAAATTCACTTGAGAGTTTTTACCTCGGTGTATCAAATAATGCCCTTTCAAATTTGACAACTGAGTAAAACGCTTCTCACAAATTTCACACTGGTAAGGCTTTTTACCCTCATGTATCAAAAAATGCCTTTTTAAACATGTCAACCGAGTAAAGCTTTTCTCACATATTTCGCACTTGTGAGGCCTTTTACCCTCATGTATCAAATTATGGGATTTCAAACTTGACAACCGAGCAAAGCTCTTTTCACAAATTTCACATTTATGAGGATTTTTACCCTCATGTATCAAATTATGTTCTTTCAAACTTGACAAATGTCTAAAGTTCTTCTCACAAATTTCACACTTGTGAGGCTTTTTACCCTCATGTATCAAATTATGCTTTTTGAAATCTGAAAAACGAATAAAGCTCTTCTTACAAATTTCACATTCATGAGTTTTTTTGCCCTCGTGTATCAAATTATGCGATTTTAAATGAGACAACTGAGTAAAGCTCCTCTCACAAATTTCACATCTGTGAGGCTTTTTACCCTCATGTATCAAATTATGATCTTTCAAGCTTGACAAATGTCTAAAGCTCTTCTCACATATTTCACATTTGTGAGGCTTTTTACCCTCATGTATCAAATTATGCATTTTCAAAGATGAGAAGCAAGTAAAGCTCTTCTCACAAATTTCACATATGTAACGCTTTCTATCCTCATGTATTAAATTATGCTTTTTCAAATATGTCAAATGAGTAAAGCTCTTCTCACAAATTTCACACTTATGAGGCTTTTTACCCTCATGTAACAAATTATGCAATTTCAAAGATGATAAATGAGCAAAGCCCTTATCACAAATGCTACACTTGTGTGACCTTTCAACCATATGAATCAATAAAGGCCTGCTGTAAATTTTCCCTCTATCATGACATTTACGCAACTGTTCTGAGTGAACATGTTTTTCTACAGGTGGTATTTTTGTAAGATCACTTTCTGGACTTTCAGATTCAGGATCCTTTCCATAACTGAAGCTTGTGTTTTTTTTCCCAGAGGTTTTAGGAGAGGCCAATCGTGAATCATCACAGCTATTGCCATTAGGTGCTTTTGTGCATAATCTGAAATGTTGGAGGATTAAAAATTAGCTACAATATACACATTACAAGCCAATTAAATCTTAAATAGGAATCTCTTGTTTGCTAATGATTGTTAACACTAGGTACAAATTTTTCATATACAGCAACCTCACACTTCATATAGTCAAAATGACTTTGTGAATATGCAAAATTCTTATGTAATTAATAAAATCTTTTAAATGAAATACATGTTAGTGGTGATTGTAATGAAAGAATAATGAGTGTAATGAAGTTGTGTACAGTAAAAGAAACTAATAACGAGAGGTAAAAAAATCATGCACAATATAAAGGAAGAGAAAATACAGTTGTGACTCAAAATCAAGCAGATACAGTAAATGATTGTAAAAGCATAAATTCACATAATTTCCTTCATCAGAGAGCAATTCGCTATCAGAAAATAAGTGTAAACACAAGACTTATAAGATCTTGCATCACCAAAAAAATGCAGGAATTGAACAAATCATTGTAACTATTAGTCCGTCATTATAATATATTCTGAACATTGTATTATGGCAGAGGAAATAGAAATTAAATTGTTATGAAAATTATACTTTAGGGTCTAGTTTTTGCAGAAGAAAAGCACAAAAGTGGTAGGGTGGGAATTTACATTTGAAATGGGACGAAATATAAAGAAACAGGCTGTTATTGTGAAGAACGGTGTGGTGAATTATCTGCAATCGAAGTTACCTTAGACAACCAAAAAGCTTTCCTTAAAACATTAAAAGGATGTTTTAAATAACATTATTAAAATTAAGCATATTATGATTTTGTACAGTTTTTATGGTCACGTCACTAAGTTCTCAATGTCACTTCATAGTGATTTTGAATTTTCCATGTCACTTCACTTTTTTTACATTATAGCAGCATACCAAGGGTGGTATGTGAATTTCTTGTATTTCCAATTTGTGTTTGAGAGAGGCGTTAGAGTGGTGGAATGTGAAATTGCCTTGAGTTTTTCCTTCTTGTATATCATGTTGCTTATGAGATCTGAGTTGAATCCATTAGTTATTGCTATTTTTTCTATATGTTGTTGTTCTTTTAAAAATTCTTCTTTACTCAAGAGAACGCTATGCAACCGGTGGATTAAACTTCTAAAGACGGCTAGTTGGTGCGAAGTTGGGTTGCAACCATTTTTCTTTATGTAGTTGTCCACATTTATGTGTTTTCTATGTATGCCGAATTTAAAGCTGTTTTGATCTCTGGTTACAATAAGGTCCAGGAAGGGTAAGGTGGTGTTCTCTTCAATTTCGATTGTGAATTTAATGCTGTTCCTGAAGGTTCAACAGTTTCAAAGAGTTTTCTGTTAGTTTCTGTGGTATGGGCCTTGGGCCTTTAGAAAATTTGAACGAATCTTCCACAAATTGTAACTAGCTCCACAGAACAAATTCAGCTTGAAGAACTTACTAAACACACCTCTCAAAAATACCATCCCAAACACACTAAAATCTGGAATTTACCAGATCAGTTGTAAGGAATGTGAGAAATACTACATAGGAAAAACTAAAAAAAACTTGGAAACCAGACTTAAGGAACACCAAAAAAACATAAAACTAAAACAAATAGAGAAATCCGCTGTATCACACCATTTTTGGACTGAAAACCACAACATTGGCCAAAGTATAAAGTTGTTAAAACCCCTCACCACACCAATAGAATTGAACACCTGGGAAAAAATACACATCGTCAAAAACAGCAACGTCATTAATTTTGAAATCCCGCCTGTAAGCAATGTGTTAAAACTTTGTGCCCCCAACAACAGATGGCAACAGGGTCAGAATTTGCAGGATGAGGAAGAAGAGGACAGGGGAGAAAGCGACCCTTAGTGACCCAGTCGTTGAGGATGAATACCCTCGAAAACGTTTCCTGTTTTATGTAACTTTAATTGGTGAAGGTGAGTGTAAAAAAGTGTGACTCAATCTAAATCATGCTGAATACTTCACTGTTAATAACGCTTCTGTTTTTAATCTTTATCAAATTAAATGCTCAGAAATGAAAAGTGTAAAACATGAGTTCCCCAAGGTTTGGTTTTGGATTTCTCTTGTGTTTAATTTATATAAATGGCACAACATGTAGTGTTGGGAACAAAAATGTTAGGCTCATAATCTTCACAGATGACACTAATATACTTGTTACAAATATAATAATGATCATATTGTCCAGCTTTAAATAGAGGAAACCATTTTGCCATGGTTTATACAGATTAATTATAAGCAAGGAAAAAGAGCAGTCACAATGAGATTTCGGCATAACGACAATAAAGTATATCTCCTCTGGATATCATTTTGGAAAATATTATCACAATTGCAGCACATACCAGATTTTGAGGCATCTGGATAAATTAAAATTTGGAATGGACTGTTCACACAGATAATTTGAATTAAAAATTAAGTGAACTTTGCTATGCAATAAAAATATTTAAAAAATTAACAAATATGAGTTTAAGTAGCCTATTTTGCTTATTTTCACACTACTCCTTTAAAGTAGGGAATCATTTTTGGGGCAGCTCAAAAATGGCAGATAAGATATTTAAAAGACAAAAAGGGTTATAAAAATAATAGTGAATCAATAAAAACTTGCAAGCTGTAGAGAGTACTTTACAGAACGTAGAATTATATATATCATCATAAATAATTTTAAAACTCATTCTGTGATTCATTAGCATGACACAGCAAAAAGCGCAAATCCATCGGTAAATGTCATAATCAACATTGTAAAAATTCATTTACATATAACATGCAAAAATGTATAAGCTTCGGCTTTTTATAAATGAGTTAAATACAAGTAAACAATTTAAAACATATCTTAAGAATTTTTTAATTGTATAATGCTTTCCTTCCACAGGGTGGGTATGAAGTCCACCATCAAACTTCAAGGGGCAATTCCTGATTGGAAATGGAGCAGAAAAGTTCAGATCGCTTTGTGTATGAAATGCATAGTTTCCATGGTACATGATACTGAAGAATGACATCAAATAAAGAGCCCTGGCACACAGTACATGGCCTGAATCCCATCCATGTTACAGCAGATGTTCAAAGTGGCATCCATTGAATGCAATGCACACATTCACACATTGCATCATGGATCGCCTCGCTCATTTGAATGTTCTGGGCTGTGTCCAAATATTGTTAAAGGCTATGTGGACATGCTGTTGAAGGGTCTGAACATCAGAAAAACTCACCAAATAACGTTTTTTGGATGCCCCCTCATATAAAAATCCAGGGTAAGTCTGGTGAGTCATGGGATTTAGATTGAGCAGGTCTGAAACTGAAACAGCCTATTATATATTATGCTCTTGTAAAGCATTAACATCAAGGAGATATAAGATATTTGGGAAGCTTTTTATGGAACCAGAAGACTATTACCCCAACACACTATTGGGCAATAATATCTGGTGAGGGACACAGGACTCGTGTTAAGGGATAGCAATCATTCCAGGGTTAGTACAATAACCCTTTAGGCTGCAGTGCAACTGGAGATTTGGCAGATGGGTCCTAGTCCACAATCATAAAAACAAAACAAAATCTGGTGATCGATCAGGCCATGCAATGGGCTCTCACGTCCTGTCCAACATGTGAGGATGATGACGTTGAGATTTCAGTGAACATTAATGCGGAAGTTGGTTGGTACTCCATTGCCTGGAGTTTTTACCAGGGTTGTCCTCAAGATCATGGAGAATATGTTCTTCCATATCTCATGTATGTACAGTCTGTGGCCACCCAGAATGTCTGTCTATCTAAAAGGAGCATGCTTACACAAATGCCAGAAAATGGCTCCAAATGTTGTGTGATGTGGGTGGCCCTGTCTGTCAGGGTACATGCCTCAGTACATCTGTGCTACCTTGACCGTTTTCACTTGCTTGGCCATACAGGAACACCAACTCGGCGTGTACCTGGAATGAATACCGAAACACTATGCTTCTACATTCCTTATATCACACTATCTGCAACACACCAAAAGCACACTGCAAGTTGTGAGAGACTATCTGCAACAAACAAAATGTACACTGCAAGTTATGAATGTCATCAGTGTCATCTACCATGGAAACTATGCACTTATGGACACAAGATGATATGGACTTTTGAGCTACATTTCTAGTCAGGAATCACCACCTGAAGTTTATCAGTGGACTTAAAACTCACCCTGTATGAAGAAACTTTTAAAAACTTTTTAATTGAATAGTCCTTTTTCTCTATAAAGAAATTTTTATAACAATAGTTGACCGAATATGTATTCCACATTGTTCCCTTTTTCTATTCTTTAACTCTATGACATGTCCATTATCTTGCATAAGATGGAAAGAACAAATAAAGCAACAATATTATATATAACAACATTAGTATGAAAGCAAACCCATATGGTACAAAAGGCAAAGCATTGGAAGAGGCTTTGACTGACTACTCTTCCAGAACTTTTGCCATCTCCTATCTGGTAAGTCCTTAAACATTGGATTTATGTGCTTCTCTAGCAAAAGGGACTATAAAAAGTCAGCACAAAATAAGTATTAGTTATTTATGAGATAGTTACGAGTGAATTATGAGCAATTTGTAAGTGAGAGCTGTAAAGCAAAGCTTTTGATGCATTATGCATAATAAATAAAGTTTATTATGAGTTAACTGGTGTTCTTATTTGTCACAGTATAGATATCACTCGAGTAATTCTGGATGTTTCCCTACCATAATTTTCTCCCTTATGTACGTATATAATTTTTTTCTTCAGTATACACCGGTAATGTAGCTGATTACAACATACAATGCAGCAAAATGTACTTAAATAGGTTTATTACGTTTTGGCACGCAGAAACTTCAGTGCATGCACCTACAGAATTATAATAAAGTTAATTCAGAGGTTTGGATACTGTTTCATTTCACACACGTCTGCAGCATTTGATAAATGGCAATTCATGAAATAAGTGTAAGTCACAATTTGTATCATCATAAACAGGATTGAATGCTACATTTTAAGCTTTGTATTCTGTTTCCTTAAGTGTTACATTATGACAATCTATGAATATTGCTTGGAAGAAAATGTAACTGGCTTCTATCTTTACAAGCAGCAATCTCTGTGGAATAACAGCAACCAACCAGCTTTTGTTTCCACACACACATTCTCTGTAGAATTAACTATTTTCTACTCCATGGCATTCTCAATGAAAGATTTATAAACCCTTTTTAGTCTATAATTTATAAACTAAAATTACAAGGTGTTCTATAGCTCACAGAATTTATAGCAGAAATACTGGGGCTTTTCAATAATGAAAGTGCTAAAAAACTGGTGGAGTGGCTTTTGAGATTACCCTACATACAAGGGCAGTCCCAGAAGTACCCAAATTGACATACATATAGCGGCTGTTGTTTCAAACAAATGACTATGGTAGAAAGTATCACCCTTATAAAGCTTAAGTTTGATGATACTACGTTGTTTAGTAATTGTTTGGCAGCCATTAATAGTGAACTCTCTCAGTGAATTTGCAAACATGGATAAAACTGGCCATCGTTATGTGATACAATACTTTCATTTGAAAGGTCTTAGTCCAACTAATATTAAAGCTCAGCTAAATTATACTCTGGGGGAGTCTGCTCCTTTGTTTATAACAGTAAAATATTGGATGGCAGAGTTTAAGCAAGGCTGTATGAGTTGCCAAGACGAACATTGCAGTGGTCGGCCAAATAATTTAACCATGCCAGAAATTGTGAAGAAAATACACAAAATGGTATTGAATGACCGTCGACTGAAAGTGTGCAAGCATCGTAGGCATTTCAAAAAATGCTGTACATTGGACACTAACTGAAAATTTTGACATGAGAAAGCTGTGCGCAAGATAAGTGCTGCATTTGCTCACAATGGAACAAAAGCAACATCGTGAGGATGTTTCAGTCGAGTCTTTGACGATGTTTTGCTGCAATAAACCGAGTTTTTGCATCAATTCATAACCATGGATGAAAGATGGGTCCAACACTTCACACCTGAGATGAAGGAACAGTCAAAACAGTGGATAGAAAGGGGAGAATCGGCTTCAAATAAGGTGAAAACAGTTCCATCTGCAGTCAAGGTCATGGCGTCAGTTTTTGCGATGCGCGTGGGATAATTTTCATTGATTATCTTCAAAAAGGAAAGTCAATCTATAGTGAGTATTATGCAAATCTATTGCAGCATTTGAGTGATGAAATAAATAAAAAACGGCCACATTTAGCAAAAACGAAAGTTCTGTTTCATCCAGACAAATCGCCATGGCCAAAATCAATTTGTTTTTTTGTTTTGTTTAAGGGAGTTCAACTGCTAGGTCATTAGCGGACCAAAATCAATGAGTCAAAGTTAAAATTGCTTCCTCATGCACCCTATTTACTAGACTTAGCCCCCTCTGATTATTTTCTGTTTCCAAAGTTGAAGAAATGGCTTGGTGGTAAAAGATTTGCCAATAACAAGGAGGTGGAGCTTGCAGTTGACGGCTATTTTGCAGAACTCGACGGTTCTCACTATAAACAGGGTATCAAAGCTATTGAACATTGGTGGGAAAAGAGTATTGAGCTGAAAGGAGACTATGTAGAGAATGTTTTTCTAAAAAATTTTGTGTTTTCCTTGTTAAGTCGGGTACTTCTGGAACAACCCTCATACATATGTACGAACACAACACATACTTTATACACATACATGCATACACACAAGTTTCTCTCTTTATAATACTAGTATAGATAAATGTAGCATAAGAATCAAAGGTTACTTACTGAAACACCTGCCAAAAGTCAAGTCTTACCTTGGTGAATTTATTGAAGTAAAGTCCCCATCCTGCAACAGAGTAATGCAAATGTACAGTTTCACACAATCATCTATACAGCATTAGTTAAATGTCCTGCATCACATAGTTATCTTTAAAGTACCAGGTTTGTTTTATTTTTAAACTGATAACAGTATTAGGAGTTATGCAGAAACAAAGATTTGACAAGAAACCCTAGCAACGAAAAAAGTATTTAGATCTTGATAAATAATTTGATTTAAAGAACAGAGAACTGGCAACAGGAATGTACAACAAAGGTAAATCAAATCTATAACTGAGATAGCCCAATATTAAGGAAAATTTCTTGTGATACATTGACATGACTTTCTCTACCAATAACAAATTCACTTATGTTAGAATTCATGCACAGTTAAGCCCTATTCATGGTGAAAAGTACACATAGATGCAGCTTAAATGCAAGTTTTTACATGCATGTTATTTAATGAAAACATTCATACCATCATTACCATGCTACCTCTAGTTCTCAAGGTCGTGGGTTCAAGCCCGAAGAAAGGCAATGGATTATTTTGGGCGTAAAAATCCTTAGCATGGCTTCCTTCAGAAGGGAAGGGAAGTAAAGCCAGTAGTGTGACATAGATATATGGCACATAAAAGAACTTTAAACCTGATAAAGAAGACTGAGCAAAATTTCTGGTCTTTCACATCCAATATAGAATAGAACGCTAAGGACCATAGCAGTTAAAGAGCATCTATAATTAAAAGTCAATTTCTTTTATTCCTATTCACATAGTCACATAGGACTGCATACATAGAGGAAGAATCCTGCATTTCTTCCAGAGGTGTGCTGCAGGGGACTCACATGAGCCCCTTATTAAATATTTCTATTAGTTCTGAGCCCCTTGTTAAATTGCTTGTAAGCAGAAATCAATAAAATAGATAGTCTTTTATATTTTAAAAATATCATAGTTTACATTCAGCTAAAGTGATTGTTTGAAAATATTACAATGTAATGATATTTGAACTGATTGCTGGCAACTTTCTAAGGAATCATTAAGTTTTGGTTATCTTCATTGTCAAGGAGTGGCAACCACTAAACAGTAAAATTGAATTGCATAGGTATATGCCGTGACATCTGATGGTATAATAAAAAGCCTTGAATATTGTAGTTGCAATTTTGTTAATGTTTAATACAAGCCTTCTACTTTTTCTATCACAATGGGTGAGGAAATGACAGATACATCACAAGAACACTTCAGACTCATCCTTAGAAACAAACTGTTCACAGTGAAGCAAGAAATAACAGTTTGGACAGGTAACAATCTGTTTACTATTATTTGTTTAGTTCACTGTTGCTCCTCTTTGGTTGGCAGCACTGCAATAAGCAAGGCAGGAGTTCCCTCTGACACTCTTGTCTTGTTAAAAGAAAGATCAAGAAAAGTTTTGCAAATAGGATGTAATGTTGCATTGTCATTATTAATGCCAGTAATAATTTTTATGTCTTAATTACAACATAGTTTTTTTTCTCATTTGTTAGGTAAAATGAAACGTTATAATTGTAATGCAGAGAGGCAAAGTTTGTTAATGTGCTTTTTTAAGAGAAAAACCACAAATGAAACCAATGCAGGTGATTGTAAAAATGTAAGTTACCAATACATCTATTAGTGAATTAAATTTGAAAAACACGACAAACATGGTTTTGGAAAATCTCTTACGTGATGAAACATCGCAGGTATCAAGTTCTGGTTCTGAAGTAGAACCAAGTACAGAGATTCAAAATCTTGAAAGAGGAGTTTTAGTTTTAATAATAGTGATATGATCCCAGATTGTTGCTCAGATATTAAATTTGAACATTTCAAGAATCAATATGAATGATTCATCAAAATTCATAGGCTTTCATGACAGGTGTCAATATTAAATCAAGTATTATCTGCGCTTGTGGGCCGTGGTCTACTGGGCTCCTTCTTCTTCTTCTTCTTCCCAGATGTTTCATCTGCGACTATCGCAGACAGTATAAATACTGCAGGCCAGAGTGCATCAAGCAATCGCTGTCGAAACTTTTGCCAGAACACTTCGACCTATCCACTGCTACTGAAGATGTGTGCCGTAGTCACAGATGAAACGTCTGGGAAGGAGTCTAGCAGACCACGGCCCACAAGCCCGGATAATAGTTTATTTAATATGAATGATTGGTCAACAAAATAAAAAGCTGGGATGAAACATATGTTATGATGTAGCAAGCATGGGATTACAAAGGGACAAACATGCCCATTTGTCTAGTGAATGGGTGAACTCCATAGTAACTGTTAATGGAAAAACAAACAGAGATGGCAGGCATCTCTTAAAAAAAAATTAAGCAGCCTGCATTGTCAACATCATAATTAACAATGATTAAGATAATTAAACAATCAAATAAGAAAATGTTACACCATTGGTTGACAATATTAATAGTAAATTAATAGATACCACAATTAAAATTTTCAACATAGTTCGCTCTCTTGCAAAGAAAAACCAACCAATGTCCGATATCAATGTAAGAGAAAAATGACGACATACGTCACTGTCCAGAATCATGACTTTCAGCTACTCATATTATTGAGCATGTTTCTGAAAGATAAGAAAAATGTTATTCAACATCATTAAAGCTAATGCAAAAGTTTCCATAAAAATAGATGAGGCATCAATCTTTGCCAAACAGTGTACTTATTGTTTATTTACAATGTGCTATTGAACCCGAACCTGTTAATATAAAATATGTCAAATAATTTTCTACATAAATAGTTGTTTGGGTGGAAGGATTTTGTCGAAAACCTTCCTGTTGAAACCTCAGAAGATCTTAACGTAAACAGAGAGTATGGTATTTATCAGTTTTTTGTTTCTGAGCTACCACGTTCTCTCTCTAAGATGTGCATACATACACAAACTTATACACAGACCTTTTTGTTCTGTCCTTTCTTAAAAGTACTTCTTTTGGGTTCAGTGAAACTCAGAAGATGTAGTTGCAGTGAAATCTCAAAACTGGATTTTTGGGTGGGATACCTCTACTAACCATACACATATTATAGAGTAAGTAAAAATGCCTGAGATGTGTAGGAAGACAGCTGCAAGCAATAAATTGGGTTTTTATACACCAGTAACCTGGTTGTTGACATGTACTGGACTTATAAAGAAGTGTCTTAGAGTTCATAGATTGTATCCTACAAATTGTGAGCAGATTATTAATAACTAGCTGGCTTATCTAAATTCATACAGCTAAGTTTTTAAATTGGAATGATGAACTGATTTCATTTACTTCCCCCATTCTTTATAATATTATTGTGCAGTGTTCTAAAAGATTTTTATGGTAAATCCTCCTCCCCTTTTCCCTTAAAATTGTAATTTCATACAGCCTTGGCCATTCCTAATAAGGGATAAACAATTACCTGATATTCATGCAATTAGATGTGAAACATGGTGGAACATTTGGCTTCCTTAATCTTCACCCCCTAAGTTTCAGAAATGCTGCACAGCATAAAATTACCCTTTGTCGTGGAATAATCATGGATTAGAATGGTCTAGTAAGCTTCTGGGTAATCATGGCATGTGGAATTTTAAACCTCTCTACCTTCTTCTCTTTGGTCCCATAGTTATTTAGTAACAGCTACCAGTTTTCACATAATACATAAACCTTTCACATACAACACAACTGAGGTGAAGCTGGTAAATATGAAAATTCTACATTCCCACGTCACCAAGTTAACCAACCTTTGTGAAAAGACACGGTCTGCAAACACCAAGAAAAAAAATCTTTGATGTTGTTAATTATAAAATATCAACTCACTGATTTCCAATGTTAGCTGGATACTTCTCTCTTTTAACAATTATTTGACATACATTGCTAATAAACTTGATTAAAATATATAAACA
Source organism: Deroplatys truncata (assembly GCA_030765065.1). Lineage (NCBI taxonomy): Eukaryota > Metazoa > Arthropoda > Insecta > Mantodea > Mantidae > Deroplatys > Deroplatys truncata. The sequence continues at coordinate 88,885,766 of CM060989.1, read as the reverse complement.
AAATAAAACAACACTTTCTTACATAAGGGTTATTTTAATATTTTTCAGGTTGGTATCTTACCATTATTAACAGATTCTATTCCGTTTTGTTCTGTCCTAGCTTTAAATATGAGGTGTGATCAAAAAGTTTCTGGAATGACGTCATAAATATTACACAACAGTTTGTTTTGTGTCATCTACACTGTCACCCTCCAAGTAGTCTCCTTGGGAGTTGATACACTTGTCCCAGTGCTTCTGCCACTGCTGGAAGCACTTCTGGAAGTCCTCTTCTTTCAACATGTTCACAGCCTTCTGTGATTCGTGATGGATGACATCAATGTCCTCAAAACGGTGTCCTCGGAGCCACATTTCAAGTCGCGGAAAAAGTAAAAAGTCAGCTGGTGCCAAATCTGCAGAATAGGCAGGATGGGGAACAGTATTCATCCTATTTTATCCAAAAAATTGGTGAACAGAAAGAGCTTTGTGCGCGGGCACATTGTCATGAGGCAGGAACCAGTCACCACTCCTCCATTTCTCCGGCCGTTTCTGTCGCACATTCTCCCTTAATCTTTGCAGCACTTGTTTGTAGAACACTTGATTCACTGTTTGACCCTATAGCACAAATTCCTTATGTACAATGCCTTTAATGTCAAACAACACAATCATCATTGACTTCACTTTGGATTGAACTTGTCTGGCCTTTTTTGGGTGTGGAGATGTACGACTCTTACATTGTGAAGATTGTTGCTTCGTTTCTGGTTCATACCCATAAATCCACATTTCATCACCAGTAATCATTTTCTCCATAAACTGTGGATCATTTTTGTAGCTGTTCTTTAAGATCTGTGCAGGCAATCACACAGTTTTCCTTTTGGTCATTTGAAAGCAGGCGGGGCTCAAACTTGGCGGCAATTCTTCTCATGTCCAAATTGTCTTTTAAAATGCTTTGAACACTTCCAAAGAAGAGTCCTAATGAGTCAGAAAGTTCTCTTATTGTAATGCGCCTATCATTTAAGACCATTTCCCTCACCTGATTGATATTTGCATCAGTTTTGCTGGAACATGGTCGCCCCAAACAATCTGCATCTTTAACTGATGTCACACCACTTTTAAATTTTGAAAACCACTCAAATGCTGGAGTTTTGCCCATAACTTCCTTCCCATAAGCTGTTCTTAACATTTCATAGGCTTCTGTTGCAGTTTTACCGAGTTTAAAGCAAAATTTGATGTTCGTATTTTGTTCTTTGCAATCTGACATTTTTGCTACACAGAAAAATTGCAACACCTGCAAAACACGTGTTCACTTCAGAGCGTCTACCTTGTCACTGCATGGTCACAGGAAGTCACATGACCTCTCATTTTTGTTGGGCAGGAACGCTGCATGTACATTCTGGGTAAGAATTAAAGAAATCTCAGTGTCAGCATTGTTGTGAAGCCATTCCAGAAACCTTTTGATCACACTTCGTAATGTCCATCTATGTATAGTGCTTGGAATTAAAATTTGCCTCTTTTGTCTTATTTTAGATGCATTTTCTGTGGAATAACAACTATTTTCTACTCCATGGGAAACATAATGAAAATCAAAGCATTCTTCGCATTTATGATCTTTTATAACTCCAATGTGTTTATATTCTAGTACATAAGCATCATAAATCTGTTTTAGTCTTTTAGTAACCTATGAATTGGAATGAGGTGTTTTAAAAGGCCTTTCAATTTTGAAAAAAATTATCAAAATTAGTTCAGTGGTTTTTTGGGACACACACACAAATTTTCTCTCTTTATATTATTAGTAGTGATAAACTAAAGAAACAATAAATCCAAATGGGTTTTCAGATAGTTTTGTCCACAATCCAGTTGTATCTGAATATATTCTATAGAACAGTCTATTCCAATTATATCAAAGAGGTTTGAGATAAGTGGACTGTAAAAGTGACAATGTTCAATTTTCTCCCTTAAGTATTCAAATACTCATACATAATAATATATACCATTCATTATACAGAAGTGAGTGTGTGCTACAAAAATTTTTGATAAATCTTTAACCAATAAGCATGTTTGTCCTGGAGGACATACATCATAAAACTTTCTAATCATTTTCATTTTATTTACAACTAATTTGGTATTTTTCAACTAGGAGGTAAGTATAAGTGATCATCATATGATACACTATCACAATATCAGTATTTCTGGTATGATTTCAACAAAACATCCTTCAAGTAACTTATAATTTTCAAGAACTATTACACCTTTACCTCCAACATTTTTAAATACATCTGGCACACACTGTACACATCTATAAAACATCTTGTTGCATTTATTCATTTTTATTACATAATTCAAATACTTTATCAAGTGCATAATAAATAAAAATTCTAACTGCAGTAGACTTCAACAAAACTTACCTTAATGTCATCACAATCAGATGAAGTGTTTGTTTCCAGCCACCAAGGTTCTTCTTTAATTTCTACTTCTTTATCCATTTGATGATCATTGTATTTATTAAACTTCATTACAGGATCCTCTGGAAGAAATTCTCTCTCATTGTGTGAACCAAAGTCTGGAACCCAAGTCTGCTCCTCAGTTTCTGTTTTCATATCTATCTGGTAGTTGTTGCCACATGTAACAGTTTCAGACTTAATCTGCTTTATGAAATATTGTGTAAAACAATGTCTCTCTTTCTCTGAACAAAAGTCTGGAAAAGGAGCATCTGATTTAAAATCTGTTTTGACTGTCACATCACAACCATCGTCCAAAAGCACAGCATCACTGACTGAGTTCATTGTAATATTCTTGGTAGAGAACTTTGTGTCATTCTGTAAGTCTAAGTCTTCTGAAAGAGGATCCTCTTCTTTGATTTTCATTTTGGTATCCATTTCAGAACTGTTGCTAAGTCTGCGGGGAAACAAACACATCATGAACATGAGAAAAATAGCAAGCAAAATGTAGAATACCTGTATAGTCACGAGGCAGGACTCCTGAACATAGTTGGTGGTGTGTGTCTGTAATGCCCAACTTCCTACTATCCTCTTTAAAGCATTAGCTCAACTCACATATTTTTCTAACACGATACACTTAATAACTGCATATAGTTGTTTAAGTTACTGTACCACCTAAACTCCCCCCTCCGCAGTCATTGGCTATCTCAAATGTCTACTAAAACCTGAGGCAGTATTTTAATACCTGATTAATTTCAATTGTGTTTTACAATAAGTAGATTCAATAACAGCCCGCCTTGAAACAATATGTATGTAATAATTATTTAAATTGTATGTAACAGTCATTGCATATGCTTATTTTTATTGTAAACATGTTTTATTAATGTTATGTGAATACATTATATACTTTAATAATGCAAGAGCTGTGAGAATCATAAGTTTTGAGTTGCTAACAATGAGGTAATAATGAGGTAACCTTGTAGCAATAATGAGTTACAGTGTTTGAAAAGTTACCAGTTATGATTATATCAAAGATAAGGTAAATTCAATAACAGTTTAAAATTAGCTAATCAATAGCAAGGAAAAACGTTTAAGTAAAATGCAAATATTCTATTGGACTAGAATTAGCCAATCAAAGACTTGAAATACCAAAGCTTATAGGTTTAACCGTTTAAAGTTGCTCAGTTGCTGGCAAGCCTTGGTAGTGAACAGATGTAAGCTGTGTTCTCTACGAGTGAAACGTAAAATATGTTTACGTACTAAGTGAAAGTATTGAAGATTCTCACAGTTCTTAGAACAAGTGTAGTTCTTGATAAAAATGTGCAAGAATTAATAAAAGAAATGAACTTTAAAAGTTAAATTCTGTGATGTCTACAATCATTGTCATACAGCGCCCTGCATAAGATATACATGGCTCTACAAACAAGACTGACGCATCCGAGGCAAATTCAAACATAAATAATATATAGAAGCAGTGCTAATAACAAAGTTAAATATTATAGTGTAAACCTTGGAGTGTAATAACAAAAACACATCTAGAAATCAGCTTCTCATACATACGAACATATTGCGTAATAACAGTAACTATTACATAATCAACAAATTCAAATCGACGCCCAAAGCATGTTTCAGGAACTCATTAAATGCAACTAAATAAAATATTACATAAAATACAATTACATAAGCATACCAACTTCTTCAAGTATAAACATATATATTACGCGAAGCAAATAACGATCACGTTAAATATTTACGTAAAAAAATATTTACGTGAACTAAACAACTACTTCAAATCATACACCCATTAACTGTATGGTGATGAGACAAGACTACTGTGACTGTTACTGTCCCACCCTCACTCCCTTGTCTGCAGTCATTGGCTCATTTTACATACCTTCTAACAGCATACACTCAGTAACTGTCTCATGTAACAATAAATACATAATTATGATCAAATTGAGCTTTATTTATCGCCGCTCTGCAACTACTATGGTCCTTAGCATCCCATTCCATTTTGGGCATGAAAGACTGGAAATTTTGCTCAGAGGCCTCTTTCAGACTTGAGTTTCTTTAATGTGCCCTAAATCTACGGCACAGGATACTTCTCTTCCTAAGGAAGCCATGCTAAGGATTTTTATGCCCAAAAAGAATCCATCGCCCTCTGTTGGGTTTGAACATACCTCGGGAACCAGAAGCTAGCGTAGTACCCCTAGACCACAGAGGATGACAAACAGAAAAAGAAAAAACAAACAAAAATAAGATCAACTTCATGTTAATCCAGATAAACATTTGCTCAAATCGTTGCATTACAAACTTCATTGCAGGTACAAGACAGATACAGAGAGAGAAATCATAGTGAAATTTTTAAAAATCTTATGTAATTCATACACAGTAATTTTTTCATGAGTTATCACTTATTTTTTATGCAACTTTTATGAACTAAGCTTACAAAAGCTTACTACTTTCTCTAGTACTTAACTACAGTAAGTAGAGGAAATATTGCATTCCACCCAAAAATTTGATACAGAAATTTAACTGTAAATACAAGTTATGAGGACCCCTGAATTAAAAAATTACAATTTTGCATGTGTGTGCATGAGTAAATCAAAAGAAAAAAGTTGGATGAATACCAAACTTGGTATTTAGTTCGCAATCATTCAGGGATGTGGCACAAACATTTTTAAAAAAATCCCTCCACCCCAAACTAAACTTCATATGGAAAAATTCATATTATTTTTGATTTTCTCAAAAAAGCTTTAACAATTTTTAATTAAAATACTGCTGCTACATGAAAACAAAATGTAAATATTGAATTCTTTTGGGAATAGTCTGTGAAGTCGCCTTCATTCTTAATGACTTCTATATAATTGGTAAACCATAAGAGATGGACACAATTTCAATATACAAACAAATTTACACCTTGGAATTTTCGAATACTTATACTTTTTTGCTTTCTATACATGGTTGAGATTCCCAAAATAGAGAGAGAGAAAAAAAAAACATTTTTAGAAAAATGTGGGTATGAACAGCATAACTGAAAAGCATCATCTTCCAAGATATGACCTTAAGATTTTCAAGAAAGTCCCCCCCCCCCACTGTAAACTATTCTTTACTAGAAAAAAATGTTTTTCCCTAAAAAATTTCACTAATAATTTTTACTAAAATACTCTATGTTTAAGATATTTGCATGACTAATTAAATCTTTTATCATTAAGTTTCTGGAAATAGCCTGTGAAGTACCCTTTTTTCTGATTTACTTTTATATAATAAAATATTAAACTATGATAGACTAAATCTTACTACACAAAAAATATAGATCTCTCTGAAAAACACAATTTATTTCAAATAGCTTTAACTGTAGCATCGAGCGTATCTTAAATACCCATTATTGGAGAAGCTTTCGAACACATGATATATGAAATATTGTAAGTCCAAGGTGCACAGATGACCATGTGCAATCAAACTGAAATGACAGATGACAACTATCCGTAATGCATTTCTTATTGCAGCCAACATGCATGATATATGCAACAATATAGCCAATTTCTGCAAAATTTCCCCTTAAATTGCACAATAGTGGAAGTAATTATCAGTAGCCCACCTCCGTGGTGTGGAGGTAGCATGTGTGCCTCACATTCCCTAAGTCCAGAATTCAAAACTTGATTATGGCAAGTTACCTTTCTGAGGCTTTTCCCATATCCTGAAGAGATTAATGTTGAGTAACTTTAAGCTCTATGGATCCCAGTATCATTTAAACCATTTCATTCATTTATTATGAAATGACCTACCGAGTTAAAGGATGTTATATATAAAAAATCTGATGTGTTACACTCACATGACCTTCTCTACTCTTGTACAAACCATTTTTACAAACGCTTATTCTCCATATGCTTCATGTTAATCGAGATATCGAGATGTTAATCTTACTGCTAATTTTCTTGTAGCTGCAAGGGGAAATGGTAGGCTTTAAGTGTTTAAGAGCTGGTAGCTATGTGCAGTATTCCATTCTCTTTGCATTATCAGTACCAAAAAAAACAATTTTTTATGTGTTACACTCACATGACTTTCTCTACTCTTGTACAAACTACTTTTACAAACTCTTATTCTCCATCTATTTCATATTAATCGAGATAAACATTTGCAGAAATGATCTTTTGACATGCAAAGAGAATTACATTTTACACATAGTGACCAGTTCTAAAAATATTTTACTATCGCTTAAGGCGTACTATGTTTCCCTTGTTTTGTTTTTGCAAGGGCAATATAGAAATATAGTAGCCTTTAAGCATAGACATCTCTCTTAATGGCTGGTTGTTATGTGCAGCACCATTCTCTTTGCCACAGATTAATACTCTTGGCATATCCAAGACAAAAAAATGAATAACGAATTCCCATTTGAGAAAAAGTATAAGTAGTGGAAAATTTAAGGGTATAACCAGCAATATCTCGAAAATGGTTCACTCAACAGCAAAAATGTATATGACATAAATTGTGTATTTTAATGCGATCTACATTTTTTGAGAAGTAAAACTTTGTCTATCACTTATGGTTTACCAGTTATGCAAAAGTAGTTCACAATGACGAATACTTTTGGAGACATTCCCAGAAAATTCAAGATACACATTTTATTTGTCATGAAAATATCTTAAACATATGATATTTTAATCAAAATCATCATAGCCATTTTTGAGAAAATTAAAATTTTTGAAAAATGTTCCATGTAAAGGGTAAACTGGGGTGGGGGGATTTTCTTGAAATCTTCTTGTCGCATCTCTGTAAGATACCGAACCTAAATACCAAGTTTGGTGTTTATTCGACTCTTCGTTTCTGAGTTATGCTGTTCACAGACACACATACACTCACACATGGACATGTTTCCAAAAATGCCTTTTTTGGATTCAGGGGGTCTCAAAACATATATTTCTGGTGAAATCTCGGTATCGAATGTTTGGGTGGAATATAACACATCCTCTACTTACTCTACATAGTAGAGAAAGTAAAAAAGATTAGTAGCCACTCAATTTTGGAAAGTCCTGACCATACTTGTCTGTGTGCAAAAGAACATAGTTTGAGAGGGCAAAATTATTACTTGATCAAATCCTATTCTCAAGCACTACTTTGCATACAAGGAGATCAATGTATGACCTCACCAACAGTATCTGACTGGTTTGGTTATTGTTGCAAAGTATGCATGAGCTCCAATAACAAAGTACAGCACAAAATTAGCTAGTCAGTGTAATTTAGTGACTAAAAAGGATTGTTGGCTGCACTGTTTTAAGTGAAGCAAGAAGGATAATTTTGCTACTCTGCATTCTTCACATGGATGTATATGCAGTAAGCAAATAAGTAATTATAAACTCTAAGTTATGTTAAGAAAGTGTTTTCCAGCATTAAATTATACTAACAATAATTATAAATACATATTAGACCAAAATGTGCTTAGAAAAAAGTATGCCATTTACACTGGACTTACAATTGAGTTTTATCTATGGACGCTCTTTAACTGCTGTGGTCCTCAGTATCCCATTCTATATTTGGGTGAAGGACCGGTAATTTTACCCAGAGGTCTCTTTATCAGGCTTGAGGTTCTTTTATGTGCTGTAAGCCTATGACACAGGACCATTGACTTTATTTCCCTTTCGAAGGAAGCATTGCCCTCCACTGGTTTGATGATGATGATGATGATGATATAGGAGTTAAGGGTACTAAACAGCTATGTCCATCAGCGCCCTTTCAATGTATAAAATTTTCAATCCAGAAATTAAAATCCGGGACACAAACCCGCTTATTCTAATCAATAAAAACATGTCAAAGACTAAAAACCACCACTAAAGACATAGTAAATAAAATAATAAAATATTAAATTATGTGTCAGGAACTATAGAAGTCAAGGGACTAGAGTGCCATATGTCCCCAGGGGAGAAGAGCTCCTCATTAAAACAGACAATATAAATTCACAAAACTAAAACACGCTCAGCACATTAAATGCGTCGACTAAAATTACTGTCATTGATAAAACATAAAAGATATTCTACAGTATGCGCGTCGTCTGCCAAAACGTTGGCTATACCAACAGGCAAAGACACACGAGCGCGCAATTGGGCTAAAACCTGACACTCTTAAAATATTACACACCATTAAGGGTGCCGCACACCGGCCACAGAGTGGTGCGGGATCGCCACTAAGCAAGTGTCTATGACTAAAAACGCAATGTCCGATACGAAGTCGTGTTAATACACCTCTTCCCGACGAGAAGCACGAGAAGAGCTGACACAGACAACCGGGAGAGGTTTAACCTCCCACAACTTGTTCCCCCTAAGTGCCGCCCACTCATCACGCCAATGCGAGAGGATGTGGTATCGTAAAATAACATAAGCACTGGTTTGAGCTCATGACCTCGGGAACTAGAGACTAGCATGGTAGCCATTACACCATAGAGGACAACATCACATGTTGGAATGCTCAGCCCTGTTATTAATAAGTGGTTTGAAATTTTCAGTCCTTTGTAATTTTTTTAAAGTGCTGCAATTATTCACTTGTTTCTTGCAAAGTCATGGAAAAACTATGAAATTTCAAATATAGCATATATAGACATATGACTATCAATTCTGCTTTTTTATCCCTCTTACACCTACAACAAAATGTGTAATGAAACTATTTCTGCAAAGGTTTAATTCATTTAACATACAGCAGATAGAAAATTCAGCTTTCTTAAAAAAAGGTTATAGTAGCTATATAAAAATTAAACAATAATGGATAGAGAAATTCACGTGAATATAACATAAGATTTTTGTAAATTCAAATAAATCACTTTTTGATATGCTAATATGAAATCCTCCATGGACCTTATGGTTTTCTTTGAATAAAATAAATGAAATATTCATCACATAATTTTACAGCCTCAACAAGTAACCTTATAACCTCATTTTCACTAGAGGATTTTGTAAACAAAAAATTAACATTAATGAAACTAACTGCTTATTTTCTGTAACGGGTGTTACCTGCTGCAATCATGTTTTTTACATACAATTCATTCCTACTTACCTTGAAAGTAATGTGTGATTGAATTCAGAAAGCTTCATAGTGTTTCCATCCGAAGTCAATAACCAACAACAAAAATAGCAGTGTCTCCATCTTAAGCCTGGTAAAAACATTTACCACATTAAAAAAGCTTATCAATACATAACTTATGAAACCACAAAAATATGACATATATGACACTTTTTCCTTAAGGGTAGTGTAATTCAGACTTTTAGTAAGTTAGGAGGAATTTCATTACTAAATTAAATATTTAGCTTCTGTTTGCATACAATGGCCCTTTACTACATGTTACGGGACTGATTAAATAGCCATTTATGGCTTTAAAATTTTTTATATTAAAAAGTATGTGTAGTATCGAAGTACAAATTGTAACAAAAAAAACTGAAATGTTCATATTATTTATCAAATTTCAGATACATTAACTTAATGCCTTACCCAACATTTCTTGCATGTGTATTTATATCTTAAGTAAAATTTGCTTCAAACATTATGTTAGATTTGTTCTTTATCTTTCATTTTATGGTATTATTACTTTTCAGTTGTGTTTTTTCACACACAATCAGTGCACATTTATGTTTGTTATACCATTGTTTATGCCTATTTACATTTATTTCTCCAGAAAAAAATGCATATTATTTATTTTAGCATGTATTCACAACATGTGGCATCCATTGCTTTTTGAGTTTGTTCCCTTATTTAAAATGCACATTACAACAAATGCATATATTTGTGTTCCACGCTTGCTTAGTGTCTAGTGGTGTGAAGATGAGACAGATGCGTAGTTGCACCTAAAAATGAAATGTTTCGTCATTTTCATAATTTTTAACCTAGGGCATTGAAAGTTGGCACAATCATTTAAAACATATGCACCTCTTTTCTGTATTTTTTTCAGAATACTTCGATTACCAAGTTTCATGCTTGTACTTCCTACATTTTAAAAAATCATTATGTACCAGTTTCTAAACTCCTACAAAAGCATTAAACTTGAAACCTTGTATGTGTATTATGCATATATAGAGTAACACTCCCCTACAGTTTGCTATTTTAATTTAGCTGATTTTTGTTTTAAAAAATTACTGTGTATGAAGTGAAGTTTAACATTTTTTTTTTTCAAACTCTTTAAATGTATAAAACTGATAAAATATTTTATTTTGAAATTTTGTCTGCAGGAAATTAAAGATATCAGCATTCTAAAGCTGTGTGCAAAGTATCATGTCTGTACTCACAATAGCTTTTTAATAAAAAGGTGGAGCAACACTGAAAATGTATGTTTTAAAAAAACCTAGTTTAAAGATTGTAATATAGTTATTTCACATGCCTAACCTCACAAGATGAATTCAACGCTACCCGCATCCATGGTCAGCATTCTCCTCAACCTCTGCATCTTTTCCATTTAAATTTTTCCTTTGCCTAGCTTATTTTCTGAAATTTTCCATTCCATACTCAACTGTCTGAATTCATCATTGGTCAATTTCTTGAAGAACTGTTTCCCTAAACACTACTGGACTGTAGCCAAATTGTTTCATTATCTTGATTCTGTCAATATTACCATTGTTATATACTAGAACAGCATCATATGTTGCTATTCTGACAATAGTTGCAGACACAAATATAGTCTTGGGGCACCATTTCCATATAAAATTGTCCAAAATTTCATAAATGATGATGAGATGGGATTTAAGGGCACTAAACATCGAAGGTGATTTCATTAGCGCCCTTATAAAGTATGACATTTAAAATCCCAAAACTAAAAAATGGACACAAACCTGCTTAGTCTAAAACACTAAAAAACATGGCAATTAAAACAATAAAAGACTAAAACATGTCAGGGACCAGAGCGCCATATGTCCCCAGGGGAGAAGAGCCCCCTTAAAAACTGACAATATAAAACCGTAAAAGATGCTCTGTGCATCAAATGCGCCAACTAAAGCCACTGTCAATAATTAAAACATAAAAGACAATCTACAGCATGCGCACCGTCTGCCAAAACGTTGGCTATGCCAACAGGAAGAGACACAAGAACGCGCAATGGAACTAAAACCTGACACAGTAAAATGTGACACACCGATAAGAGTGCCGCTCACTGCTCATAAAGTGGTGTGGGGTTACCACTAGGCAAGTGTCTATTACTAAAAAGGAAATGTCCGATGCAAAGGTGTGTTAAACTTATCTCTTCCTGACGAGAAGCACGGGAAGAGGTAGCCCAGACAACCGGGAGAGGTTTAACCTCCCGCAATTTAATCCCCATAAGGGCTGCCACTCATCGCGCCAATGTGAAGAGGATACAAGAACGTAAAAGGACACACAGATTAGTGGAGGGAACAATAGAAGTAAAACATCTGGCAGCGGTATCTGCAGACTGGTTGCCAGAGATGCCCACTTGTCCCGGAATCCACACAAAGGAGATGCTGATGCCAGAAGCACCAAGCAAGTGAAAGAGATCATGTATGTGCTGTATGAGTGGGTGGTAATTGTACAGCGCATTAATACTCTGAAGGGCGCTCAGAGAGTCTGTACAAAGAATACAGTGCCATAAGTCGTGCCTGCTGGATATACATAAGTGACTGATAAATACTAAAAAGTTTGGCAGTAAAAAGCGAACATTGCCACGGTAAACGAAAGGTAAAACTATGTTCACCAAAAACAAAGGTACACCCTACTCCAACATCAGTTTTAGACTCATCAGTATATATAAAATGAAAATCCCTTAATTGCGCCTGGAGTTCTAAAAACGTGATCTTAAGACTGAAGCAGGGGTCTCATTCTTCGGCATCGACGTTAACACAAGGTGACAGTGGGCCTCAGCGCGCAACCAAGGAGGAAACCAGGTTTTCACTCTGGGAAGGGCTGGCGCTGGCGTAACGTCCAAATGCCGAAGAAGCTGTCGTAACCAAACCCTGGGAGGCAGCAATGCAGAAGAGCTAACGAAATATTGCCGATCAAGCGAATCCTCAAAAAATAACTCGGACAGGTGGTCAGGTAAGCTGGAGAGTCGACATGCATAGCTGCACAAAAACATCTCACGCCTGAAAACATTTCATAAACATTTTGTTTTTCCATGAATACACTTTTGCTGTAGTTCAGGATTTGCAAAAAATCTATTAAGTAGCCCTGAGTGCATTCACTACAGCAATGGGTAAAGTATGTCTGCAGTTATATGGCTGTCCACCTTGCTGACTTTTTTATAAGTCCAAACCGGGATGACCCTCCAGTTGGACATAAGCCAAGTTCTGTATTTTCATTGGTTGAAAGTTTACGAAAGTATGTTGCCCAGACTGCTTGCTGCATGGTTCTACATTGCCAACGTTATTTCTAATTGGACTGCCATAGTAATTCTGCAGGTTATCAATTTCCACTTTGGTAAGCCTGCCTTTGACAACCTCAGGTTTACCATCCTCCAGAAGTATCTTTAGCAGTCTTCCTCCCATTCTCTTGTGTATATGGCCAGTGTATTCAAGCTTTCCTATCTTCTTGTCACCATACAGCCCACTTTCTATAACCTCCTTGAGTGCACTGGAATCCCCATCTGCCAGGTATTTAGTATACCGTACACCATGCTTCTCAATGGAACGTGCAAACATCATCTTCATCCCTGCTGATACCATACCCCCAATTGAACCACTACATGAACTTTCATGCTCCTTTCCCACTCTTGTTCTATCTTGGACTTTAGTTCTGTTGGCACAAGTATGACAAAACCCACTACATTCCTGCACATCTGACACTCTGCCTGTATGCACACTTATTACAGTGAAGTATGGCCACGTTTCATTCAAGTATTGTCACAGCTCACAAAAGATCAGTCATCAGCCTTATTGTTATGTTCTATTGCTTTCTGTGCAGCCCTGTGCATGATATCCTCATAAATTTTCTCTATAGCACTGTGGAGTTTGCAATTATAAGCATGAATTTTTAGGGAGGTACTGCATATTCATTACTCCACAGAATAAATTAGCACTTTCTCTCCCTAAACGTATGCATCTCATACCATATACCATTGTCAAGTTAGCTACATATATATCATTTAAAGCTTCAGATTGTTATCTGCCGCACAATGATTCACAAATTATGTGCAAATTACACACAAATCCACACCTGCCTATGTCATCAAACACTTTTAGGCAAGAATTGTTGCCAAAAAGCGAACATGCCCTAAAATTATTTCTGGCTATAGATAAAATTTAGATCAATTACTTTAAAACCACATGATCTTGCAAATCTATTTTTTGATCTACAGCTAGTATTGCTAATTTTTACTTTCCCTACTACCTATACTAAGAAGAGGAAGTATTGTATTCCACCCAAAAATTTGATACCAAGATTTCACTGGAAATACATGTTTTGAGATGCCCTGAATCCAAAAAAAGCATTTTTGGAAACATGTCTATGTGTGTGTCTGTGAACAGCATAACTCAGAAACGAACAGTCGGATAAACTCCAAACTTTGTAATTAGATTCAGTATCTTCCAGAGATGTGACACAAAGGTTTTCAAGACAATCCCCCACCCCAGATTACCCTTTACATGGAACATTTTTCGAAAATTTTAATTTTCTTAAAAATGGCTGTAACAATATGGATTAAAATATCATATGTTTAAGATTTTTCATGACAAATGAAATGTATATCTTGAATTTTCTGGCAAGTCTCCAAAAGTATTTGTGAACGACTTTTGCATAACTGGTAAACAATAAGAGATAGACAAAATTTTACTACACAAAAAATGTAGATCGCATTAAAATACACAATTTATGTCATATACATTTTTTTTGTTGAGTGAACAATTTTCAGGATATTGCTTGTTATTCCCTTAAATTTTCCAATACTTATACTTTTTCCCAAATTTGTTATTCATTTTTTTTGTCCTGGTAATGCAAAGAGAATGGAATACTCCACATAGCAACCAGCTCTTAAAACATTTGACTATCGCTTAAAGCCTACCAATTCCCCTTGCATCTACAAGAAAATTAGCAATACGATTAATATCTCGATATCTTGATTAACATGAAGTAGATGCAGAATAAGCATTTGTAAAAATAGTTTGTATAAGAGTAGAGAAAGTCATGTGAGCGTAACACATCAGATTTTTTCTGAAGTTTTCTTTTTGGAAGCACTTGGTGTTACAGTGTGAGCACTAACTTTTACCTTCTTTGTGTGTATGTCTTTTTAACTTTCTTAAACACTCTTTGTGACCTTCCCATTTTAAAACCTTAAATATGAACATGCAAAAAATCACAAAATCAATATTTCACCTCTAATCACAGTAGATACAACTCTGAAATAAACATAACCTCCACAAATTCACATCGCTTCCTGAATGCTGGAAGGAAATTGTAAAGACAGGAAATCTATTCCACAGCATTCTTGAAACTGGTTGTATTAGATCAGTCAGATTGCCTGTCTGAATTCAATGAAAATTTCAAAAATCTAGAGTGCTCCACATGGTCATCATAATACTTAAAGGCCATCGCACAAATTCACCATTTGGCATTGTAGACACAATTTGTATGGAGAAATTGTTTTCATATTCACTTGAAATTCAACAATGTTATTCCATATTGAAATATATAAAGAGTTCACATATCAAAACATACTTCACTTATGTTAGATGTTTAATATCAGAAAAAGTTTTTTGGAGACATTCGTATCTATCTTCAGTGTTAGTCTCTACCTTCATGACTAGTTGCCATTCCTCACTAATGTATTGTGACCTTGATGTCCTCTAGCCATAGTTCCACATAACTTCATTGGGTTCGTTTTGTGGTGGGATTTTAAAATTCCACAAACGAACTTCTTTTTTGCAGATATAAATCTTTTTGTAAATTTTCAATTCTAAAGCTGAAGTTACAGGTTTTAACAGTTTAGTAACCTATCCAATTTCATGATTATCCAACTAAAACTGGTGAACTACTGACTACTTATCTGTTTGTTTGTTTTTTGGTATTTCTTTAGTGTTCCTGTAATCTGGTGCTCAAATTTGTTATAGCTTTCTCTATATAAAATTTCTCACAATCATTACAGTTAATTTAATTAATTCCCACCAGGGTGTATGGGGGAGGTGGTGTGTGGTTCAAAAACACCCTCACCACGAACACCAAAACCAAGACCAACAAACCCTATAAGTCTACAAACTAGTGACCCTTCAATAATTAATACATGCAAGGTTGTACTAAAACTGCATGCCCTGCGGGCATGCCAGCTAGCTCCATGGTAAGAGGTTAATACATTTGCATGCTTGTACTGGAAAAATCTACAAATATTTATTTGGATGATAGACAACATGCAAATCCTCTCAAGGACAACATTTAAACATACATAAAAAGAAGTAACACCTGTCATTTCACCTTGAGCAGCAGTATAAATACCACAGCTTCCATCCAGTATGCCCACACACTATGTTACATGGCAAGTTTCCACATAAGCTCGCCATCTGCTGCTCAATCGATTGCTGGGATCAACCCACTGTGAAAAGTGGGTCAACAAAATCTCAACAATTTTCAAGACTGGGACTACTGCCCCAAGGACTTCAATTCATATCACCTACTGCTGCCAACACTTCAGAACCAGACAAATTAGCAACTGTAAGTAATAATGAATACATCTTGGTCAGATCAAACGCACCACCCAGACCAATACCAGAGCATAATAAACGAACCACTCACCTTCCCATTCCCCAATGCATCATACTGATTGACAACCTTAACACAAATAACCCTCGTACCCAAACCCAAATCCAGAACATTTTCAAAACACAAATTTAAAAACACTCTCACCAACTCCAACAAACCCTATAAATCTACAAACTGGCAACCCTTCAATATCTAATGCACCTAACCAAAACCTCCAACATAGCACCTCGTCTAGCCATCTGGACCAAAATCATACAACTGCTAATAGCATAACCGTGTGCAGCATGGTATCAGGAAAAAACCTTAAGCACACCTCCAGAAATCATGTTAACACCAGACATGGGATGCCTTCTGTCTGCAATCCTGGGAAACAAAGACAAACACATCAACTCAAACATCCCAATCCACCCACCAAACTGTGGGAGGAACAAAATGAAATTGTTTCGACAATATCGCATCCTCTCAAAATAAGCATTCATGAGATCCCCCAACCCTCGACGTCTCCGGAACCCCAGATCATGCCATCCACTTCTCCAAAGAAGAAACCAAAAATTGCTTCTCCTTCATCATCCACAAATCAAACCATCCTCACATCAACCAAAGGAATCTGTCCGTCCTTTATCGCATTTGACCATGGCAACCACTACCACTTCATCTATTCTGCCGCAAATCCAAGCAACAACCACTATTCCATCCAGCACATCCTTGACTTTATTGGAATCAAAGATGGAGGAACTGCAGAGGCTTATACAGGCCTACAACCAATCTGCTGGCTCCACCGGTTCATATCCTATTGCATCTGTAAAGGTCTTTCCACATTCCGCAAGTATGATTCTAGACTTCCCCACAGACTCTGAAAACCGTAAACAGCATAACTTCATCAGCACATCTGATGAGATAGATTAACACCTTTGAACCATGTGAGCAATATATGGAAGAAAAAAAGAGACATGTTCAAAACAAACATATCCTTCAGAAACACTTCACTAAATTACCTTCTAGAACTTCAGAGATCTGTTTTTAAATTTCTCTTACTTCTACCAATGTAGAAGCCCTTGCAGTTTTAACATTGAATTTGATATGTTTGTATTTTCTTAAATTATCTATTGTGTTGGACAAAGGTGTATTCAACATATTTCTTAAATTAAAGATATCACTGGCTGACCTTTCTATTGTATAGGTACAGAATTTTCCAAAAATATTTAATTTAAAAAATTATAATGCTCATATCATAAAAGATAGAGAATTCAAACCAGGCAGGTAGCAGCATGTTATGTTCCTACCCTTAACCTGCCAGTTCCTGTGTGATAAGTACAGAAACATAAAGTATCAGACTTTTACTGAAAAAGCTGTTTTCTTTGGAAAGTTTTGCCCATCAAAATCTAAAAATGATGTAATTTATGGAAAAAAATATACTGCACAGGATAATGTTTTTAAATCCGAAATTTATAACTAAACATTTCTACCATGTTATTTGCAACTTGGCAACAGCATGAGGGCACTAAAGCACAAATTTAACAGCAACATGCATACACTGAAATGTGGAAATCATTTCCCATTTCTTTTTAAACTCAATGTTAAGCGTTTGTGATATTGAAATTTGAAGTGATGGAAACTGAGAGCTTTAAGTTAAATCTGGCTTCAGAGTTTATAAGGATGCATTTCCCTGCATTGATGTCCACAAGAAAATTGCTGAAGCCAAGTTGTGTTTGACTGCCATGGCTAGACTTGTAAGGTAATTTATGTCATCTCTTCCAATTACAAATATTGTACATATGTATAATCTGTTCCC
Source organism: Deroplatys truncata (assembly GCA_030765065.1). Classification (NCBI taxonomy): domain Eukaryota; kingdom Metazoa; phylum Arthropoda; class Insecta; order Mantodea; family Mantidae; genus Deroplatys; species Deroplatys truncata. Next base: position 88,867,892 of record CM060989.1, on the reverse strand, counting down.
CCAGAGTTGCTTAAAATTGGTAACATATTGTCACGTTATACCGGTAAGGAGCTGGGTCTTGAATTTATTATTACACACCAATTGGTGATATCTTAATATTCGGTCACATTCTTCTAAATTTATGTAGAATCTTATTCTACTTATTTCTTAGTTTATGACATTTCTGTTAATCTTGTGTACGTGACCGGACGCTAGCGGTTGCTTATTTCCTAGGAGTGTTTCTTGGGATTTACAATGACGTCAACTTCCCCATGGAAACTCATGGAACAATGTTCCAGAAATGAATATGTGTATCCGGGAAAGTCATGCACTCTTGCGTAACTCTAGGGCAGCTTCGAACCATATACCGTAATATCCGCTCGGACAATATGGAGATCCCGATAGAAGCCGGGCTTCTATATAAGCAAGCGAGCAAGGCCCGCTTGCTCTCTTCTTCGGCTCTTCTTCGTCTTGCTCGTCTTAGTACGGATGGGAATCGTGTACCGCTGGTCACGATTGACATCGACTTGCAACTCCTTCCTGTGCAACGAACATATCTCCAAGGTAAGCCCAGAAGGGTATTATTAGTAATAGCTTTTACTATCTGAGTCATGTAGTTACAAAGTCATTCCCTAATCATTGTAAATCACCATCTCAGGGTTTCCCTTCAAAATATATTCATGCAGTCAGTAGCTTAAGCGAGTGTCTTTGCCTTCTGATCCTGTCCACCTACGCTTCCCGATCACACCCAGTGGTGGGTTGTGACATTATGGTGGACGGCGCCGGCTTCTTTAATTTTTTGAGAAGTATGGTTTCGTTCCTGTAATTTCTGTAATTCTGTTTTATGGCGGAGGCGCCGGCTTCTGTAAATTATTTTTGAGAAGTATGGTTCGACCCCGTACCTCTGTTTCTTATAGCTTATAAGATGTTTATGGTACAGGCAGCGGCCTCTCTAATTCATTTTTCCTAGACGTCCCCCAAGAGCCAGCCCCTTCAAATTTAATTTTTCAAGTTGGCATGCTTCAAGTCAGTATCTCTCTGTATTTCCCCTCCTTTCCAGAAAAATAAAGCGTAACACCCATGTCTTGAGTTAAGGTCCACCCGTATCGGTACTTCCAATTTTCCGATATGTCGAGTATGAGTTTGTTTTCTCTTTAAGATTTGGGAGTCCTCTTTTCTAATTAACTGCTGCCTGAAGCAGAAATATTCGTCCCTAAGCTAAAAACAAACACAAAACAAAAATACTTGAAATGTCCACGATGCACATGGAAGTAAAAGTCGCTTTTAAATTTCGTCATGTCTCACCTGTACAATAAGCCGCCCAGGCAGAGAGTAAACATGTTGGTAGAAGAACTTCAAAAGTTATTAACGAACAAGTTCAAGGGGCATTGGCACCCAGAAGCGCCATTAAAGGGCTCGGCATTCAGATGTCTCCAGACCGGTACTCGAGTGGATCCAGTTCTGGAGCAAGCTGCCAAAGAAAGCGGGGTTCCATTCAGGATCTTCTCCAGGAACTGCCACCAGAGTTGACAGTATGGGTCGATCCCGGAGAGGTTAGTTACAGGATTGGCGAGAGGGGTGTCATTAAGGTGTTATTCAGCGATTTGTTTGATCCACACGTTACTTCCTTTGTCACAGACCGCGGAGTCACCAAAACCCTCAATCCTGAGGCGCAGTGTTTCAGGCCCATCGAGCCCGTGGCCTCATCTTTCGGTGGAGCTTTATTAAATAATAATACCTACGAAGGCTTACCAAGTCAGGTAACATCCATCATCCCTTGTTTTCCGGCGCCACTCACTTTCACCTCGGCCACTTTTCCCCAGACTAAGTTTGGTTGCACCAGACTCAAGATCAGTAGCAAGCGTACCAGTAGGATGTCGCCATCCAACTACGTCAAACAGTGTGCTATCCAGTTACCGATCCACCACCACCGCCACCCCCATCCACTTTTTTTGAATTTTTTTTTGGTATAAACTTGCATCCACATTTCTGAAAAATTACAGAAATTGTTATATATGTGTGTCATTAGACATGTAGTTCCAATAATGACTTTTTATTGATTTTTGTTGTTGTTTTTCTTTGTTTCTTTGAGTTCGGAATACGTTACCTCGGTATGTATACCGTAATTGTTAAACTTCGGAATTATAATGATCTATAAACAAAAAAAAAGTCAGTTTTAAACTAAAGTATAGCCTTATGTCTTGAAACCATGATCACATATTTAAATCCTCATTGCCAACTTTCGTCACATTTAACCACTTCGTTAATGCACTGTAAACTCGCATTTCCCGCGACAGCAGATTCTTGTTTACACACACTGTGTTTACAAAATATCAGCATTTTGAATAGTTTCCCAGATATTTAGTTACCATTTGTTTTTTCTCTCAAAGTGTTCCACAGCTGTATTATGATAAAATAAACTTATGTGTTCAATGAAGCTGTACCATCCTGTATGCTTATGACACATGAGTACTTACATGCCAACATTTTGAAATGTTTTATGCTTCTTTCTTTAGCGGAGTAAATTCACTTAATAATCCACGATTATCATTAGATAATCATTAATAACCCTCCATTACACTATTACAATACAACTGGAAATACATTTTTTTACACTGTTTAGTATGCAGCACGTTGATTGACAGAAGGTGTTGCATTCCACCTAAAATTTCCATCTTGAGACTACACCGGAATTACACGCATTAAGGTTTTCTTATCCGACGACACACATATTTCGATGAAGGTTCATGTATGTATTTAAGTGTCGGTGAACACCTTACCAAACAAAAAAAATTATATATCATACAATTAACATCTGGGTTGTTTGTGTATATGTAGCTTACGTTTTACATGTATGTTTACCTCCAAGTCTAACTTCAATTAGATTACCTCTTCTATAAAAAAAAGTCCTCACTTTCTTTGATAATTTTTCTCCCCCATTTCTGTCTTACTTGCCCTACATATTTGCCTATTTGTTTGATTAATTCTTTCCTTTTGTTCCCAAAAAACTTTATGTATAATATCTCTATGTGTAACTTTTCCCACTTTTTGTTCCATATTTCCTCTCTCCACATTTTGGTTTCTGAACATTCCATTATACTGCAAAAGTTATTATCTGCAATGCTGTAAAGTGGGCATATTCTCTTTTTCCATTTTATCACAAACTTCAATGTATTTTTCTCTTCTCCAATCTTTTTTAATGCACCTATATATCAGAGTAATCTTATCCCTTAAGCTATGGAATAGTTCTTATTTATCTATATCAATCACCCTAGCTTTTACGTTATTCCATAATCTTTGTCCCCCTATTGCTTGCTGTTAAGCATTATGTTCTATTGATGCTTGTGCAGTTCATTTTACTTCATTAATAAATAAGCCTTTAGTAAGCTATCGTTTCATTTATTCCCATACATCTTGCCCTTTATACATAGAAATCTGCTGGCTGACCCTTATGCATGGTGTTTTAATGAATGAGCAATATTCTGAAAACTGAATAATATAAAATTTCAACAACTATTACAAAATTAGAAAAATGTATTAATTTCAAAAGTTAAAAAAAAATCCTAATTAACATTTGCATTAATGGGTTAAACAGTTAATCCAAGAAGAGTTTTAGTTTAGTGTTCATAGTAACTTATTATCAATGTAGCACCTGATTAATTAGGCTTAAGCAAACATATCATTACTCAATAAATAATTACCTGAAATTTGAATTCATATGCTTAAAACATGTTATAGCTTAAAAGGCAAGATTAATTCATATTCATAGATCTAGTTGCTCCTTATTTCCCAAATATCCCTCATGTAAACTTAAAACCATAAGCATTATAGTGTATGTGGTATGGGGATGGATCGCCCCATCTATAACATACTGAACCACAACATTGTTGGTAATAACAATAATGCTGAATCTATCACAAATCCACAATCAAGAGTTCAGTCCCTAAAGGTTTTACTGTGTATCATGTCCTGAAACCCTGATGGTTCACAGCTGCCCGGGAAAGAGAATCAATCAACATACAAGATGCCCAGTAATGAGAATGGGAATGCATATCGATCACTCACAAAGTGAAAGTCGATTTTGCGCATTTGAGATTTCATTTGTTTTTAACTGACCAATCATATTTTTCCACCTACTTTCAATTTAGCCAACATAATGCGGATCAGTCAACGTCAAAATTTGATAGAGTAAACATTATCTAAATGCATATCCATTATATTTCAGATCCCTCTAGTTGTGCCAAGCTTTCATTCCTTTATTTAATGGCATATATTATAATTGTTTATTGTCCTTTTGATTTATTTCAACCGGTTTTTGCTGTTCTTTGAATCTTTTGCCATTGTTTTTAGGCAGTAGCCAGTTTTGAGTTGCATATACACAAACTACAGATGATCCTTTCAGCAGAGGAACCAACGCTCATTGGATTTGCGAGTGTCAGGATGAGGTTAGGAAGCACATTTACTACTAATTTCTTCCAATTACATGTTTCCAACTTGCGACTTTAAGAGCACTAGCGGCTGTTTTATGTCAAGGTAACTGGAGTATAGAGATAACTTTTAGAGTGAGTGTCATATGCCGTGCCTGGGAACAAGAAAGAGAAAGTTAAAAAGTTGGGCAAGTCTTTTTTACCTTTACCGGGTCCCAGGAAGGCTTCCCGTCAATTGTAAACGCTCCCATTTGAATACATGTACTTCAACTTTCTCGTTTTCATTGGTTGTGACCAGCCTTTCCTCATTTTGAGGTTAAGGCACTTCGTTAAGCACAGAACATTGTTGACATAAAAATGAGCGATACAAACACCCTTGTCATTTTACAAACACACATCTAGTAAATACGTGCAAAGAATATTTCATGATATAGTGCTATGAGGAATTTCACTCGATCACCGTGAACTGGTGCATATGCAGGCAAAGTACAAGAATCCTATTCAATCATTGTAGTAAAATGGTTAACTTTACAACTTCCACTACCCAGAAGGATACCAATTCATTCTTCGTAATGTTTTAAAACGTTTGGTATGAGTGAATCTGTGACATAAGAAAGTATAAATTACATATCATTGTACTTACAACCAACGCGAACATTTGTATGACTTGTTATTCTGCACGGAATAATAAATATGAAGGTAATTTTCGATCAAATTACATTAAAGGTGCTGGTATCTCATACCTGTGAAAATACATCACTTCTCTCTCCGTTATTTTTCGCACTGCTGATTTTGTAATTTCTTTTCTGTGTAATTATTTTTTAATTCGAGCCACCACAATACACAGTGCTTTGTTATTACTAGATATGAGCTAAATATCACTCTGAACAAAAAATCATCATGATCAAATGCTCACGAGGCAGTGATTGGAGGTGATTGAAAACGTAGTTCAAGAGTGCTCGTCAATACAAGGCCGTCTCTATCTATAGACCTGGATAATAATGATAATAATAATAATAACTTTATTGCAGTCAATAGACTCTTACAAGAGCATCTGACACTGTCAATTATAGCTACACAATACAATTTGCTTAATAATATTTACATATGTACACATATCCATTATAATTCAGTAATAGCATTTCTCTAACAGGAATGATTAATACAGTTTACTTAATATTTACATAAGTATACATATCCATTATAATTCAGTAATATTATACAAGCATTTCTCTATCAGGAATGATTTTACGACAGTTTTAAATTTTGAATCTCTGGTATTCTTAATTGCAGATGGTAATTTATTATTAGTATAGTTCCCAGTGCGATTCCTGGCGTCGCAACGCGAGGCCAGGTACCAAGAATCACTACACATAAAGTTATCTTTTACAGGTATCTTTAGTCTGCGCTGAAATAAGCACGCAATCATTTATATTATTACACTTCTGTTACAGGTTAATGTGTGTTAGAAAATAAATGGAAACCACCCTTTCCTTACCTACTTAATGCGAATAAGTCTGCAACTTTCGTTTCTATTCTGCTTGCAGCTCATTGCTAAGTAACTTTCCTTAGTAATACTAAAGTTTTGTTAGAAGGATGTTAGATATTACTTGTATTATTTTTCTCACCAAAGCAACACTCGGCAATTCGCAATCACTAGCGTTGAACTCAGCACCGTATTATGTGTCACACTTCTCAGTACCTAAATAAAGAATTGCGTTTCTCTGACACTGACTTCTCCTTTAAGAAATTCTTATTCATATGCTTCAGAAATTATAAAGACTAAAATATACTGAAAGTGCATGACGTTATAATATACTAAACTACGATGGCCACTCCAGGCCTCCCTATCTGTCACATAAGTAAGCACTAACTTCATAATTTTGAAACTCTAATTCCATTCTGGATTCACAGTACAACACTTTCTACAATGTTCACCTTTAAATTACACACAATGCTGTTAGCTGCTGTACCTGCGATGTAAACTCGGGTATGTAATTATATTTTGCTCCTTTACATAATGTTCCTATATTCATAAACAATATTTTCATATGTGCCATAAACATTTGTGCCAGGTTCTCGAAAGCGTTTGTATTAATATTGCTGTTATCTGATATCGAAATTAACATCTTAAATTCATATCAACTCAAAGCTTTAATTATAACGAGAATCATATTCATACACTTTTTATGCTGCTAAAAATGCCCGGCTAAGAGAACTTTATCCTTGGATGTTAATGATCTTATCTAGAGGTCTGTGCTGTTTGTGCATAATCCTGTGTATTTGAAATACCCTAAACGTTACTCAGGACTAAGGTAATTTTATCCCTGGATATTAACAGTATTATCATACAGATCCGCATTACCTGATCTTGCTTATTTGAAATACCTTGAACGTTATTCCCATTATAAGAAATTTCTAGTCTTACATAACTTTCACACAGAAACAAATTCACTCATTTTTATTGATCACCGAGTACTTATTTTACATGTATATTTTAAATGCACGTATTGGTAATTAATAATTACTATCGGGACTAAGGTTCTGATAATAAAGTATACAGGAATTATTTATGTGTAATCTCTAGCATTAGAAGGAAATGATTGAGCGCACACATAAAAGGGGTATCGGCTGCATATGGCATTACCTTTTTTGATTAACCAGTATTATCTGCTCTTTTAAGAACTAAGTTTTAGGATATTATGTAGAATCATTTATTTCCTGCATTTTTAAACTTTTGGCAGCATAAAATAGTTTATTCTCTGTTGTCCTGCAATTTTATACCCATTCAGAGGAGTTTAAAAGAGCATCAAGTTTGCACTATTTAACCAAGATCATTACTAAACCAAGCGCCCATTTGAATTAATGGTTTGATAATAAACTCTCGCCGACAGAAACTTGAACAATAAAGTTGCAATTAATTTACAATGATGCTACAAACTTTTGAATTTCTGAGTTATCAATTTTCAACTAATGCACATCATTAAATTTTAAGAAGACATCAAATACAAATTAAATTAAATTCAGTTTTATTTATGGACGCTCTTTAAACTGCTGTGGTCCTTAGCGTTCCGTTCTATATTGGGCGTGAAAGATCGGTAATTTTGCTCAGAGATCTCTTTATTAGACTGAGGTCCTTTTAGGTGCCGTAAATCTACGACACAGGACCACCAGCTTTACTTCCCTTCCGAAAGAAGCCATGCTAAGAATTTGTGAATCCCTCTAATTCATGAGTTATTCTGAAGACAGATACGGTGGTAAACTAGAAAACCGTGAGGGGCAAATATTTTCAATAAGAATAATTTTAGGCACTGTCCTGGGTACCACAAGAACACTACAGTATCAATACAATATCATAAATTTATCCATTAAAATTAATACATACTACAACAAACGTAGCTCATAATTACTTCTGTGAATTACCCGTAACCACTTCTGACCTTTGTGTGGATCCTTTTGTAACAGACACACTACATACTTTTCAGAACTTTTCTAGTAGTTTAACATACATCTCAGTACACAATACATTCCTGGCATTTTTAACTAACAACTACGCTGTGTTGCGTATTCTTTCGCTCTCTAAGTGGGTAATTTGGTTATTAGTTAGTGGTCCGTTTTAATACAGCAACGAATTCCTTAGCACTCAAAATCCACGCTGACTAAGGTGCATTCCCATATTAAAAGCTGTGCTAACGATAGGCCCAGAAGATGACATAATTAACATCTATTTGTTTTGCCTCCTGTCTTGTATACATTGAGACGGCCTTGGCTCATAGCATGGATACCCAATAGCAACAGAGAGCTGTGAACTCACGCGGCACCCAGCTATACGAATGCCATGTCCTCAAGCGGAAGTGGGAGTATTATTGCCTTGCTTCGTCGTTACATTTAGTGACCTTCATAGTGTTAACGTGAGTTTGCTGCTTACTAAATTTCAAAGCTTTTACTGTCAAGAATGCCATGTTGTGCTATTGGTGGATGCAGAACATGACAGAAATACTAAGCAGTTAAGACATTTTATTTCGTAGATTTTCGATAGCAGAAAAGTTACTGGAATAGAAGTAAACGTTTGGGGAGAACTGAACCAACTTGGGATGAAAATGCGGCATCAGTTCACTTTGATGCAACAGGTTACGAACACAACTTAATAGCAGAATTGTTGAAATTGCCGCCTAAAGAAAAGCTAAAATATACTGCTGTGGCTCATCTCTGTTTGCAATTACTTAAAATTCCTCCTTAAATGCTACACAAAGACCAAACAAGATTAGTGACGCGTAGCAGGAAGGAGTTGTGCGATTTTCTCGTTAAATCAAATTCTGAAAATGGATTTCATATTTCTGAAGAAGTCGCTGGTAATGCGAGGGAAATTCCCACTCTCACACTAGCGGAATTATACGGAAAGAAATATAGAGCGCACTCATGAATGCAAAAAGCTTAAGAAAGAGAATGAGTCTCTTAAGCAGAAAATTTATCCCTTAAAAGAAAGCTGTGCTTGCCAAGGTCAGAAAATTCTGAGCTCAAAAAATAAACAAGTACGAAACCATTTTTCTTCATGTCAGCAGCAACTGTTGAAAGGAAAATGTAGCAGCTGGACCTTAGAAGATGTATCAAAGCCCGTTATATTACGATGCTTATCTTAAAACGCTTTGTAATTTGTAAGAGAGGTTTTGAAGTACCCACTAGCTACCGAGACTGTAACAAAACCTCGCCTTAATCACGTTTCTGTTCCTCGGAATTAAGCGTAGAAAGTTTTAAATCTCAAGTAATTTCGTTTATAGGGTTTAAAAATATGTAGTGCTCACTCTTGATGAAATGAAAGTTAAAGGTGTTCTCTATTATGATAATATAGAAGACACCATTCGTGGTGACATCATTAATGAGCAAGTGATTGTAATCCGCAGCCTGGTGAGGAAATGGAAACAGTCAATATGTTAACCAGTGCGATCAGACTGTAACTGTATAACTGTTTTATGGTGTTACTGAAGTTGCAGAATCTACAGGGCTACAATTTTGCGAGCTTTCGTTTGTGGTATGGGTAGATCCAATAGAAGAATTATATTTAGATTTGAGGGATACAAATACTTTTTTTTAATTTTTTGAGAATTCTCAAGTTTGGGGTTTCTTTGTTGTTCGTCGTGCCCTTAAATTCTTGAGAAATCATTTAATGGACGAAGGCGTTCCACTTGGTAATGGAAAGCAGATAACATAAGACATTTTCGCAAAATTCATTGAACTTCAGAATGGTAGCAATTTGAAATATACCCTCAAGCTTACACAGATTCATTTACTGTGTTACAGATACAGAAAGGCAAACTGTCAGAGAAGCTGCAGATTTGTTATTAGGAAAACTGTATCAGTTGCAATGGAACACGCTTTACCAGGCAGTGAACATGCGTAAGAATTTATAAACATTTTAATGATAGATATGACATGCTGAATTCAAGGCTCCATTTCAAACAACAAACAAAATTAAGATGCATATGGCACATATTTTCAAGACCAGAATGAAGGTTTAAATCAACTTTATGATATATGCCAAATCATTCGTGTAATCAAGCAGTCTAAGTTGTTGCCATTTCAAAATGTATTTCTTACAGCAATTGACGATCTTCAAAGAATTTACTGTGATTTAAAATCTGAAGGATATTAATACGCATTGGCTGCAAGATTTAATCAAGATATAATGCGATTTTACTTTCCAAAATTAAAAGCTTGCGAAGTTTTTATGACCATCCGCCTCCTACAACAGTCGCCCAGAGGGTTAAGACACTTTTGCTAAGTCGTAATAAATCACAGATGATGAAATCTGGATATTGCATTAGCGCAAGCTGTAGCACTTTAAGTGCAGAAATATTTTCTCCTCTAAAAGCAGAATGCTCCGAAACTGCAGCCAGTTGTACAAAAAAAAAATTAAATGGAGGAAGATGAAGAGACAACTTTTGTTTACCATATAGAGTCAATATAAATCAGTTGTCAGACTTAAAATATGAGGTTGAAACAAAATATCGACAGAGTGCAATTGGAGTTATTAAAATTCTGCAAATAGGTTTCAAATATAGCCAGCCTACAAGTCATTATCCTTCAGAAAATAAAGAGTGGTTATCTGCAGTTTCCAAAGGAGCACTAATGGAACCGACTGAAGTGTGACTGCAACTAGTTATTAAAATAGAAGATCTCGGTAGTTTCCTTGGAAAGAAGCTACACTACTGTACAAATATAAGACTTAATAAAATATTATAGGTGAAACATCGTAATGTAGACATGCTTAGAACTCATACATTCATTAGAATGAAGTGTATAAATACACAGAATGCGGCAAAATGTGTAACTTATGGACGCAAACTCAGTGATGAAGGAAGGTAAAGCTCGAAAAAATTTAAGAAAGTTCATTAATGGATAAAAAAATGGTTGGTTATATTACGTAATATTTGAAGACTACGACGCCTTAATCGTCACAGAAATTTTAAAGGACGGAAGGAGTTGAGCTGGTACGACTTCAGCGTGACTACCTTGAACCGGTCAGGCCAGTTGAGTTGTACCGCAGGAGAGAGAGACGAGATGTCGTATGTGTGAAATAAAGCCGAAGGTCCCATTTCGTAGAATTACGGCACGTTAAAGAACCTCAAGCCTGATACAGAGGCCTCTGAGCAAAATTTCAAGTTGTTCATTCCCAATATAGAACGTAACGCTAAGGACCATGCACGTTAAAGTGCGTCCATAAGTAAAACTTTTTTTTTACCGCCACTACAACTCATGGGTGCATGGTACTTCACTGTCATTTTATTACGCTTCGGAAAAAAGCAATAAAATGTTATTAATTAGCATGTGTTTAGCGCGTGGAGCAGAAGCTAGCCAGAAACAATTTTGTGACTTGGCTTAACTCTTAAATAAACATCGTACTGTTTAATATTTATTTCGTATATAGGTATTCATTTCCAGCTTTTCAAGTGATAAAATGATGCAAATATCATGAGATTATAAAGATACACCATAGTATATCCTTAGTGTTGACTTGTTTTTTAATGTCAACAACATTTGTGAGATGTATTATAAGAAATGGTTTTTTAAAAATCCTCCCCCCACTTCCATCATTAGGGGCTCGTGTTTAGAGTATAAAATCTATGCCTAGTACGTCGTCCTCAGTGGTGTATTAGTTACCATGCTAGCGTCTAGTTCCCGAGATCGCGGGTTCAAATCCGGCAGAGGACAATGGATTTTTTGTGCGTAAAATGCCTTCGGAAGGCAAGTAAAGCTTAAAGTATAAAGTATTTTGAGTCGGAAAGTGTAAATTCACATCACATATGTGCGCTGGTTGTTAAGGCAGGAGCGCTTTCGAGAGACGTCTCTCTCATCATCAGCTGAGATTCCGACTCAGCTGATGATGAGAGAGACGTCTCTCGAAAGCGCTCCTGCCTTAACAACCAGCGCACATATGTGATGTGAATTTACACTTTCCGACTCAAAATACTTTATATGTCATATAACATCACTATACATAATACTTCTGGTTTATCATAAAAAAAAAGCTTAAAGTTTCAAGTTTTTCTCGGTAACCTGTAATGTCGACACTCGTTGGAATGACGCTTATGTTGAGGTTAGTACTAACTGGCCCATGTATCATCAAGCGGAATTATAAGGAGAAGAAAGCGTCTTCATACGACCATGAGGCTCTAAATGAGTTTTGGTGGGGTCGTATTGTATCATATCATATCCATTACTGCGTTTCCGTCAAAACATAGGGAACTCAACGCAATGCAATTTTCCTGATTAGCAGGCGATTCTTTAGAGTGCAGACAGTCGTGCGTGATAATACTATCTCTTGCCCCAGTTCACACATGATCTAAGGCCAATCGGTGTATAACAGCGTGTCAGCAATCTGCACTTGTTCTTCAATTACACTCGGGTGAACCGGCCAAGTCATGTCTGTTACGCTTTCATGTCTCCAATTAAAAGCTCTAATCATCCTCGCCACAGCTCTGTATGGTAACACAGCTTCCCACATGCCTCATCAAGACCTGCATGAAATTATATTGCTGTATGACCACGGGCACATTCAATCTTCATCCAACTTCGCTGTTCCCACTTTGTAAAAATTGCGAAAACAAATATACAGCAGTTTAGATCGGTAGCTCGTACAGGTTATCTTTCACTCGCTACATGCATACAGTTTGAATCGCATGGGAGAGTCCATTTATTGGGAGATGGGTAAGGCATGATCAAAGGAATGGTAAACATGACAATAATTACTTCCTTTCCGTTTAGCTTCCACAGCAGTGTCGCCAACCACGTTCCAATCCACGTAGATTGTGTCACGGATACTGTATGTGCCGTCCTCCTGGTGCAGTGCTTACAATGCTAGCCTCGAGGTCACAGGCTCAAACCCGGCAGAGGGCGATGGATGTTTTCGGGCCTAAAATACTTAGCATGGCCTCCTTCGAAAGGGAAGTAAAGCTGGTGGTTCCGTATTGTAGATTTACGTCACGTAAAAGAACCTCAAGCCTGTTAAAGGGGCCTCTGACCAAAATTTCCGGTCTTTCACGCCTAATATAGAATACGACACTAAGAATCGTAGTAGTTAAAGCGCGTCCGTAAACAAAACTGATTTGCATTTTACGGATGTGTTCCGGGGTGAAAATCGATTAACGGTAAAGGTGAACCATTGGTAACTATATTTATTTCCAAAAGATAGAGATTTAAAAGAACACGGATCATATATGAATGGTGGGTGAACTCTTTGGGCTTTCGAAGGATTCACCCATATATAAAATTTTGCTTCCGACTTTCTTATAAGAACATATCTATTAGAGGATTAGGCTGCGTAAAGGGGCATTTCCGACAATTTCTTTAAACCATCTTATTTATGCTGCTGAATACAAAACTGTACACTGAAAGAATGTTGTTTTGCAGTGCTGGTTATGGTTATATATTTCATGTACTTTAGTTTGCAAAACTGGTTTAAGCTAAAAGAATGGAAGCGCTTCCAATCCGGGGTAAATCGAGGGAGTGCTTCCACAAATATTCCGGAGTGAAAAACTGAAGAACTTCCAACGGAGCTACTTTCACCAACTATCTCCTCGGAGTAGAAGTGGAACAACTTACTTGAAATGACTCAGACTGCGCTGTGGAAGTAGTTACGATAAAGAAACGCACTCGAACCATCATTACACTGAACGATATATCGAACTTCCATTGTAAAGCTTATATGAGCTTGAAATCAGACAGAGCGGATAGTGAAAGCTCGTACTTATCATAGGGGGTTCGAAATACGAGCTTTTGTGTACCCCTTCGAGATAAGAATTTTGGAACATTTTGCTTTAAAACTAACGTGTGTTTCTGCGTACGAGCTATTAACAATGTGAAATTGCTTTGTATGAAAAGAAAATATGGTAAACACTTGGATATACAAGGTTTTGCACTTTTGGTATACAGGATACAAAATGGTAGTTACTAAAGCACAACATCGATATTTTTCCACCATTATGGGATAAGTAACTAGAATCTGATAGTTAATATCCAGGTAGTTAGCTTACATTCATAACTTGAAAATCCAACGCAATCATATAGGTACGAGTATTTACTGAAGAGAGCACTAAACGAACTTCTTACGAATTAAATGGGACCGTCCTCTGCACAGAGGACGCCATATCGGATGCGTAGATTCCATTGCTTTAGGGTATTTTAACCTCTTATAGATTGGTGTACAGAAACGACAGAAAGAAATCAACACAGCTTCCCCGGGTAAACAGCATTTGTTACCGTTTCTAGGGGACGTCATGACTTCCTTTTATTTTGTAGTCATGTCACCTTGTAGGTGCTCTCATATCTTGTGCTGTGTATCTCACCAATTATCATCCCCATGCTAGTTCTGTCAACTCTTTGGCTAATTATGAATAGTTATAGGTGAGGAATGGCAAACGATTTTGACGATCTTCCGCGAGGTTATTATACAGCGAATGTCTATATCGAAATGCTGTTGAATATGAGTAAATTCTCGAGATAGTAGCATTTTGGTCCTTAAACATCAATTATATTCTCATATAAATTACCGTTTCCTACCTATTTATACGTTTTTAAACACTCAAGCTATAGTCCGCTTTCTCCTTCACTAAGGGTCCTATTAACGCTCTTACAGACGATCAGAAATCGGATGTAGATAAATTCTCGTGTGATGTGTACCATATTTGATACAAAGGTGTTGATGTATTGATTTAGGTTTCTTAATTGTGTTTCTTCCAATTTCGTATTACATTCACCGTCAACAATAACATACAAGTATTTACATCCGATTTATATTCGAAAAAATATGTTGTTTTTTTCAATAAAACTATAGTATTTTGTTTTTTAATAATAAGTAAAATCCACGAAACTGCAGTGAAATGTAATAACATCAGCATCCACGCGCGCCACCATACCGGCTATTTTACTTGGGCTATCCCTATTCTTTACCTCAGACGTATTTGACTATATTTGCTGAGACTCGAACTTGCGATGTTTGGCTTTGAATGATGGTCCAATCCATTTCATCTCGCTTTAACCATCACAGCTATTCGAATCGCTTTGTCGGTGCCGGTGAAAGGGATATAAAAACCGGTTTAGCAATTACAAGAAGAGCGGCATATATAGCAAAAGAATTCTGGCACGACAGCGTTAATTGTATTTGAGTACATATCATGGGACTACACTGTGTTGTGAATGGTTTTAATAGCATTCAAAGATTTGAAGTCAAAGCTTTAAAGTTTCTGCAGGTATGCCATGCATTCTGTAACTTTTAAACTAATGCCATACATTTTACATGTGTCATGTAATTATACCGTAGGTCAATGGTGGCAAAAACGGGACTCGCGAGGCAGTGTGACTCGCAGGCACCACTGCTTTTCTAGCCCTCTATTCATTTGTTTTCCGTTCGCTGCTGAGTGGTGTAGTGCGCGTTGCATATTTGATGACTCGAGGGAGAAAGGCATTTTCGCCACCCTTGACGTAGATAATGGAAATAGTGACTTGAACGGATCCTGACGTCGGAAGACGGTCAGAAGAGTCAATTAGTTTGAAGAAAAGAATAATTAGCTAAATATAAAAGTAACTTGGAAAAATAGGCATGCACGGCACTTCTGGAAAACCAATGAGTAAATCAAAGGTGAGGAAACCGAAGCGACAATGCTACAGAGTGGCAAGCGTTGCCCAAATAAGAATTTGGAGTATAATATAGTTTCTCGAAATTGGAATGATTTAACAATAAAACGGATGGTTCGCCCAACCTGCCGTTGCAACATGGGTTGTATCGCCAGGTCAGAGAACGCCTCTATGGACGGGTTGGCCCTCCTCCACTCAGAGGACAGTTTTTCCTATTTGATACAGTAAATTAACTTTCCACTGCCACAAAGGAAATAAATATAGTGATAAATAAACACAATTGTTGTATTTTTTTAAAGTGAGGTCGCGATTCCCTTGTTTCTCGCGATGTAATGGAAAAATATGGACTTTTAAGTCCAGCGTAGATGAGCCGCTTTAAAATAGCTGACTAAAGATTCAGTTTCCTCTAATCCTTGTACACCCAAACCACAATAAGTGTTTTTTTTTTGTTTTGTTTTTCTTTTTTACTTTCTCTACCACGTACATAGAAGGTAAAGAAGAATTCCACCTAAAAATTCTATACAGAGATATCACCGAAAATACATGTTTTGGGGTTCTTAGAATAAAAACCTTTTTACTCCCTCTACTATGCACATAGTATGCACAGAAACTCTCTGTGTGTATGTGAACATCATAACTATCAAAAACGGAAAATCTTATAAATATAAAAACTTGCTATTTATATTCAGTACCTTCCAAAGATTTACAACACCCCCACCCCAACTATTCCATACATGGAGCATTTTTCGAAATTTTGGGCTACAATAATTTTGATCAAGGTATTGCATTTTAAGATATTTACATGACAAAATATATATCCTGAATTTTCTGGGAATAGCTTATGAAGTCTTCATTCAGAATGAATTTTGTGTAACTGGTAAACATTAAAACGTAGACGAAAACGCACCACACAACAAATGTCGATATCGTTAAATACAGGGTTAATTTCAAATAACTTTTTCTGTGTCTTAGCTATATCCGTTATTAATGGTTCGAATTGTTCAATACCTATCCATCCTTTTAAAGTCCTGTCGATTTTCAGTTATTTCTCGCAATATCATGAAAACAGTATGGAATTTTAGGGCCAGCATATAGCGTTCAGTTCTTAAACATTTGACTGTCGCTATTCCCTTTGTATTTATAACGAAATGCGTAATTCAGCTATTTCCAAAAATATCTATTTTGATTAAAATGAAATACATAGGAAAATAAACTTTCGTAAGAATAATTTTTATACCTATAATAAGCGCTAGAGGGTAGAGAAAGTCATATAAATGTAATATCGGATTTTTATAAAAAGCTCCGTGTGTGAAGAGCATATCTCGAAAGCGAAATCCATCGATTTTCAATTGCTTTTAGCGATTGTATAGAAACAGCATTGGATTTTAAGCCCAGCACATACCGTCCAGTTTTTAAACACTTGACTATCAGTTTCTTTGTATCTAAAATTTGTACGGAAAGTGTATGTAGTTACTTCTGCAAAGCTTTAACTCAATTGAAATGAAGTAGATAGAAAAATAAACTTATATAAGAACAATTTTATACCCATTATAACTAATAGGGGATAAATAAACTCATGTGAATGTAACGCATTGGGCTTTTTTTCCCTTCAGGTTTTTCTCTTATCCTTAACAAACATTTGGTAACTCCGAACTAACTGAACCCTTGGCTCATTTGATTACTCATCAATGATACTCATCTCATTTACTGGTATGTAAAAAAATCTGATGTTACACTCACATGACTTTCTCTACTCTCGTGCGATGTATTTTTACAAACGCTTATTCTGAACCTACTTCACGATAAACATTTGCAGAAAGTTTCTTATTGCTAATTTTTATATAGGTACAAGGGGAATTGGTAGGTTTTAAGCGATAGTCAAATCTTTTAAGAGCTGGTTGCTATGTGGAGTGTTCCATTCTCTTTGCATATCCAGGACATAAAAAAAAAGAATAACGAATTCTCGTTGAGAAAAAATATAAGTATTGGAAAATTCAAACTCTCAAAGATGATTCACTCAACAAAACAATGTGTAACACAAACTGTGTGTTTTAACCAAATCTACATTTTTTGTGTAGTAAAATTTTGTCTAACTCTTACGGTTCACCAGTTATGCAAAATTCATTCAGAATGAAGACGACGTTTGGAAAAATTCCAAGAAAATTCAAGATATACATTTCATTTACTATGAAAGTATCTTAAACATATGATATTTTAATCAAAATCGTTAAGAGCCATTTTTGAGAAATTCAAACTTTTCGAAAAATGTTCCATGTAAAGGATGGTCTGGGGTGGAGGATGTTCTTGAAAATCTTTGTCGCACTTTTGAAAGATACTGAACCTAGATACCGAGTTTAGTATTTATTTGAGTTTTCATTTTTGAGTTATGCTGTTCACAGGCACACGTTCACAGTCACACACACGGGCCTTTTTCTAAAACTGGTTTTTTGGTCACAGGCCTCAAAACATGTATTTCCGGTGAAATTTCGATATCAAATTTTTGAGTGGAAAGTAATACTTCGTCTGCTTACTATACGTAGTGGAGAATGTAAAAAAATAACTAACTGTTCACTGGAAATTTAACTAAATATTATCTTTTTTATACATGACACCTCAAATAGTGTAAATCTAATTAAATCTCCATGTATATACAATACCATTCAGTCCCACTCATTCGGCTCTCACCGCCGGCATTCGTATTTAAGCCCGATCTGTATATCGACTTCGCTTGGCTTACGGCGGCAAACCGGAGAGATCAAACTTCTCCTTCTATACGCTATGCTAGAACTAGTAATTTTTTTTCTAATTTTTGGTGTAAGGGTTGTCTGTTTGCGTGCGGTTTTGTTTTTAGAGGAAGAGGATTCACGTAAAAGTAAACCAAGGAATTTAATTGTCTGGGATTGGTAAGTATGCCGAAATCACATGAATACGTAAGTATAAGATGTTCTTCATATATTACAGTACAGCAACCTGAAAGTCTAATAACATACGCCTGATTTATAAAGTATGTCCATATCACGGTTCAGTCCTTAATTTAAGAATTATCCCCTCTGGTACAATCTGTTGATAAATCTATGAAGCTTTCCTATCTTCTCTTTCAAATCGGCAGGAAGACATTGAGCAATGCTCTTTCTCCTACGAAAACAGAAGCGATCCATGAATTATCCTTAAAACCAATATGGGTTACATTCAGTTCTCTTACTGTAGTCTTAGCTTTCACATGGCACATTTCCTGCATAACAGCACTACAAAGTGTGTCTTTTAAGCCATATTCATACACAATCTGTTTCCACCCTCTTCTGCAAACTTTGATTTCTGTCTGCGAAATGCTTAATGGATTTACTATTCGTCTGCTCAAGAAAAATAAATAAATTGAGCTTTATTTATGGACGCTCATTGACTACTATGATTCTTAGCGTACCATTCTATATTGGGCGTGAAAGAGCGGAAATTTTGCTCAGATGCATCTTAAGCAGGTTTGAGGTGAGTAGTTAAGACCCCGGATTATCCAATTGGATTAACGATAATCCTGCCGCTAGGTGGCGTTGGTGTCGCGTTAATCCTTCTAAATCCGCCTTAATCCGATGGATTAAGGTGGATTAGTGGGATTAGCGGGAAGTTTGAAAAGTTGCCACTAGCGGTAGGATTAGCGTTAATCCACTTGGATAATCCGGTGTTTTTTTTTATTTTTATTTGTATTAAACAGGATACAGAGAGAGATATACAATATATGTTATATATTTGGTAAAACGAGTACATACAAGAAGCATTAAAATACACATGTGGATGATAGATAATAAAGCTATGAATACTGTGATAAGAAGTACAAAAACATATGAATAAAAAAATGGATTAAAAAGAAATCACATTGATATATAGCACATATACACTGTTTATGTCTGAGATGCATTGTCACACTTGTTTATGCACTCACGCACTAGGATAACTTTAAAAAATGTGGTGTGTTTGAGAGGTGGACGTTGGACCGTTATATCTTGATCTTCATCGCTGCTGCTGCTGTCTATGCGAAACACGTGTCGACGACGGAGAGGTTGGGTGATGCAGGTGATGAGGAGGTGTGAGAAGTTGTCGCTGAGATGTTCGTCGGGAGTGGGAATGTGGATGGGTATGATGAAGTCTGTGTCGAAGATGATGGCATGACAACCTGAAGCGGTGACTTGGTTGCAGAGTGCGGATTTTGCGTTGTTGTTGATGTAGATGCTGCAGGTGGAATCTTGTAGGAAGAGGTTAATTTTGTTAGGAGCACAGTTGACGTGGATAACATCGGCATGATCTATGAATAGTTTGATGGTGACGGTCTTGACGTCACCGAAGAAGGTGGTACAGGAGGAGATGATGCGGAAATTGGAGGGAAATTGCCCTTTGGTGGAGAGACTGGGATTGAAGAGAAGTTTGAGGGAGAGGTTGTTGCCGACGAAAATGGGGTCGGTTTCGCAGGCCATTATGCGGAGGTGAATTGTACGACGTAACGTTTGAATCCACTGCGGAGTTTTTCTTCGCCTTTGTAGATGATGCAGAAAGGGGTATTATTTAGGTTTTGGATGAGTTCGGGGGAGGCTTTTCCAAATCTGGAAGGGAGGAAAACCTCGGTATCGTCGTCTAGTTTGACGACGGTTTTGGCTCCGTATACGGTTTCGACTGATTTGACACTCTGCACACGGTATGGTACGTTTTCACGTAGGGATGAGACGCTGAGTATGTCGCAGGTGTTGGATAATTCTTCAAGTTGGCGAATGGCGTCCATTTTGGCAGAAGCGGCAGTGTTTAACAAACGGAGCTGGGCCGTCGAAATGGATGCGTTGTGTTGGTAGGTTGTAATGCTTGGTGCACCTTCGGTAGGGAGCACAAACTTCCTTTGCGTCGATGGAAAGCTGATGCCAAACGATGTTTACGTCGAATGGAGGGTAACGAGTGAAGATGGCGTTACCGTTTTGCAGGAGCACTTGACGTTCTTGGGGCAGGAGCACCTGAAGGCGTTTTCCGTTTTCGAGGTACTTTAACAATACGGTGAAGCACCCGCAGGTCATGAGTTGTTTCTGCCGGCGTATTTGCGGAGGAACTCTTGGATCTGCTGGTTGAGTTGAGCGAGGTCTTCGTAGAAGCCCTGGTAGCACCGCTGGCAGAGGTGAGTGAGACGATAACGGAGTTGTCAGCTGCACGTTGGATGGAAGCAGAAGGAGCAGTGAAGAACCGCACAGGGGTCTGCTGACATGTCACGACGACAGCTGAGCACGGACTGCGTGCTAAACGTGGAGGGGTATGCTTATTTGAAGGTTGCATGCGCAGGAACTGTGTGGTGGGGATGTTAATCGGTAGGAAGCGATAATGAGTGTGGGAAAGGAAGTGGGTATGGATATAGCAGGAAACGGGACATCCGTAGGAGTGCTTGAGTTGTTAATTGGCAGGAAGGGAGATATGGAAAACCCCGACATCCTGAGGAAGCGATAATGAGTGTGGGAAAGGGAAGCGGGCATCCGCAGGATATGTTGAACGGTTGGAAAACCGCATCCGCAGGAAGCGATATTGGGAGGATTTGAAATGGAAGGAAATAACGGTGGACTGGAAAAAAACCCAAGCTCACCACCAAACGTTGCTTTTGCTGTAGGTAATTTTTTCTTGGTGTTCTTCTTCTTGCACAATAGCTTTGTTCTGATGGACGCTGAACTTCCACTTGCCGTGTATAAGATCGGGTAGAATATAGGTTGGAACATTGCCCAAATGTACGGTTAAGCATCTGCCAGCACATGCGGTCTTGGTGTATCATTTCCTGCATGTTAGCTACAGAAATGTACTGTTGTTCGAAGAAGATTATGTATAAACCTCTTGTGGCAACAAATTGGAAGCATTGTTGGGACGAATGGTGCTCTTCTTCTTTACGATTTGTGTTGCAGGAAGGCCACAAATGCGTTTTGAAATGGATATCGTTGAAACTGATGTTGGAGAACACGAAATGAATTTGGCTCTCGCAGCTGTGAACTTTGACGGACACAAGTTTGTCGTCGTAGGAATGATCGATGAAACGGAGTGCATAAGGCGCATTTTTTTAGGATGCCCCTCTGCTTCGTAATTTTTAAACACCTTGGTTCCCTCGCAGTACACGGAGACGTAGTTTCTGTATCCCATGCTGGAGGTGGTTATGGGTTGGTGGTTGCAAGGCGACTGACGGTTATGGTTGAGAGATGTTTTGGATGAGGAGAGGTTTAAGGAAATGTTCTATTTCCAGGAAGGTTCGAAAAGTAGCGCACCGGATATACTTGGTGAACTGGGTAAAGTTTGTGGAATCGAAAGGTGCGTTGGAAGCATGAAGGAGGTACTTGCGGTAGGCTAATATTTGATTTTGCACGTCCATTTCTTCTTTCCTCTTGTGATAGAGGATGTCGGTAATGATTCGTTGCAAGCTTTCCAGTGCGTCCCATTCTTGCGGGGTGAGGGAGATGCTGTTGCCTTGCAGATCTTTGAAGACGATGTTTAGCTTTCCGAAAGCGCAGCTGAAGAGGATCGAAATGCGTTCGCAGAACTGATACTCTTGCAGCCGTCCCTCGGAGTGGTGAAGGTTGCGATGGATGATAGGCTTTGTCTCGGCGAGAGTGTTCCATTCTGTGGAGCTGAGGACGACGGCGTTGCGTTTTCCACATTTTGCAATGGTGACCACAAGCTGGTGTGGCGGGGTGGGAGAAAAGCCGACGCACACGAAATTGGTTTGTTGTGGGTTAAGAAAGTAAATATCAGAAAGGGGTCCGATGAAGGGAAGTTGCTTGGGCGGGTGTTCTTGCGGTTCTTCGGGATGTTCCTGGAGGATGGTAAGTTGCCTCTTGGCTGATGGCGATTGCTGCGGCGTTTGTAGACCCAGGGCACTGAAACGAGAGAGAGACGAGCGTGTTAGAGCATTGTAAGATGGGATGAAGCGGAAACGAAAAGCGCAAGAGAAGGAGTTTGCTTACCTGGGCGGTGTGTGTGCGGTTTCCATGTTTCACTGCGAATAAGGCCGGCGGCACGCGTATGGCGCTTTATAGCAGCGGTAGCGAGTTCTGAAAGCACACGAGAGAGAATGAGCACCAGAGACTATGGAGTGAAATGAGGTGGTGTACAGAAAGTTCGTTACTGCAACGGTTGACACGACTGTAGAGCGCCGGAACATTTGGGGAGACATGCGTCTTTGTAGGTGTTTTGAATGACGGTATCGTTGTGGTTATAATCGCTGATGTGAAACTTGGAAAAGAACGCATTTTTGGGAAAACCGGAGCAGCGGTGGGTGAGATAATCGATGACGTAATGACCGCACGTGGTGCTATCATACCCTTGCAACCTTCTGGCATTGTGCGACCATCGGTTACCGCAGCAGCCGTTGAGAAACTTTAGAAAATGAGGCGATAGGGGTGCTAGACCGTAGCTGTCGAAATACTCTCCGTGACCGCTCTGTGCGACAAAGATGCAAACCCAGTGCTTGCCAGGCAGGGTGATGGGATCGGTGTTAACGACTAAGGCAAACGGAAGCTTACGATGGGTGTTTACTGCGGGTAGCGTATCGCAGGCGAAAACGCCTAAAAAGTGAGGGCGCGTTGAGGGGCAGGTGGATAGAAAGCGGTCTATCTGAAGGGAGTTCATGATATGAGGATGGACCTATTGGCGTCGATTTGGAGGGTGCGATGTATTTCCGCCAGTACGAGAAGAACGACTGGTTCTGTCAGCTGTTTGGCAAAACCGACGACTCTTATAGACACGGAACCGTGGCGCTGACCGGAGATGTAAGATTCGTTTGCGCTCATGTCGGCAGTGAGGTCGAAAGCCATGACGGTGTAACAGTGGGCGTAGGACTGTCTGGAGATGGAGTGCCCCTCGTCTTTGAAATGAATGCCGAGACCGTCTTGAAGGGTTTGAAAGCATTGCATGTAGTGGCCCTTATCAAAGTCGGGTTGAAGGGGTTGAGAGGGTACGGGTTGTCCGTTGACGTAGAGTTGAAATGTGTTCATGTGGAAATGTTGGAAATTGAAGGGGTTTTTGGTGACGTCGCCAGTGTAGGCCTTGTCGGAGACCATGGCGACCACCACCCTTCTGGGAATTTGGCCTGTGAAGACGTCGCTAAAGGTCATTGCGCTAGTGTCTTTGGGAATGCTGAGGGCGTGAAAGCTCACATCTTTGAGATGGTACTTTGCGTTGCTCTTTGCAAGCGCAACCTGATGAGCAAGCTTGATGGTGGGCGAGGGTCTAACGGTTTTTAGATGTAGCGTGGCGGACTGAATATCGGCGTAACCTTTGAAGGTGGTCTTGTCGGAAAACAAATGAAATTGGGTGGAGGAAGGGGTGAGCTTTATGGTGACGCTGACGTTGTTGAGCAGCAATGATTCCTGCCTAAATAGGGCGTTGGATAGGGGCGCCATGAGCTGGACGAACTTGCTGGTAGTGGTGAACCCCTTGCGATACAAGAACCCTGCGTTTGCGGCGAACGTGTCCATGATACCCGCCGTGTCTTTCATCCAGAGAGCGGACTGTAGCTTGGAGTTCATGGCATCTTCCGAATAATTGAGAAGAGTTTCGAGGTACGTTCTGTAGGGGTATCCTGCCTGTGGCATGGAGACGATGACGCTATTGAGCGATACCTCCACTTGTTGAAACAGGGAATTTAGCGCATTGTTGACGAAAGTGACGTTATCCTCGGCTTTGAGAGCCGCTCCATCGGCATCGAGGATGCGAACGAAGAGTTCGAGGACGACGTAAGTCATGTCGAGGTATTCGTCCGCATTTCCAGAATAATGAAAAGTGATGGGAGCATTCTTCATGATGGTGTTTTGAGGGTTTAGGGATACGAACCGAGACTCCTCCACGTTCATCTGAACGGGAAGTTCTTTGAAGAGGTCGAGTTCGGAACTCATGTGGATGACTGCTTCGGACATTATGAGAACACGTCTTGAACCTTTCGCCTGCCGCGTTTCAGCTTCGACTGCTTCGGCTTGGAGAGTTTCGCGCGTTTTATTGCCTTGAGCCGTCTCATGCCCGATCCTATAATCGAATCGATTTTTTCGTCTGCCTTGCGTTTGAGATTCGATCCTGCCTCCTTAAGCCTGAGCTTGAGAGCTTCCTTAGGAGGTCTTCCTCTGGTGGCAACGTCGGACAGCACGTGCGCGCCCACTTTGAGCGCCTCTTTGCCGACCGCCTTAGCGCCGCTTTTTAAGAAGGGTAGAACGGTTCTGAAAAGGCCTCCGAGCGCAGAAAACAGACCGCTTCCTCGCTGGTAGCGCTTACCGCAATAGAGAGCGAAATCCCGATGGTCTAGAGCGCCACTGGCTTGATTGAGATAGTATTGCGTGACGGTGTGCACGTCCATTACTGTTGATTTGGTCTGAAAGTGAGAACTATAGTGGAGGATAATCCGTCGGCAAATGGGAGAAGATCGCCATAACCGTTCCTTAAATCTATGTTGACTGTTTTGAAGTCTTGTGTTATGAGCGGTACCCAGTTGAGAGGAAAGAAGGATTTTTCGTCGGACATGTACGTGTTGTTGCTTTTTTCGTATTCCACCGCCACGCTCTCTATCACTTGGACAAATGTTTCGCCCACCACTTGCGGTGCCACCAGATTACAGTAGATGAACATTTCGTAAGGGAACCCCATATACGGGTCTACGGGGTGTTTTGGGGCTTTCTGCAGGATGATGTTGGTGTAGGGTTCGAAACCCAGCATCTTGGCCATGGCTGGCGACAGCAGCAAGCTGTGAATGCGATGAAGCGGTTCGGTTTCAGCGGGGCGCTCGGAATCGGGAGTTGCGGCGGTCTCCGAAGAGGGTGGATGTGCGCCTTCGGCCGTTGGTGTGGAAGGAGCGGTAGGCTCTGGTTTAGGCTGCGGTGCAGAAGCGGATGGGGGTTGCGAGGCGGTTGCTGGTTTGGGAGAGCCCGGCGGCTTTGGCGGATGGTGTGTGCCGCTGGGTCTGGGCCTTGGTGGCGGTGGTTTCGGGGTTCTGGATGGTTTCAGTTTGCCCGGTGCGTCGCCCATCATCGCTTCGCTGAGAACCGTGGGCTTTGCGACACGGACGACGTTCTCCACGAAACCGTCAAAAGGAATGTCGGGAAGTTGCTGCACATGCGTGACTGCAGCGTTAACGCTCACCGTTCTGTTGTGGTCGTTGTATAGAAAAAAGTTTTCCACGTGCAAATTCTGCTCGATCACGGCGTTGGTTCCGCTGACGAGGTCTTTAGGGTCGTGCACGATGCCCGGGGGCATTTGCAAGCTAAATTTGGAATGCGTGGGCAGGCGCGTCATGGTGTACTTGGTGCCGATGAGCTGCGCGTCGCCTTCAGAAACGTTGTAGAATTTCACGGGGTACCTCACCTTTTGCAGGGCCACTTCCCACTCTCCCTGCATCACGATTCGCTCTGGCAATATGTTGGAAAATTTGGAAGTGGTGTTGTCGGTAAAGTGATCCATGGAAGCGTTGCTCACGAGCGTGAGCGAGAAGGGTTCGGTGTTGATCATATCGAAGCGATCGTCGAAGCCTGAACCCACGAGTTAAATTTGGAAGGATATCCCTTCCACTTGACCAAAAGTTGTTTGTTTCGCCCGCGCCCCTTGGTTTGCAGGACGCGATCGATTTTGAAAGTTTGAGGAAGCTCGACCTTTTGCAACTCTTGGGTGTAAAAGTTGCCGTCTATGTCCTCTCCGGCGAGATCCTTGAGCTTATATACCACCGGCCGACCGCGCACGACCTTGTGTATCTCGAAGATTTCGTCTGTCCAGTTCTGATCGTATCCCTTGTCGAATTTCATTTTCTCCTTGGATATGCGCACGTGATCTCCGACAGAGTATTTGGGTGGCGCTTTACGCGGAAGGCGCTTGTCGTCGTAAAGATTGTGGTACACTTGCACGATGTTCGTATCGTTTACGTTCTTGGGTGCCATTTTGATGGACCTGTGACACGAACTGTTGTACGACTGCAGCAGTGCCGGAAGCACCTCCACGTATCTGTAGCGGTTCGTGTATGTGAAATATTTCCACATCTTCGCCTTGAGAGTGCGGTTGAAGCGTTCGACGACGCTGGCTTTGACATTATTTTTTGTGGTGTAATGAAGCACGCCGTGTTGGTTAAGAAAGTCGCGAAAGGTTTTGTTGGTAAACTCTGTTCCCTTGTCGGTCTGCAGAACGCGGGGAACGCGCTCGGAGAATATGGAGCGAAATGCCTGTGCCACCTCGGACCCCAGCTTCGATTTCAGAGGTACGGCCCAAGCATACTTGGAGAAGACGTCGATGACGGTGAGAATGTACGCGTAAGGTTTGTTATGCTCCTTGATGCTGTCCATGACGTTGAGATCCGCCTCCCAAAGATCGTTGATGTTGGTGACGTGGTAGTATCGAGTCGGGAATCGCTTCCGCACCTGTTTGTGCAACGTGTAACTGTCCTGGGTTCGAAGAAACGATTGGACGTTCGCCTTCGATATCCCCGTGGCCTTTCGCAGTGCATTTACCGAGCCGAAGCCGGCTGGGTGTTCCGGTTTTGCATAATAGCGCCTTATCGTCTTCCATTCCTTCATCGCTTACTTGTAAAGAGGATCCCACTTTCGCATGCGAAGGTTATAGCTGGGCCTGTTCGGTTTCCTCTTGGGTGAGGCAGCAGGCGGTCTTTTGCGTTTGGGCGAGAAAGGGTTAGCTTTTACGGTTCGCGATGGCGCTGACTTCTCCTTCTTTACGTGCACCTCCTCCAGAAGGTGAACGTCGTCCTCGTCGTCGTTATCGCTTTCGCGAAGGTAGGGTTTTCTCACTTGCGACACGAGATCGAGATAGTTTCCCAATTTATATTTCATTAACCGCCACTTTTGGTCTGCAGATATTTCTTTTTTGCGCTGAAGGTCCTGCATCTCTTTGGCCAGCTTAGCTATGGTTTTGTCGAGGAGGTGAAGCTTTTCTACGGTTTTCGGCTGCGAAGCCACGACGATCTGCCTGCCGAGTTTCATCCTGTAAGTTTCGACACGAGCGCGCCGCCCAGAGAAGCCAGAATGGGTAGAAGAAACGCCGGTAAAAGTCCTCCTTTCTGAATCAAAATTTTCTTCTTCTTCTTCAACGGCACCTTCCTGTCGATTAACTTCCTCCAAGCCGATTTATGCCTTTTTAAGCGATTCACGCATCTGGTGGGTAGTTGCACGTGACCTCTGCACACGTTGAGCATGCATTCGCAAATGGCCTTTACGAGATCTCCGTTCGCGTTTTTCAACACCTTCTTGCGCACGGCAGGTTTCGCCTTGGCCAGCACCGTCAGATTTCCGTGCTGCCTGGCTATGCGCGCGCTGCTCAATTTGGCAATGCTCGACTTACTCCGAACCATGTTTGCGCGGTAATGACGTTGGCGTCGAAAGGCGCGCTTTATTTAAATACGAAACCTCACTCATCGGCGCTCGTTGGGAACGAAATACGAGAGCGTTTCGCCCGGTAGCACGCCCGTTCGATACCTGTAACGGTCGGGCGTGTATTGCGTGCAGTCGAGCACCAGATACCCGTGCGGTTGTTCGGTGGCCTTTTGGAAGGCCTCCAGCAGAAACTTCGAGTTCCTCGGTTCGATCTGTTGGCACAGCCTCTCTATTTGCATCTTATCCCTGTTGTTCTTGAATGCCACGATGTAGTTTGCGTTGAGGGATATTGTTCGAAATTTCTTGCCTTGCGGGAACACGTTCTGCAGGATGTACACGATTCCGAAGCGCTTGTGGTGCGAGTCTCTGGTGAAAAAGTTGGACACGTTCGAACCCCCACCCTCGAACATGAGATCGTCGAGGACGACGAGGTAATTTTCGCCCACGGAACTCAGCTCGGGCACGCCGGCGTGGGTCTCGCACTCTAGCGGTAGGGTTTCGAGTTTCGGCGAATACTCCGGCGGGTGGCACCACAGCACCTTGGCGGGAGGCCGGTCGAACGATTCGTCGGCATTGCGTATGAGGTACTTCACGAAGGTGGACTTTCCGCAGCGCGACGGCCCCGCGACCAGCATCGTGCTGGGAAACTCGAAACGTCTAAGGCTGCGCGGCGAGCGCATGGTGCGGGTCCCGGGTTCGAAATGGACGCCTAGGGCGCTTGACGTCTCATTTATGCGCGCACTCCCTCTTGAACCCGTAGGGATAGGAGTCGCAGTTGTCGGCAAGCACGCGCTTGTTCACCACCATCCTGAAGGTCTTGGTGCAAGGCTCGGTGACCAACGTCCAGAGGGGTTTTCTCGATATCTGAGTACCCACGAGAGTGACCCTCTTGGCATTATCCCCGAGCACCACGTCCCGAATGACGTCCGCGTTCACGCTCTCCAGGTTGCCAGAATTCAAGGTAATGCCCTTCACCTTGTACACCGAGAAGTTCCGATGCGTCTCCGGGCACCTAATTTCGAGGCAATAGCTCTTCGGGCCCGTGGAGGCGAACCGGGAGACGTAGGCGCCCCTGCCGTACTTCTCCAGCTCGTCGGTCATGTCGCCGAGGAAGCGACCCACGGCCGGCATCCACTGGCCCGGCGCGTACGTGGCGATCACCGAGTCCGTGTCGAAGTAGCAGACCCGGTCCCCCAACGCGCGCAGGTACCCGTACAGGTGCGCGCGCGCGTGCGCGGTCGTGTACGCGGCCACGACGGAGTTCCCCGTGGGGTTCACCCTGGGGCTCTGGTCGACGTACCTACACACGACGACCATCACATCGTCCATGGCCGGGAGGTAGGACTGCACCTCCACGGCGGGGTCGTTGAGCAGTTCGACGAGCCTGTCGTAGCGATCGACCAGTTCGCACGTGGGCAGGATGTCCCTCTGCCCCATCTTGTCCCAGAAGGAGTTGAGCATGAGCTTGGCAAGCTCGCGCCTGCCCGGATTCGGGGCGATGGCGTCGGGGTCGAGAGCGACGCCTTCGCGTTGCAGAAACTCCTTCAAGTAGGCTTCCTTCTGCTCGGGCGAGTGGCAGTCCGAAGGCCAACCGGAGGCTTCGGTCTTGATCTTGAGGAACTGGTTCACGTACGCCTCGAACAGTCCCTTCTCGCCCGTGACGGGGTCGTACCGCACCGTGTCGTACTCCGAAATTTCGTACACGCTCAGCAGTCGGTAACCCTCGTGCAGGGCCACCTTCACCTCGTCCAGGACCCACGTCCCCGTCAGGCACCTCTCGACCTCCGGGTGCCGGCACGCTTCCTGGCTTTCCGCCTCCGCACATGCGCGGCACAACACGAACATCAGCTTGCCGTTGATGCGAGCCGACAGCACGGGGTGATACAGGGCGTTCGGAGGTAACACGGTACATTTGATCAATCCGCCCTGGACGTCCTCGAGGTTGGGAAAGCGATCCAAGTGGATCTTGGGGTGGCCCACGGGGTATGGCTTCGTCTTGTTCACGAAGGGGTAGAGGGAGCAGACGTCGAGATAAAACATCTTGGTGTCGCCCGCCGCCTCGGTGTAAGTCTTGGTGCAGTTGGTGCGCCCGCCGAAAAAGGCGTCCCTCGGGTTCAGGGGTTCCGGGTGGGGGAATGCCTTCGCGAATGCCGCCAGTTGCGGGTCGGCCTTCGCCATCGCGTTAAATTCGCACTCCCACATCTCGACGACGTCGTACCCGGCGCTTCGGATCTTGTTGGAGATGTTCACGGTGCTCTCGTGCCTGCCGGCCATCGTTTCTTTCCCCGTGTTATACAGCACGGCGTGGCGATTGTGGAAACATCGCTCGCAGCCGTGGTACCAGCACCCGTGAAAGAAAAACACCCGCTTCCCCTCCCCGTCCTCCGTATACCCGTCCACCTTGTGACCGAGAACCTTCACTTCGCGCCCTCTAAGGGCGTGCTGGATGGTGACGTTTTTCTGCGCCTCTACCCAAAAGAGCCAAATGCAGGCGATGCGCGAGTGCTTGTCCGCCAGGCGGTAACCGCCGGTGGGCAACAGTGCGATCTTGTCGCGCGGCATAAACCGCTTTCTGTAGACGCACATGCACGCATGCGCAATGGTGACGCACTCTCGGAACGGGTCGATTCCGTTCTCGTCCAGGAATTCTCTCCTAAATTTCGAAACTCCCCGGCTCAGAAGAAACACGTCCATCTTGCAGTACGCCACCATTTCCTGCTGCATGTCGAACACGTACCCGGAGGACGCCCTTTCCTCGTGCCACTGCTCGAACGCCTTCCTCCCCTCCACCGACATGCCGTCCGGGCAGTAGTACTTTGCGGCGGGAATCGAACCCACGTAATGCTCGTTTTCCTTCGTGTTAAAGAGGTATGGGAAATACCCTTTGCTTTCATGTAATCCGAAAGTCTTAGAAAAGCGAGCCAGCGGCATGGGAATGAAGTTGAGCGAGTCTAGAAACGTGACGTCACCGTGCTTCATTTGGTAGATCTTGGTGCCGTTCATGATTAGCTCGGGCGTCCACTTTAAAGTGTCCACCAATAGAAATTAGCCGTCGTAGGCGCGCATGTTATGGGCCAGCAGCACGACGTCCCAGGCTTCGAACCTCGGCTGCATCACGTGATCGAACAGCTGCTTCACCGGCGCGTCGGTAAAAACGTGTTCTTTCGTGCCGCACTCGGTGCAGAACGCCATCTTTTCGCCTTCGTCTATGCACAGGGGGCACGCTTGGTAAAGCACGCATAAATTCGGAACGTGCTCGTAAGTGTTCTGTGTGCATTCGAAATCTATGAACATGAACACAAAGCGGTTTCTCTTGTTCGGTGAACAGTACGGCTGCATGTAGCACATGTGATTGCTGTTCACGTGAACCTTGCAATAGGAGCAAAATTTTTCTCCGCACTCGTGCGCCCCTTTTCGGTGTCTCAGGTTCACCAGCTTATTGCAAGTAGGGCACACTTTTTCCACGTCGCACACCGATAGCGCCTTCGGGTAAAAGCCGCCTTTCCTCGCATGATTCGCGAAACAGGTTGCACCCTTAAAGTCTCGGTTACACGCGCCACAGTGTATGAACGCTTCATAGCGCTTAGGGCACTGCTGGTGGCACTTTGTGCAAGCGCCATCGCATCGATGGAATTCTTTTTTGTTCACCGAGGGATAATGGCAATGCCGACAATACCCTTGTATTTAAAGCACTTGTGCAGGTCTACAATGGCGTTAAAGTGCCCCTCGTGAAACATGACGTCAATGGGTTTTTCTGTTTGCTTCTCTGACGCGTACATGACGTGCTTGCCCGTATGATCTGCAAACACCTTCACCGCGTACCCCTTTAAACTCGCGTCAAAATCTCTGACGTCATCGATAGTAAATGGACCGTTCGGCTTTCCTACCATTTGGCACAAGGCTTCAGCTTTTTGTTTCTGCAAGTATTCCGACCGCATCATGGTTTTATAATTAACGTCTCCATCCACTTTAGCTTTGCCAACCGCTATAGCTCTTGCTAAACACAAGCTGTCTTTGTTCATAATTTCTACTATGCCTTTATTGCCGGCACACGCATCGCACGGCTTGTGACACGAACCCGTCACCTCCTTGGTCCAAACAAAAGTGAGTTTCAGAGGTCCCCCTAGCAAGAACTGCTGGTTGCTTTGCATCACCTTCTCTATCGATTTTATAACCGCCTCCGCATTCACCTGGTCCGTGCGTCTAACGCTCATGTTAAAAGCTTTGGCCGGGTGTTCCTCGTCCGCAATGCTTACACCTAAATATCCCGGTTCGTTCTCCAATAGATTTTCTTTCGCAAAGTTAATAATGTCCGTAAACAGAAGCGTCACCCATTGCTCTGGATTTGCATCTCTGGGACCCGGTTTCACGGTAATTTCTGTTTCCGTGTAGCCGGAGAAAAGCCTTTTCAACGTTCTCTGCCTATGGGCTATAATGTCGAACCTGAGCTGCAGGGTTCCAGCTTCGCTTTCCCCTTGCTCCGGCTCCATGCTTCGTGCGTTGTTCAACAACGCCTAAAAACCTATTTTCACGTTCAAACACTTTTCATTCACGTCAACCAAGTGCTGTTTTATACGCTGCTTCTTTTTTCGATATATAAACAACTCCTGCAAGGCGCAACGATTCTGTTGTTTTTCTTAACAACGACAATGTGCATCCACGCGCGCACTTGCATATTGCGTATAGCAAATGGGGTCTTTTTCTCGCAAAAACAACACTTCCAATATATCGTCAATGTTCCAAAAAGCGAAAACCTTATATTTGCCAAACAAAACACATTTCTCGCACAATACACACTTTCGCGAGCGCTTATCGCCTGGTGCTTTTATACTCTGCTTATCGCAACTGCAACTTCCTCATGCGCACTCAGTTAAAGGCCTCATTAAAATTTACAGTCTGTTATCGCGCCACAACTTCCAGAGTTGTAATCAGACACTTTTCCGGCGAACTTCCGGTCTCACCAGCGAACCACTGCACCATCCGGTTGCGATAACAATTAAAATTTTAAACCGGCAACCACACCACCACATTTAAACATTTTTCGTTCTAATGACTTCCGTTCTCATGGCCATTTAACAAGACCACGTGCACTTTCTAGCCCTTTAATCAGCAGCGGCCATATTGTGACGCACATCCCGCTACTGATTACAAGCCCCTTTAAAACTTGTCACTTCGGCTCGCCAGCTTCACACTCAGTCTTCGTCGAGATCCCCGACAAGTAACATGGAGAGGTTACCGCAGTCTTCGATCACCGTTACTAGACAAATTTTTTTTTGTCGCCTACTACGGGTAGAGTATACGAGCAACTGCTCACACAGCAACAGCAGTACTACAGCAACAACATCTACAGCCACCCAGAAGACGTGGTTTACGCCCTTCTGGATTTCCAAAATTTGCAACAACAACAGTTTGCTGAACCCGACGTTCACCCGGCTCTACCATCACCACCAGCGGACCACGCTGAAGAGCAACAACAACACCAGCCGCTGCCGCATTTCCAAGCAGCATTTGGACACCTTCAACACCACCTACCTTGGGCTAATACCAACGATAGCCAAGGATATTCTGCTGCTTCTTCTTCTTGTTCGTCGATTTCCTTAGAGGTCGGCAACAACTCGGCGCAAACAGGAACCAGCACGGACAGCGGGGTGTTCTCTGCCAACACCTTCCACACCCATGCTGCAGGAGCAACACCGCCTCCAACCTACTTCCCAGCTTCCTCCTCCTCCTCCTCCTCTGTTCTTCTTCTTCTGAATTCTCCATCACCCTATCAACATTATCTAACTCCGCGCCTTGAACCATTCCTCCGTCTTTCCTCCAACAATCCAGAAGACCCGCCTCCACAACATGTCACCTCTACCCCTCTTCATTCCTCTCCTTCTTCCCTCCCATTGTTCCTACCGGCTTTAGAGCCCGTGGCCTTCGAGGACATCGACGTTCAACCCCTTTTCTCTCCTCATTCAACTAATTACCCTCCCCCGACCCCTTCCTCTATATCTTCTCCTCAACCACCCCAATTTACGCCTATCTCCCCTCAACAATATATTCCCCTGCCCACGTCACCTCACCCTCTCCTCTCCTTAACCCCCACTTCAGCAACATTTCCCCTCCAAACGCCTCCCTCCTGCAAGTGCTGTCTTGCACTCCACGGCAATTCTGTCACCTTCCAGTTCGCCGCAACCTCTTCCCGCAGTGGAGCCCAAATTCTGTGCTCCTGCAGCACAGCAGCGGCTGGTGCAAATTTCTCAGCTGCCAGGACGACGGGTTCGATTCTACACTTGCTGCGCTTCCTGAGGTGGATGTTCAACACACAACAGGTCTGGCACTGCCACAACTCGTGCCTATCACGCAAGAAGCGCGGCGCCGTTTAGCTCGCCAACAACGTGCAGCAAGAAATGCTGCCGTCACACCACAACGCAGAATGAAGAAACTCCGCTGCTGCTCCTAAATACCTATCAGTGTTGAGTGCGTGCGCGTACTTCAAGAGTAATAAAAGTGTCTCTGCTTCTAAGGTGCAGTGTATGTTTTTCTTTTTTTTTCTTTTAGTATTATTTTTTAAAGCAAAACATAATTTGAAAACTTTTTCTTTTCTTTCTTTCCCCCCTTTTTTAACAAAAAAAACCCGGCATGAATCACATTTCTGCTTACCGCAGAAAAAAACCAATGCCCCTTGTGCCAACCCTTCGACGCCCAATTAAATTTCAGTGCGGACGCTGTAAGCACCGTATGTTAAGCGTCCAGTGCATTTACAGCTGCGTGTGGAAACCCTATTACTCCACAGATACTTGTCAATGCTTACATCGACAAGCTCGATGTTCTACCCTTTGATTTAGATCGACCTAATTTGGCTCTGCAGCCAAAGTGCCTCTACTGCCAAGCTCTTAGCGCTTGCCTTAGATACGGGCTTTCCAGCCCTTTCAAACAGCAACATATTTGCCAGTGTCCTACCCCTATTACAGACCATTAAACATGTCGGCGTCAGCCAGTGGCGTGGACCGCATTCCAAACTTTTCGAAATGCATGTACCAGCCACAGTGCGATCGTTCAACAAAGTTTTGCGTAGCTTGCAAGCACGCACAGTTCCTCGCAAGACAGCAAGAACTTTTGCAAAACTCATACAAACCATACACTGTGTGGTATAGCACCAATGGCAATAACTGCTATTCGCCCCTGTGTTTGCAATGCCATGCACGGCGCTCGTGTGTTATCAACCATTTACCAATTGTGTATAAACATTTACAAACACAAAAACAATCTTGGTGCCCACGGTGCACAGCAATGTTTGTTACGTAAATTTCCATGGTGTTAAGCATTTGGTTTCCCTCTTTGTACATTTCCATTTTCAAACAATTGCTATTGTGTGTTTTAATACATTGCGCATGTTCAAACAAATTTTATGTTCAATCTTTGTATGTTTCCATTTTCTAACAATTGCTATTGTATGTGTGTGTGTTTAATACAGTGCGCATGTTCAACCAAATTTTATGTTTCGTGTTTAACACAACTACTTTGTATAATTCCATTTGCAAACAATTGCTATTGTGTGTGTGTGTGTGTTTTTATACAGTACGCATGTTCAAACAATTTGTTTTTCGTTTTCGTGTTTAACACAACTCTTTTTGTTAAAACTTTTTATTTCCAAATGTTCTGTTTGCTTTTTTCCTCTCTATAATACACTGCACATGTTGTGCTTTTAAACTTAATGCAAGTGTTGTTATTTCCTTATTTGTACTTCACCTAGTTAGGGTCCTTTCCATTCCCCCATATCTCCATAGCACTCGTTTATATATGGATATTTAAAACACAAACAAATCAACAAAACCAATATATATATTTTTAATCATTAATTTAAAAATTTTAAACAAAGAAATATTCTTTTCCAAAAAATTAAAAACAATCTTCAACGTTCGCAATGCATTACATCAAGTTAATGCTCAAACTTATGCCAAAAAAAACAAACAAAAAACAAACATGCACTGTTAGTGCAATAAGTGCTATAATATTGTGTTGTATAATTCATGTTTTCTGTTTCAGATACCTTTTTCCTTTTTTTCATTTCGTCTCAAATTCTACCTCCTCTCCCTCCTCTACATCCCCTCCGTCAACGTCCTCCTTCTCCTCCTCCTTTCCCTCCTCCGGTATTACGTCTTCGTCGTACGATTGCTCATAGTTAGCAAACTCCTCATCCTCTCCTCTGCCTGTACATGCGCTTTCCAATTTTCCTATCATCTGCTTTAATGCCTCAAATTCCTCGTACATTTTACTTACATTTCCTTTTATTCTATTCACTAACTCCTCTTGCTTCGTCACATTCTGCTTTTTCTCTTCCAATTCTCTTTTCATTCTTTCCAACAATCCCTGCATGCCGCCCACCCTCCTTTCACATTCTTCTTTTTCCTTCCTCAACCCCTCATTCACCCTGTTTCCTTCCTTCACCTTCCTATCGCATTCTTTTTTCATTTTTTGCTTTATCACATTCACCCCTTTTTTGCAACTCTCAGATGCTGCTTTTCGTATGCTCGTCACCGACACCCTCCCTGCATCCCCACCATTACATTCCGAATTTATTTTCAAAGTCCCCTCCGCACCCCATCTAGACGCCCGCTTCACCCTCCCACTCATCGTCCTTCCACCACCTACATTCAACTCCCACTCACCCCATTTTCCACATCCCCCAAATATATACATAAAGTTGTTAGAAAAATAGGAATTCATCTCATTTACTACGCTATAAGCCATCATAAGCTCACTCTCCTTCGGCGTCAACTTCCATTCCAATTCCAAACCCTCCGGCAAGTCTACCGTGTCCACCAAAAAACTACAATCCACCATCTCTACCAGAATCGAAGTGTTGTCGCTAGCATACATACCCACAGGCTTCTTATAAAATTTACACCTGTCATCCACACCCGCTCCACCTACCTCACACCCACATCTCCCATTTAAAATGTAACCCTCAGGACATTCAAGTTGCCCCATCTTTACACCCCCGTACATCAACCCTCCACATCTCTTTCCCCTCTGATATCTGCTTACAGGCTTTAAACAATTATACACGTTCTTAAGTGTCCCCAAGTTAATAAAATCAGATCCAAACCTACACCCACTCCCCTTCCGGAAGGTGCATGTACAGTTTGACAACAATTCATAATCCTTTTCACATCTTGTCACATTTTCCAAATGTCCCGTCTCCACATTCAACTCGAACCCACACCTCCCAAAACTAACGCAACTCCTCTCTGCCCCAGCAACTCCTCCTATCACCAACGCTATCACTATCGCAATCATCATCTTTACCATATACTTCTTTACACCCACAACATTCCCCTTTTTATACCTTTCCCCTCATCTCCAACATTCCCCCACTCCCAACTCTTTTTCTCTCAACCAATCTTATTCTCTCTTATTCTCACCAATCCACACCTTTCATTCATTTCATTCCACCAATAACATCACTTCTTATTCTCACCAATCACAACATCACACGTCACTTCCTCATCCACTTTTTATCACTTGCCTGCTAATCATTCCCTCTTTCCCTTCCCAACTCTCCACAAAGACACATCGCAAATTCCCTTCTGCAAGTCACGTGACCTTAAACTACCCCATCTCCCTCACCCTCTTCTACCTTTTCTTCACCACCACATATCCAACCAACCCTTAACTTCAATCTTAATCTGCATCTCGGATTAACCAACCTGGATCAACGTTAATCCTTCCGCTAGTGGCAACTTTTCAAACTTCCCGCTAATCCCACTAATCCACCTTAATTCATCGGATTAAGAAGGATTAACGCGACACCAACGCCACCTAGCGGCAGGATTATCGTTAATCCAATTGGATAATCCGGGGTCTTAACTACTGAGGTGCTTTTACATGCTATGACATGGCACCACAAGTTTGGCTTGCCTTCTGAAGGAAGCCATGCTAAGGATTTTTATCCCGGAAAAAATCCATCATCTCCCCAGGAGTTAACACATGACCTTGGGAACTAGAGGGCAGCATGGTACCCCTAGACAACAGAGGATGATGTCTGCTCAAAATGAGCTGTATTTTTTCACCAATCACGAACACAGCTCTCATTTGCATCGCAATTTGGTCCAGTAGCACAACTGCCTATTTGTTCTGCCTCTTCAATGAGATGGTGTTCCTCTGTTGACAAGATCTGTTAAAATATTTCACACAAGCCATCCTGAATGCATGTTTTCACTTCAGCTGACACTATGCAATGACATTGAGACATGGTGTTTGCACACTATTCTTGCTTGTAATGGAAGAATGCCAACTTCTGGTGCATCAGTAGTAGTAACAAGACTTATGCGAATAATACCCATACCCAGATTATTCGCCATTAATTTTGAAAAAAAAAACATGTGAGGATTATTAGCATACATAGGGTATTAACAAGGTGAAATGCTGGCTGAAAAGTTAACATTACCATGTAAAATTATCATGTACACATGTGAAAATTGACTCATGTTGAGAGATCTGTACATAGTTGACACAACTTCCAGTGTGTCAGTTATACAGTTTCTCAGATTTACAGAAATTCCTTTGTTAAATGCCAGATTCTTAAAATTAGAACAAATTGGGAAGCTTTAGAATGACCTACATTGTCAGTTGAAATTGGAATATTCGTTACGTAATAAATTACATAAATTATTTTTTATCTGCCCCGCAATTGGGAGCCAACTTGAAGTAGTTGTTTTCTTCTACTGTTGAAGTTTTACTGTTGTTGTTGTTAGCCACACGCTTGGAAGCTAACTTGAGGAGGTTAATTTGCTGCTGTTGTTGCATAATGTTTACGTAAACTTGAATTGTTAAATGTAATAATAGTTGCTTTATGTAGTTTGTAACATGCTTAGGGCCTCGGTTAGAATTTTTATGCTTACATAATATTACTGTTTGAATTTGCCTCGGCTGCATCAGTCTTACTTTAGTCATGTGTCTTGGGTAGGGCAATTGACAATTATTGTAGACGTCACAGAATTAAACTTTTAAATTAACTTCTTTTATTTAAAATTGTTTGCACATATTCATAAACCACTACACTTTTTAAAGAACTGTGAGAAACTTTTATACATTTACTTAACGCATATATCTGTTTTTACTTTTCACCCTTAGAGAACACATTTTCCCATCTGTACTCTAACAAGTCTCGCCAGCAACTGAGTAACCTCAACGGTTAAAAATCCTAAAGCTTCGGTATTGCAAGTCTCTGATTGGCTAATTCTAGTCCAATAGAATATCTGCATTTAACTTAAAACTTTTCTTTGCTAATTTAAAACTGTTAGAGAAACTACGTCATCGTCGTTCTAATCATGACCAGTACATTTTAAACTCCAAACACATTATTCCCACCAGGTTACCTCATTATTACTCATTGTTAGCAACTTGAAACTTATTATTCTCACAGTTCTTGCATTATTAGTGTATGTAAAGTATTCACATAACATTATTTAAATATGTTTACAATAAAATAAGCATTTGCAATGACTGTTACATACAATTTAAATAATTATTACATACATATTGGTTCAAGGCAGGGCTGTTATTGAATTTACTTATTATAAAACACAATTGAAGTTATTCAAGTATTAAAATACTGCCTCACTGTTACAGGAAGTTGGTATTTCAAAAGAATAAACTTGTGCAGAAACTTAACTGTGAAATAGTATGATACAGTAAATACACCCATTTGACAGCATAAGTTGGCTAGATTTCTGTAATTGTATTACTTTGCAACACACAATAAACCAGATTGTTTAAATACAAACAAAAGTGAGCAAGGCTGACACAATCCCTTTTATACAACTGCAGGGCACTCAAAGGAGAAATGTCATCAACCATTCTGTATAATTGGTGACATTCCTCCAAATAATTCTTTAAATAAATTTCTTTCATTTCCAGTAGATGGAACATCCTCTGCAAATAATCTACTACCTAGCAGCATTAACCATAATCATATAAATGAACACAAAGTGAACAAGAACCAAAGAGCTAAAGATTGATTGATCAATAACCACACATGTTCTCAATTTAATTCTGTTAAAAGAGACACGTGGACATTAATGGTCCCTGATTTGAGTACATTATGTATTTGTAACAAAATTTTATAACAAATATTCACAATGTTGTAGGGCAATTTAGTTATTCTTAATTATACCACATAATTCCTAGCAGCAGTGTTGACAACAAGTTTGAGTTAATCTCTATATGCTGCTGTTCTCTGCTTGGTACAGACTGCAACTGGTAGGACATTCAGACAAATCATTCTGTTGAATTGAACATTGAGTTTTAAGCTACATCATCAGAAATTTTAAAAGAAATAGCTACATGAAAAGGTTACACATTTACAAACTATTGCCTTCATGAGGGAAATTGTACTTCAAATCTCAATGAAACTTTTGCATGGCTTTTCAGTTTTGTGTATCAAATTATGTGATTTAAAATCTAAAAGAAGAGTAAAGCTCTTTACACAAATTTTAAAATTGAAAGGCTTTTTACCCTCATGTATCAATTATAAAATTTGAAATGTAACAGGAAAGTAAACTTCTTAAACAAAGCTCATATTGTAGAGCTTCTTCATATATGACAAATGAGTAAAGAAGCACTTCTCACAAATTTCACACTAGTGAGTGTTTCTAACCTCATGTATTAAGTTATCAGTTTCAAATTCCAAATAGTAAGGCTCTTCAACAAATCTCCTACTTCAGGATTTTTACGCTCATGACAGATGAGTAAAGCTCTTATCACAAATTTACCGCTTGTGAGGCTTTGTACTCCATCTATGAAATTATGTGATTTCAAATGTGACATATGAGTAAACCTCTTTTCACAAATGTGATATTGTAGAGCTTTTTAACCTCATGTATCAAATTGTGCTGTTTCACATTTGACAAAGTTGTACAGCTCTTCTTACAGGTTTTTAAT
The DNA here is from genome assembly GCA_030765065.1 of Deroplatys truncata. Lineage (NCBI taxonomy): Eukaryota > Metazoa > Arthropoda > Insecta > Mantodea > Mantidae > Deroplatys > Deroplatys truncata. The sequence goes on along the minus strand of CM060989.1, from coordinate 88,827,073 downwards.
TGTGAGGCATTTTATCATGTATCAAATTATGCTTTTCAAAGCTGACAAGAGACTTCTTTCACAGATCTCATACATGTGACGCTTTTTATCCTCATTTATCAAATTATGCAATCTAAAATTTGACATTGGAGTAAAGCTCTTCTCATAGAATTCACACAGTGAATTCAAGATGGCACCCAGTGAGGAAAGTCAACTACACAGCTCCGAAAAACCGATTTGCAATTAAATGTGTGGAATACTGTAAGAAAAATGTTAAAAGTGGCGTAGTTTGCAAGCTATGCTAGCAATACTACCATTTCCATTGTGGAAAAGTGGATACTGCCTTGCAAAATAACTTAACCGACTGGTGTTGTGCAGGATGCCAGGGAGACGCTAACCTAAATATGCCCAACTTAGAGAGGTTTTAATGGAAGAAAACAAATCACTTCATACAATTATAGATAGTCTAAAAGAATACCTGAAAGAGCTAGAAGAGAAAATACAAAGAAATGCTATTCCTGTGTCTGTAAAGGAACATGCGCTACAGAATCGTGGATTGTGCCGAAGCACACGGCTAAAGCTGTGCCTACGCCTAGCTCCTTTTTCGCAGTAAACACCGCAAACCAATTTGAGGCGTTACAAGGATTAGAAGAAAAGCAATCAAAAGGTAAATATCAGAACAGCCATCCAACCTACAGTGGGACGCATAATGAAAGATCGATTAAACCGACGCAGCAGCCACATGGAATAGTGCAACTGTTCACAGACAGCCATGGCTGTGGTCTACCCAAGGATCTAAATCATATAGAAGCGAACATCCCAAGAGCCAATGCAATTGTGAAACCAAGTGCTAAAATAAGTGCAGTGTTAGACAGTATTCATTCAAAGAGCTTGAATTTCACAAAACAGTAATGTGTTGTACTCATGGTTGGGAGCAATGATGTTGCTTGTGGTGAACCTGAAAATGTTGTTCCAGCTTTAGAAAGTGCAATAATGTCATTAGTGAATACAAATGTGGTGGTAGTGAAGCTGCCCCAATGGCATGACCAACTTCCACACTCCTGGGAAAACAACAAAGGTTTAAGATTAATTTAAGCTTAACCTCAATATGCCGAAAGTTCAAGTATGTAAAAGTGATAAATACCTTCAATTCTAAGTGTGAACTATACACTAGACATGGCATGCACCTAAACAGGAAAGGTTACTTTGTGAAACTTTAGTTAAAGCGATATCAGCTGGTAAAAGAAATGATCACACAAATGTAGTCCAAGCAGATGTAGAAAAAACAAAAAGTGACCCAAAAAACTAGCAATCTCCCCTGTATTGTACCGTAACAATAAGTCACTTAAGTTTATGCCCCGAAATGTGCAAACGCTAGTAAATAAAATCAACCAATTTAATGTACTTTTGCTGTTGAAATGCTGGAGATACATGTTATAACAGAACATGGACTAAGGGACCATGAATCCTCACTTAATTTTATTCCAGATATGAACTTAATAGCCAAATACTGCTGTAGAGAAAAAACTTGGGGCAGAGTAGGATTTTCTTAAAAGAAAGCATAGCTAACAATTCCAACACAATTGTCTCCAACATTACTCCACTAAAAATTATATTGAGTTGGCTGGGGTAAACGTAAATCTGGATAAATTCTGTATTATGGTAATCGGTATCTACAGACCACCTAAGGGGGACATTAACATATTTCTTGATACAACATCATTATTACAGTACCTTCTAAAACACAGACATTAGTATATTCTTATGGGTGATATCAACACAGACTTCTTGAAAATATCTACCACAAAAAGCAGATTTATACACCTCCTTAATGAATATAATCTCAAGCCTCTTATCCAAGTACCCACACGTATCATTAAGTGAACTAAAACAGCTATTGATAACATTATTACAAATATCAAACATTTAACCTACAAAACAAATGTGATAGACATGCATATCAGATGATACTGCCCAATATATTACTCTATATAATGTAGATAAGCCGCCCAAAAAAAACATATAACCAATGGAAAGGCATAAGCATCTATCACTCCTTTTATACAGCTAATTTAAGAATGATAAAAACTGCTCTTGCAAATGAAACTTGGAAAAACACTTACATCGAGCAGGATCCGAACAGTAAACTAAAATTATTTTATGACACTAAATTCCTATGTTGACATATACTGTCCTCTCACTTTAACTTCAGCACAAAAGAAAAACCATAAAATCAAATCAACTCATTTAATAAACCCACATATAAAGAAACTCTGCATTCTGCTAAAAGGCTACAGAATATACAAATAGCAATAGTAATCTAAGAATAACAAATGACAAACTAAAAGCTCTCAAATGAACATACAACCTAGCAGTCATAACAGTCAAGTGAAATATTATCAGAGATAGAATCCAAAATTCCCCAAATATAAGGAAAAATAGTTGGCAAATAATAAATGAATTTCATAAACCCTGAACCAGCACACTCAAGACTTAAATCTTAAAATAGATAATAACACAACTACTGAACATATAGCATTAGCTGAAGCATTTAACTTTCTTTGTTTCCATAGGAGAAAACATAAATCAAAGAAACAATGTACAGACATACTCAACTAATAATTCAAAAAATGCTTTGAGTTTTTATCTCTATCTCACAGATACCAACAAAATAATAAGTATAATAAAGTGCTTAAAACTGAAAAAAGGCATTGGCAATGATATACCCGTATCACTCATAAAAGAATGTAGTTTTGAGTTAGCAAAACCACTTGTATCAATAATAAATTCATGCCTAGAAATATCCCTGGTTCCGGATGTACTAAAAATGGCTAAAGTAATACCAATATATAAAAAAGCTGAGAGAAATAACATCAATAATTATACACCTATATCGATATTACATGCTTTATCAAAAATTTTGGAATGGGTACTGTATAACAGAATAAGTAAATACATAATCAAATATAATTTATTACCTAAAGAACAAAATGGTTTTGTCAACATAAGATCCAGAATTACTGCAACATCGGACTGCTTTGAAAATGTAATTAATGAAAGAGACTCTGGAAATTGCATTGCTGGGTTACTCCTGGACCTTACTAAAGCGTTCAACTGTGTGGATGCCAATATTTTAATGGCCAAACTCTTCAAGTTAGGCTTTAGGGGATTGGGGCATAAATTAATACACTCTTACATGACCAATACGAAAACAACTAGTATAATTAAAAACCAACGATGGAGACTACAAATCAAAATTACAAAATTTATCCTATGGAGTTCTGCAAGGATCAATTTTGGGGCCATTATTATTTATTTTATACATGCATGACATTAAAGATAGAACACCTAATGCCTATATAATACAATATGCAGATGACACAACTATTATCATTAGTAGTAAAGACATAGAAACACTTGAAACAAATACAAATGCCATATTTAATTCTGTAACCAAATATTTCAACAAATCTAACTTAAATGTAAATCCTACAAAATGTGACATGATACCTTTCAGATTCAAAAATATAATAACCCCCCAAATTAATAATTAACAAACCAGTTAAAAGTGTAAATGAGGTAAACCTACTAGGATTAATAATAGACAAAACTTAAACATTCAATAGTCATATAGACAAACTAGGTTCAAACGTCAGTAAAAGCTTATTTGTATTGAGATTCTTAAACAACACTATCCCGCGCTCTACAGCTAAAATAATATACTTTGCACTCATCCACTCACTCCTATCTTATGGAATTGAAATATGGAGAAATACCAGTAAAACAACATTATTTATACTTCAAACACGAGCAATCAGATATGTAGGGAATTTAAATTACCGAGATCCTTGCAAAAACACATTTAAATGTACAAAAATACTTGCACTTCCAAGCCTATTTATTTATAGATCTTCATGTGGTTAATTGTAAATTCCCTTTGAAAACCAATTCAGATATACATAGTTATGATACTAGAACCAAATATAATCTTGCTATCCACAACTAAAGATGCTATACAGAAGAAAAGGTGGCCAGATATATGGGGATAAAACTATACAATGCATTATGAAACTAGATTAGGACCTGTAATAACCTAAACAAGTTCAAGACACTTTTAAAGACAGTTTTAACTGATAAAGCTTACTATAGCATAGATGAATACATAAATGAATTATAAATGCATGTATTCTTTATAGCCTAAAACTATTATAATCCAACTTCTGTATTAAAGTAGTATATATAATTGTCTATGGTATAGCTCTTAAGTTTACTAATATTTATGATTGTATACAACCACTATAATTTTAATGTTTTCATCATAGCCTATAAGACTTATGTCCAACTCCACATCGAACTGGAGAGTGTAGTTTACTATTATTTTATTGATGTTATGTATCTAAAATTAATCTTGCACAATTTGATAGTTTCTATGTTCATAAAATTTTCGCTTGTAAATAACCACTGTCATTTAATAACTGACATAGTTCTTTTATGATATTTTTTAATCACTGTACAGAATTGCAATAAATTGAATTTTACCCATGTGTCACATTATGTGACTTCAAATGTGAAAGAAGAGTAAAGCCATTCTCATATATTCCAAAATTGTAAAGCTTTTTGACCCCCATGTATCAAATTATGCTTCTTCATATCTGAAAACTAATTACAACACTTCTCACAAATTCAAACTTGTGATTTTTACCTCAGTGTATCAAATTAAGGGATTTTAAATGTGAAACAGGAGTAGCGCTCTTCCCACAGATGTCCAACTTGAGACTATTTACCCTCATGTATCAAATTATACCTTTTCAAACATGTCAACTGAGAGAAGCTCTTTTCACATATTTTGCAATTGTGATGTGTTTTACCCTCATGTGTCCAGCTTCTGGATGCAACTTCAAATTGGACAGAAGAGTAAGCCCTTCCAAACTTCATACTCATGAGGTTCTTTTATCCTCATGGCAACTGAGAAAAGTTCCTATGACAAATTTTACACTTGAGAGGTGTTTACTCCTAAGTATGTAATTATGTGCTTTCAAACTTGACGAGTAAACCTATTCCCAAAAATGTCCATTTGTACAACTTTTTACCATCATATATTAAATTATGCTGTTTCAAATTTGCCAACCAGTTAAGGCACTTCTCACACATTTGTAATTGTGAGACCTTTAACCTCATGTACCCAATTATGTCTTTCAAATCCGATGACTACAGCTCTTCTCACAAATCTCGCACCAGTAAGACTTGTTACCCTCATGTAAGGTGTTTCAATTTGTACAACTGTGTAAACTCTTCTCACAGGTGAAGTTTGTGAAGTTTTTTAGCCTTATGTAACAAATTATGCTGTTTCAAATATGACAACTGAGTTAGCCTCTTTACACAAATTTCAGACTTGTGAGACTTTTTAGCCTCATATAACAAATTATGCAATTTCAAATGTGAAACAAGAGTAAAGCTATTCTCACATATTTCATACTTGAGGCTTTTTACCTTAATGTATCAAATTATACAATTTCAAACATGACATCTGAGTAAACCTCTCCTCACAAAATTCATACTGGTGAGGGTCTTTACCCTCATATATCAAATTATGCTTTTTTAAATCTCACAACTTACTAAAGTTCTCCACACAAAGTTTATATTTGTGAGTCTTTTTACCCTCATGCATCAAATTATGCTTCTTCAAATCTGACAACTGAGTAAAGCAATTCTCACAAATTCACTTGAGTCTTTTTACCTCGATGTATCAAATTATGCATTTTCAAATTTGTCAACAGAGTAAAACGCTTCTCACAAATTTCACACTGGTAAGACTTTTTACCCTCATGTATGAAATTATGGAATTTCAAACTTGACAACCGAGCAAAGCTCTTTTCACAAATTTCACATTTATGAGGTTTTTTTACACTCATGTATCAAATTATGCTTTTTGAAATCTGACAAACGAATAAAGCTCTTCTCACAGATTTCACATTTGTGAGGCCTTTTACCCTCATGTATCAAATTATGGGATTTCAATCTTGACAACCGAGAAAAGCTCTTTTCACAAATTTCACATTTATGAGGTTTTTTACCCTCATGTATCAAATTATGTTCTTTCAAATATGACAAACGTTTAAAGCTCTTCTCACAGATTTCACATTTGTGAGGCTTTTTACTCTCATGTATCAAATTATGAGCTTTCAACATTGACAAATATCTAAAGCTCTTTTCACAGATTTCACATTTGTGAGGTTTTTTACCCTCATGTATCAAATTATGTAGTTTTAAAGATGATAAACAAGTAAAGCTCTTCTCACAAATTTCACATATATGACGCTTTTTACCATCATGTATTAAATTATGCTTTTTCAACTTTGACAAGTGAGTAAAACGCTTCTCACAAATTTCACACTGGTAAGGCTTTTTACCCTCATGTAACAAATTATGGGATTTTAAATTTGACAACTGAGCAAAGCTCTTTTCACAAATTTCACATTTATGAGGTTTTTTACTCTCATGTATCAAATTATGTTCTTTCAATCTTGACAACCGAGCAAAGCTCTTTTCACAAATTTCACATTTATGAGGTTTTTTACTCTCATGTATCAAATTATGTTCTTTCAATCCTGACAAATGTGTAAAGTTCTTCTCACAAATTTCACACTTGTGAGGCTTTTTACCCTCATGTATCAACTTATGCTTTTTGAAATCTGCCAAACGAATAAAGCTCTTCTTACAAATTTCACATTCATGAGTCTTTTTGCCCTCGTGTATCAAATTATGTGATTTTAAATAAGACATCTTAGTAAAGCGCCTCTGACAAATTTCACATCTGTGAGGCTTTTTACCCTCATGTATCAAATTATGATCTTTCAATTTTGACAAATGTCTAAAGCTCTTCTCACAGATTTCACATTTGTGAGGCTTTTTATCCTCATGTATCAAATTATGATATTTCAAGCTTGACAAGTCTCTAAAGCTCTTTTCACAGATTTCACATTTGTGAGGCTTTTTACCCTCATGTATCATATTATGCCGTTTTAAAGATGATAAGGAAGTAAAACGTTTCTCACAAATTTCACATATATAACGCTTTGTACCCTCATGTATTAAATTATGCTTTTTCAAATATGTCAAATGAGTAAAGCTCTTTTCACAAATTTCACATTTATGAAGTTTTTTACCTTCATGTATCAAATTATGTTCTTTCAAACATGACAAAAGTCGAAAGTTCTTCTCACAAATTTCACACTTGTGCGGCTTTTTACCCTCATGTATCAAATTATGCAATTTCAAAGATGATAAATGAGCAAAGCTCTTATCACAAATGCTACACTTGTGTGACCTTTCAACCTTATGAATCAATAAAGGCCTGCTGTAAATTTTCCCCCTATCATGACATTTATGCAACTGTTCTGAGTGTACATGTTTTCCTACAGGTGGTATTTTTGTAAGATCACTTTCTTGACTTTCAGATTCAGGATCCTTTCCATAACTGAAGCTTGTGTTTTTCGCAGAGGTTTTAGGAGAGGCCAATAGTGAATCATCACAGCTATTGCCATTAGCTGCTTTTGTGCATAATCTGAAATGTTGGAGGATTAAAAATTAACTACAATATACACATTACAAGGCAATTAAATCTTAAATGGGAATCTGTTGTTTGCTAATGATTGTTAACATGAGTTACAAATTTTTCATTTAAAGCAACCTCACACTTCATCAGAGTCAAAATGACTTTGTGAATCTGCAAAATTCTTATGTAATTAATAAAATCTTTTAAATGAAATACATGTTAGTGGTGCTTCTAATGAAAGAATAATGAGTGTAACGAAGTTGTGTACAGTAAAGGAAACTAATAACTAGGGGTAAAAAAATCATGCACAATATAAATGAAGAGAAAATACACTTGTGACTCAAAATCACGCAGATACAGTAAATGATTGTACAAGCATAAATTCACATAATTTCCTTCATCAGAGAGCATTTCGCTATCAGAAAATAAGTGTAAACACAAGGGTTATAAGATTTTACATTAAAACATGCAAAGCATAACCAAAACAATGCAGGAATTGAACAAATCATTTTAACTATTAGTCCGTCATTATAATGTATTCTGAACATTGTATCATGGCAGAGGAAATAGAAATTAAATTGTTATGAAAATTACACTTTAGGTATAGATTTTGCAGAAGAAAAGTACAAAAGTGGTAGGGTGGCAATTTACATTAGAAATGGGACGAAATATAAAGAAACAGGCTGTTATTGTGAAGAACGGTGTGGCGAATTATCTGCAATCGAAGTTAACTTAGACAACCAAAAAGCTTTTCTTAAAAGATTAAAAGCGTATGTAAATAACATTATTAAACCAAGCATATTGTGATTTTGTACAGTTTTTATGGTCACTTCACTAAGTTCTCAATGTCACTTCATAGTGATGTTGAATTTTCCATGTCACTTCACATTTTTTGCATGATAGCAGCATAATGCAATAAATGTGCACAAAGCTGCATCTTCCTCCATCCATTTCACTCACTGGGGAGTCGAACACAAGATGTCTCTAGTCTTGTTGTATGTCACAACTGTTGACAACACTCTCTCATAGAACTGCTCTTGGTCTCACACCAGAAACACAGACATCAACTCACTAACTTGCTGGAATTTTCCACAGAGTAGTCTAGGAAGCTCTGGAGGCAGGGACAAGAGAAACTTGCAGAAGTTTTTGGTGTTTGTGCTGGCAACAGTGCTACCACATCTAATTATCTCTATTTATCCCACAAACTGCATGACACCCGCCCAATAAGCTTGGGCTATAGGCATTGCATTACAATATAATTGTAATGGTGAACTTTAATGTAGATTTACTTGCAGAGAGAAATAATAAAGGTTTGCTACTAGAACTATAAGGGAGAAATATAGTAACTACAACAAGAACCAACAACAGTAAACAAATATTCATCTACTTGTGTTGAACATATGTGCACAAATTTAAATAGGGAAGATTTTAGCAGTACAATCATTAAAATTGGAATTACAGCCTATTATGTACAGGTGATTGAAACGTTTACATTAGAACACTCAATGGCCAGGATGTTCAAGCGATTGTTTAGATAATCATAAGAGGTAAAATTGTAACTTTGTACCTTCTCTTTGGTTCTGTAGTCATTTAATAGAAACTAAAGGTTATACTTTTTTACATAATATAGAAATTTTTAAAATGTAGTGGGAATCATACGGCATGATATTAATTAAAATATTTAAAAATGATGTGAGAAAAATTAACATCACATTTATACCAAATATTCTTTAATTATACAACGTATGTTACATTGTAAATAATTGGAGAAGTAGTAGTAGCAGAAGATGATGAAAAACCATAAGAAATTCTTCATGTTAAATTGTTACATTAAAGATAGGTATTACACAGTATAATAAGAAAGTAAAATGGATTAGAAAAGAAAGACAAAGGAACGTTAGTATCTTTACTGCTATGGAGAATAAACAGAACATGAAAAAAGTTTTAAGAAGATGGCAAAATTTAAAAGGACACCACAAAATAAAAAGGAAAAATGCATGTTATTTGTACAAAATGGAATGTACAAGGAATGCAAGGTACTATAATAAGTAAAAGTGAGGGTGACCACCACAGCAACAACTACTATAAGATTGATGACCAACTCTCCAACAGGTAGAAACATACAAGATGAAACAGAGGTTAAGCTAGTAATTCATGAAGTTTCCGCACTTCCAGGCCCCAAACACAATCTCTTTGGAAAAGCACATAGTCTGTGACCATTGAGAAAATTAATCTTTTCATTTGTTAATTATAAAATATTGATTGACTGATTTCTAATAGTAGTGGGACACAATTTTCTCTCTTTATACAATTACTTAGCCACCCTTCTAATGAACTTGATTACAACAAAGGAAATAAAGCAAAAATTTATTACATCAGGGTTATTAAAATATCTTGATATTTTTATTGCATGAATATCATAACTTTATAAGCGGATTCACATCTTTTGTTTTGCTGCATCTTGGTTGTTAAATCATGAACATATAAAACAAAATTATATGCAATTTACGTCACATAACAATAACATTTTCTACTCTATGGCATTCTATACAAACAGTCAAAGGCTTTTTAAAAGTATGATCTTTTGTAATTCCAAATTTTGTAATTTATTTATGGATGCTTTTTAACTGCTGTGGTCCTTAGTGCCCAATTCTGTACTGGGCATGAAAGACCGGAAAATTTGCCCACAGGCGTATCAGGCTTGAGGTTCTTTTACGTGCTGCGAATCTACGACATGGGACCATCGGCTTTACTTCCCTTCCAAAGGAAACCATGCTAAGGATTTGTTTTTATGCCTGGAAAAATCCATCACCCTCTGCTGGGTTTAAACCTGCAACCTCAGGAACTAGAAGCTAGCATGGTAACCACAACACGATGGAGGATGACTGTAATTCCAAAGTGTTCTTATTCTAGCACATAGGCTTTATACATGCTTTTTTAGTCTTTTGCATAAGTATGCATTTTCTTTATAATTATAATTAATTTCTCATTATCAACTAGCTTTTGTGGAGAAAATATGAAAAATTATAGTATATGTAATTATGTAAAATCTCACATTAACTGAATAAGGGTTTAAACATTGTTGAGTTTGAGCACATAAATGTGGAATAGCATTTTTCAGCTAGTGTTGTAAATTTAGTAGGTTATAAGATGGTGATAATTTGTGTCCATAGAAATCCAGGTAGAAAATTGCAATAGGTAGCAAATTGCAAATATTATTTCAAAATTTTGAAATTTTTTTGAATACTATTAATCCAAGATTCAAGTTACATTAACAAGCAATTTTGATGTAATTAATACTGTAATTCATCCTTTAAAAAAAAGAGGCAAGTATGTAAGGCTCCAAATAAATATAAATCCATTTAGCAAAGTTGAAACTGATAAAACAATTAATTTGAAGATTGAGAAGCTAATACAGTGACATGTCATTTCGAACTACTGCCACCCAGCAGCCTTTGCAGTTTCATCAACCCGGCACCAAAGAAAGAACACCACTAACCATACACATCCTCTGGACAGTAACTGAAAAAATCAGTTGAAAACAAGTTGACGATGGATGCAAACCGTTCTCACGAAACGTATTCAAAGCAAGTACATTTTAGTGATGTAGTATAATAACCTCCGACTCCCTTTATTTTAAATGATAAACAATTACTTCCACTACATTGAAGTAATAGGTGCAGTGTTAAATTATCTCCAGAACCAAATGCTGTTTTAATAGCTTTACTACATATTTTAATAACACAATCATAAATTTGCTGCAAAACCATAGTGATAGAATAAATGAACATCCGAATATACCATACTTTCCAAATTCTTTTTTCCTTTTGCATACTAATGTCAATAAGGTCACTGCTGCAATTGAGAGCCTCAATAATAAAAAAGAAAAGTTTAGAAGGCAGCGGATAGGCGCGATGATTTGAAACATTTAACAAATAGGAAATGCGTGTGTGTGTGTGGTGTGTGTCATAATTAATTACACATTATTTAGGTGTCAACATATTTAATACATTTATCATTTAGTACTTGAAAGTTTCCTAAATAAAGTTGCTTTTTAAAACAGGTTCAAGGGAAGATGTAGATAATTATGGGCAAATCTCTATATTACCAATACTTTCCAAATTTTGAAAAAAAATTATGTTTAAAAGATTGCCTTTTTGATAGGCATGATATATTATTATAACAATAGTATGGTTTTTGTAAAGGTAAATCTACAGATGCAGCTTTAATTTGGCTTCTATGGGAGATTCAAAAATTTGGATAGTAAATTAAAGTTTTGTGTGGGTTTGTTTACACTTAACAAAGCATTTGACCTTCTCACACCAGATTTATTATTATTTAAATAATATTTATATGGCATTACAGGAATTGTTAATAAGCTATTTGCTTCATGTTTAAAAGATAGAAAAGAAAAAGTGGAACTAGAATTTATTTATTCCACCATTAAATTCCTTAAAATTAAATGAAAAGTGTAAAATGTGAGTTCCCCAAGGTTCTGTTTTGGATTTCTCTTGTGTTTAATTTACATAAATGACACAACATGTCGTGTTGTGAACAAGAATGTTAAGCTCATAATCTTTGCAGATGATGCTAATATACTTGATACAGATATAATAATGATCATATTGTCCAAATTTAAATAAAGGAAACCATTTTGCTGTGGTTTATACAGATTAATTATAAGCAAGGAAATAAGAGCAATCGCAATGAGATTTCGGCATAAAGCAAATAAAAGTATTTCTACTCCGGATATCAATTCTGAAAATACTATCACAATTGCAGCACATACCAGATTTTTAGACATCTGGATAAATTAAAATTTGGAATGGACTGTTCACATAGATAATTTGAATTAAAAATTAAGTTATCTTTCTTATGCAATAAAAATATTTAAAAAGTTAGTAGCCTAGTAGCCTATTCAAGTAGCCTATTTTGCTTATTTTCATACTCCTTTAAAGTATGGAATCATTTTTGGGGGAAGCTCCAAAATGGCAGATAAGATATTTAAAAGACAAAAAGGGTTATAAAAATATTAGTGAATGAATCAAAGCTTGTCAGCTGTAGAGAGTACTTTACAGAACTTAGAATTATATATATCATAAATAATTTTAAAACCCATTCTGTGATTCATTAGCATAACACAAAAAGAAGCGCAAATCCATCAGTAATTAGTCATAATCAATATTGTAAACATTCATTTACATATAACATGCTTCGCCTTTTTATAAATGAGTTAAATAAAGGTAAAAAATTTAAAACAAATCTTAAGAACTTTTTAAATGTATAATGCTTTCCTTCCACAGGGTGGGTATGAAGTCCACCATCAAACCTCAGGGGGCAATTCCTGATTGGAAATGGAGTAGAAAAGTGCATATAACTTTGTGTATGAAATGCAGTTTCCACGGTAGATGATACTGAAGAATGTCATCAAATAAAGAGCCCTGGCACACAGTACATGGCCTGAATACCATCCATGTTACAGCAGATGTTCAACGTGGCATCCATGGAATGTAATGCACACATTCACACATTGCATCATGGATTGCCTCGCTCATTTGAATGTTCTGGGCTGTGTCCGAATATTGTTAAAGGCTATGTGGACATGCTGTTGAAGGGTCTGAACATCAGGAAAAGACTCACCAAATAATGCTTTTTCAGATGCCCCCTCATATAAAAATCCAGACTTTAGATTGTATGGGTCTGAAACTGAAACAGCCTATTATATATTACGCTCTTGTAAAGCGTTAACATCAAGGAGATATAAGATATTTGGGAAGCTTTTTATAGAACCAGAGGACTACTACCCCAACACACTGTTGGGCCTATGTTATCTGGTGAGGGACACAGGACTCGTGTTAAGGGATAGCAATCATTACAGGGTTGGCACAATAAGCTTTTAGGCTGCAGTACAACTGGAGATTTGGCAGATGGGTCCTAGTCCACAATCATAAAAACAAAAAATATCTGGTGATCGAGCAGGCCATGCAATAGGCTTCCTATCCAACATCTGGGGATGATGATGTTGAGGTGTCAGCGAGCATTGATGCGGAGGTTGGCTGGTACTCCATTGTCTGGAGATTTTACCAGGGTTGTCCTCAAGATCATGGAGAATATGTTCTTCCATATCTCATGTATGTACAGTCTGTGGTCACCCAGAATGTCCGTCTGTCTAAAAGGACCATGCTCACAAAAATGCCAAAAAATGGCTCCAAATGTTGTGTGATAAGGGTGGCACTGTGTCAGGGTATGTGCCTCAGTACATCTGTGCTACCTTGACTGTTTTCACTTGCTTGGCCATACAGGAACACCATCTCGGCGTGTACCTGGAATGAATACCGAACACTGTGCTTCTACGTTCCTTATATCACACTATTTTTAACACACAAAAAGCAGACTGTAAGTTATGAATGTCATCAGTGTCATCTACTATGGAAATCATGCACTTCCGGACACAAGATGATATGGACTTTTGAGCTACATTTCTAGTCAGGAATCACCACCTGAAGTTTATCAGTGGACTTAAAACTCACCCTGTATGAAGAAATTAAAAAAAAAAAAATTTAATTGAATAGTGCTTTTTTTCTATAAAGAAAATTTTATAACAATAGTTGACCGAATATGTATTCCACATTGTTCCCTTTTTCTATTCTTTAACTCTATGACATGTCCATTATCTTGCATAAGATGGAAAGAACAAATAAAGGAACAATATTATATATAACAACATTAGTATGAAAGCAAACCCATATGGTACAAAAGGCAAAGCATTGGAAGAGGCTGACTGACTATTCTTTCAGAACTTTTGCCATCCCCTATCTGGTAAGTCCTTAAACATTGGATTTATGTGCTTCTCTAGTAAAAGGGACTATAAAAAGGCAGCACAAAATAAGTATTAGTTACTTATGAGATAATTACGAGTGAATTATGAGCAATTTGTAAGTGAGAGCTGTAAAGCTGATGCATTATGCATAACAAATAAAGTTATATATGAGTGAACTGGTGTTCTTATTTGTCACAGTATAGATATCACTCGAATAATTCTGGATGTTTCCCTACCATAATTTTCTCCCTTATGTAAGTACATAATTTTTTTCTTCAGTATACACCGGTAATGTAGCTGATTACAACATACAATGCAGCAAAATGTACTTAAATAGGTTTGTTACGTTTTGGCACACAGAAACTTCAGTGCATTCACCTACAGAATTATAATAAAAGTTAATTCAGAGGTTTTGATACTGTTTCATTTCACACACGTCTGCAGCATTTGATAAATGGCAATTCATGAAATAAGTGTAAGTCACAATTTGTATCATCATAAACAGGATTGAATGCTACATTTTAAGCTTTGTATTCTGTTTCCTTAAGTGTTACATTATGACAATCTATGAATATTGCTTGGAAGAAAATGTAACTGGCTTCTATCTTTACAAGCAGCAATCTCTGTGGAATAACAGCAAACAACCAGCTTTTGTTTCCACACACATTCTCTGTAGAACTAACTATTTTCTACTCCATGGCATTCTCAATGAAAGATTTGTAAATCCTTTTTAGTCTACAATTTATAAACTAAAATTACAAGGCGTTCTATAGCTCACAGAATTTATAGCAGAAATACTGGGGCTTTTCAATAATGAAAGTGCTAAAAAACTGGTGGAGTGGCTTTTGAGATTACCCTACATACGAGGGCAGTGCCAGAAGTACCCAAATTGACATACATATAGCGGCTGTTGTTTCAAACAAATGACTATGGTAGAAAGTATCACCCTTATAAAGCTTAAGTTTGATGATACTACGTTGTTTAGTAATTGTTTGGCAGCCATTAATAGTGAACTCTCTCAGTGAATTTGCAAACATGGATAAAACTGGCCATCGTTATGTGATACAATACTTTCATTTGAAAGGTCTTAGTCCAACTAATATTAAAGCTCAGCTAAATTATACTCTGGGGGAGTCTGCTCCTTTGTTTACAACAGTAAAATATTGGATGGCAGAGTTTAAGCAAGGCTGTATGAGTTGCCAAGACGAACATTGCAGTGGTCGGCCAAATAATGTAACCATGCCAGAAATTGTGAAGAAAATCCACAAAATGGTATTGGACGACCGTCGACTGAAAGTGTGCGAGCATCGTAGGCATTTCAAAAAATGCTGTACATTGGACACTAACTGAAAATTTAGACATGAGAAAGCTGTGTGCAAGATAAGTGCTGCATTTGCTCACAATGGAACAAAAGCAACATCGTGAGGATGTTTCAGTCGAGTGTTTGACGATGTTTTGCTGCAATAAACCAAGTTTTTGCATCAATTCATAACCATGGATGAAAGATGGGTCCAACACTTCACACCTGAGATGAAGGAACAGTCAAAACAGTTGATTGAAACACAAGAATCGGCTTCAAAGAAAGCGAAAACAGTTCCATCTGCAGTCAAGGTCATGGCGTCAGTTTTTGGGATGCGCATGGGATAACTTTTATTGATTATCTTCAAAAAGGAAAGTCAATCTATAGTGAGTATTATGCAAATCTATTGCAGCATTTGAATGATGAAATAAATCAAAAACGGCCACATTTAGCAAAAAAGAAAGTTCTGTTTCATCAAGACAAATCGCCATGGCCAAAATCAATTTGTTTTTTTGTTTTGTTTAAGGGAGTTCAACTGCTAGGTCATTAGCGGACCAAAATCAATGAGTCAAAGTTAAAATTGCTTCCTCATGCACCCTATTCACTAGACTTAGCCCCCTCTTATTATTTTCTGTTTCCAAAGTTGAAGAAATGGCTTGGTGGTAAAAGATTTGCCAACAATGAAGAGGTGGAGATTGCAGTTGATGGCTATTTTGCAGAACTCGACAGTTCTCACTATAAATAGGGTATCAAAGCTATTGCACATTGGTGGGAAAAGTGTATTGAGCTGTAAGGAGACTATGTAGAGAAATAAAGATGTTTTTTCTCAAAATTTTTGTGTTTTCTTTGTTAGGTCTCGTACTTCTGGGACAGCCTTCATACATATACATATGAGCACAACACATATGTTATACATGCGTACACACAAGTTTCTCTCTTTATAATACTAGTATAGATAAAGGAAAATGTAGCATAAGAATCAAAGGTTACTTACTGAAACACTTGCCAAAAGTTAAGTCTTACCTTGGAGATTTTATTGAAGTGAAGTCCCCATCCTGCAACAGAATAATGCAAATGTACAGTTTCACACAATCATCTATACAGCATTAGTTAAATGCCCTGCATCACATAGTTATCTTTAAAGTACCACGTTTGTTTTATTTTTAAACTGATAACAGTATTAGGAGTTATGCAGAAACAAAGATTTGGCAAGAAACTCTAGATACGTAAAAAGTATTTAGATCTTTATAAATAATTTGATTTAAAGAACAGAGAACTGGCAACAGGAATGTACAACAAAGGTAAATCAAATCTATAACTGAGTTAGCCCAATATTAAGGAAAATGTGTTGTGATACATTGACATGACTTTCTCTACCAATAACAAATTCACTTATGTTAGAATTCATGCACAGTTAAGCCCTATTCATAGTGAAAAGTACACATAGTTGCAGCTTAAATGCAAGACATCGCACGTACCAAGTCCTGGTTCTGATGTAGAACCAAGTACAGAGGTTCAAAATCTTGAAAGAGGAGTTTTAGTTTTAATAATAGTGATATGATCCCCGATTGTTGCTCAGATAGTCAATTCGAACATTTCAAGATTCAATATGAATGATTCATCAAAATTCATAAGCTTTCATGACAGGTGTCAATATTAAATCAAGTATCATCTGCGCTTGTAGGCCATGATCTACTGGGCTACTTCTTCTTCCCAGATGTTTCGTCTGCGACTATGGCAGACAGTATAAATACTGCAGTACAGAGTGCATCAAGCAATCGCTGTCGAAACTTCTGCCAGAATCCTTCGACCTATCCACTGCCACTGCAGATATCTGCCGTAGTCACAGATGAAAGGTCTAGGAAGGAGTCTAGCAGACCATGGCCCACAAGCCCGGATAATAGTTTATTTAATATGAATGATTGGTCAACAAAATAAAAAGCTGGGATGTAACATACGTTATGATGTAGCAAGCATGGTATTAGAAAAGGGACAAACATGCCCAATTTGTCTAGTGAATGGGTGAACTCCATAGTAACTGTTAATAGAAAAACAGACATGGCAGGCATCTCTTAAGAAAAAAATTAAGCAGCCTGCATTGTCAACGTCACAATTAACAATGACTAAGATAATTGAACAATCAAATAAGAAAATGTTACACCATTGGTTGACAATATTAATAGTAAATTAATAGATACCGCAATTAAAAGGTTCAACATAGTTCGCTCTCTTGCAAAGAAAAACCGATGAATGTCGGATATCAATGCCTTGTTAAAATTGTAAGAGAAAAATGACGACATACGTCACTGTCCTGAATCAGGATTTTCAGCTACTCGTATTATTGAGCATGTTTCTGAAAGATAAGAAAAATGTTATTCAACATCATTAAAGCTAATGCATAAGTTTCGATAACAATAGATGAGGCATCAATCTTTGGCAAACATAGTGTACTTATTGTTTATTTACGATGTGCTATTGAACCTGAACCTGTAAACATTTTTGTGGATCTTACAGAACTTTGTTCTATTACACAATTGTGGTGTTCAACTGCCTCATGAAATGCTTGCATAATTATGGATTTGATGAAGTGGATTTGTCCAAAAATTTAGTGGCATTTTGCTCAAATGATGCAAGCACTTTGCTTGGGAGGAAATTCAGCATTTCAAAATTGACTGATAAATTTCCAAATATTATTGCATGGCACTGCCTAAGCCATTACCTTCAGTTTGCTCTTGACAACTCCATTCAAGATGTTAATGAAGTAAATCATTTTAGGGTATTCTTAGAGATGAAATTTAGCCCATGTATCACCAATCCAATAAAAACCAAACAGAATTTCACAAAATTTCAGTAGATATAGTAGCTGAAATTACAAAAATAGGATGCCTTTTTGGGCCAAATTGGGTAGCATGCAGTGTAAGAGTGGAATTGGCCTTTTGGAAAGCATATCCATTGTTATATATGCACTTCAAGAGGAAGAACTTGTCAGGGATGGTGAAAAAAATGAGTACATAAATTTGCTTAAGCATATGGCCTTAATGATTGATGTTTTGCAAGAAATTACCACTTTATCAGATGCAGTACAGACACGATCAACAACTTTGAAGTTGTCCTCCGTGGTCTAGGGGCACCATGAGCCTCTAGTTCCTGAGGTTCAAACAGGTCCGAACCTCGGGCATAAAAATGCTTAGCATGGCTTCCTTTGGAAGGGAAGTTAAGCCGGTGGTCCCATATCACAGATTTATGGCACATAAAAGAACCTAAAGCCTGATAAGGAACAAAAGTTCCGGTCCTTCAAGCCCAATATAGCATGGTTAAAGAATGTTGCTAATAAATAAACTTTGAAGAAAGCTGAGAGCCGCATAAAATGCACAATAAAGGCAATGTACTTTCTTAAGCATGAGATTGTAAACCACGAGCAACAAGTATCAAATCTATTGGAATCTGATCCATTTAATTATATACAATTCAAGGAAAGAATGAACAGAAATCTTACATGAAGGAAATTAATTCAAAGTGCAATTGATAACCTTTCAGCCAGATTATTTATTATCAACACAACATTTTACTATGCATAACATAACAAAACATAAACAAAGTAGTGAAAGAACTAAATGCCACAATTCTAAAAGCTGCAAAACAATGTATCCCAAGAGGGAAAATTCATAAATACAAACCCTTCTGGAATGAACAGTTAGCACAACTGAAATAAAAACGAGATAAAGCTAGAGAAAAAGCGAAAAGGACACAAGACAAAGCAGATGTTATAAAATCGCGAAAAGCAAACACACAGTTAAAAAAGGTTATAAAACTATCAGAGCTTTGAAGAATTTGTAAACAAACTAGACTATAGAACAAATAGTATTAAGGTACATAATTACAGTAAACAAATAATTAGAGAAAACCAACAAAATCAGCCATTAAATGCCGATAATAAAGAAATATACAAGGACAGCCTTATAGCAGAAAAATTAGCATCATACTATAATACTAGTACTACATTAAAAACTAAAAATAAAAAACGGAATAAATACTTAAGAAATAGCAACCTCAAATATACGTCTAACTTTCAAAATATCTTCAATGAGCCATTCACACTCCCAGAAATAAACAAAGCAATAAGGACACTAAAAAATAAAGGGAGTCCAGGTCTTGATAACATACATCCAGAGCTGCTCAAGAATTTAGGACATGAAGCACTCCATACGCAATTAAAAATTTTCAATAAAATCTGGACAACCAGAAATAACATACCAACACTGTGGAAAAAAGTAAAAATTATACCCATTAAGAAGAAAGGAAAACCAACTCAAATGATAGATAGCTATCCTTAACATCAAACATGGCAAAACTCTTAGAAAGAATGGTAGCTATAAGACTGACATACTATCTAGAAACACAAAATCTATTAGTCATTAAACAAGCTGGATTTAAGAAGGACAGCTCAGCAATACACCAGGTTGTAAGACTCAGAGGGCATTAAAGAAAATTTATATAATAATAATACTACTACTACTACTACTACTACTACTACTACTACTACTACTACTACTACTACTACTACTACTACTACTACTACTAATAATAATAATAATAATAATAATAAGAAGAAGAAGAAGAAGAAGAAGAGGAAGAAGAAGAAGAAGAAGAAGAAGAAGAAGAAGAAGAAGAAGAAGAAGAAGAAGAAGAAGAAGAAGAAGAAGAAGAAGAAGAAGACTGCTCTAGCATGGTTTGTCGATTTCAAAGATGCATTTAACACAGTATGGTGAGAAATGCTACTATACAAGATGAAGACATATGGCATATAAGGCCACCTTCCTATCCCAAAGATGGTTTGCAGTACAATACAAAACAGCCACATCTAAATGGAAACAAACGAGAGTTGGACTACCTCAAGGGTCTATTACAAGTGCTAATATGTTCAATATATATATTAATAAACGACCTAGTAGATGTATTAAAGAAAATAGGTAACATACAATTAGGAATGTTTGCTGATGATGTGGTAATATGGACTTCAGAAAAGAGCATAAGATCTGGGAAGCATTACAAAAAATTGCAAACAACAATGGAGAATACAATCATAACCCTAGAACAGTGGATTAATAATAACAATATGGAAATAAATACAGGAAAAACTCAATATCAACTATTTACAATGCAGCACAAAACAGAAAATATATGCCTGCAAATCAACAACAAAAAACTACAAGAATCAACTACAACAACGTATCTAGGGATAGAATTACATAAACAACTATCAATGAAAGAACATGTAAACAATGTAACAAATAAAGTCAACAAAAAGAATTACATTTTAAAACGTTTAGCAGGAATAAAATGGGTTGGAAACATGCACCTCCTTAATAATGCATATAAAAAATACATAAAACCTAACCTATTGTATGGAGGAGAACTACAAGCAACAGTAAACAAGAGACTTAAAAGTAAACTAGAAATTTCACAAAATAATTCACTAAGAATAATAACAGGAGCTGTAAAAACAACACCAATTACAGTACTACAAAGCTTCTTAAAAAACATGGCTATAGAATTGGAACATGAGTTGAAAACAACTACTCCAGCACAAAAACTGCAAGTCAATAGAAACAGATACAAGTGGTACCACACAGCAGATACTATAAGTAATTTAAAAACTCAAGCTTCAGAACATATATTAATAACTTAAAATACAAGAATATAATTACAACAGATATAATTGCAACAGAGGTAACAAGTCCAATAGAATATATTGATATACAATAGCAGAATGACCTGATATATACAATACACAAACAAAACAATATATCAGATGAAAAGAGAGCCATAGCAATAGCTACGGAAAATGAAAGATACCCAGAAAAAGAATGGCTCCGAATATATACAGATGGATCTCTCATCAATAAAAAAAAATGCCAGAGCAGGAGTACACTGTAAACATTTTGCACAGTATCTAACATTAGATGAAATGTCAAATCACTATGATGGAGAATTAACAGCTATAAAAGCAGCATTACAGAGCAGTTTATATAGACCACACATAAAACAAAAAATAGTCATCTTATCAGACTCAAAATCAGCCATAGATGGAATAGTAAATTACAATAATAAAACACCAAGAAATATTAAAGAAATAAGAAGCCTAATTAAAACTTTTAAACTAGAAATCATATCACTCTACAATGGATCCCAGCTCTTGTCGAACTTTTGGGCAATGAACATGTGGATCAATTAGCAAAGAAAGGTGCAATACAGCAAATAAAACCTGTAGGACAAATAGAAATAAATAAACAATTAAATAACATTAAACAACATTTCAAAAGACAGCAGAGACTTAATGAAGATAAATTAAAAGATAAAGATTATAAGAATATTAAAGATAGAGTTGATATACAAAAAGTGCCAAGGAAGACCGCAGTAGCTTATTTAGGATGGCAAATGTCCACGATTGCCTCGCAGAACATCTCTACAGGATACGATGTCTACCTATACCCAAGTGCACTCTCTGTGAAGAAGATGTTATCCTGAACAAACAACATCTTGCCAAATACAAAGGCCTTAAAAGTGACAACTTACAGACTTTATATTGGGAAGCCAGAGGGAAAATGATGCAGATCAATTAATCCCCAGTACCATTGGTGAACAACAACATTTTACTATGTTTAATGGCATAGTGCAAAAAGATTCAAAGACTGATAATAAGGGTTGCCAGAATTCTGGAACCAAAAATACACTTTTTGTTTTTCACATATTCAGGCAAATTATTTTTAGTAAGCTCATAAAATTGGATTAATACTATTTCATTAATGTAATTGAATTTTTTTATACATGAAGACATAACCAGTGGATTTAAAACTAATTTCATAACAACAATATATTCCAAACTGCTAGGCTAATCTAATATACCCATTTTAACACACATGGTATCAATTTAGAGATTCAAGGTTTTCTTTTATATCAACATATTTCTCTGCTTTAAAAAAGAAGTGCTTTCTTTGATGAAATCAATGAAATCTGAGTATGAATATTCTGAATTCACCTTAATTTGTAGCAAGGGCTTTATCTTATTCACCTGGTGCCTATTTCTCTCAGAGTTCCAAATACTTTGCATCAAAGAAAACACACTCACTGCAGGAGCAGAATTACTTGGTAGACAGTAAATAAATTCCAAAATTCTCTCAAAATTAATTATGTTAATCCTTCTTGCTTTCAGTTTTTACTTTCTCTACTACATATAGTAAGTAGGGGAAGTATTGCATTCCACCCAAAAATTCGATACCAAGATTTCACCGGAAATACATGTTTTGAGGCCGCTTGAATCCAAAAAATGTATTTTTGGAAACATGTCCTTGTGTGTGTCTGTGAACAGTATAACTCAGAAACGAACAGTCGGATAAACATCAAACTTGGTATTTAGGTTCAGTATCTTCCAGAGATGCAACATGAAGGTTTTCAAGAAAATCCCCCCCCCAGATTACCCTCTACATGAAACATTTTTGGAAAATTTTAATTTTCTCACAAATGGCTCTAACAACAATTTTGATTAAAATAACATATATTTAAGATACTTTCATGACAAATAAAATGTATATCTTGAATTTTCTGGGAATGTATCCAAAAGTATTCTTGATTATGAACGACTTTTGCATAACTGGTAAACCATAAGAGATAGACAAAATTTTACTAAACAAAAAATGTAGATCGCATTAAAATACACAATTCATGTCATGTACATAGTTTTTGTTGAGTGAACCATTTTTGAGATATTGCTTGTTATTTCCTTAAATTTTCCAATACTTATACTCTTTCTCAAATGGGAATTCATTATTAATTTTTTTTTTGGTCCTGGTAATGCAAAGAGAATGGAATACTCCACATAGCAACCAGCTCTTAAAATATTTGTCTATCACATAAAACCTACCATATTCCCCTTGCATCTACAAGAAAATTAGCAATAAGATTCACATCTCGATATCTCGATTAACAGGAAACACATGGAGAATAAAGTTTGTAAAAACAGTTTGTACAAGAGTAGAGAAAGTCATGAGAGTGTAACACATCAGATTTTTTTTAAAGTTTAACCCAAAGACTTACACCCTTCAGCTGTGTATCCTCTGCATTTTCTTTCATTTTTTAAACACAAGATTCACAATCAATACTTCATCAAATAGCTTGTCAATGTTTATGATATGAATTTCACTGAAAAACAATTGAATTTATAAACCCAGCTGGTTTCTTAACATTGCTCCATTTTAACTAATATGATGAACCTATTTCAATCCAAGAAAACTGCTCAGCACCATCAAATCTGTCCTCCCACAGTATAAGATATGAAATGCACTGATCATAAAAGTTCACAATGGTTTCTTCAAAACCTTGCCTCATGTCAAATGCATGGATCAGTGATGCCAACTTCTGTTTAGCTGCCTGAGGGATGAATTTGTGTTTCCTCCTGGAAATGAGCTTCTCTTTTAATTCCTGATACTTCAAAAAAGACTTCGATAGTAGAAATATTACTTCTTTCCATTTTAAGCACAGCAACATCAAAAGTTGTAAAGAAACCACATGTACACCTCACTGGAAGGATCTTGGAAAAAGTTCCTTATTATTCTTGGACAGGAAATGCTACTCTGAGAGAGGAAGAATTATTTCAAACCATCATGCATTAACACGACTCTATGGAATGCTGGCAAGAGACTGAGAAACCTGGTACTGCTATGAAATAGAACCTTTTTGGATTCCATGCTGGCATATTCACAGAATACCTTCAACTAAAATTAAATTAAATTGAGTATTATTTATGGATGCTTGTTAACTGCTGTGGTTTTTAGCGTCCCTTTCTGTCTATAATAAGCATGAAAGACTGATAATTTTGCTCAGAGGCCTCTTTATTAGGCTTAAGGTTCTTTTACATGCCATAAATCTATGACATGGGACCACCAGCTTTACTTCCCTTCTGAAGGAAGCCATGCTAAGGATTTTTACGCCCGAAAAAATCCACTGCCCTCCGCCAGGTTCGAACCCACAACCTCGGGAACTGGAGGTTAGCATGGTAACCACTACACCATGGAGGAACCTTCAACTGAGCTATCCACATAGTATAGATATAGAAGAATTCATAGATTTTCCCCACAATAATTTCATTATCGATGGGTAATTGGTATGCAGCAATCTGGACACAATTGTGAGCAATGTGTGCACCACAACTATTCCTAGCTCATTCTGCAATTTATTGAGAACATTTTTTATCCTTGACTTTTCACGCCTCCCAAATTTGTGTCATCTGCACAGTATGAAACTACTTTGTCCTTGAGATTATTGTTCTGTAATGTTTTAGTATACTGAAGAAAGAGTGAGTCGACTCAAGATACTCTTTGCTCCACTTACTACATATTATATGCAGGACATGTTTCATGAGGAATTCCCCACATCTTCCGCTGCTATGCGTCGACTGACTTCAGAGTAGGGTTCCAGTTCTCTGGTGCCATCTGTTGACTAATTGATGAACTTGGTGATGAGATCTATTCCCGGTGGTATTTCAAAGTTCATCAGTTGCTCTTGGAACTTTTTTATGTATATTTTTTTCCCACAAGCTTAATTCCAGCCATTTCTTGATGTACTTTAGTCATTTTCGTTCCTTTTCTACTGTGTAGTTCTCTTTCCAAAAATGGTTCGCTACAGCAGACCTTTCTAACTGTTTATATCTATTTATTTATAACAAAAAATAGGTGACATTATGAAATGATTATTATGGGTTGTGTTATCCAATTTGAAAATTCAGGTACACTCACAAGATTTTCACATGCAATTTATGGATCTAGAGGTCTGTGCCAATTTTGTGTTATGCCTATGGGAGCATTGTGAATGGGGCTTTATTCTTCTATCCATGTTACATTACAGTACGTCTTTGTCCAGAATGATTTCAAATTAAGCAAGAAGTTCTTTGTAATTCAAAAGACACATGTTACACATATACATTTCACAGAATTAGGTATTTACCTCAGAACTAGAAACGTGAACCCGTTCTAGAAAAAATAAAAGATATAAACCATAATAGTAAGTTTTTTTGGAGAAACTGTGAATAACCTAAATTCGAAACCAATAAAATCCCAAAAAGCTGATACAGGAAATAAATTAGTAATTTTGGATAAAAAAGATTACACCAAAGCATGCAAGAGTTTCTACAATTCTCAGCATACATACTAATAAAAAAGGATCTCATCAACTCCTCTGTAATACGAATGAGAGCTTAGCAATTGTCCAACACTCTTTACAACAAAGATAACTAAAGGTCAAAAGTAGAAAACGTTAAAACTCCTAAAATGTATGGTTTATGAAAAAACCACAAAACTAGAAAGGAAATAAGAGCAATTATATTATGTATTGGAGTGCCAATTTATAAACTCATAAAATGACTAAGCAACACATTTCAAGAATTGCCAAAATTGGAAAAACTAAGCATTAGGAATTCCTTTGACTTGGTAAAAAATATAGAGAATGCACAGCTTAAAGATAATGACACATTAGTTTTTATCTGATGTATTTTCAATATTTCCAAATGTGCCCATAGATACAAGTTTTAGCAGTATTTAACTGGTTAATCTCTATCAACAAGAATGAATTTAAAATTCAAGAGCTCATTAACATAACAAAACTGTGCACTGAACAATCAGTTTCTTCAGCTTGGAAAATACTTTGAGCAAAATACAGATCTAGTCATGGGAAATCCAGTCAACATTCTTGACTTATTTATCAGTGCTCTACAGACAAACATAGTTAACGCACTCCCATGAATATTTAAATTCTGGGTTAAAAGGAAAAATTGACTAAATGTTTTAAAATTATTGAGCATGCAAGCTAGAAACATAAAATTCATTATGGCAATAACATCTGGCAACTAGCTTCCCTACCTGGATCCAGAAATCATTAAGAAAAATAATAGATTGGCTTTTGGAATACACAGAAAGAACACTTATACAGACAACTATATCAAAATCAAAAATAATAATCTCCACCACACAAAGTTGCTGTATTTAACAGTTTGACCTATAGATTAGTAAAAATTCCTCTCACACATAAACAACACAGCTTACAAAACCAGGAAATCTTAAGAACAGCTAGGAAAAATTATTTAAAAAAGAAATGGTAGATAGATTAATCAAATAGTTCCAGCAACAAAAAATGATAAGAGAAAGCACAACTCTAGAATTACAAAAACAAAACTCTATTCTCAAAATAGTCATTTCCATCCATGTGCACATAGACGGCTTCACAAAATCTTCAAAGAAAGCAACCTAACACTCATACCTGAAAATAACCTGAATACAAAATTTCTAATGAAGCTAACCAACAAGTTCAAATACTCCCTCATAAAAAATCTCGCATTTACAGGATAGATTGCAAGGACTGTGAAAGTATTTATATACACTACGTGATCAAAAGTATCTGGCAACCTGGCTGAAAATGACATACAAGTTTGTTGCGCCCTACATTGGTAATGCTGGAAGTCAATATGGTGTTGGACCACCTTTAGCCTTGATGACAGTGTTCACTCTCGCAGGCATACTTTCAATCAGGTGGTAGAAGGTTTCTTGGGGAATGGCAGCCCATCCTTCATGGAGAGCGGAACTGAGGAGAGGTATTGATGTAGGTCGGTGAGGCCTGGCACAAAGTCGGCGTTCCAAAACATCCCAAAGGTATTCTATAGGATTCACTCTGTGCAGGCCGGTCCATTACAAGGATGTTATTGTCATGTAACCACTCCGCCACAGCCCATGCAGTATGAACAGGTGCTCGATCGTGCTGAAAGATCAAATCGCCATCCCCGAATTGCTCTTCAACAATGGGAAGCAAGAAGGTGTTCAAAATATTAATGTAGATCTGCGCTGTGATCGTACCACAAAAAACAAGGGGTGCAAGGCCCCTCCAGGAAAAACATGATCACACCATAACACCACCACCTCCGAATTTCACTGTTGGCACTACACACTCTGACAGATGACATTCACCGGGCATTTGCCATACCCACACCCTCACATCAGATTGCCACATTGTGTACCGTGATTCGTTCACTCCACATAACGTTTTGCCACTGTTCAATTGTGTAATGTTGATGCTCCTTACACCAAGCGAGGCATCGTTTGGCATTTTCTTGTGTGATGTGTGGCTTACGAGCAGGCACTCGACCATGGAATCCAAGGTTTCTCACCTCACGCCTGTCACAGTACTTGGAGTGGATCCTGAAGCAGTTTGGAATTCCTGTGTGATGGTCTGGATAGATGTCTGCTATTACTCTTTATGACCCTCTTCAAATGTCGGCAGTCTCTGTCGGTCAACAGACGAGGTCGGCCTGTACACTTTTGCACTGTACATGTGCCTTCATGTTTCCACTTCACTATCACATCAGAAACAGTGAACCTAGGGATGTTTAGGGGTGTGGAAATCTTGTGTACAGACTTCTGACACAATTGAAACCCAATCACCTGACGACGTTCAAAGCCTGGGAGTTCCACGGAGCACCCCATTCTGCTGTTTCATGATGTTTCTAATGACTACTGAGATCGCGGATAATGAGTACCAGGCAGTAGGTGGCAGCACAATACACCTAAGATGAAAAGCGTATGTTTGCGGGGTGTCCGGATACTTTTGATCACATAGTGTAGGTCAAATGAAATGGGACTTGAGGAATACTTTAGGAACAGGAAATACAGAGAAGAGGAAAAATCAGCAGAAGTGGCGCAATTTTGGACAAAAGGACATGCAATGTCAACCCAATGACACTAATTAAGCAAGTACAATCCAATATTTTGGGAAAACAATTTTTATGGAAAAATCAAACAAGAATAATGAACTCCAAAATCCCAATGGAGCAAAATCTCACAACAAAATTTGTACAACCAGCAACAAAGGGATAAGTAGTGAGCTATGATCATCAGGGCATACTATCGTCACATTTAGTTGACAATGAGAAAGACATCCCTTGAAACTAGTTTTGAGATAAATACCTAATGCAGTAAAATTTGTATACATGCAACCACATCTATAACCTTTAAGCAAGAAATGCTTCAGTAACTTGTAGTCATTATTTATTCACAGTAACAAAGTATTAAAATGGAAACAAAAGGAGGGCAAAAAACCAAGAATTGTAAATCTTAAAGCATGTCGAATAGATGGCATTTAGGAAATGTTAAACTTGCACATGGAATATTCAAGAAGCAGCCAACACTAGTGAAAAATTTACAAATTGTGTTTAGGATGAACTCTGCATTTGTCCTGTAATTATGTTTTGCCTATTTTTAAGGTTCCTTGCGTATCATTCTACAAAGTACAATCAAATAAAGGGTCTTTGTAGGCTATTCACAGAAAACCAACATATACATATCATCTGTCATGGAACCAATTCAACAGAATGGAAAGGTAAAATCAAACTCAAAAATTCATTGCTGTAGCTTCAGAATAGTTAAGGGACATTTCTGGGAATATAAAATATGTCAAACAGTTTTCTACATAAAGATTTGTTTGGGGTGGAAGGATTTTGTCGAAAACCTTCCTGTTGCAACCTCAGAAGATCTTAATGTAAACAGAGAGTATGGTATTTATCAGTTTTTTGTTTCTGAGCTACCACGTTCTCTCTCTGAGATGTGCATACATACACAAACTTATACACAGACCTTTTTGTTCTGTCTTTTCTTAAAAGTACTTCTTTTGGGTTCAGTAAAACTCAGAAGATGTAGTTGTAGTGAAATCTCAAAACTGGATTTTTGGGTGGGATACATTACTTCTTCTACTAACCATACACATATTGTAGAGTAAGTAAAAATGCCTGAGATGTGTAGGATGACAGCTGCAAGCAATAAATTCGGTTTTTCTACACCAGTAACCTGGTTGTTGACATATACTGGACTTATAAAGAAGTGTCTTAGAGTTCATAGATTGTATCCTACAAAATGTGAGCAGATTATTAATAACTAGCTGGCTTATCTAAATTCACACAGCTAAGTTTTTAAATTGGAATGATAAACTGATTTCATTTACTTCCCCCATTCTTTATGATATTATTGTGCAATGTTCTAGCAGATTTTTATGGCGAATCCCCCTCCCCTTTCCGCTTAAAATTGTAATTTCATACTGCCTTGGCCATTCTTAATAAAGGATAAAAATTCATGCAATTAGATGTGAAACATATGGCTTCCTTAATCCTCGCCCCCTAAGTATCAGAAATGCTGCACAGCATAAAATTGCCCTTTGGCGTGGAATAATCATGGGTTACAATGGTCTAGTAAGCTTCTGGGTAATCATAACATGTGGAATTTTAAACCTCTCTACCTTCTACTCTTTGATCCCATAGTTATTTAGTAACAACAGCTACCAGTTTTCACATAATACAAAAACCTTTCACATACAACACAACTGAGGTGAAGCTGGTAAATATGAAAATTCTACATTCCCAGGTCACCTAGTTAACCAACCTTTGTGAAAAGACACGGTCAGCAACCACCAAGAAAAATAAACTTTGCTGTTGTTAATTATAAAACATCAATTCACTGATTTTTAATGTCTGCTGGATACTTCTCTCTTTTAACAATTATTTGACATACCTTGCTAAGAAACTTGATTAAAATATATAAACAAAATAAAACACTACTTTCTTACATAAGGGTTATTTCAATATTTTTCAGATTGGTAACTTACAATTATAAAGAGATTCTATTCTGTTTTGTTGTGTCCTAGCTTTAAATACGAGATGTGATCAAAAAGTTTCTGGAATGACGTCATAAACACTACACAATAGCTTGTTTTGTATAATCTTCACTGTCACCCACGAAGTAGTCTCCTTGGGAGTTGATACACTTGTCCCAGCGCTTCTGCTACTGCTGGAAGCACCTCTGGAAGTCCTCTTCTTTCAACATGTTCAGAGCCTTCTGCGATTCGCAATGGATGACATCAATGTCCCCAAAACGCTGTCCTTGGAGCTGCATTTTAAGTCGCGGGAAAAGAAAAAAGTCTGCTGGTGCCAAATCTGGAGAATAGGCGGGATGAGGAACAGTATTCATCCCATTTTTATCCAAAAATTGATGAACAGAAAGGGCTTTGTGCGTGGGCACATTGTCTTGAGGCAGAAACCAGTCACCACTCCTCCATTTCTCCGGCCGTTTGCATTGCACGTTCTCCCTTAATCATTCCAGCATTTGTATGTAGAACACTTGCTTCACCTTTAAATAAATTCAATACACATCACTGTTTCTAGCTTCTTATCATTACAATATCAACTTGATTCACTGTTTGACCCTGTGGCACAAATTCCTTATGTACAATGCTTTTAATGTGAAAAAACACAATCATCATTAACTTCAGTTTGGATTGAACTTGTCTGGCCTTTTTCGGACGTGGAGATGTACGACTCTTACATTGTGAAGACTGTTGCTTCGTTTCTGGATCATACCCATAAATCCACCAGTAATAATTTTCTCCATAAACTGTGGATCATTTTTGTAGCTGTTCTTTAAGATCTGTGCAGGCAATCACACAGTTTTCCTTTGGTCATTTGAAAGCAGGCGGGGCTCAAACTTGGCGGCAATTCTTCTCATGTTCAAATTGTCTTTCAAAATGCTTTGGACACTTCCAAAAAAGAGTCCTAATGAGCCAGAAAGTTCTCTTGTAATGTGCCTATGATTTAACTGTTCATCAGTTTTGCTGGAAAAGGGTCGCCCCAAACAATCTGCATCTTTAACTGATGTGACACCACTTTTAAATTTCGAAAACCACTCAAATGCTCGAGGTTTGCCAATAGATTCAACCCTATAAGCTGTTTTTAACATTTCATAGGCTTCTGTTGCAGTTTTACTGAGTTTAAAGCAAAATTTGATGTTCATTTTTTGTTCTTTGTAGTTCGACATTTTTGCTATGCGGAAAAATTGCAACACATGCAAAACGTGTGTTCACTTCAGAGCATCTACCTTGTCACTGCATGGTCACAGGAAGTCACATGTCCTCTCATTTTTATCAGGAAGGAATGCTGCATGTAAATTCTGGGTAAGAATTAAAGAAATCTCAGTATCAGCAGTGTTGTGAAGCCATTCCGGAAACTTTTTGATCACACCTCGTAATGTCCATCTATGTATAGTGCTTGGAATTAAAATTTGCCTCTTTTGTCTTATTTTAGATGCATTTTCTGTGGAATAACAACTATTTTCTACTCCATGGGAAACATAATGAAAATCAAAGCATTCTTCGCATTTATGTTCTTTTATAACTCCAATGTCTTTGTATTCCAGTACATAGGCATCACAAATCTGTGTTAGTCTTTTAGTAACCTATGAATTGGAATGAAGTGTTTTAAATCCCATGTCCATGAGAAAGAATACAGCCTTTCAATTTTGAAAAAAATTATCAAAATTAGTTGAGTGGTTTTTCAGGACCTCACACATGTATGCACACACACCAATTTTTCTCTCTTTATATTATTAGTGGTGATAAACTAAGGAAAAAATAAATCAAAATGGATTTTCAGTTAGTTTTGTCCACAATCCAGTTGTGGACTGTAAAAGTGACAATGTTCAATTTTCTCCCCACTAAGTATTCAAATACTCATACATAATAATATATACCATTCTTCATAAAGAAGTGAGTGTGTGTTACAAAAATGTTAGATAAATGTTTACCCAATAATCATGTTTTTCCTGGAGGACATAGCGCCATATAATTTTCCAATCATTTTAAAAATGGTCATTTAGGTATCTACATACTCGTATCCAGTTTCACCATAGTTTTCTCAGACATTAATTTCAGCAGATTTTTTTATACTTTACTGCAAAAAAGGATCACCTTTTTCTATTTATAGGCCTTGCAATCCTAAGGAGTAAAAGGAGACACAATCTTTATAATGGGGTTGTCTGTATTCTTTCAATGACTCAAATTCTCTTAGTAGGAGGTAAGTATAAGTGATCATCAGATGCTACACTATCACAATATCAGTATTTCTGGTATGATTTCAACAAAACATCCCTCAAGTATCTTATAATTTTCAGTAACTATTACACCTTTATCTCCAACATTTTTAAATACATCTGGCACACACTGTACACATTTATAAAACGTCAGAGTGATTGTAGTGTGAATATGCATTGTTGTGTGACATTGATTTGAGATGTTTGTTGATTGTAAGCATCGTTGAGAAGTGGGTTTATACGGCCTTACTGAAACTGACAATAATAGCGTGCAATAATGTAGCGAGGGGGTGAGTTGTTTATCATTATTAGAGACGAGCAAATGACGTCAGATTGGCGCATTTTTCTGAGAATTGGCGGGAACATCTTTCCCCAGAGCATATGTTTTCGTAATTTTGATTGGATATAAATATAGACGCTAATGTTGGTGCATTTTATTAACCAATAGCAGCTCGGTTATAAATCTTTAGGCATATCGGTCGAAGGAGTATAAATTTGTGTCAGAGTCGAGTTTCACGTAGTTCAATGGAGGCATTCATGGAGTATACGCATGCAGTTCATCAAGGTTATGCGTCGCAAAGTTATAAAAAAATCTCTCGCGTCGTAAAGTTAATTACACAAAAGGTTGAAGTACGCGAATTAATAATGTGCAGTAAATAAGTTATTATAACAGTTTAAGTTTGGCGAGTGACAAGATTAATAGGTGAAAGTGCATAATGTGTTACGAAAATAAAAGTGTAAAACAAATTCTTTTATCAGTGTTATCTTTGGATAAAAACTCCTTTCCGTTTACACACCTGTATAAGATAAGTGCTTGACCGAGAAATCATAGCTAGCCGGAGGACAGTGAACCCAAAATAAAATACAATAACAGGCGCTCAGCAAAAGATAACACCAAGTGACCGCGACAATTTGTCTTTCATACGTGCGGCAGATAAACAGTAGCATTTTTAACACACAAATAATAATGCCACCACATAATTGGCTTCCATGCGTGGTGCAGACAAACATGAAGTATTTCCAACTACCAACAAAATAATAATACCACCACATAATTGGCGCCCAACGTGGGGCGAATTAACCAGGAAGGAGCAAAATAACTAGGAAGGGGCGAAGGAACCAGGACGTGGAGTGAATGGAGCAGTGAACTGAACTACAAGATGCAGATTCCAGAAACAACTATAAGAACGACAGACGACGCGGATGAGTGGACATTGTAATTCCGAGATTAGAAGGCAACAGGGGAATTCAACAACAGGACACCAAGACGGCGTAGATTCATCGTAATACGACGCAGAAGCGACATATACATCTAGGAGAGAGGGACAGGAAGCTGGACATCAAAGCAACATCAACAGACAGCACCACAAAGGTCAGAATATTGTAAATTTTTTTTTATCCTAAAAAAAAAAAATTGTGAAAATTTAAATGTACTTGAGGAGTGGCAGGATTAAGAAAACAATGTCTACTAATAATACTGAAGAAACATTTATGGAAGGGGATAATGTAACAGTTAGCTGTAATTCAATACAGGTTACAGAAAATAGCTCAAACAATGTAGGATTTGAGGGAGGAAATGTTAGTGAAGAAAGTCAGAATAGAATAGCAGGAAATGTTAATTTTGATGCTAGTATGATGATGGAAATGCTAAAAGATATTAGTAAGAGTAATAGGGAATTAAGTGAAGATATTGGTAAGAATATTGAGAAATTACAGCAAAAATTAGATCAAAACAGGAAAGATATGGAAAAGAATAAGAGGGAATTAAGGGAAGATATTGGTAAGAGTAATGAGAAATTAGAAAAGAAAATAGATCAAAACAGGGAAGATATGCAAAAGGATAATAGGGAATTGAGGGAAGATATTGGTAAGAGCTTAGGACAAAACAGGGAAGAAATTGAAAAGAAATTTATGGAGCTAGATAGCAGTATGACAAGAATAAGAAATGAAAATCAGGAAATGATAGCAAATGAGATAGGGAAAGTTTCAAAGAAAATGTCAGACATGTGCAGGGAATTATCTAACCAAAAAAATGAGGTTAATACTAAGTTTGAACATGTTGATGTAAAATGTACAGAGTTAGGTAGCAGAATGAGTAGCATTTCAAGTGAGTTAAGAGAGATGATGGAGGCTACGAATGCAGATTTAATTCAGGTGCAAGTTAATTTCAGAGGGGAGATATCTGAAATACAGAAGGAGTCAGAAACACAAAAAAATAAATTGTCTGAAGAAGTTAAACTTTTGTCTAAAGATTTGAATCAAAAGCTAACCTCTGAAATTAATAAGTACCAAGCTGTTCAGAATAAAAACTCCAATCTAGTACAGCTTATTACAGACTTGTCAGAGTACTCTCAAATTAAAAAGATACCGAAAGAATTGAAAATGATAGTTCTTAAAAGATGTGTTGTTCAGAACACTTTAGATTGGTTTCAAATGGTATCAGGGGTTGAAATTTCATATGAATCCTTTATGAGGCTATTCATGAACAGATTTTGGAAGGTTACAATACAGCTACGAGTAATGCTTAGGCATAAACAATTTGATCCAGGAGGGGGAATAGCAATGACTGATAAAAAGTAAATTCAGGATAGTTAAAGATGAACTGCAAAACAAAGTATTGGAATGTAAGAGGGTTAACTATGTATGTATGTCATAAGAAAGGAGAAATAAACAATAAACAAAAAAAAAGGGTAAAGATAATTAAAACAAATACTTATGTAGCACACAGATATGTGAAATTGTATCTGGAATTAAGTGTTATAAATATATTTGTGTAGAGGATAAATATTTTGGTAAATGTGTTTAATTATGACAAAATGTAACAGGTTAAAATTCTTGAATGTATAAATTTTTGTCAACACCCTAAGACAGTAAACCATTTTGTAATAGTAACTAAATAATTCAGGGTACAGTATTTGCTATAAAAGAATTGTAACGTTAGATGTATATATATATAAACACATAAGACCAGAGCCAGTAAATAGTGGCGAGATAAAGGCAAAACATATGTCGATTGTTAAATGCGTGTGAAGTGTTAAGTGCCAGTGATAAATAGCATGTGTTCCAAGATTCAGGAGACTAAAAACCCAATTATAAAATTTTCAAACAAGTTGTAAATATTTATAATTATGTATATATTGTAATGAAAAGAAGCTAGAAACAGTGATGTGTATGAATTTATTTAAAGGTCAGTCGGAATTGTTACACTAACATCACTTAAGTGAGTAAACTTAAGTGATGTTAGTGTAACAATTCCGACTCACCTTTAAATAAATTTATAATTATGTTTCTACTGGGGCATATGACGCAGTAATTTGTATCACAATAATGTAAATGTCAAAGTGATTGTAGTGTGAATATGCATTGTTGTGTGACATTGATTTGAGATGTTTGTTGATTGTAAGCATTGTTGAGAAGTGGGTTTATACGGCCTTACTGAAACTGACAATAATAGCGTGCAATAATGTAGCGAGGGGGTGAGTTGTTTATCATTATTAGAGATGAGCAAATGACGTCAGATTGGCGCATTTTTCTGAGAATTGGTGGGTACATCTTTCCCCAGAGCATATGTTTTCGTAATTTTGATTGGATATAAATATACACGCTAATGTTGGCACGTTTTATTAATCAATAGCAGCTCGGTTATAAATCTTTAGGCATATCGGGCGAAGGAGTATAGTCGAGTTTCACGTAGTTCAACGGAGGCATTCATGAAGTATACGCATGCAGTTCATCAAGGTTACGCGTCGCAAAGTTATAAAAAAATCTCTCGCGTCGTAAACTTAATTACACAAAAGGTTGAAGTACGCGAATTAATAATGTGAAGTAAATAAGTTATTATAACAGTTTCAGTTTGGCGAGTGTCAAGATTAATAGGTGAAAGTGAATAATGTGTTACGACAATAAAAGTGTAAAACAAATTCTTTTATCAGTGTTATCTTTGGATAAAAACTCCTTTTCCTTTACATACCTGTATAAGATAAGTGCTTGACCGAGAAATCATAGCTAGCCGGAGGACAGTGAACCCAAAATAAAATACAATAACAGGCGCTCAGCAAAAGATAACACAAAGTGCCCGCGACAATTTGTCTTTCATACGTGCGGCAGATAAACAGTAGCATTTTTAACACACAAATAATAATACCACTACATAATTGGCTTCCATACGTGGTGCAGACAAACATGAAATATTTCCAACTACCAACAAAATAATAATATCACCACAACTTGTTACATTTACTCATTTTTAATTACATAATTCAAATACTTTATCAAGTGCATAATAAATAAAAATTCTAACTGCAGTACACTTCAACAAAACTTACCTTAATGTCATCACAAACAGATGAAGTGATTGTTTCCAGCCACCAAGATTCTTCTTTAATTTCTACTTCATTATCCATTTGATGATCATTGTATTTATTAAACTTCATTACAGGATTCTCTGGAAGAAATTCTCTCTCATTGTGTGAACCAAAGTCTGGAACCCAAGTCTGATCCTCAATTTCTGTTTTCATATCCATCTCGTAGTTGTTGCCACATGTAACAGTTTCAGACTTAATCTGCTTTATGAAATATTCAGTAAAACATTGTCTCTCCTTCTCTGAACAAAAGTCTGGAAAAGGAGCATCTGATTTAAAATCTGTTTTGACTGTCACATCACAACCATTGTCCAAAAGCACAGCATCACTGACTGAGTTCATTGTAACATTCTTGGTAGAGAACTTTGTGTCATTCTGTAAGTCTAAGTCTTCTGAAAGAGGATCCTCTTCTTTGATTTTCATTTTGGTATCCATTTCAGAACTGTTGCTAAGTCTGCGGGGAAACAAACACATCATGAACATGAGAAAAATAGCATGCAAAGTGTAGAATACCTGTATAGTCATGAGGCAGGACTCCTGAACATACTTGGTGGTATGTGTCTGTAATGCCCAACTTCCTACTATCCTCTTTAAAGCATTAGCTCAACGCACATATTTTTTCTAACACGATACACTTAATAACTGCATATAGTTGTTTAAGTTACTGTCCCACCTAAACTCCCCCCTCCGCAGTCATTGGCTACTTCAAATGTCTTTTAAAACCTGAGGCAGTATTTTAATACCTGAATAATTTCAATTGTGTTTTACAATAAGTAAATTCAATAACAGCCCGCCTTGAAACAATATGTATGTAATAATTATTTAAATTGTATGTACAGTCCTTGCATATGCTTATTTTTACTGTAAACATGTTTTATTAATGTTATGTGAATACATTATATACTTTAATAATGCAAGAGCTGTGAGAATCATAAGTTTTGAGTTGCTAACAATGAGGTAATAATGAGGTAACCTTGTAGCAATAATGAGTTACAGTGGTTGAAAGGTTACCAGTTATGATTATATCAAAGATAAGGTAAATTCAGTAACAGTTTGAAATTAGCCAATCAATAGCAAGGAAAAACGTTTAAGTAAAATGTAGATATTCTATTGGACTAGAATTAGCCAATCAAAGACTTGATATACTGATGCTTACAGGTTTAACCATTTAAAGTTGCTCAGTAGCTGGTAAGCCTTGGTAGTGAACAGATGTAAGATGTGTTCTCTACGAGTGAATCGTAAAATATGTATACGCACTAATTGAAATTATTGAAGATTCTTACAATTCTTAGAAAGTGTAGTTCTTGATAAAAATGTGCAAGAATTAATAAAAGAAGTGAATTTTAAAAGTTAAATTCTGTGATGTCTACAATCATTGTCATACCGTGCCCTGCATAAGATATATGTGACTCTACAAACAAGACTGACGCATCTGAGGCAAATTCAAACATAAATAATATATAGAAGCAGTGTTAATAACAAAGTTAAATATTATAGTGTAAAACTTGGAGTATAATAACAAAAACACATCTTGAAGTCCGCTTCTCATACGTGGCAGTATATTGCGTAATCACAGTAATTATTACATAATCAACAAATTCAAATCGACGCCCAAAGCATGTTTTAGGAACTCATTAAATGCAACTAAATAAAATATGTAAAATACAATTACGTATGCAAACCAACTTCAAGTTTAAACATATAAATATTACGTGAAGGAAATATCGATCTTCAAGTTAAATATTTACGTGAACTAAACAACTACTTCAAACCATACACCCATTAACTGTATGGTGATGAAACAAGACTACTGTGCCTGTTACTGTCCCACCCTCACTTCCTTCTCTGCAGTCATTGGCTCATTTTATATAGCTTCTAACAGCATACACTCAGCAACTGTCTTATGTAACAATAAATATAAAATTATGATCAAATTGAGCTTTATTTATCGCTGCTCTGCAACTACTGCCTTAGCATCCCATTCCATTTTGGGCATGAAAGACTGGAAATTTTGCTCAGAGGCCTCTATCAGACTTGAGTTTCTTTAATGTGCCCTAAATCTACGGCACAGGAACCTGTCTTTACTTCTCTTCCTAAGGAAGCCATGCTGGGTTTGAATATACCTCGGGAACCAGAAGCTAGCATAGTACCCCTAGACCACAGAGGATGAAAAACAGAAAAAGAAAAAACAAACAAACAAAAATTATGATCAACTTCATGTTAATCCAGATAAACATTTGCTCAAATCGTTGCATTACAAACTTCATTGTAGGTACAAGACAGATACAGAGAGAGAAATCACAGTGAAATTTTTAAAAATCTTATGTAATTTTTTCATGAGCTATCACTTATTTTTATGTAACTTATATGAACTAATCTTACAAAAGCTTACTACTTTCTCTAGTACTTAACTACAGTAAGCAGAGGTAATATTGCATTCCACCCAAGAATTTGATACAGAAATTTAACTGTAAATACAAGTTATGAGGACCCCTGATTTAAAAAAATACATTTTGTATGTGTGTGCACGAGTAAATCAAAAGAAAAAAGTTGGATGAATACCAAACTTCGTATTTGGTTCACAATCATTCAGGGATATGGCACAAACATCTTTAAAAAAGTCCCTCCACCCCAAACTAAACTTCATATGGTAAAATTCATATTATTTTTGATTTTCTCAAAAAAGCTGTAACAATTTTTAATTAAAATACCGCTGCTATATGAAAACAAAATGTAAAAATTGAATTCTTTTGGGAATAGTCTGTGAAGTCGCCTTCATTCTTAATGACTTCTATATAACTGGTACACCATAAGAGATTGGCAAAATCTGAATACACAAACAAATTTACAACTTGGAATTTTCAAATACTTATACTTTTTTGCTTTCTATACACAAAATAGGAAAAAAAAAAAGCATTTTTAGAAAAACAAATGTGGGTATGAACAGCATAACTGAAAAGCATAAAGTTGGTATATAAGTTCAGCATCTTCATCTTCCAAGATATGACCTTAAGGTTTTCAAGAAAGTCCCCCCCACACTGTAAACTATTCTTTACTAGAAAAAAATGTTTTTCCCTAAGAAATTTCACTAATGATTTTTATTAAAATACTGTATGTTTAAAATATTTGCATGACTAATTAAATATTTTATCATGAAGTTTCTGGAAATAGCCTGTAAAGTACCCTTTTTTTTAATTACTTTTATATAATAAAATATTAAACTATGATAGACAAAATCTTACTGCACAAAAAATATATATCTCTCTGAAAAACACAATTTATTTCAAATAGCTTTATCTGTAGAATCCAGCGTATCTTAAATACCCATTATTGGAGAAGCTTTCGAACACATGACACATGAAATATTGTAAGTTAAAGGTGCACAGATGACTCTGTGCAATCAAACTGAAATGACAGATGACAACTATCCATACTGCATTTCTTATTGCAGCCAACATGTATGACATATGCAACAATCATAGCCAATTTCTGCAAAATTTCCCCTTAAAACTGCCCAATAGTGGAAG
Source organism: Deroplatys truncata (assembly GCA_030765065.1). NCBI lineage: Eukaryota > Metazoa > Arthropoda > Insecta > Mantodea > Mantidae > Deroplatys > Deroplatys truncata. The sequence continues at coordinate 88,786,585 of CM060989.1, read as the reverse complement.
TAATTAGCAGTAATTGTGTTGGACAAAGGTGTATTCAACATATTTCTTAAATTAAAGATCTCACTGGCTGACCTTTCTACTGTATAAGTACAGAATTTTCCAAAAATATTTAATTTCAAAAATTATAATGCTCATATCATAATAGATAGAGAATTCAAACCAGCCAGGTAGCAGCATGTTACGCTCCTACCCTTAACTTGCCAGTTCCTGTGTGATAAGTACAGAAACAGCAAATATCACACTTTTACTGAAAAAACTGTTTTCTTTGGAAAGTTTTGTCCATCAAAATCTAAAAATGATGTAATTTATGGAAAAAAATATACTTTTTAAATCCGAAATTTATAACTGAACATTTCTACCATGTTATTTGCAACTTGGCAACAGCATGAGGGCAGTAAAGCACAAAGTTAACAGCCACATGTATACACTGAAATGCGGAAATCATTTCCCATTTCTTTTTAAACTCAATGTTAAGCATTTGTGATACTGAGATTTGAAGTGATGGAAGCAGTGAGCTTTAAGTTAAATCTGGCTTCAGAGCTTATAAGGATGCATTTCCCTACAATTCCTTTTTTCCCTACATTGATGTCCACAAGAAAATTGCTGAAGCCAAGTTGTGCTGGACTGCCATGGCTAGACTTGTAAGGTAATTTATTTCATTTCTTCCAATTACAAATATTGTATATATGTACAATCTGTTCCCCAAGAGTTGCTTATAATTGATAACATATACAATTAACATCTGGGTTGTTTGTGTATATGTACCTTACGTTTTACATGTATGCTTACCTCCAAGTCTAACTTCAATTAGATTCGCTCTTCTATAAAAAAAAGGCCTCACTTTCTTTGATAATTTTTCTCCACCATTTCAGTCTTACTTTCCCTATGTATTTGCCTATTTGTTTGATTAATTCTTTTGTTTTGTTCCCAAAAAACTTTATGTATAATATCCCTGTGTGTTCTATATTTCCTCTCTTCACATTTTGGTTTCTGAACATTCCATTATACTGCAAAAGTTATTATCTGCAATGCTGTAAAGTGGGCATATTCTCTTTTTCCATTTTATCACAAACTTCAACGTATTTTTCTCTTCTCCAATCTTTCTTAATGCACCTATACATCAGAGTACTTTAATCCCTAAAGCTATGGAGTAGTTCCTGTTTACCTATATCATCTGCCCTAGCTTTTACTTTATTCCATAATCTTTGTCCCCCTATTGCTTGCTGTTAAGCATTATGTTCTATTGATGCTTGTGCAGTTCATTTTACTTCATTAATAAACAAGCCTTTAGTAAGCTATCGTTTCATTTATTATTACCATACATCTTGACCTTTATCCATAGAAATCTGCTGGCTGACCCTTATGCATGGTGTTTTAATGAATGAGCAATATTCTGAAAACTGAATAATATGAAATTTCAACAACTATTACAAAATTAGAAACATGTATTAATTTCAAAAGTTAAAAAAAAATTCCTAATTAACATTTGCATTAATCGGTTAAACAGTTAATCCAAGAAGAGTTTTAGGTTAGTGTTTATAGGAACTTATTATTAATGTAGGACCAAATTAGGCTATAAGCAAAAATATCATTACTCAAGTAAATAATTACCTGAAATTTTAATTCATATGCTTATAACATGCTATAACTTAAAAGGCAACATTAATTCATATTCATAGATCTAGTTGCTCCTTATTTCCCAAATATCCATCATGTAAACTTAAAGCATGAAGCATTATAGTGTATGTGGTATGGGGATGGATCGCTCCATCTATAACATGCTGAACCACAACATTGTTGGTAATAACACTGAATCTGTCACAAATCCACAATCCAGAGTTCAGTCCCTAAAGGTTTTACTGTGTCCTGAAACCCTGATGGTTCACAACTGCCTGAGAAAGGGAATCAATGCAGCATACAAGAGAGAATGGGAATGCATATCGATGATATCAATCACTCACAAAGTGAAAGTCGATTTTGCGCATTTGAGATTTCATTTGTTTTTAACTGACCAATGATATTTTTCCACCTACTTTCAATTTAGCCAACATAATGTGAGTTAGCCAACATCAAAATTTGATAGAGTAAACATTATCTAAATGCATATCCATTATATTTCAAATCCCTCTAGCTGTGCCAAGCTTTCATTCCTTTATTTAATGGCATATATTATAATTGTTTATTGTCCTTTTGATTTATTTCAACCGGTTTTTGCTGTTCTTTGTATCTTTTGACATTGTTTTTAGGCAGTGGCCAGTTTTGAGATGCATAAACACAAACTACAGATGATCCTTTCAGCAGAGGAACCAACGCTCATCGGATTTGCAAGTGTCAGGATGAGGTTGGGAAGCACATTTACTACTAATTTCTTCCAATTACATGTTTCCAACTTGCGACTGTTTTATGTCACTGCCACCTAGAATAACTTCTAGAGTGAAAAGTGTAATGCCGTGCCTGGGAGAACGAGAAAGAGAAAGTTAAAGTTAAAAAGTTGGGCAAGTCTTCTTTACCTTTCCCGGGTTCCGGGAAGGCTTCCCGTCAATTGTAAACGCTCCCATTTGAATATACGTATTACCACTTCCTCGTTTTTATTGGCTGTGACCAGCCTTTTCTCATTTTGAGGTTAAGGCACTTAGTTCAGCACAAGAGTTGACACTAAAAATGAGAGGTACAAACACCCTTGTCATTTTATAAACACACATCCAGTAAATACGTGCAAGGAATATTTCACGCTATTAGTGCTTTAAGGAATTTCCTCGTGTACCGTGAACTGGTGCATATGCAGGCAAAGTACAAGTCCTATTCAATCATTGTAGTAAAATGGTTAACTTTAATACTTCCGCTACCCAGAAGGATACCAATTCATTCTTCGTAATGTTTTAAAACGTTTGGTATGAGTGAATCTGTGACATAAGAATGTATAAATTACATATCATTGTACTTATAAGCAATGCGAACAATTGTATGACGTTATTCTGCAAGGAATAATAAATAGGAAGGTAATTTTCGATCAAATTACACTAAAGGTGCTAGTATGTCATACCTGTGAAAAGACATCAGTTCTCTCTCCGTTATTTCTCGCACTGCTGATTTTGTAATTTCTTTTCCGTGTAATTATTTTTTAATTCGAGCTACCACAATACACAGTGCTTTGTAATAACTAGATATGAGCTAAATATCACTGTGAACAAAAAATCACCATCACTCCTATGATCAAATGCTCACGAGGCAGTGTTTGCAGGTGATTGAAAGCCTAGTACAAGAGTACTCGTCAATACAAGGCCGTCTCTATCTATAGACCTGGATAATGATGATGATAATAATAATAACTTTATTGCAGTCAATAGACTCTTACAAGAGCATCTGACACTGTCAATTATAGCTGCACAATACAATTTACTTAATAATATTTACATATGTACACACATCCATTATAATTCAGTAATATTATACAAGCATTTCTCTATCAGGAATGATTTTACGACAGTTTTAAATTTTGAATCTCTGGATTCTTAATTGCAGATGGTAATTTATTATTAGTATAGCTCCCAGTGCGATTCCTGTCGTCACAACGCGAGGCCAGGTACCAAGAAATCACTACACATAAAGTTATCTTTTACAGGTATCTTTAGTTTGCGCTGCAATAAGCACGCAATCATTTATAATCTTACACTTCTATTACAGGTTAATGTGTGTTAGAAAATAAATGGAAACCACCCTTTCCTTACCTACTTAATGCGAATAAGTCTGCAACTTTCGTTTCTATTTTGCTTGCAGCTCATTGCTAAGTAACTTTCCTTAGTAATACTAAAGTTTTGTTAAAAGGATGTTAGATATTACTTATATTATTTTTCTCACCAAAGCAGCACTCGGCAATTCGCAAACACTAGCGTTGAACTCAGCACCGTATTATGTGTCACACTTCTCAGTACCTAAATAAAGAATTACGTTTCTCTGACTCTGACATCTCCTTTAAGAAATTCTTGTTCATATGCTTCAGAAATTATGTTATACTATACTAAACTACGATGGCCTCCCTATCTGTCGCTTAAGTAAGCACTAACTTCAAAATTTTGAAACCCTAATTCCATTCTGGATTCACAGTACAACACTTTCTACAATGTTCACTTTTAAATTACATAGCTGCTTTATCTGCGATGTAAACTCGGGTATGTAATTGTATTTTACTCCTTTACATAATGTTCCTACATTCATAAACTATATTTTCATATGTGCCATAAACATTTGTGCCAGGTTCTCGAAAGCGTTTGTATTAATATTGCTGTTATCTGATATCGAAATTAACATCTTAAATTCATATCAACTCAAGGCTTTAATTATAACGAGAATCATATTCATACACTTTTTATGCTGCTAAAAATCCCAGGCTAAGAGAACTTTATCCTTGCATGTTATTGATCTTATCTAGAGGTCTGTGCTGTTTGTGCATAATCCTGTGTATTTGAAATACCCTAAACGTTACTCAGGACTAAGGTAATTTTATCCCTGGATATTAACAGTATTATCATACAGATCTGCATTACCTGATCTTGCTTATTTGAAATACCTTGAACGTTATTCCCATTATAAGAAATTTCTAGTTTTACATAACTTTCACTCAGAAACAAATTCACTCATTTTTCTTGATCACCGAGTACTTGTTTTACATGTATATTTTAAATGCACGTATTGGCAATTAATAATTACTATCGGGTCTAAGGTTCTGATAATAAAGTATACAGGAATTATTTACGTGTAATCTCTAGCATTAGAAAGAAATGATTGAGCGCACACATAAAAGTGGTATGGTTGCATATTGCATTACCTTTTTTGATTAACCAGTATTATCTGCTCTTTTAAGAATTAAGTTTTAGGATATTATGTGGAATCATTTATTTCCTGCATTTTTAAACTTTTGGCAGCATAAAATAGTTTATTCCCTGTTGTCCTACAATTTTATACCCAATCAGAGGAGTTTAAAAGAGCATCAAGTTTGCACTATTTAACCAAGATCATTACTAAACCAAGAGCCCATTTGAATTAATGGTTTGATAATAAACTCTTGCCGACTGAAACTTGAACAATAAAGTTGCAATTAATTTACAATGATGCTACAAACTTTTGAATTTCTGAGTTATCAATTTTCAACTAATGCACATCGTTAAGTTTTAAGAAAACATCGAATACAAATTAAATTAAATTCAGTTTTATTTATGGACGATCTTTAAACTGCTGTGGTCCTTAGCGTCCCGTTCTATATTGGGTGTGAAAGATCGGTAATTTTGCTCAGAGATTCTCTTTATTAGGCTGAGGTCCTTTTACGTGCCGTAAATCTACGACACAGGACCACCAGCTTTACTTCCCTTCCGAAAGAAGCCATGCTAAGAATTTTTGAATCCCTCTAATTCATGCAGTTAACTCTTTGGGAGTTATTATGAAGATAGATACGGTGGTAAACTAGAAAACCGTGAGGGGCAAATATTTTCAATAAGAATAATTTTAGGCATTGTCCTGGGTACCACAAGAACACTACAGTATCAGTAAAATTATCCATTAAAATTAATACATACTACAACAAACGTAGCTCATAATTATTTCTGTGAATTAAACGTAACCACTTCTGACCCCGGTGCGGCTCCTTTTTGTAACAGACACACTACATACTTTTCAGAACCTTTCAAGTAGTTTAACATACATTTCAGTACACAATACTTTCCTGGCATTTTAACTAAAACTACGCAGTTTTGCGTATTCTTTCGCTCTCTAAGTGGGTAATTTGGTTATTAGTTATTGGTCCGTTTTGAGACAGCAACGAACTCCTTAGCACACAAAATCCACGCTGACTAAGGTGCATTCCCATATTATAAGCTGTGCTAACGATAGGCTCAGAAGAAATATAAGAAGAATTGTCATATAATTAACATCTATCAGTTTTGCCTCCTGCCTTGTATACATTGAGACGCCTTGGCTCATGACATGGATGCGCAATAACAATAGAGAACTGTGAACTCACGTGGCACCCAGCTATAAGAATGCCATGTCCTCAAGCGGAAGTGGGAGTATTATTGCCTCGCTTCGTCGTTACAACGTTTAGTGACCTTCATGGTGTAAGCGTGAGTTTGCTGCTTACTAAAGTTCAAAGCTTTTACTGTCAAGAATGTCAACCTGTGCTATTGGTGGATGCAGAATATGACAGAAATAGTAAGCAGTTAAGACATTTTATTTCGTAGGTTCTCGAAAGCAGAAAAGTTATTGGAGTAGAAGTTAACGTTTGGGGGAGAACTGAACCAACTTGGGATGAAAATGCGGCATCAGTTCACTTTGATGTAACAGGTTACGAAGACAAATTAATAGCAGAATTGTTGAAATTGCCGCCTAAAAAAAGCTAAAATATACAGCTGTGGCTCATCTCCGTTTGCAATTACTTCAAGCTTCCTTCTTAAATGCTACACAAAGACCAAACAAGATTAGTGACGTGTAGCAGGAAGGAGTTGTGCGATTTTCTCGTTAAATCAAATTCTGAAAATGGATTTCAGATTTCTGAAGAAGTCGCTGGTAATGCGAGGGAAATTCACACTCTCACACTGGCGGAATTATAGGAAAAAAATACAGAACGCACTCATAAATGCAAAAAGCTTAAGAAAGAGAATGAGTCTCTTAAGCAGAAAATGTACCCCTTAAAAGAAAGCTGTGTTTGCCAAAGTCAGAAAATTCTGAGCTCAAAAAAATAAAGAAGTACGAAACCATTTTTCTTCATGTCAGCAGCAACTGTTGAAAGGAAAATGTAGCAGCTGGACTTTAGAAGATGTATCAAAGCCTGTTATATTACGATGCTTATCTTAAAACGGTTTGTAATTTGTAAGAGAGGTTTTGAAGTATCCACTAGCTACCGAGACTGTAATAAAATGTCGCCTTAAACTGTTTTCTGTTCCTCGGGATTAAGCGTAGAGAGTTTTAAATCTCAAGTAATTTCGTTTACAGGGTTTAAAAAATATGTCGTGCTCACTCTTGATGAAATGAAAGTTAAAGGGGTTCTCTGTTATGATAATATAGAAGACACCATTCCTGGTGACATCACTAATGAGCAAGTGATTGTAATCCGCAGTCTGGCGAGGAAATGGAAACAGTCAATATGTTAACCAGTGCGATCAGAGTGTAACTGCATAACTGTTTTATGGTGTTACTGAAGTTGCAGAATCTACAGGACTACAATTTTGCGATCTTTCGTTTGTGGTATGGGTAGATCCAATAGAAGAATTATGCTTATATTTGAGGGATACAAACACTTGTTTTTTAATTTTTTGAGAATTGTCAAGTTTGGGGTTCCTTTGTTGTTCATCGTGCCCTTAAATTCTTGAGAAATCATTTAATGGACGAAGGCTTTCCACGTGTTAATGGAAAGCAGATAACATAAGACATTTTCGCAAAATTCATTGAACTTCAAAATGGTAGCAATTTGAAATATACCCTCAAGCTTACACAGTGTCATTTACTGTCTTACAGATACAGAAAGCAAACTGTCAGAGAAGCTGCATATTTGTTATTAGGAAAACTGTATCAGTTGCAATGGATCACGCTTTACCAGGCAATGAACATGCATAACAATTTATAAAAAATTTAATGATAGATATGACATGCTGAATTCAAGGCTCCATTTCAAACAACAAACAGGATTAAGATGCATATGGCACATATTTGCAAGAACAGAATGAAGGTTTAAATCAACTTTAAGATGTATGCCAAATCATTCGTATAATCAAGCAGTCTAAGTTGTTGCCATTTCAAAATGTATTTCTTACAGCAATTGACGATCTTCAAAGAATTTACTGTTATTTAAAATTTTAAGGATATTAATACGCATTGGCTGCAAGATTTAATCAAGATATACTGCGATTTTACTTTCAAAAATTAAAAGCTTGCGAAGTTTTTATGACCATCCGCCTCCTACAAGTCGCCCAGAGAGTTAAGACACTTTTGCTAAATCGTAATAAATCACAGATGATTAAATCTGGATATTGCATTAGCGTAAGCTGTAGCACTTAAAGTGCATAAGTATTTTTTCCTCTAAAAGCAGAATGCCCCGAAACTGCAGCCAGTTGTACAAAAAAATGAAATGGAGGAAGATGAAGAGATAACACTTGTTTACCATATAGAGCCAATATAAATCAGTTGTCAGACTTAAAATATGAGGTTGAAACAAAATGTCGACAGTATGCAATTGGAATTATTAAAACTCTGCAAATAGGCTTCAAATATAGCCAGCCTCATTATCCTTCAGAAAATAAAGAGTGCTTATCTGCAGTTTTCAAAGGAGTACTAATGGAACCGACTGAAGTGTGGCTGGAACTAATTATTAAAATAGAAGATCTCGGTAGTTTCCTTGGAAAGAAGCTACACTACTGTACAAATATAAGACTTAATAATAAAATATTGAAGGTGAAACATCGTAATCGAGTTTATTGTAACATGCTTAGAACTCGTACATTCATTAAAGGAAGTCTATAAATACACAGAATGCGGAAAAATGTGTAACTTATGGACGCAAACTCAGTGATAAAGGAAGGTAAAGCTCGAAAAAATTTAAGAAAGTTCATTAATGAATAAAAAATGGTTTATTATATTACGTAATATCTATAGACTACGACGTCTTAATTGCGTCACATAAATGTTGAAGGATGGAAGGAGTTGAGCTGGTACGACTTCAGCGTGACTACCTTGAACCGGTCAGGCCAGTTGAGTTGTACCGCAGGAGAGAGAGAGAGACGAGATGTCGTATGTGTGAAATAAAGCCGACGGTCCCATTTCGTAGATTTACGGCACGTTAAAGAACCTCAAGCCTGATACAGAGGCCTCTGAGCAAAATTTCCAGTTGTTCATTCCCAATATAGAACGTAGCGCTAAGGACCGTATACATTAAAGGGCATCCATAAGTAAACCTTATTCTTTTTACCGCCACTACAACTCATGGATGCATGGTTTTTCACTGTCATTTCGGCAAGCTTCGGGGAAAAAAAAGAACAAAATGTTATTACTTAGCATGTGCCTAGCGCGTGGAACAGAAACTAGAGACAAACAATTTTGTGAACTTGGCTTAACTCTTAAATAAACATGTACTATTTAGTATTTATTTCGTATATAGGTATTCATTTCCAGCATTCCAAGTGAAAAAATGATGCAAATATCATGAGATTATAAAGATACACCATAGTATATCCTAAGTGTTGACCTATTTTTTAATGTCAACAGCATTTGTGAGATATATTATAAGGAATGGTTTATTAAAGAATCATCCTCCCATTCCTTCATTAGTAGCTCGTGTCTAGAGTATAAAATCTACGCCCAGTACGTCGTACTCCACGGTTACTGTGCTAGCCTCTAGTTCCCGAGATTGCGGGCTCAAATCTGGCAGAGGACAATGGATTTTTCTGCGCGTAAAATGCCTTCGAAGGTAAGTAAAGCTTAAAGTTTCAAGTTTTTCTCGGTTACCTGTAATGGCGAAACTCTTTGGAATGACGCTTAAGTGGAGGTTAGTACTAACTGATCTATGTCTCATCAAGCGGAATTATAAGGTGAAGAAAGCGTCTCCATTATGACCATAAGGCTCTAAATGAGTTTTGGTGGCGTCGTATTGTATCATGTCATATCCATCACTGCGTTTCCGTCAAATCATAGGGAACTCAACGATATGCAACTTTCCTCATTAGCAGGCGATTCTTTAGAGTGTGCAGCACAGTCGTACGTGATAATACTATCTCTTGGCCTAGTTAACACATGGTCTAAGGTCGATCCTAACAGCGTGTCAACAATCTGCACTTGCTCTTCACTTACACTTGGGTGACCCGGCCAAATTGAAAGCTCTAACCGTCCTCGCCACAACTCTGTATGGGAACGCAGCTTCCCCACTTCCTTCAGCAAGACCAGCATGAGAGTTTCTTGCTGTACGACCACGGGTACATTCAATGTTTAACCAAATTTGCTGTTCCTAATTCGTGAAAATGACGAAAACACAACCTACAGCAGTTTAGATCGGTAGCTCGTACTGGTCCATCTTTCACTATCTACAGTGCATACAGTTTGAATCGGATGGGAGAGTCCATTTATTGGGAGATGGGTAAGGCATGATCAAACACATGATAGACATGACAATAATTACTTCCTTTCTGTTTAGCTTCCACAGCAGTGTCGCCATTATTGAAGTTCCAACCCACGTAGATTGTGTCACGCATACTGTATATGTCGTCCTCTGTGGTGCAATGGTTACAATGCTAGCCTCAGGTTTCCGAGTTCGCAGGCTCAGTCCCGGCAGAGGGCAATGGATGTTTTCGGGCCTATGATTCCTTAGCATGGCCTCCTTCGAAAGGGAAGTAAAGCTGGTGGTCCCGTATAGTAGATTTACGTCACGTAAAAGAACCTCAAGCCTGATAAAGTGGCCTATGAGCAAAAGTTCCGATCTTTCACGTCCAATATAAAATGCGAAACTAAGAATAGTAGTAGTTAAAGCGCGTCCGTAAACAAAACTGAATTGCATTTTGCGGATGTGTTCCGGGGTGTAAATCGAATAACGGTAAAGGCGAACCATGGGTAATTATATTTATATTTCCAAAAGCTAGAGATTTAATAAAACACGGATCATATATGAATGGTAGGTGAACTCTTTGGGCTTTCGAAGGATTCACCCATATATAAAATTTTGCTTCTGACTTTCTTATAAGAACATATCTATGATAGGATTAGGTTGCGGAAAGGGGCATTACCGACAATTCCGTTAAACCAACCATCTTATTTATGCTGTTATACTGTTGAATACAAAATTGTACACTGAAAGACTGTTGTTTTGCAGTGCTGGTTAGGGTTATATATTTCATATACTTTAGTAGCAAAAATGTTTTAAACTAAAAGAATGGAAGCGCTTCCAATCCGTGGTAAATCGACGGGAGTGCTTCCACAAATACTCCGGAGTGAAAAACTGCAGAACTTCCAACAGAGCTACTTTCACCCAACTACCTCCTTGGTGTAGAAGTGGAACAACTTACTTGAAATGACTCAGACCGCGCAGTGCAAGTAGTTACGATAAAGAAACGCACTCGACCCATCATTACACTGAACGATATATCGAACTTCCATTGTAAAGCTTATATGAGCTTGAAATCATACAGAGCGGATAGTGAAAGCTCGTACTTATCATAGAGAGTTCGAAATACGAGCTTTTGTTTACCCCTTCGAGATAAGAGGTTTGCAATATCTTGCTTTAAAACTCAAGTGTGTTTCTGCGTACGAGCTATTAACAAAGTGTATGTAGTGCCAAGAGAAATAGCTTTGCGTTAAACGAAAATATGGTAAACACTTGGATATACAAGGTTTTGCACTTCTGGTATACAATCTACAAAATGCCAGAGGTTACTAAAGCACAACATAGATATTTTTCCACCATTATGGGATAAGTAACTAGAATCTGATAGTTAATATTCAGGTAGTTAGCTTACATTCATAACTGGAAAATCCCTGCAATCATATAGGTACGAGTATTTACTGAAGAGAGCAGTAAGCGGACTTCTTAAGAATTAAATGGGACCGTCCTCTGCACAGAGGACGCCATATCGGATGCGTAGATTCCATTGTTTTAGGGTATTTTAACCTCTTATAGGCTGGTGTACAGAAACGACAGAAAGATGTGAACACCGCTTCCCTGGGTAAACAGCATTTGTTACCGTTTCTAGGGTACTTCATGACGTCATGACTTCCTTTTATTTTGTGGTCGTGTCACCTTGTAGGTGCTATCATGTCTTGTGCTGTGTATCTCACCAATTATCATCCCCATGCTAGTTCTGTCAACTCTTTGGCAAATTATGAATAGTTATAGGTGAGGAATGGCAAACGGTTTTGACGATCTTTCGCGAGATTATTATACAGCGAATGTCTATATCGAAATGCTGTTGAATATGAGTAAATTCTCGAGATAGTAGCATTTTGGTCCTCAAACATCAATTCTATTCCTATATAAATTACCGTTTCCTACGTATTTACACGTTTTTAAACATTCAAGCTATAGTCCCCTTTCTCCTTCACTAAGGGTGAAGGCCACGTCCTATTAACGCTCTTACAGACGATCAGAAATTGGATGTGGATTAATTCTTGTGTGATGTGTACCATATTTGATACAAAGGTGTTTATGTATTGATTTAGGTTTCTTAATTGTGTTTCTACCAATTTCGTATTATATTCACCCTCAACAATGGCATACAAGTATGTACATCCGATTTATTTTCGAAAAATATAAGTTTTTTTCAATAAAACTATAGTATTTTGGTTTTTTTTACAATGATAAGTAAAATTCATGGAACTGCAGTCAAATGTAATCACATCAGCATCCACGCGCGCCACCATACCGGTTATTTTACTTGGGCTATCCCCATTCTTTACCTCAGACGTATTTGACTATATTTGCTGGGACTCGAACTTGCGATGTTTGGCTTTGAATGGTGGTCCAATCCATTTCATCTCGCTTTAACCATCACAGCTATTCTATTCGCTTTGTCGGTGCCGGTGAAAGGGATATAAAACCCGGTTTAGCAATTACAAGAAGAGCGGCATATATAGCAAAAGAATTCTGGCACGGCAGCGTTAATTGTATTTGAGTACATATCATGGGACTACACTGTGTTGTATATGGTTTTAATAGCATTCAAAGATTTGAGGTCAAAGCTTTAAAGTTTCTGCAGGTATGCCATGCGTTCTGTAACTTTTAAACTAATGCCATACATTTTACATGTGTCATGTAAATATACCGTAGGTCAGTGGTGGATAAAACGGGACTCGCTAGGCAGCGTGACTCGCAGGCACCACTGCTTTTCTAGTGGTGTAGTGCGCGTTGCATATTTGATGACTCGGGAGAAAGGCATCTTCGCCAGCCTTGATGTAGATAATGGAAATAGTGCCTGCGCTTTTGCTGTCGAATTAAAAATTGCTGCACCCACTCCAGTTGGCGCGAGAGAACCATCGGTAAAAAAGACGAGAAGAGGGTCAGTCACCGCCGACTGGTAAGTATCTAGAAACTGAGCAAACCGTTATGACTTGAACGGGTCCTCACGTCGGAAGATGGTCAGAAGAATCAATTAGGTTGAAGTAAAGAATAATTAGCTAAATATAAAAGTAACTTGGAAAAATAGGCATGCACGGCACTTCTGGAAAACCAATGAGTAAATCAAAGGTGAGGAAACCAAAGCGACAACGCTACAGAGTGGCAAGCGTTGCCAAAATAAGAATTCGGAGTATAATATACTTTCTCGAAATTGGAATGATTTAACAATATAACGGATGGTTCGCCCAACATGCCGTTGCAACATGGGTTGTATCGCCAGGTCAGAGAACGCCTCTATGGCCCTCTTCCACTCAGAGGACAGTTTTTCCTATTTGATACAGTAAATTAACTTTCCACTGCCACAAAGGAATATAGTGATAAATAAACACAATTTTGTATTTTTTTAAAGTGACGTCGCGATGTCATGGAAAAAATATAGACTTTTAAGTTCAGCGTAGGTGAGCCGCTTTAAAATAGCTGACTATAGATTCAGTTTCCTCTATTCCTTGTACACCCAAGCCACAATAAGTGGCTTTTTTATCTTTTTGTTTTTCTTTTTTACTTTCTCTACCACGTACATAGAAGGTATAGAAGAATTCCACCTAAAAATTCTATACAGAGATATCACCGAAAATACATGTTTTGGGGTCCTTGGAATAAAAACCTTTTTACTCCCTCTACTATGCACATAGTAGGCACAGAAACTCTCTGTGTGTATGTGAACATCATAACTATCAAAAACGGAAAATCTTATAAATATATAAACTTGCTATTTATATTCAGTACCTTCCAAAGATGCGACCCAAAGATTTAACAACTCCCCCACCCCAACTATTCCATACATGGAACACTTTTCGAAATTTTTGGCTCCAACAATTTTGATCAAGGTTTCGTATTTTAAGATATTTACATGACAAATAAAATATATATCTTGAATTTTCTGGGAATAGCTTATGAAGTCTTCATTCAGAATGGATTTTGTATAACTGGTAAACATTAAAACGTAGACGAAAGCGCACCACACAACAAATGTAGATATCCTTAAAATACACGGTTTATTTCAAATAACTTTTTCTGTGGCTTACCTATATCCGTTATTAATGGTTCGAATTGTTCAATATCTATTCATTCTTTTAAAGTCCTGTCGATTTTCAGTTATTTCTCGCAATATCATGAAAACATTATGGAATTTTACGTCCAGCATATACCTTAAACATTTGACTGTCACTATTGCCTTTGTATCTATAACGAAATGCGTAATTCAGCTATTTCCAAAAATATTTATTTTGATTAAAATGAAATAGACAGGAAAATATACTTTCGTAAGAATAATTTTTATACCTATAATAAGCGCTAGAGGGTAGACAAAGTCATATAAATGTAATATCAGATTTTTAGAAAAAGCTCCGTGTGTGAAGAGCATATCTCGAAAGCGAAATCTATCGATTTACAATTGCTTCTAGCGATTGTATAGAAACAGTATTGCCCAGCACATAGCGTCCAGTTTTTAAACACTTGACTATCAGTATCTTTGTATCTGAAATGTGTACGAAAAGTTTATGTAGATGCTTCTGCAAAGCTTTAACTCGATTGAAATGAAGTAGAAAGAAAAATAAACTTATATAAGAACAATTTTTATGCCCATTATAACTAATAGAGGATAAATAAACTCATGTGAATGTAACGCATTGGGCTTTTTTCCCTTCAGGTTTATCTCTTATCCTTAAACATTTACTAACTCCGAATTGAACCCTTGGCTCATTTAATTACTCATCAATGATACTCATCTCATTCACTGATATTTAAAAAATCTGATGTTACACTCACATGACTTTCTCTACTCTTGTGCGATGTATTGCTAATGATATCTCATTGCTAATTTTTATCTAGGTACACGGGGAATTGGTAGGCTTTAAGTGATAGTCAAATCTATTAAGAGCTGGTTGCTATGTGGAGTATCCCATTCTCTTTGCATATCCAGGACATAAAAAAACCAATAACGAATTCCCTTTGAGAAAAAAATATAAGTATTGGAAAATTCAAACTCTCGGAGATGGTTCACTCAACAAAACAATGTGTAACACAAACTGCGTGTTTTAACCAGATCTACATTTATTGTGTAGTAAAATTTTGTCTAACTCTTACGGTTCACCAGTTATGCAAAATTCATTCAGAATGAAGACTTTTGGAAAAAATCCAAGAAAATTCAAGATATACATTTCATTTACTATGAAAGTATCTTAAACATATGATATTTTAATCAAAATCGTTAAGAGCCATTTTTGAGACAATTAAACTTTTCGAAAAATGATCCATGTAAAGGATGGTCTGGGGTGGAGGATGTTATTGAAAATCTTTGTGTCGCACTTATAAAAGATACTGAACCTAGATACCGAGTTTAGTATTTATTTGACTTTTCGTTTTTGAGTTATGCTGTTCACAGGCACATTTCCAGTCTCACACACGGGCCTTTTCTAAAAAAAATGTTGCTTTTTTTGGTCACATGAGGCCTCAAAACATGTATTTCCGATGAAATTTCGATATCAAATTTTTGGGTGGAAGGTAATACTTTGTCTACTTACTATACGTAGTAGAGAATGTAAAAAAAGAAGTAGCTGCTCACTGGAAATTTAACTAAATATTATCTTTTTTATACAGAACACCTCAAATAGTGTATTTCTAATTAAATCTCCATGTATATACAATACCATCCAGTTACAGTCTCTCTCCGCCGGTATTCGTATTTAAGCGCGATCTATCGTCTTCGCTTGGCTTACGGCGGCAAACCGGAGAAATCAAACTTCTCCTTCTATACGCTATGCTAGAACTATTACTTCTTTTTTGTTGTAATTTTGGTGTAAGCGTTGTCTGTTTGCGTGCGGTTTTGTTTTTAGAGGAAGAGGATTCGCGTGAGAGAAAACCAAGGAATTTAATTGTCTGGGCTAGGTAAGTATACCGAAATCATATGAATACGTAAGTATAAGTTGTTCTTCATATATTACAGTACAGCAACCTAAAAGTCTAATAACATACGCCTGTTTTATAAAGTATGTCCATATCACAGTTCAGTCCTTAATTTAACAATTAACCCCTCTGGTACAATCTGTTGATAAATCTATGAAGCTTCCCTATCCTCTCTTTCAAATCGGCAGGAAGACATTGATCAATGCTCTTTCTCCTACGAAAACAGAAGCTATCCATGAATAATCCTTAAAACCAATATGGGTTACATTCAGTTCTCTTATTGTAGTCTTAGCTTTCACATGGCACATTTCCTTCATAACAGCACATACAAAGTGTCTCTTTTCAGCCATATACATACACAATCTGTTTTCAGCCTCTTCTGTAAACTTTGATTTCTGTCTGCAAAATGACCAATGGATTTACTAATCGTCTGCTCAAGAAGAAAAAAAATAAATTGAACTTTATTTATGGATGTTCATTGTCTACTATGATTCTTAGCATCCCATTCTATATTGGGCGTGAAAGAGCGGAAATTTTGCTCAGATGCATCTTTATCAGGTTTGAGGTGCTTTTGCATTCCATAAATCTATGTAACACCAGCTTTGCTTCCCTTCTGAAGGAAGCCATGATAAGGATTTTTATCCCGGAAAACATCAATCATCCCCCCCAGGAGTGAACACATGACCTTGGGAACTAGAGGCCACCATGGTAATCCCTAGACAACAGAGGATGATGTCTGCTCAAAATGAGCTGTATTTTTTCACCAGTTACGAACACAGCTCTTATTTGCATCGCAATTTGGTCCAGCAGCACAACTGCCTCTTCAATGAGATGGTGTTCCTCTGTTGCCAAGATCTGTAAAGATATTTCACACCAGCCATCCTGAATACATGTTTTCACTTCAGCTGACACTATGCAATGACATTGAGACATGGTGTTTGCACACTATTCTTGCTTGTAATGGAAGAATGCCAACTTCTGGATTTTGGTGCATCAGTAGCAGTACCAAGACTTAATACCCTTACCCAGATTATTCGCCGTTAATTTTGAAAAAAAAACATGCAGGATTATTAGCATACATAGTGTATTATCAAGGTGAAATGCTGGTTGAAAAGTTAACATTACAATGTAAAATTATCATGTACACATGTGAAAATTGACTCATATTGAGAGATCTGTACACAGTTGGCAATGAACTTCCAGTGTCTCAGTTATACAGTTTCTCAGATTTAGAGAAATTCCTTTGTTAAATGCTAGATTCTTAAAATTAGATCAAATTGGGAAGCTTTAGAATGATCTACATTATCTGTTACAGGAAGTAGGTATTTCAAAAGAATACGCTTGTGCAGCAACTTAGCTGTGAAATAGTATGATACAGTAAATACACCCATTTGACAGCATAAGTTGGCTGGATTTCTGTAATTGTATTACTTTGCAACACACAATAAACCAGATTGTTTAAATACAAGCAAAAATGAGCAAGGCTGACACATTCCCTCTTATACATCTGCAGGGCACTCAAAGGAGAAATGTCATCATCCATTCTGTATAATTGGTGACATTCCTCCAAATGACTCTTTAAACAAATTTCTTTCATTTCCAGTAGATGGAACATCCTCTGCAAATAATCTACTACCTAGCAGCATTAACCATAACCACATAAATGAACACAAAGTGAACAAGAAGCAAAGAGCTAAAGATATGATTGATCAATAAGCACACATGTTCTCAATTTAATTCTGTTAAAAGAGACACGTGGACATTAATGGTCCCTGATTTGAGTACATTATGGATTTGTAACAAACTTTTATAACAAATATTCACAATGTTGTAGGGTAAGTTAGTTATTCTTAATTATACCACATAATTCCTAGCAGCAGTGTTGACAAGTTTGAGTTAATCTCTATATGCTGCTGTTCTGTGCTTGGTACAAACTGCAACCGGTAGGGCATTCAAACAAATCATTCTGTTTAATTGGACATTGCGTTTTAACCTACATCATCAGAAATTTTAAAAGAAATACATGAAAAGGTTACACATTTACAAACTATTGCCTTCATGAAGGAAATTGTACTCCAAATCTCAATGAAAGTTTTGTATGGCTTTTTAGCTTTGTGTATCAAATTATGTGATTTAAAATCTGAAAGAAGAGTAAAGCTCTTTACACAAATTTTAAACTTGTAAGGCTTTTTACCCTCATGTATCAAATTATGCTCTTTCAAATACTACAAATGAGTAAACGTTTTCTCACAGATTTCACAACAGTATACCTTTTATGTTTATGTATGAAATAATGCAACTTCAAACTTGACAAAAAAGTTAGGTTCACAAATGTCACACTTGTGAGAGTTTTTACCCTCATGTATCACATTATAAAATTTGAAATGTAACAGGAAAGTAAACCTCTTAAACAAAGCTCATACTTGTAGAGCTTCTTCATATATGAGAGTAAAGAAGCACTTCTCACAAATTTCACACTAGTGAATGTTTCTAACTTCATGTATCAAGTTATCAGTTTCAAATAGGACAGGAATAGTAAGGCTCTTCAACAAATCTCCTACTTGAGGTTTTTACCCTTATAACAGATGAGTAAAGCTCTTCTCACAAATTTACTGCTTGTGGGGGTTTTTACTCATCTATGAAATAATGCAATTTCAAATGTGACATTTGCGTAAACCTCTTTCACAAATTTGATAATGCAGAGCTTTTAACCTCATGTATCAAATTGTGCTGTTTCACATTTGACAAGGATATAAAGCTCTACTCACAGGTTTTTCTAATTGTGGGGCGTTTTATCATGTATCAAATTATGCTTTTTCAAAGCTGACAACAGACTTCTTTCACAGATCTCACACACGTGAGACTTTTTACCCTCATGTATCAAAATATGAGATCTGATATTTGATAATGGGGTAAAGCTCTTCTCACAGAATTGCCCTGTGAGGAAAGCCTACTACACAGCTCCTATAAAAACACCGATTTGCAATTAAATGTGTGTGAATACTGTACGAAAAATGTTAAAAGTGGTGCAGTTTGCATGCTATGCAAGCAATACTACCATTTCTGTTGTGGAAAAGTGGATACTGCCTTGCAAACTGATAACGTAACCAACTGGTGCTGTGCAGGATGCCAGGGAGACGCTAACCTAAATACGCCCAACTTAAGAGTTTTTAATAGAAGAAAACAAATCACTTCATACAATTATAGATAGTCTAAAAGAAGACCTGAAAAAGCTAGAAGAGAAAATACAAACAAATGCTATTTTTGTGTCTGTAAAGGAACTTGCACTACAGAATCATGGATCATGCCGAAGCACACAACTAAAGCTGTGCCTACGCCTAGCTCCTTTCTCACAGTAAACCAATTTGAGGTGCTACGAGGATTAGAAGAAAAGCAATCAAAAGGTAAATATCAGAACAGCCATCGAACCTACACTGGGACGCATAATGGAAGATCATCGATTAAACCAATGCAGCAGCCACATGGAATAGTGCAACTGTTCATGAACAGCCATGGCTGTGGTCTAGCCAAGGATCTAAATCATATAGAAGCGAACATCCCAAGAGCCAGTGCAATTGTGAAACCAAGTGCTAAAATAAGTGCAGGTTAAACAGTATTTATTCAAAGAGCTTGAATTTCACAAAAGAGGATTGTGTTGTACTCATAGGTGGGAGCTATGATGTTGCTTGTGGTGAACCTGAAAATGTTGTTCCAGCTTTAAAAAGTGCAATAATGTCATTTATGAATACAAATGTGGTGGTACTGAAGCTGCCCCAAAGGCATGACCAAGTTTCACACTACTGGAAAAACCAACAAAGGATCAAGATTAATTTAAGCATAACCTGAATGTGCCAAAAGTTCAAGCATATAAAAGTGATAAATACCTTCAATTCTAAGCATGAACTATACACTAGGCATGGCATGCACCTAAACAGGAAAGGTAAAAGGCTACTTTGTGAAACTTTAGTTACAGCGATATCTGCCGGTAAAAGAAATGATCACACAAATGTAGTCCAAGAGATGTAGAAAAAACAAAGTGACCCAAAAAACTAGCAACCTCCCCTGTATTGTACTATAGTAATAAGTCACTTAAGTTTATGCACCAAAATGTACAAACGCTAGTAAATAAAATTAACCAATCAAATGTACTTGTTGCTGTTGAAATGCCTGAGATACTTGTTATAACAGAACATGAACTAAGGGACCATGAATCGTCATATAATTTTATTCCAGATGTGAACTTAATAGCCAAATACTGCAGTAACGAAAAAACTTGGGGTGGAGTAGGAGTTTTCTTAAAAGAAAGAATAGCTAACAATTCCAACTGAGGCAGTATTTTATATCACAAAACTGTGAATGCCAGAGTGATTGTAGTGTAAATTAACATTATTGTATTACAATGATTTGATATGTTTGTTATTTATAAGCATTGTTAGGAAATAAGTTTACACGGCATCACTGAACCTGACAATAGGAGCGGGTAACAATGAAACGAGGGGGTGAGTTGTTTATCAATTATAAGAGACAAACAAATGACGTCAGAGTAGCACGCTTTTCTTTAGAAATGGAGGGAATTTCTTTCCTAGAGCATATGTGTTCGTAATTTTGATTGGATATAAAAATAGACGCTAATGTTGGCGCACATTATTAACCAATAGCAGCTCTGTTATAATGTTCAGGCATATCGGGGCGAGGGAGTATAAATTATGAAGCCAGAGATGGGTAACGCTCAGTTCAAAAGAATCATTCATGGGTTACACGTCGCGCAGTTCAACAGAATCTTTCACAGGTTACACGTCGCGCAGTTCAACAGAATCATTCACAGGTTACACGTCGCGCAGTCCAACAGAATCATTCACGGGTTACAGGTCGCGCAGTTCTACAGAATCTATCGCGTCTTAAAGTTAGTTAAAAGATGTGAAATACGCAAATTAATAATGTGCGGCAAATAAGTGATTATAGTTACATTCGAAAATATAACAGTTTCAGTCGGACGTATATCAAGAGTAAATATATGAAATTAATTCAGTGTAACGGCTATAAAATGGTAAAAACAAATTCTTTTATCAGTGTTATCTTTTAGTAACAACTCCTTTCCGTTTACACACCCTGTTTAAGTGATTTGCTCAACTGGGTAATAATAGCTAGCCGGAGGACAATGAACTCAAAATTAAAAATAGTAAAACAATAATAGGCGCTCAGCATAAAAAGATAACACGAAAGTTACCGCGACACAACACAATTGATCTCCAACATTACTGCACTAAAAATCATATTGAGTTGACTGGGGTAAACGTAAATCTGGATAAATTCTGTATTATGGTAATTGGTATCTACAGACCACCTAAGGGGGACATAAACATATTTCTTGATAAAACGACATCATTATTAGAGTACCTTCTAAAACACAGGCATCAAAATATTATTATGGGTGATATGAGCACAGAATTCTTGAAAATTTCTACCACAAAAAGCACATTTATACACCTCCTTAATGAATATAATCTTAAGCCTCTTATCCAGGTACCCACACGTATCACCAAGTGAAGTAAAACAGCTATCGATAACATTATTACAAATATCAAAGATTTAGCCTACAAAACAAATGTAATAGAGACACGCTTATCGGATGATACTGCCCAATATATTACTCTATATAATGTAGATAAGCCGCCCAAAAAAACATATAACCAATGCAAAGGCACAAGCATTATCGCTTCTATAATACAGTTAATTTAAGAATGATAAAAACTGCTCTTGCAAATGAAACTTGGGAAAACCCATCGAGCAGGACCCAAACACTAAACTAAAATTATTTTATGACACTAAAATCCTATGTTGACATATATTGTCCTCTCACTTTAACTTCAGCACAAAAGAAAGACCATAAGTTCAAATCAACTCATTGGATAAACCCACATATAAAGAAACTCCGCATTCTGTTAAAAATGGCTACAGAATATACAAATAGCAATAGTAATCCAAGAATAACAAATGACAAACTAAAAGCTCTCAAATGAACATACAGCCTAGCAGTCATAACAGTCAAGCGAAATATTATCAGATGTAGAATTCAAAATTCCCCAAATATAAGCAAAACTACTTGGTAAATAATAAATGAATTTCGTAAACCCCAACCAGCATACTCAGGACTTACATCTAAAAATACATAACATAATTACTGAACCTATAGCATTAGCTGAAGCATTTAACACTTTCTTTGTTTCAATAGGAGAAAACATAAATCAAAGAAACAATGTACACACATGCTCAACTAATAATTCAAAAAATGCCTCGAGTTTTTATCTCTATCCCACAGATACCATCGAAATAATAAGTATAATAAAGTGCTTAAAACTGAAAAAAAAGCATTGGCATTGATGGTATACCCATATCACTCATAAAAGAATGTAGTTTTGAGTTAGCAAAACCACTTGTATCAATAATAAATTCATGCCTAGAAATATCCCTGGTTCCGGATGTACTAAAAATGGCTAAAGTAATACCAATATATAAAAAAGGTGAGAGAAATAACATCAATAATTATACACCTATATCGATATTACATGCTTTATCCAAAATTTTGGAATGGGTACTGTATAACAGAATAAGTAAATACATAATCAAATACAATTTATTACCTAAAGAACAAAATGGTTTTGTCAACATAAGATCCAGAATCACTGCAACATTGGACTGCTTTGAAAATGTAATTAATGAAAGAGACTCTGGAAATTGCACTGCTGGATTACTCCTGGATCTTACTAAAGCATTCGACTGTGTGGATGTCAATATTTTAATGGCCAAACTATTCAAGTTAGGCTTTAGGGATTGGGGCATAAATTAATACACTCTTACATCACCAATAGGAAACAACTAGTATAATTAAAAATCAACGATGGAGACTACAAATCACAGTTACAAAATTTATCCTATGGAGTTCCGCAAGGATCAATTTTGGGACCATTATTATTTATTTTATACATGCATGACATTTAAGATAGAACACCTAATGCCAATATAATACAATATGCAGATGATACAACTATTATCATTAGTAGTAAAGACATAGAAACACTTGAAACAAATAGAAATGCCATAGTTAATTCTGTAACCAAATATTTCAACGAATCAAACTTAAATGTAAATCCTAAAAAATGTGACATGATACCTTTGATTCAAAAATATAATAACGCCCAAACTAATAACTAACAACAAACCAGTTAAAAGTGTAAATGAGGTAAACCTACTAGGATTAATAATAGACAAAACTTTAACATTCAATAGTCATATAGACAAACTAGCTTCAAACGTCAGTAAAAGCTTATTTGTATTGAGATTCTTAAACAACTCCATCCCGCGCCTCTACAGCTAAAATAATATACTTTGCACTCATCCACTCACTCCTATCTTATGGAATTGAAATATGGGGAAATACCAGTAATAAACATTATTTATACTTCAAAAACGACAATCAGATATGTAGGGAATTTAAATTACAGAGATCCTTGCAGAAACACATTTAAATGTGCAAAAATACTTGCACTTCCAAGCCTATTTATTTATAGATCTATTCTTCATCTGATTAATCATAAATTCCCTTTGAAAACCAATTCAGATATACATAGTTACAATACTAGAATCAAAAATAATCTTGCTATCCCCAACCAAAGATGCTATACAGAAGAAAAGGTGGCCAGATATATGGGCATAAAACTATACAATGCATTACAAAACTCGATTAGGACCTGTAATAACCTAAACAAGTTCAAGACACTTTTAAAGACATTTTTACCTGATAAGGCTTACTATAGCATAGATGAATACATAAATGAATTATAAATGCTATGTATTCTTTATAGCCTAAAACTATTATAATCCAATTTCTGTATTAAACTAGTATATATAATTGTCTATGGTATAGCTCTTAACTATACTAATATTTATGATTCTATACAACCACTATAATTTTATTGTTTTCATCATAGCCTATAAGACTTATGTCCAACTCGACATCCAACTGGAGAGTGTAGTTTACTATTATTCTATTGATGTTATGTATCTAAAATTAATCTTGCACAATTTGATAGTTTCTATGTTCATAAAATTTTCTGCTTGTAAATAAACACTGTAATTTAATAACTGACATAGTTCTTTCACGATATTTTTTGATCACTGTACAGAATTGCAATAAATTGAATTTTACCCATGTGTCACATTATGTGACTTCAAATGTGAAAGAAGAGTACAGCCATTCTCATATATTCCAAAATTGTAAAGATTTTTGACCCCTATGTATCAAATTATGCTTCTTCATATCTGAAAACTAATTACAACACTTCTCACAAATTCATACTTGTGATTTTTACCTCAGTGTATCAAATTAAGGGATTTTAAATGTGAAACAAGAGTAGCGCTCTTCCCACAGATGTCCTACTTGAGACTATTTACCCTCATGTATCAAATTATACCTTTTCAAAAATGTCAACTGAGAGAAGCTCTTTTCACATATTTTGCAATTGTGAGGTGTTTTACCCTCATGTATCCAGCTTCTGGATGCAACTTCAAATTGGGCAGAAGGGTAAGCTCTTCCAAATTTCATACCCATGAGGTTCTTTTACCCTCATGGCAACTGAGAAAAGTTCCTATGACAAATTTTATACTTGAGAGATTTATACTCTTAGGCATGTAATTATGTGCTTTCAAACTTGACGAGTAAACCTATTCTCAAAAATTTCCATTTGTACAACTTTTTACCATTATATATTAAATTATGCTGTTTCAAATTTGCCAACCAGTTAAGGCACTTCTCACACATTTGTAATTGTGAGACCTTTAACCTCGTGTACCAAATTATGTTTTTCAAATCTGATGACTACAGCTCTTCTCACAAATCTCGCACCAGTAAGACTTGTTACCCTCATGTAAGGTGTTTCAATTTGTATAACTGTGTAAACTCTTCTCACAGGTTTCACATTTGTGAAGTTTTTTAGCCTTATGTAAGAAATTATGCTGTTTCAAATATGACAACTGAGTTAACCTCTTTACACAAATTTCAGACTTGTGAGACTTTTTAGCCTCATATAACAAATTATGCAATTTCAAATGTTAAACAAAAGTAAAGCTATTCTCACATATTTCATACTTGAGGCTTACCTTAATGTATCAAATTATACAATTTCAAACATGACATCTGAGTAAACCTCTCCTCACAAAATTCATACTGGTGAGGGTTTTTACCCTCATATATCAAATTATGCTTTTTTAAATCACACAACTTACTAAAGTTCTCCACACAAAGTTTATATTTGTGAGTCTTTTTACCCTCATGCATCAAATTATGCTTCTTCAAATCTGACAACTGAGTAAAGCAATTCTCACAAATTCACTTGAGACTTTTTACCTCCATGTATCAAATTATGCCTTTTCAAATTTGTCAACAGAGTAAAACGCTTCTCACAAATTTCACACTGGTAAGGCTTTTTACCCTCATGTATCAAATTATGGAATTTCAAACTTGACAACCGAGCAAATGTCTTTTCACAAATTTCACATTTATGAGGTTTCTTTACTCTCATGTATCAAATTATGCTTTTTGAAATCTGACATACGAATAGAGCTCTTCTCACAGATTTCACACTTGTGAGGCCTTTTACCCTCATGTATCAAATTATGGGATTTCAAACTTGACAACCGAGAAAAGCTCTTTTTACAAATTGCACATTTATGAGGTTTTTTATCCTCATGTATCAAATTATGTTCTTTCAAATTTGACAAACCTTTAAAGCTCTTCTCAGAGATTTCACATTTGTGAGGCTTTTTACCCTCATGTATCAACTTATGCTTTTTGAAATCTGACAAACGAAGAAAGCTCTTCTTACAAATTTCACATTAATGAGTCTTTTTGCCCTCGTGTATCAATTTATGCGATTTTAAATGAGATATCTTATTAAAGCTCTTCTCACAAATTTCACATATATGAGACTTTTTACCCTCATGTATCAAATTATGATCTTTCAAGTTTGACAAACTTCTAAAGCTCTTTTCACAGATTTTACATTTATGAGGCCTTTTACCCTCATGTTTCAAATTATGATAATTCAAGCTTGACAAATGTCTAAAACTCTTTTCACAGATTTCACATTTGTGAGGCTTTTTACCCTCATGTATCAAATTATGCATTTTTAAATATGATAAGCAAGTAAAGCTCTTCTCACAAATTTCACATTTGTGAGGCTTTTTACCCTCATGTTTCAAATTATGATCTTTCAAGCTTGACAAACGTCTAAAGCTGCTTTCACAGATTTCACATTTGTGAGGCTTTTTACCCTCATGTATCAACTTATGCTTTTTGAAATCTGACAAACGAAGAAAGCTCTTCTTACAAGTTTCACATTCGTGAGTCTTTTTGCCCTTATGTATCAAATTATGTGATTTTAAATGAGACATCTGAGTAAAGCTCTTCTCACAAATTTCACATTGATGAGGCCTTTTACCCTCATGTTTCAAATTATGAACTTTCAAGCTTGACAAATTTCTAAAACTCTTTTCACAGATTTCACATTTGTGAGGCTTTTTACCCTCATGTATCAAATTATGTGCTTTTAAAGATGATAAACAAGTAAAGCTCCTCTCACAAATTTCACATTTGTGAGGATTTTTACCCTCATGTTTCAAATTATGATTTTTCAAGCTTGACAAATGTGTAAAGCTGCTTTCACAGATTTCACATTTGTGAGGCTTTTTATCCTCATGTATCAAATTATGCATTTTTAAAGATGATAAACAGGTAAAGCTCTTCTTACAAATTTCACATTTGTGAGTCTTTTTGCCCTTATGTATCAAATTATGTGATTTTAAATGAGACATCTGAGTAAAGCTCTTCTCACAAATTTCACATTTATGAGGCCTTTTACCCTCATGTTTCAAATTATGAACTTTCAAGCTTGACAAATGTCTAAAACTCTTTTCACAGATTTCACATTTGTGAGGCTTTTTACCCTCATGTATCAAATTATGTCTTTTTAAAGATGATAAACAAGTAAAGCTCGTCTCACAAATTTCACACTTATGAGGCTGTTTACCCTCATGTAACATATTATGCAATTTCAAAGATGATAAATGAGCAAAGCTCTTATCACAAATGCTACACTTGTGTGACCTTTCAACTTTATGAATCAATAAAGGCCTGCTGTAAATTTTCCCCCTATCATGACATTTATGCAAGTGTTCTGAGTATACATGTTTTTCTACAGGTGGTATTTTTGTAAGATCACTTTCTTGACTTTCAGATTCAGGATCCTTTCCATAACTGAAGATTGTGTTTTTCGCAGAGGTTTTAGGAGAGGCCAATAGTGAATCATCACAGCTATTGCCATTAGCTGCTTTTGTGCATAATCTGAAATGTTGGAGGATTAAAAATTAACTACAATATACACATTACAAGGCAATTAAATCTTAAATGGGAATCACTTGTTTGCTAATGATTGTTAACACGAGTTACAAATTTTTCATTTAAAGCAACCTCACACTTCATCATAGTCAAAATGACTTTGTGAATCTGCAAAATTCTTATGTAATTAATAAAAGCTTTTAAATGAAATACATGTTAGTGGTGCTTCTAATGAAAGAATAATGAGTGTAACGAAGTTGTATACAGTAAAGGAAACTAATAACTAGTGGTAAAAAAATCATGCACAATATAAATGAAGAGAAAATATACATGTGACTCAAAATCAAGTAGATACAGTAAATGATTGTACAAGCATAAATTCACATAATTTCCTTCATCAGAGAGCAATTCACTATCAGAAAATAAGTGAAACACAAGGCTTATAATATTTTACATCAAAACATGCAAAGCATAACCAAAACAATGCAGGAATTGAACAAATCATTTTAACTATTAGTCTGTCATTATAATGTATTCTGAACAATGTATCATGGCAGAGGAAATAGAAATTAAATTGTTATGAAAATTACACTTTACGGTCTAGATTTTTGCAGAAGAAAAGCACAAAAGTGGTAGGGTGGCAATTTACATTAGAAATGGGACGAAATATAAAGAAACAGGCTGTTATTGTGAAGAACAGTATGGTGAATTATCTGCAATCGAGGTTAACTTAGACAACCAAAAAGCTTTTCTTAAAAGATTAAAAGGGTGTGTAAATAACATTATTAAAATAAGCATATTGTGATTTTGTACAGTTTTTATAGTCACTTCACTAAGTTCTCAATGTCACTTCATAGTGATGTTGAATTTTCCATGTCACTTCACTTTTTTTGCATGATAGCAGCATAATGCAATAAATGTGCACAAAGCTGCATCTTCCTCCATCCATTTCACTCACTGTTTTTGTCGAACACAAGATGTCTCTAGTCTTGTTGTATGTCACAACTGTTGTCAACACTCTCTCATAGAACTGCTCTTGGTCTCACACCAGAAACACAGTCATCAACTCACTAACTTGCTGGAATTTTCCATACAGTAGTCTAGGAAGCTCTGGAGGCAGGGACAAGAGAAACTTGCAGAAGTTTTTGGTGTTTGTGCTGGCAACAGTGCTACCACATTTAATTATCTCTATTTATCCCACAAACTGCATGACACCCGCCCAATAAGCTTGGGCTATAGGCATTGCATTACAATATAATTGTAATGGTGAACTTTAATGTAGATTTACTTGCAGAGAGAAATAATAAAGGTGTGCTACTAGAATTATAAGGGAGAAATATAGTAACTACAACAAGAACCAACAACAGTAACCAAATATTCATCTACTTGTGTTGAACATATGTACACAAATTTAAATAGGGAAGATTTTAGCAGTACAATCATTAAAATTGGAATTACAGCCTATTATGTACAGCTGATTGAAATGTTTACATTGGAACACTCAATGGCCAGGATGTTCAAGCGATTGTTTAGATAATCATAAGAGGTAAAATTGTAACTTTGTACCTTCTCTTTGGTTCTGTAGTCATTTAATAGAAACTAAAGGTTATACTTTTTTACATAATATAGAAATTTTTAAAATGTAGTGGGAATCATACGGTGTGATATTAATTAAAATATTTAAAAATGATGTGAGAAAAATTAACATCACATTTATACCAAATATTCTTTAATTATACAACGTATGTTACATTGTAAATAATTGGAGAAGTAGTAGTAGCAGAAGATGATGAAAAACCATAACAAATGCTTCATGTTAAATTGTTACATTAAAGATAGGTATTACACAGTATAATAAGAAAGTAAAATGGATTAGAAAAGAAAGACAAAGGAACGTTAGCATCTTTACTGCTATGGGGAATAAACAGAACATGAAAAAAGTTTTAAGAAGATGGCAAAATTTAAAAGGACACCACAAAATAAAAAGGAAAAATGCATGTTATTTGTACAAAATGGAATGTACAAGGTACTATAATAAGTAAAAGTGAGGGTGACCACCACAGCAACAACTACTATAAGATGGATGACCAACTCTCCAACAGGTACAAACATACAAGATGAAACAGAGGTTAAGCTAGTAATTCATGAAGTTTCCGCACTTCCAGGCCCCCAACACAATCTCTTTGGAAAAGCACATAGTCTGTGACCATTGAGAAAATTAATCTTTTCATTTGTAAATTATAAAATATTGATTGACTGATTTCTAATAGTAGTTGGACACAATTTTATCTCTTTATACAATTACTTAGCCACCCTTCTAATGAACTTGATTACAACAAAGGAAATAAAGCAAAAATTTATTACATCAGGGTTATTAAAATATCTTGATATTTTTATTGCATGAATATCATAACTTTATAAGCAGATTCACATCTTTTGTTTTGCTGCATCTTGGTTATTAAATCATGAACATATAAAATACAATTATATGCAATTTACGTGACATAACAATAACATTTTCTACTCCATGGCATTCTATACAAAGGCTTTTTAAAAGTATGTTCTTTTGTAATTCCAAAAAAATTAAATTGAGTTTTATTTATGGATGCTTTTTAACTGCTGTGGTCCTTAGTGCCCAATTCTGTACTGGGCATGAAAGACCGGAAAATTTGCCCACAGGAGTATCAGGCTTAAGGTTCTTTTACGTGCTGCGAAGCTACGACATGGGACCATCGGCTTTACTTCCCTTCCAAAGGAAACCATGCTAAGAATTAGTTTTTATGCCTGGAAAAATCCATCACCCTCTGCTGGGTTTAAACCTGCAACCTCAGGAACTAGAAGCTAGCATGGTAACCACTACAAGATGGAGGATGACTGTAATTCCAAAGTGTTCTTATTCTAGCACATAGGCTTTATACATTCTTTTTTAGTCTTTTGCATAAGTATGCATTCTCTTTATAATTATAATTAATTTCTCATTATCAACTAGCTTTTGTGGAGATAATATGAAAAATTATAGTATATGTAATTATGTAAAATCTCACATTAACTGAATAAGGGTTTAAACATTTTTGAGTTTGAGCACATAAATGTGGAATGCCATTTTTCAGCTAGTGTTTTAAATTTAGTAGGTTATAAGATGGTGATAATTTGTGTCCATAGAAATCCAGGTAGAAAATTGCAATAGGTAGCAAATTGCAAATATTATTTCAAAATTTTGAAATTTTTTTGAATACTATTAATCCAAGATTCAAGTTACATTAACAAGCAATTTTGATGTAATTAATACTATAATTCATCCTTTAAAAAAAAGAGGCAAGTATGTAAGGCTCCAAATAAATATAAATCCATTTAGCAAAGTTGAAACTGATAAAACAATTAATTTGAAGATTAAGAAGCTAATACAGTGACATGTCATTTCGAACTACTGCCACCCAGCAGCCTTTGCAGTTTCATCAACCCGGCACCAGAGAACACCACTAACCATACACATCCTCTGGACAGTAACTGAAAAAATCAGTTGAAAACAAGTTGACGATGGATGCAAACCGTTCTCACGAAACGTATTCAAAGCAAGTACATTTTAGTGATGTAGTATAACAACCTCCGACTCCCTTTATTTTAAATGATAAACAATTACTTCCACTACATTGAAGTAATAGGTGCAGTGCTAAATTATCTCCAGAACCAAATGCTGTTTTAATAGCTTTACTACATATTTTAATAACACAATCATACATTTGCTGCAAAACCATAGTCATAGAATAAATGAACATCCGAATATACCATACATTCCAAATTATTTTTTCCTTTTGTATACTAATGTCAATAAGGTCACTGCTGCAATTGAGAGCCTCAATAATAAAAAAGAAAAGTTTAGAAGGCAGCGGATAGGCGCGATGATATGAAACATTTAACAAATAGGAAATGCGTGTGTGTGTGGTGTGTGTCATAATTAATTACACATTATTTAGGTGTCAACATATTTAATACATTTATCATTTAGTACTTGAAAGTTTCCTGACTGTTTTAAGCTCTCTAAATAAAGTTGCTTTTTAAAACAGGTTCAAGGGAAGATGTAGATAATTATGGGCAAATCTCTATATTACCAATACTTTCCAAATTTTGAAAAAAAAATTATGTTTAAAAGATTGCCTTTTTGATAGGCATGATATATTATTATAACAATAGCATGGTTTTTGTAAAGGTAGATCTACAGATGCAGCTTTAATTCGGCTTCTATGGGAGTTACAAAAATTTGGATAGTAAATTAAAGTTTTGTGTGGGTTTGTTTACACTTAACAAAGCATTTGACCTGCTCACACCAGATTTATTATTATTTAAATAATATTTATATGGCAAAGCTATTTGCTTCATGTTTAAAAGATAGAAAAGAAAAAGTGGAACTAGAATTTATTTATTCCACCATTAAATTCCTTAAAATTAAATGCTCAGAAATGAAAAGTGTAAAATGTGATTTCCCCAAGGTTCTGTTTTGAATTTCTCTTGTGTTTAATTTACATAAATGACACAACATGTCGTGTTGTGAACAAGAATGTTAAGCTCATAATCTTTGCAGATGACGCTAATATACTTGATACAGATATAATAATGATCATATTGTCCAAATTTAAATAAAGGAAACCATTTTGCCGTGGATTAACAGATTAATTATAAGCAAGGAAATAAGAGCAATCGCAATGAGATTTCGGCATAAAGCAAATAAAAGTATTTCTACTCCGGATATCAATTCTGAAAATACTATCACAATTGCAGCACATACCAGATTTTTAGGCATCTGGATAAATTAAAATTTGGAATGGACTGTTCAAATAGATAATTTGAATTAAAAATTAAGTTATCTTTCTTATGCAATAAAAATATTTAAAAAATTATTAGCCTATTCAAGTAGCCTATTTCGCTTATTTTCATACTCCTTTAAAGTATGGAATCATTTTTGGGGGAAGCTCCAAAATGGCAGATAAGATATTTAAAAGACAAAAAGGGTTATAAAAATATTAGTGAATGAATCAAAGCTTGTGAGCTGTAGAGAGTACTTTAGAGAACTTAGAATTATATGTCATAAATAATTTTAAAACCCATTCTGTGATTCATTAGCATAACACAAAAAGAAGCGCAAATCCATCAGTAATTAGTCATAATCAATATTGTAAACATTCATTTACATATAACATGCTTCGCCTTTTTATAAATGAGTTAAATAACGGTAAAAAATTTAAAACAAATCTTAAGAATTTTTTAAATGTATAACGCTTTCCTTCCACAGGGTGGGTATGAAGTCCACCATCAAACCTCAGGGGGCAATTCCTGATTGGAAATGGAGTAGAAAAGTGCATATAACTTTGTGTATGAAATGCAGTTTCCACGGTAGATGATACTGAAGAATGACATCAAATAAAGAGCCCTGGCACACAGTACATGGCCTGAATACCATCCATGTTACAGCAGATGTTCGACGTGGCATCCATGGAATGTAATGCACACATTCACACATTGCATCATGGATTGCCTCGCTCATTTGAATGTTCTGGGCTGCGTCTGAATATTGTTAAAGGCTATGTGGACATGCTGTTGAAGGGTCTGAACATCAGGAAAAGACTCACCAAATAATGTTTTTCAGATGCCTCCTAATATAAAAATCCAGGCTTTAGATTCTGTGGGTCTGAAACTGAAACAGCCTTTTATATATTACGCTCTTGTAAAGCGTTAACATCAAGGAGATATAAGATATTTCGGAAGCTTTTTATAGAACCAGACGACTACTACCCCAACACACTGTTGGGCCTATGTTATCTGGTGAGGGACACAGGACTCGTGTTAAGGGATAGCAATCATTACAGGGTTGGCACAATAAGCTTTTAGGCTGCAGTGCAACTGGAGATTTGGAGATGGGCCCTAGTCCACAATCATAAAAACAAAAAATATCTGGTGATCGAGCAGGCCATGCAATAGGCTTCACGTCCTATCCAACATCTGGGGATGATGATGTTGAGGTGTCAGCGAGCATTGATTCGGAGGTTGGCTGGTACTCCATTGTATGGAGATTTTACCAGGGTTGTCCTTAAGATCATGGAGAATATGTTCTTCCATATCTCATGTATGTACAGTCTGTGGCCACCCAGAATGTCCATCTGTCTAAAAGGACCATGCTCACACAAATGCCAAAAAATGGCTCCAAATGTTGTGTGATAAGGGTGGCACTGTGTCAGTGTATGTGCCTCAGTACATCTGTGCTACCTTGACCGTTATCACTTGCTTGGCCATACAGGAACACCATCTCGGCGTGTACCTTGAAT
Organism: Deroplatys truncata; assembly: GCA_030765065.1. Classification (NCBI taxonomy): domain Eukaryota; kingdom Metazoa; phylum Arthropoda; class Insecta; order Mantodea; family Mantidae; genus Deroplatys; species Deroplatys truncata. The sequence continues at coordinate 88,752,834 of CM060989.1, read as the reverse complement.
AAATACTGAACACTGTGCTTCTACGTTCCTTATATCACACTATCTTTAACACACAAAAAGCAGACTGCAAGTTATGAATGTCATCAGTGTCATCTACTATGGAAATCATGCACTTCCGGACACAAGATGATATGGACTTTTGAGCTACATTTCTAGTCAGGAATCACCATCTGAAGTTTATCAGTGGACTTAAAACTTACCCTGTATGAAGAAATTTTAAAAAAAATTTTAATTGAATAGTGCTTTTTTACTATAAAGGAATTTTTATAACAATAGTTGACCGAATATGTATTATACATTGTTCCCTTTTTCTATTCTTTTACTCAATGACATGTACATTATCTTGCATAAGATGGAAAGAACAAATAAAGCAACAATATTATATATAACAACATTAGTATGAAAGCAAACCCATATGGTACAAAAGGCAAAGCTTGGAAGAGGCTGACTGACTACTCTTCCAGAACTTTTGCCATCTTCTATCTGGTAAGTCCTTAAACATTGGATTTATGTGCTTCTCTAGTAAAAGGGACTATAAAAAGGCAGCACAAATTAAGTATTAGTTACTTATGAGATAATTACGAGTGAATTATGAGCAATTTGTAAGTGAGAGTTGTAAAGCAAAGCTTGTGACGCATTATGCATAATAAATAAAGTATATTATGAGTTGACTGGTGTTCTTATTTGTCACAGTATAGATATCACTCCAGTAATTTTGGATGTCTCCCTGGACATACTTTTCTCCCTTATGTACGTATATAATTTTTTTCTTCACTATACACTGGTAATGTAGCTGATTACAACATACAATGCAGCAAAATGTACTTAAATAGGTTTATTAGGTTTTGGCATGCAGAAACTTCAGTGCATGCACCTACAGAATTACAATAAAGTTTATTCAGAGGTTTGATACTGTTTCATTTCACACACGTCTGCAGTATTTGATAAATGGCAATTCATGAAATAAGTTTAAGTCACAATTCGTATCATTATAAACAGGATTGAATGTTACATTTTAAGCTTTGTCTTCTGTTCTTAAGTGTTACATTATGACAATCTATGATTATTGCTTGGAAGAAAATGTAACTGGCTTCTATCTTTACAAGCAGCAATCTCTGTGGAATAACAGCAACCAACCAGCTTTTGTTTCCACACACATTCTCTGTAGAATTAACTATTTTCTTCTCCATGGCATTCTCAATGAAAGATTTGTAAATCCTTTTTAGTCTAGTAACTTATAAACTAAAATTACAAGGCATTCTATAGCTCACAGAATAACTAAACCTGGTAGAGTGGTTTTGGAGATTATCCTACATACGAGGGCAGTCCCAGAAATACCTGAACTGACATACATATAGTGGTTGTTGTTTCAAACAAATGACTAGGGTAGAAAATATCACCCTTATAAAGCTTAAGTTACAAAGTCTGACGACACTATGTTGTTTAGTAATTATTTGGCAGCCATTAATAGTGAACTCTCTCAACGAATTTGTAAACATGCATAAAACTGGCCATCATTATGTGATACAATACTTTCATTTGAAAGGTCTTAGTCCATCTAATATTAAAGCTGAGCTAGATTCTATTCTGGGGAGTCTGCTCCTTTGTTTACAACAGTAAAATATTGGACGGCACAGTTTAAGCCAGGCTGTACAAGTTGCCAAGATGAACATTGCAGTGGTTGGCCAAATAAGGAAACCACGCCAGAAATTGTGAAGAAAATGCACAAAATGGTATTGGATGACCGTCAACTGAAAGTGTGATATCGTAGGCATTTCAAAAAATGCTGTACATCGCACACTAACTGAAAATTTGGACATGAGAAAACTGTACACAAGATGGGTGCCACATTTGCTCACAATGGAACAAAAGCAGCATCATGAGGATGTTTCAGTTGAGTGTTTGACGATGGTTTGCTGCAATAAACCGAATTTTTGCATCAATTCATAACCATGGATAAAAGATGGGTCCAACACTTTACAGCTGAGATGAAGGAACAGTCATAACAGTGGATTGAAAGGGCAGAATCGGCTTCAAATAAGGCGAAAACAGTTCCATCTTCAGTCAAGGTCATGGCGTCAGTTTTTGGGATGCGCGTGGGATAATTTTCATTGATTATCTTCAAAAACGAAAGTCAATCTATAGTGAGTATTATGCAAATCTATTGCAGCATTTGAATGATGAAATAAATAAAAAACGGCCACATTTAGTGAAAAAGAAAGTTCTGTTTCATCAAGACAAACTGCCATGGCCAAAATCAATTTGTTTTTTGTTTTGTTTAAGGGCGCTTAACTGCTAGGTCATTAGCGGACCAAAATCAATGAGTCAAAGTTAAAATTGCCTCCTCATGCACCCTATTCACCAGACTTAGCCCCCTCTGATTATTTTCTGTTTCCAAAGTTGAAGAAATGGCTTGGTGGTTAAAGATTTGCCAACAATGAAGAGGTGGAGCTTGCAGTTGATGGCTATTTTGCAGGACTCGACAGTTCTCACTATAAACGGGGTATTGAAACTATTGAACATCGGTGGGAAAAGTGTATTCAGCTGAAAGGAGACTATGTAGAGAAGTAAAGATGTTTTTTCTCAAAATTTTTGGGTTTTCTTTGTTAGGTCTCGTACTTCTGGGACAGCCCTCATACATATACATCGAGCACAACACATATGTTATACATGCGTACACACAAGTTTCTCTCTTTATAATACTAGTATAGATAAATGTAGCATAAGAATCAAAGGTTACTTACTGAAACACCTGCCAAAAGTCAAGTCTTACCTTGGTGATTTTATTGAGGTGAAGTCCCCATCCTGCAACACAATAATGCAAATGTACAGTTTCACACAATCATCTATACAACATTAGTTAAATGTCCTGCATCACATAGTTATCCTTAAAGTATCAGGTTTGTTTTATTTTTAAACTGATAACAGTATTAGGAGTTATGCAGAAACAAAGATTTGGCAAGAAACTCTAGATACGAAAAAAGTGTTTAGATCTTTATCAATAATTTGATTTAAAGAACAGAGAACTGGCAACAGGAATGTACAACAAAGGTAAATCAAATCTATAACTGAGTTAGCCCAATATTAAGGAAAATTTCTTGTGATACATTGACATGACTTTCTCTACCAATAACAAATTCACTTATGCTAGAATTCATGCACAGTTAAGCCCCATTCATAGTGAAAAGTACATATAGTTGCAGCTTAAATGCAAGTTTTTACATGCATGTTATTTAATGAAAACTATTATAGCATCATTACCATGCTACCTCTAGTTCTCATGGTCATGGGTTTAAGCCCGACGAAAGCAATGGATTATTTTGGGCGTAAAAATCCTTAGCATGGCTTACCTCAGAAGGGAAGGGAAGTAAAGCCAGTAGTGTGACATAGATTTATGGCACATAAAAGAACTTTAAACCTGATAAAGAAGACTGAGCAAAATTTCTGGTCTTTCACATCCAATATAGAATAGAACGCTAAGGACCATAGCAGTTAAAGAGCATCTATAATTAAAAGTCCATTTCTTTTATTTCTATTCACATAGTCACATAGGACTGCATACATAGAGGAAGAATCCTGCATTTCTTCCAGAGGTGTGCTGGAGAGGCCTTGCGTGAGCTCCTTATTAAATATTTCTATTAGTTCTGAGCCCCTTGTTAAATTGCTTGTAAGGAGAAATCAATAAAATGGATAGTCTTTTATAATTTAAAAATATCATAGTTTACATTCAGCTAAAGTGATTGTTTGAAAATATTACAATTTAACGACATTTGAACTGATTACTGGCAACTTTCTAAGGAATCATTAAGTTTTGGTTATCTTCATTGTCAAGGAATGGCAACCACTAAACAGTAAAATTGAATCACCTAGGCATACGCTGTAACATCTTATGGTATATTAAAAAGTCTTGAATATTGTGATTGCTAATTTTGTTAATGTTTAATACAGGCCTTGTAGTTTTTCTATCACAATGGGTGAGGAAATGACAGATACATCACAAGAACACTTCAGATTCATCCTTAGAAACAAACTGTTCACAGGAAGCAAAGAAATAACAGTTTGGACAGGTAAAAATCTGTTTACTATTATTTGTTTAGTTCACTGTTGCTCCTCTTTGGTTGGCAGCACTGCAATAAGCAAGGCAGGAGTTCCCTCTGACACCCTTGTCTTGTTAAAAGAAAGATCAAGAAAAGTTTTGCATATAGGATGTAGTGTTGCATAGTCATTATTAATGCCAGTAATAATTTTTATGTCTTAATTACAACATAGCTTTTTTTCTCACTTGTTAGGTAAAATGAAACGTTATAATTGTAATGCAGAGAGGCAAAGTTTGTTAATGTGCTTTTTTAAGAGAAAAACCACAAATGAAACCAATGCAGGTGATTGTAAAAATGTAACAGTTACCAATACATCTATTAGTGAATTAAATTTGAAAAACACGACAAACATGGTTTTGGAAAATCTCTTACGTGATGAAACATCGCACGTATCAAGTTCTGGTTCTGAAGTAGAACCAAGTACAGAGATTCAAAATCTTGAAAGAGGAGTTTGTTGCTCTGATAGTAAATTTGAACATTTCAAGAATCAATATGAATGATTCATCAAAATTCATAGGCTTTCATGACAGGTGTCAATATTAAATCAAGTATTATCTGCGCTTGTGGGCCGTGGTCTACTGGGCTCCTTCTCCTTCTTCCCAGATGTTTCGTCTGCGACTATCGCAGACAGTATAAATACTGCAGTCCAGAGTGCATCAAGAAATCGCTGTCGAAACTTTTGCCAGAACACTTCGACCTATCCACTGCCACTGAAGATGTCTGCCGTAGTCACAGATGAAACATCTGGGAAGGAGTCTAGCAGACCATGGCCTACAAGCCTGGATAATAGTTTATTTAATATGAATGATTGGTCAACAAAATAAAAAGCTGAGATGAAACATATGTTATGATGTAGCAAGCATGGGATTACAAAGGGACAAACATGCCCATTTGTGTAGTGAATGGGTGAACTCCATAGTAACTGTTAATGGAAAAACAAACAGACATGGCAAGCATCTCTTAAAAAAAAATTAAGCAGCCTGCATTGTCAACATCACAATTAACAATGATTAAGATAATTAAACAATCAAATAAGAAAATGTTACACCATTGGTTGACAATATTAATAGTAAATTAATAGATACCACAATTAAAATTTTCAACATAGTTCGCTCTCTTGCAAAGATAAACCGACCAATGTCCGATATCGATGCCTTGTTAAAATTGTAAGAGAAAAATGACATACGTAACTGTCCAGAATCATGACTTTCAGCTACTCATATTATTGAGCATGTTTCTGAAAGATAAGAAAAATGTTATTCAACATCATTAAAGCTAATGCAAAAGTTTCCATAAAAATAGATGAGGCATCAACCTTTGCCAAACATAGTGTACTTATTGTTTATTTACAATGTGCTATTGAACCCGAACCTGTTAATATAAAATATGTCAAATAATTTTCTATATAAAGAGTTGTTTAAGGTGGAAGGATTTTGTCGAAAACCTTCCTGTTGCAACCTCAGAAGATCTGAACGTAAACAGAGAGTATGATATTTATCAGGTTTTTGTTTCTGAGCTACCACGTTCTCTCTCTGAGATGTGCATACATACACAAACTTATACACAGACCTTTTTGTTCTGTCCTTTCTTAAAAGTACTTCTTTTGGGTTCAGTGAAACTCAGAAGATGTAGTTGCAGTGAAATCTCAAAACTGGATTTTTGGGTGGGATACCTCTACTAACCATACACATATTGTAGAGTAAGTAAAAATGCCTGAGATGTGTAGGAAGACAGCTGCAAGCAACAAATTGCGTTTTTATACACCAGTAACCTGGTTGTTGACATGTACTGGACTTATAAAGAAGTGTCTTAGAGTTCATAGATTGTATCCTACAAATTGTGAGCAGATTATTAATAACTAGCTGGCTTATCTAAATTCACACAGCTAAGTTTTTAAATTGGAATGATGAACTGATTTCATTTACTTCCCCCATTCTTTATATTATTGTGCAGTGTTTTAAAAGATTTTTATGGCAAATCCTCCTCCCCTTTTCCCTTAAAATTGTAATTTCATACAGCCTTGGCCATTCCTAATAAGGGATAAACTATTACCTGATATTCATGCAATTAGATGTGAAACATGGTGGAACATTTGGCTTCCTTAATCTTCACCCCCTAAGTTTCAGAAATGCTGCACAGCATAAAATTACCCTTTGTCGTGGAATAATCATGGGTTAGAATGGTCTAGTAAGCTTCTGGGTAATCATAGCATGTGGAATTTTAAACCTTCTTTTCTTTGGTCCCATAGTTATTTAGTAACAGCTACCAGCTTTCACATAATACAAAAACCTTTCATATACAACACAACTGAGGTGAAGCTGGTAAATATGAAAATTCTACATTCCCAGGTCACCAAGTTAAGCAACCTTTGTGAAAAGACACGGTCTGCAAACACCAAGAAAAAAATTTTTGCTGTTGTTAATTATAAAATATCAACTCACTGATTTCCAATGTTAGCTGGATACTTCTCTCTTTTAACAATTATTTGACATACCTTGCTAATAAACTTGATTAAAATATATAAACAAAATAAAACAACACTTTCTTACATAAGGGTTATTTTAATATTTTTCAGGTTGGTATCTTACCATTATTAACAGATTCTATTCTGTTTTGTTCTGTCCTAGCTTTAAATATGAGGTGTGATCAAAAAGTTTCTGGAATGACGTCATAAATACTACACAACAGTTTGTTTTGTGTCATCTACACTGTCACCCTCGAAGTAGTCTCCTTGGGAGTTGATACACTTGTCCCAGTGCTTCTGCCACTGCTGGAAGCACCTCTGGAAGTCCTCTTCTTTCAACATGTTCACAGCCTTCTGTGATTCGTGATGGATGACATCAATGTCCTCAAAACGGTGTCCTCGGAGCCACATTTCAAGTCGCGGAAAAAGTAAAAAGTCAGCTAGTGCCAAATCTGGAGAATAGGCAGGATGGGGAACAGTATTCATCCTATTTTTATCCAAAAAATTGGTGAACAGAAAGAGCTTTGTACACGGGCACATTGTCATGAGGCAGGAACCAGTCACCACTCCTCCATTTCTCCGGCCGTTTCTGTCGCACATTCTCCCTTAATCTTTGCAGCACTTGTTTGTAGAACACCTGATTCACTGTTTGACCCTATAGCACAAATTCCTTATGTACAATGCCTTTAATGTCAAACAACACAATCATCATTGACTTCACTTTGGATTGAACTGGTCTGGCCTTTTTTGGGTGTGGAGATGTAGGACTCTTACATTGTGAAGATTGTTGCTTCATTTCTGGTTCATACCCATAAATCCACGTTTCATCACCAGTAATCATTTTCTCCATAAACTGTGGATCATTTTTGTAGCTGTTCTTTAAAATCTGTGCAGGCAATCACACAGTTTTCCTTTTGGTCATTTGAAAGCAGGCGGGGCTCAAACTTGGCGGCAATTCTTCTCATGTCCAAATTGTCTTTCAAAATGCTTTGAACACTTCCAAAGAAGAGTACTAATGAGTCAGAAAGTTCTCTTATTGTAATGCGCCTATCATTTAAGACCATTTCCCTCACCTGATTGATATTTGCATCAGTTTTGCTGGAACAGGGTCGCCCCAAACAATCTGCATCTTTAACTGATGTCACACCACTTTTAAATTTTGAAAACCACTCAAATGCTGGAGTTTTGCCCATAACTTCCTTCCCATAAGCTGTTCTTAACATTTCATAGGATTCTGTTGCAGTTTTACCAAGTTTAAAGCAAAATTTGATGTTCGTTTTTTGTTCTTTGTAATCTGACATTTTTGCTACACAGAAAAATTGCAACACATGCAAAACACGTGTTCACTTCAGAGCGTCTACCTTGTCACTGCATGGTCACAGGAAGTCACATGACCTCTCATTTTTATTGGCAGGAACGCTCTGGGTAAGAATTAAAGAAATCTCAGTGTCAGCATTGTTGTGAAGCCATTCCAGAAACCTTTTGATCACACTTCGTAATGTCCATCTATGTATAGTGCTTGGAATTAAAATTTGCCTCTTTTGTCTTATTTTAGATGCATTTTCTGTGGAATAACAACTATTTTCTACTCCATGGGAAACATAATGAAAATCAAAGCATTCTTCGCATTTATGATCTTTTATAACTCCAATGTGTTTATATTCTAGTACATAAGCATCATAAATCTGTTTTAGTCTTTTAGTAACCTATGAATTGGAATGAGGTGTTTTAAAAGGCCTTTCAATTTTGAAAAAAATTATCAAAATTAGTTCAGTGGTTTTTTGGGACACACACACAAATTTTCTCACTTTATATTATTAGTAGTGATAAACTAAAGAAACAATAAATCCAAATGGGTTTTCAGATAGTTTTGTCCACAATCCAGTTGTATCTGAATATATTCTATAGAACAGTCTATTCCAATTATATCAAAGAGGTTTGAGATAAGTGGACTGTAAAAGTGACAATGTTCAATTTTCTCCCCTAAGTATTCAAATACTCATACATAATAATATATACCATTCATTATAAAGAAGTGGGTGTGTGCTACCAAAATTTTTGATAAATCTTTAACCAATAAGCATGTTTGTCCTGGAGGACATACATCATAAAACTTTTCTAATCATTTTCATTTTATTTACAACTAATTTGGTATTTTTCAACTAGGAGGTAAGTATAAGTAATCATCATATGCTACACTATCACAATATCAGTATTTCTGGTATGATTTCAACAAAACATCCCTCAAGTATCTTATAATTTTCAAGAACTCAAACACCTTTAACTCCAACATTTTTAAATACATCTGGCACACACTGTACACATCTATAAAACGTCTTGTTACATTTATTCATTTTTATTACATAATTCAAATACTTTATCAAGTGCATAATAAATAAAAATTCTAACTGCAGTAGATTTCAACAAAACTTACCTTAATGTCATCACAAACAGATGAAGTGTTTGTTTCCAGCCACCAAGGTTCTTCTTTAATTTCTACTTCGTTATCCATTTGATGATCATTGTATTTATTAAACTTCATTACAGGATCCTCTGGAAGAAATTCTCTCTCATTGTGTGAACCAAAGTCTGGAACCCAAGTCTGCTCCTCAGTTTCTGTTTTCATATCTATCTCGTAGTTGTTGCCACATGTAACAGTTTCAGACTTAATCTGCTTTATGAAATATTCGGTAAAACATTGTCTCTCCTTCTCTGAACAAAAGTCTGGAAAAGGAGCATCTGATTTAAAATCTGTTTTGACTGTCACATCACAACCATTGTCCAAAAGCACAGCATCACTGACTGAGTTCATTGTAACATTCTTGGTAGAGAACTTTGTGTCATTCTGTAAGTCTAAGTCTTCTGAAAGAGGATCCTCTTCTTTGATTTTCATTTTGGTATCCATTTCAAAACTGTTGCGGCATCTGGTGGTGCTAAGTCTGCGGGGAAACAAACACATCATGAACATGAGAAAAATAGCAAGCAAAGTGTAGAATACCTGTATAGTCACAAGGCAGGACTCCTGAACATAGTTGGTGGTGTGTGTCTGTAATGCCCAACTTCCCACTATCCTCTTTAAAGCATTAGCTCAACTCACATATTTTTTAACACGATACTCATTACTGCATATAGTTGTTTAAGTTACTGTCCCACCTAAACTCCCCCCTCCACAGTCATTGGCTATCTGAAATGTCTTCTAAAACCTGAGGCAGTATTTTAATACCTGAATAATTTCAATTGTGTTTTACAATAAGTAAATTCAATAACAGCCCGCCTTGAAACAATATGTATGTAATAATTATTTAAATTGTATGTAACAGTCATTGCATATGCTTATTTTTATTGTAAACATGTTTTATTAATGTTATGTGAATACATTATATACTTTAATAATGCAAGAGCTGTGAGAATCATAAGTTTTGAGTTGCTAACAATGAGGTAATAATGAGGTAACCTTGTAGCAATAATGAGTTACAGTGTTTGAAAAGTTACCAGTTATGATTATATCAAAGATAAGGTAAATTCAATAACAGTTTAAAATTAGCCAATCAATAGCAAGGAAAAACGTTTAAGTAAAATGCAAATATTCTATTGGACTAGAATTAGCCAATCAAAGACTTGAAATACCGAAGCTTACAGGTTTAACCGTTTAAAGTTGCTCAGTTGCTGGCAAGCCTTGGTAGTGAACAGATGTAAGCTGTGTTCTCTACGAGTGAATCGTAAAATATGTATACGCACTACGTGAAAGTATTGAAGATTCTCACAGTTCTTAGAAAGTGTAGTTCTTGATAAAAATGTGCAAGAATTAATAAAAGAAGTGAACTTTAAAAGTTAAATTCTGTGATGTCTACAATCATTGTCATACAGCGCCCTGCATAAGATATACGTGGCTCTACAAACAAGACTGACACATCCAAGGCAAATTCAAACATAAATAATATATAGAAGCAGTGCTAATAACAAAGTTAAATACTATAGTGTAAAACTTGGAGAGTAATAACAAAAACACATCCTGAAATCAGCTTCTCATAAGTAACAGCATATTGCGTAATAACAGTAACTATTACATAATCAACAAATTCAAATCGACGCCCAAAGCATGTTTCAGGAACTCATTAAATGCAACTAAATAAAATATTACATAAAATACAATTACATAAGCATACCAACTTCTTCAGGTATAAACATATATATTACGCAAAGCAAATAACGATCAAGTTAAATATTTACGTAAAAAACATATTTACGTGAACTAAACAACTACTTCAAATCATACACCCATTAACTGTATGGTGATGAGACAAGACTACTGTGACTGTTACTGTCCCACCCTCACTCTCTTGTCTGCAGTCATTGGCTCATTTTACATATCTTCTAACAGCATGCACTCAGTAACTGTCTCATGCAACAATAAATACAAAATTATGATCAAATTGAGCTTTATTTATCGCCGCTCTGCAACTACTATGGTCCTTAGCATCCCATTCCATTTTGGGCATGAAAGACTGGAAATTTTGCTCAGAGGCCTCTATCAGACTTGAGTTTCTTTAATGTGCCCTAAATCTACGGCACAAGATACTTCTCTTCCTAAGGAAGCCATGCTATGGATTTTTATGCCCAAAAAGAATCCCTCGCCCTCTGTTGGGTTTGAACATACCTCAGGAAGCAGAAGTTAGCGTAGTACCCCTAGACCACAGAGGATGACAAACAGAAAAAGAAAAAACAAACAAAAATTAGGATCAACTTCATGTTAATCCAGATAAACATTTGCTCAAATCGTTGCATTACAAACTTCATTGTAGGTACAAGACAGATACAGAGAGAGAAATCACAGTGAAATTTTTAAAAATTTTATGTAATTCATACACAGTAATTTTTTCATGAGCTATCACTTATTTTTTATGCAACTTTTATGAACTAAGCTTACAAAAGCTTACTACTTTCTCTAGTACTTAACTACAGTAAGTAGAGGAAATATTGCATTCCACCCAAAAATTTGATACAGAAATTTAACTGTAAATACAAGTTATGAGGACCCCTGAATTAAAAAATTACAATTTTGCATGTGTGTGCATGAGTAAATCAAAAGAAAAAAGTTGGATGAATACCAAACTTGGTATTTAGTTCGCAATCATTCAGGGATGTGGCACAAACATTTTTAAAAAAATCCCTCCACCCCAAACTAAACTTCATATGGAAAATTTCATATTATTTTTTATTTTCTCAAAAAAGCTTTAACAATTTTTAATTAAAATACTGCTGCTACATGAAAACAAAATGTAAATTTTGAATTCTTTTGGGAATAGTCTGTGAAGTCGCATTCATTCTTAATGACTTCTATATAATTGGTAAACCATAAGAGATGGACAAAATTTCAATATACAAACAAATTTACACCTTGGAATTTTCAAATACTTATACTTTTTTGCTTTCTATACATGGTTGAGATTCCCAAAATAGAGAGGGAAAAAAAAAAAATTTTTAGAAAAATGTGGGTATGAACAGCATAACTGAAAAGCATCATCTTTCAAGATATGACCTTAAGATTTTCAAGAAAGTCCCCCCCCCCCCCACTGTAAACTATTCTTTACTAGAAAAAAATGTTTTTCCCTAAAAAATTTCACTAATAATTTTTATTAAAATACTCTATGTTTAAGATATTTGCATGACTAATTAAATCTTTTATCATTAAGTTTCTGGAAATAGCCTGTGAAGTACCCTTTTTTCTGATTTACTTTTATATAATAAAATATTAAACTATGATAGACTAAATCTTACTACACAAAAAATATAGATCTCTCTGAAAAACACAATTTATTTCAAATAGCTTTAACTGTAGCATCGAGCGTATCTTAAATACCCATTATTGGAGAAGCTTTCGAACACATGATACATGAAATATTGTAAGTCCAAGGTGCACAGATGACCATGTGCAATCAAACTGAAATGACAGATGACAACTATCCGTAATGCATTTCTTATTGCAGCCAACATGCATGACATATGCAACAATCATAGCCAATTTCTGCAAAATATCCCCTTAAATTGCACAATAGTGGAAGTAATTAGCAGTAGCCCACCTCCGTGGTGTGGAGGTAGCATGTGTGCCTCACATTCCCTAAGTCCAGAATTCAAAACTTGATTACGGCAAGTTACCTTTCTGAGGCTTTTCCCATATCCTGAAGAGATTAATGTTGAGTAACTTTAAGCTCTATGGATCCCAGTATCATTTAAGCCATTTCATTCATTTATTATGAAATGACCTACCGAGTTAAAGGATGTTATATATAAAAAATCTGATGTGTTACACTCACATGACCTTCTCTACTCTTGTACAAACCATTTTTACAAACACTTATTCTCCATATGCTTCATATTAATCGAGATATCGAGATGTTAATCTTACTGCTAATTTTCTTGTAGCTGCAAGGGGAAATGGTAGGCTTTAAGTGTTTAAGAGCTGGTAGCTATGTGCAGTATTCCATTCTCTTTGCATTATCAGGACCAAAAAAAAAATTTATGTGTTACACTCACATGACTTTCGCTACTCTTGTACAAACTACTTTTACAAACTCTTATTCTCCATCTATTTCATATTAAAAAACATTTGCAGAAATGATCTTTTGACATGCAAAGAGAATTACATTTTACACATAGCGACCAGTTCTAAAAATATTTTACTATCGCTTAAGGCGTACTATGTTCCCCTTGTTTTGTTTTTGCAAGGGCAATATAGAAATATAGTAGCCTTTAAGCATAGACATCTCTCTTAATAGCTGGTTGTTATGTGCAGCACCATTCTCTTTGCCACAGATTAATACTCTTGGCATATCCAAGAAAAAAATGAATAACGAATTCCCATTTGAGAAAAAGTATAAGTATTGGAAAATTTAAGGGTATAACAAGCAATATCTCGAAAATGGTTCACTCAACAGCAAAAATGTATATGACATAAATTGTGTATTTTAATGCGATCTACATTTTTTGAGTAGTAAAACTTTGTCTATCTCTTATGGTTTACCAGTTATGCAAAAGTCGTTCACAATGACGAATACTTTTGGAGACATTCCCAGAAAATTCAAGATACACATTTTATTTGTCATGAAAATACCTTAAACATATGATATTTTAATCAAAATCATCATAGCCATTTTTGAGAAAATTAAAATTTTTGAAAAATGTTCCATGTAAAGGGTAAACTGGGGTGGAGGGATTTTCTTGAAAACCTTCTTGTCGCATCTCTGGAAGATACCGAACCTAAATACCAAGTTTGGTGTTTATCTGACTCTTCGTTTCTGAGTTATGCTGTTCACAGACACACACACACTCACACATGGACATGTTTCCAAAAATGCATTTTTTGGATTCAGGGGGTCTCAAAACATATATTTCTGGTGAAATCTCGGTATCGAATGTTTGGGTGGAACATAACACATCCTCTACTTACTCTACATAGTAGAGAAAGTAAAAAAGATTAGTAGCCACTCAATTTTGGAAAGTCCTGACCATACTTGTCTGTGTGCAAAAGAACATAGTTTGAGAGGGCAAATTTATTACTTGATCAAATCCTATTCTCAAGCACTACTTTGCATACAAGGAGATCAATGTGTGACCTCACCAACAGTATCTGACTGGTTTGGTTACTGTTGCAAAGTATGCATGAGCTCCAATGACAAAGTACAGCACAAAATTAGCTAGTCAGTGTAATTTAGTGACTAAAAAGGATTGTTGGCTGCACTGTTTTAAGTGAAGCAAGAAGGATAATTTTGCTACTCTGCATTCTTCACATGGATATATATGCAGTAAGCAAATAACTAATTATAAACTCTAAGTTATGTTAAGAAAGTGTTTTCCAGCATTAAATTATACTAACAATAATTATAAATACATATTACACCAAAATGTGCTTAGAAAAAAGTATGCCATTTACACTGGAGACTTACAATTGAGTTTTATCTATGGACGCTCTTTAAGCCACGGACGCCATCTATGGACGCCACTAAGCAAGTGTCTATGACTAAAAACGCAATGTCCGATACGAAGTCGTGTTAAAATCACCTCTTCCCAACGAGAAGCAAGAGAAGAGCTGACACAGACAACCGGGAGAGGTTTAACCTCCCGCAACTTGTTCCCCCTAAGCGCCGCCCACTCATCACGCCAATGCGAGAGGATGTGGTATCGTAAAATAACATAAGCAATGGTTTGAGCTCATGACCTCGGGAACTAGAGACTAGCATGGTAGCCATTACACCATAGAGGACATCACATGTTGGAATGCTCAGCCCTGTTATTAATAAGTGGTTTGAAATTTTCAGTCCTTTGTAATTTTTTTAAAGTGCTGCAATTATTCACTTGTTTCTTGCAAAGTCATGGAAAAGCTATGAAATTTCAAATATAGCATATATAGACATATGACTATCAATTCTGCTTTTTTATCCCTCTTATACCTACAACAAAATGTGTAATGAAACTATTTCTGCAAAGGTTTAATTCAATTAACATACAGCAGATAGAAAATTCAGCTTTCTTAAAAAAATGTTATAGTAGCTATATAAAAATTAAACAATAATGGATAGAGAAATTCACATGAATATAACATAAGATTTTTGTAAATTCAGAATAAATCACTTTTTGATATGCTAATATGAAATTATCCTTGGACCCTATGGTTTTCTTTGAATAAAATAAATGAAATATTCATCACATAATTTTACAGCCTCAACAAGTAACCTTATAACCTCATTTTCACTAGAGGATTTTGTAAACAAAAAATTAACATTAATGAAACTAACTGCTTATTTTCTGTAACGGGTGTTACCTGCTGCAATCATGTTTTTTACATACTACAATTCATTCCTAAATTCCTACTTACCTTGAAGGTAATGTGTGATTGAATTCAGAAAGCTTCATAGTGTTTCCATCCGAAGTCAACAACCAACAACATCAATAGCAGTGTCTCCATCTTAAGCCTGGTAAAAACATTTACCACATTAAAAAAGCTTACCAATACATAACTTATGAAACCACAAAAATATGACATATATGACACTTTTTCCTTAAGGGTAGTGTAATTCAGACTTTTAGTAAGTTAGGAGGAATTTCATTACTAAATTAAATATTTAGCTTCTGTTTGCATACAATGGCCCTTTACTACATGTTACGGGACTGATTAAATAGCCATTTATGGCTTTAAAATTTTTTATATTAAAAAGTATGTGTAGTATCAAAGTACAAATTGTAACAAAAAAAACTGAAATGTTCATATTATTTATCAAATTTCAGATACATTAACTTAATGCCTTACCCAACATTTCTTGCATGTGTATTTATATCTTAAGTAAAATTTGCTTCAAACATTATGTTAGATTTGTTCTTTATCTTTCATTTTATGGTATTATTACTTTTCAGTTGTGTTTTTTCACACACAATCAGTGCACATTTATGTTTGTTATACCATTGTTTATGCCTATTTACATTTATTTCTCCAGAAAAAAATGCATATTATTTATTTTAGCATGTATTCACAATATGTGGCATCCATTGCTTTTTGAGTTTGTTCCCTTATTTAAAATGCACATTACAACAGATGCATATATTTGTGTTCCACGCTTGCTTAGTGTCTAGTGGTGTGAAGAGGAGACAGTTGCATAGTTGCACCTAAAAATGAAATGTTTCGTCATTTTCATAATTTTTAACCTAGGGCATTGAAAGTTGGCACAATCATTTAAAACATATGCACTTCCTTTCTGTATTTTTTTCCGAATATTTCGATTACCAAGTTTCATGCTTGTACTTCCCACATTTTAAAAAATCATTATGTACCAGTTTCTAAACTCCTACAAAAGCATTAAACTTGAAACCTTGTATGTGTATATAGAGTAACACTCCCCTACAGTTTGCTATTTTAATTTAGCTGATTCTTGTTTTAAAAAATTACTGTGTATGAAGTGAAGTTTAACATTTTTTTTCAAACTCTTTAAATGTATAAAACTCATAAAATATTTTATTTTGAAATTTTGTCTGCAGGAAATTAAAGATATCAGCATTCTAAAGCTGTGTGCAAAGTATCATGTCTGTACTCACAATAGCTTTTTAATAAAAAGGTGGAGCAACACTGAAAACGTATGTTTTAAAAAAACCTAGTTTAAAGATTGAAATATAGTTATTTCACATGCCTAACCTCACAAGATGAGTTCAATGCTGCCCCTATCCTTGGTCAGCATTCTCCTCAACCTCTGCATCTTTTCCATTTAAATTTTTCCTTTGCCTAGCTTATTTTCTGAAATTTTCCATTCCATACCCAACTGTCTGAATTCGTCATTGGTCAATTTCTTGAAGAACTGTTTCCCTAAACACTTCTGGACTGTAGCCAAGTTGTTTCATTATCTTGATTCTGTCAATATTACCATTGTTATATACAAGAACAGCATCATATGTTGCTATTCTGACAATAGTTGCAGACACAATATAGTCTTGGGGCACCATTTCCATATAAAATTGTCCAAAATTTCATAAATGATGATGAGATGGGGTTTAAGGGCGCTAAACATCGAAGGTGATTTCATTAGCGCCCTTACAAAGTATGACATTTAAAATCCGAAAACTAAAAAATGGACACAAACCTGCTTAGTCTAAAACACTAAAAAACATGGCAATTAAAACAATAAAAGACTAAAACATGTCAGGGACCAGAGCGCCATATGTCCCCAGGGGAGAAGAGCCCCCTTAAAAACTGACAATATAATACCACAAAACTAAAAGATGCTCTGTGCATCAAATGCGCCAACTAAAGCCACTGTCAATAATTAAAACATAAAAGACAATCTACAGCATGCGCATCGTCTGCCAAAACGTTGGCTATGCCAACAGGAAGAGACACAAGAACGCGCAATGGAACTAAAACCTGACACTGTTAAAATGTGACACACCGATAAGAATGCCGCACACTGCTCATAAAGTGGTGTGGGGTTACCACTAGGCAAGTGTCTATTACTAAAAAGGCAATGTCCGATGCAAAGGTGTGTTAAAATTATCTCTTCCCGACGAGAAGCACGGGAAGAGGTAGCCCAGACAACCGGGAGAGCTTTAACCTCCCGCAACTTAATCCCCGTAAGGGCTGCCACTCATCGCGCCAATGCGCAGAGGATACAAGAACGTAAAAGGACACACAGATTAGTGGAGGGAACAATAGAAGTAAAACATCTGGGCGATAAAATAGCCGATTTGGCAGCGGTATCCGCAGACTGGTTGCCAGAGATGCCCGCTTGTCCCAGAATCCACACAAAGGAGATGCTGATGCCAGAAGCACCAAGCGAGTGAAAGAGATCATATATGTGCTGTATGAGTGGGTGGTAATTGTACAGCGCATTAATACTCTGAAGGGCGCTCAGAGAGTCTGTACAAAGAATACAGTGCCTTAAGTCGAGCCTGCTGGATATACATAAGTGACTGATAAATACTAAAAAGTTCGGCAGTAAAAAGCGAACATTGCCACGGTAAATGAAAGGTAAAACTATGTTCACCAAAAACAAAGGTATACCGTACTCCAACATCAGTCTTAGACTCATCAGTATATATAAAATGAAAATCCCCGAATTGCGCCTGGAGTTCTAAAAACGTGATCTTAAGACTGAAGCAGGGGTCTCATTCTTCGGCATCGACATTAACACAAGGTGACAGTGGGCCTCAGCGCGCAACCAAGGAGGAAACCAGGTTTTCACCCTGGGAAGGGCTGGCGCTGGCATAACGTCCAAATGCCAAAGAAGCTGTCGAAATCGAACCCCGGGAGGCAGCAATGCAGAAGAGCTAACGAAATATTGCCGATCAAGCGAATCCTCGAAAAATAACTCAAAGGACAGGTGGTCAGGTAAGCTGGAGAGTTGACATGCATAGCTGCACAAAAACATCTCACGCCTGAAAACATTTCATAAACATTATGTTTTTCCATGAATACACTTTTGCAGTAGTTCAGGATTTGCAAAAAATCTATTAAGTAGCCCTGATTGCATTCACTACAGCAATGGGTAAAGTATGTCTGCAGTTATATGGCTGTCCACCTTGCTGACTTTTTTAAAAGTCCAAACCGGGATGACCCTCCAGTTGGACATAAGCCAAGTTCTGGATTTTCATTGGTTGAAAGTTTACGAAAGTATGTTGCCCAGACTGCTTGCTGCATGGTTCTACATTGCCAACGTTATTTCTAATTGGACTGCCATAGTAATTCTGCAGGTTATCAATTTCCACTTTGGTAAGCCTGCCTTTGCCAACCTCAGGTTTACCATCCTCCAGAAGTATCTTTAGCAGTCTTCCTCCCATTCTCTTGTGTATATGGCCAGTGTATTCAAGCTTTCCTATCTTCTTGTCACCATACAGCCCACTTTCTATAACCTCCTTGAATGCACTGGAATCCCCATCTCCCAGGTATTTAGTATACCGTACACCATGCTTCTCAATGGAACGTGCAAATATCATCTTCATCCTGCTGATACCATACCCCCAATTGAACCACTACATGAACTTTCATGCTCCTTTCCCACTCTTGTTCTATCTTGGACTTTAGTTCTGTTGGCACAAGTATGACAAAACCCACTACATTCCTGCACATCTGACACTCTGCCTGTATGCACACTTATTACAGTGAAGTATGGCCACGTTTCATTCAAGTATTGTCACAGCTCACAAAAGATCAGTCATCAGCCTTATTGTTATGTTCTATTGCTTTCTGTGCAGCCCTGTGCATGATATCCTCATAAATTTTCTCTATAGCACTGTGGAGTTTGCAATTATAAGCATGAATTTTTAGGGAGGTACTGCATATTCATTACTCCACAGAATAAATTAGCACCTTCTCTCCCTAAACGTATGCATCTCATACCATATACAATTGTCAAGTTAGCTACATATATATCATTTAAAGCTTCAGATTGTTATTTGCCGCACAATGATCACAAATTATGTGCAAATTACACACAATTCCACACCTGCCTATGTCATCCAACACTTTTAGGCAAGAATTGTTGCCAAAAAGCGAACATGCCCTAAAATTATATCTGGCTATAGATAAAATTTAGATCAATTACTTTAAAACCACATGCTCTTGCAAATCTATTTTTTGATCTACAGCTATATTGCTAATTTTTACTTTCTCTACTACGTATACTAAGTAGGGGAAGTATTGTATCCCACCCAAAAATTTGATACCAAGATTTCACTGGAAATACATGTTTTGAGACCCCCCTGAATCCAAAAAAAGCATTTTTGGAAACATGTCTATGTGTGTGTCTGTGAACAGCATAACTCAGAAACGAACAGTTGGATAAACACCAAACTTTGCAATTAGATTCAGTATCTTCCAGAGATGTGACACAAAGGTTTTTAAGACAATCCCCCACCCCAGATTACCCTTTACATGGAACATTTTTCGAAAATTTTAATTTTCTTAAAAATGGCTGTAACAATATTGATTAAAATATCAGATGTTTAAGATTTTTCATGACTAATGAAATGTATATCTTGAATTTTCTGGCAAGTCTCCAAAAGTATTTGTGAATGACTTTTGCATAACTGGTAAACAATAAGAGATAGACAAAATTTTACTACACAAAAAATGTAGATCGCTTTAAAATACACAATTTATGTCATATACATTTTTTTTGTTGAGTGAACCATTTTCGAGATATTGCTTGTTATTCCCTTAAATTTTCCAATACTTATACTTTTTTCCCAAATTCGTTATTCATTTTTTTTTGTCCTGGTAATGCAAAGAGAATGGAATACTCCACATAGCAAGCAGCTCTTAAAACATTTGACTATCGCTTAAAGCCTACCAATTCCCCTTGCATCTACAAGAAAATTAGCAATACGACTAACATCTCGATATCTTGATTAACATGAAGTAGATGCAGAATAAGCATTTGTAAAAATAGTTTGTATAAGAGTAGAGAAAGTCATGTGAGTGTAACACATCAGATTTTTTCTGATATTTTCTTTTTGGAAGCACTTGGTGTTACAGTTTGAGCACTAACTTTTACCTTCTTTGTGTGTATGTCTTTTTAACTTTCTTAAACACTCTTTGTGACCTTCCCATTTTAAAACCTGAAATATGAACATGCAAAAAATCACAAAATTAATATTTCACCTCCAATCACAGTAGATACAACTCTGAAATAAACATAACCTCCACAAATTCACATCGCTTCCTGAATGCTGGAAGGAAATTGTAAAGACAGGAAATCTATTCCACAGCATTCTTGAGACTGGTTGTATTAGTTCAGTCAGATGGCCTGTCTGAATTCAATGAAAATTTAAAAAATCTAGAGTGCTCCACATGGTCATCATAATACTTAAAGAGCCATCGCACAAATTCACCATTTGGCATTGTAGCCACAATTTGTATGGAGAAATTGTTTTCATATTCACTTGAAATTTAACAACGTTATTCCATATTGAAATATATAAAGAGTTCACATATCAAAACACACTTCGCTTATGTTAGATGTTTAATAACAGGAAACGTTTTTTGGAGACATTCGTATCTATCTTCAGTGTTAGTCTCTACCTTCATGACTAGTTGCCGTTCCTCACTAATGTATTGTGACCTTGATGCCCTCTAGCCATAGTTCCACATAACTTCATTGGGTTCGTTTTGTGGTGGGATTTTAAAATTCGACAAACGAACTTCTTTTTTGCAGATATAAATCTTTTTGTAAATTTTCAATTCTAAAGCTGAAGTTACAGGTTTTAACAGTTTAGTAACCTATCCAATTTCATGATTATCCAACTAAAACTGGTGAACTACTGACTACTTATCTGTTTGTTTGTTTTTTGGTATTTCTTTAGTGTTCCTGTAATCTGGTGCTCAAATTTGTTATAGCTTTCTCTATATAAAATTTCTCACAATCATTACAGTTAATTTAATTAATTCCCACCAGGGTGTATGGGGGAGGTGGTGTGTGGTTCAAAAACACCCTCACCACGAACACCAAAACCAAGACCAACAAACCCTATAAGTCTACAAACTAGTGACCGCTCAATAATTAATACATGCAAGGTTGTACTAAAACTGCATGCCCTGCGGGCATGCCAGCTAGCTCCATGGTAAGAGGTTAATACATTTGCATGATTGTACTGGAAAAATCTACAAATATTTATTTGGATGATAGACAACATGCAAATCCTCTCAAGGACAACATTTAAACATACATAAAAAGAAGTAACACCTGTCATTTCACCTTGAGCAGCAGTATAAATTCCACAGCTTCCATCCAGGATGCCCACACACTATGTTACATGGCAAGTTTCCACATAAGCTTGCCATCTGCTGCTCAATCGATTGCTGGGATCAACCCACTGTGAAAAGTGGGTCAACGAAATCTCAACAATTTTCAAGACTGGGACTACTGCCCCAAGGACTTCAACTCATATCACCTACTGCTGCCAACACTTCAGGACCAGACAAATCAGCAACTGTAAGTAATAATGAATACATCTTGGTCAGATCAAACGCACCACCCAGACCAATACCAGAGCATAATAAACGAACCACTCACCTTCCCATTCCCCAATGCATCATACTGATTGACAACCTTAACACAAATAACCCTCGTACCCAAACCCAAATCCAGAACATTTTCAAAACACAAATTTAAAAACACTCTCACCAACTCCAACAAACCCTATAAATCTACAAACTGGCAACCCTTCAATATCTAATGCACCTAACCAAAACCTGCAACACAGCACCTCGTCTAGCCATCTTGACCAAAATCATACAACTGCTAACAGCATAACCGTGTGCAGCATGGTATCAGGAAAAAACCTTAAGCATACCTCCACAAATCATGTTAACACCAGACATGGGATGCCTTCTGTCTGCAATCCTGGGAAACAAAGACAAAACACATCAACTCAAACATCCCAATCCACCCACCAAACTGTGGGAGGAACAAAATGAAATTGTTTCGACAATATCGCATCCTCTCAAAATAAGCATTCATGAGATCCCCCAACCCTCGACGTCTCCGGAACCCCAGATCATGCCATCCACTTCTCCAAAGAAGAAACCAAAAATTGCTTCTCCTTCATCATCCACAAATCAAACCATCCTCACATCAACCAAAGGAATCTGTCCGTCCTTTATCGCATTTGACCATGGCAACCACTACCACTTCATCTATTCTGCCGCAAATCCAAGCAACAACCACTATTCCATCCAGCACATCCTTGACTTTATTGGAATCAAAGATGGAGGAACTGCAGAGGCTTATACAGGCCTACAACCAATCTGCTGGCTCCACCGGTTCATATCCTATTGCATCTGTAAAGGTCTTTCCACATTCCGCAAGTATGATTCTAGACTTCCCCACACACTCTGAAAACCGTAAACAGCATAACTTCATCAGCACATCTGATGAAATAGATTAACACCTTTGAACCATGTGAGCAATATATGGAAGAAAAAAAAGACATGTTCAAAACAAACATATCCTTCAGAAACACTTCACTAAATTACCTTCTAGAACTTCAGAGATCTGTTTTTAAATTTCTCTTACTTCTACCAATGTAGAAGCCCTTGCAGTTTTAACATTGAATTTGATATGTTTGTATTTTCTTAAATTATCTATTGTGTTGGACAAAGGTTTATTCAATATATTTCTTAAATTAAAGATATCACTGGCTGACCTTTCTATTGTATAGATACAAAATTTTCCAAAAATATTTAATTTAAAAAATTATAATGCTCATATCATAAAAGATAGAGAATTCAAACCAGGCAGGTAGCAGCATGTTATGTTCCTACCCTTAACTTGCCAGTTCCTGTGTGATAAGTACAGAAACATAAAATATCAGACTTTTACTGAAAAAGCTGTTTTCTTTGGAAAGTTTTGCCCATCAAAATCTAAAAATGATGTAATTTATGGAAAAAAATATACTGCACAGGATGTTTTTAAATCCGAAATTTATAACTAAACATTTCTACCATGTTATTTGCAACTTGGCAACAGCATGAGGGCACTAAAGCACAAATTTAACAGCAACATGTATACACTGAAATGTGGAAATCATTTCCCATTTCTTTTTAAACTCAATGTTAAGCGTTTGTGATATTGAAATTTGAAGTGATGGAAACTGAGAGCTTTAAGTTAATTCTGGCTTCAGAGTTTATAAGGATGCATTTCCCTACAATTCCTTTTTTCCCTGCATTGATGTCCACAAGAAAATTGCTGAAGCCAAGTTGTGTTTGACTGCCATGGCTAGACTTGTAAGGTAATTTATTTCATCTCTTCCAATTACAAATATTGTACATATGTATAATCTGTTCCCCCAGAGTTGCTTAAAATTGGTAACATATTGTCATGTTATACCGGTAAGGAGCTGGGTCTTGAATTTATTATTACACACCAATTGGTGATATCTTAATATTCGGTCACATTCCTGTAAATTTATGTAGAATTTTATTCAACTTATTTCTTAGTTTATGACATTTCTGTTAATCTTGTGTACGTGACCGGACGCTAGCGGTTGCTTATTTCCTAGGAGTGTTTCTTGGGATTTATAATGACGTCAACTTCCCCATGGAAACTCATGGAACAATGTTCCAGAAATGAATATGTGTATCCGGGAAAGTCATGCGCTCTTGCGTAACTCTAGGGCGGCTTCGAACCATATACGGTAGTATCCGCTCGCACAATATGGAGACCCCGATAGAAGCCGGGCTTCTATATAAGCAAGCGAGTGAGGCCTGCTCGCTCTCTTCTTCGTCTTGCTCATCTTAGTACGGATGGGAATCGTGTACCGCTGGTCACGATTGACATCGACTTGCAACTCCTTCCTGTGCAACGAACATCTGAGTCATGTAGTTACAAAGTCATTCCCTAATCATTGTAAATCACCATCTCAGGGTTTCCCTTCAAAATATATTCATGCAGTCAGTAGCTTAAGCGAGTGTCTTTGCCTTCTGATCCTGTCCACCTACGCTTCCCGATCACACCCAGTGGTGGGTTGTGACATTATGGTGGACGGCGCCGGCTTCTTTAATTTTTTGAGAAGTATGGTTTCGATCCTGGTACCCTCTATATTTCTGTAATTCTGTTTTATGGCGGAGGCGCCGGCTTCTGTAAATTATTTTTGAGAAGTATGGTTTGACCCCGTACCTCTGTTTCTTATTGCTTATAAGATGTTTATGGTACAGGCAGCGGTCTCTCTAATTCATTTTTCCTAGACGTCCCCCAAGAGCCAGCCCCTTCAAATTTAATTTTTCAAGTTGGCATGCTTCAAGTCAGTATCTCTCTGTATTTCCCCTCCTTTCCAGAAAAATAAGGCGTAACACCCATGTCTTGAGTTAAGGTCCACCCGTATCAGTACTTCCAATTTTCCGATATGTCGAGTATGAGTTTGTTTTCTCTTTAAGATTTGGGAGTCCTCTTTTCTAATTAACTGCTGCCTGAAGTAGAAATATTCATCCCTAAGCTAAAAACAAACACAAAACAAAAATACTTGAAACATCCACGATGCACATGGAAGTAAAAGTCGCTTCTAAATTTCGTCATGTCTCACCTGTACAATAAGCTGCCCAGGCAGAGAGTAAACATGTTCGTAGAAGAACTTCAAAAGTTATTAACGAACAAGTTCAAGGGGCATTGGCACCCAGAAGCGCCATTAAAGGGCTCGGCATTCAGATGTCTCCAGACCGGTACTCGAGTGGATCCAGTTCTGGAGCAAGCTGCCAAAGGAAGCGGGGTTCCCATTCAGGATCTTCTCCAGGAACTGCCACCAGAGTTGACAGTATGGGTCGATCCCGGAGAGGTTAGTTACAGGATCGGCGAGAGGGGTGTCATTAAGGTGTTATTCAGCGATTTGTTTGATCCACACGTTACTTCCTTTGTCACAGACCGCGGAGTCACCAAAACCCTCAATCCTGAGGCGCAGTGTTTCAGGCCCATCGAGGCCGTGGCCTCATCTTTCGGTGGAGCTTTATTAAATAATAATACCTACGAAGGCTTACCAAGTCAGGTAACATCCATCATCCCTTGTTTTCCGGCGCCACTCACTTTCACCACGGCCACTTTTGCCCAGACTCAAGATCAGTAGCAAGCGTACCAGTAGGATGTCGCCATCCAACTACGTCAAACAGTGTGCTATCCAGTTACCAATCCACCACCCCCCATCCACTTTTTTTGAATTTTTTTTTGGTATAAACTTGCATCCACATTTCTGAAAAATTACGGAAATTGTTATATATGTGTGTCATTAGACATGTAGTTCCAATAATGACTTTTTATTGATTTTTGTTGTTGTTTTTCTTTGTTTCTTTGAGTTCGGAATACGTTACCTCGGTATGTATACCTTTAATTGTTAAACTTCGGAATTATAATGATCTATAAACAAAAAAAAAGTCAGTTTTAAACTAAAGTATAGCCTTATGTCTTGAAACCATGATCACATATTTAAATCCTCATTGCCAACTTTCGTCACATTTAACCACTTCGTTAATGCACTGTAAACTCGCATTTCCCACGACAGTAGATTCTTGTTTACACACACTGTGTTTACAAAATATCAGCATTTTGAATAGTTTCCCAGATATTTAGTTACCATTTGTTTTTTCTCTCAAAGTGTTCCACAGCTGTATTATGATAAAATAAACTTATGTGTTCAATGAAGCTGTACCATCCTGTATGCTTATGACACATGAGTACTTACATGCCAACATTTTGAAATGTTTTATGCTTCTTTCTTTAGCGGAGTAAATTCCCTTAATAATCCACGATTATCACTAGATAATCATTAATAACCCTCCATTACACTATTACAATACAACTGGAAATACATTTTTTTACACTGTTTAGTATGCAGCACGTTGATTGACAGAAGGTGTTGCATTCCACATAAAATTTCCATCTTGAGACTACACCGGAATTACACGCATTAGGGTTTTCTTATCCGACGACACACATATTTCGATGAAGGTTCATGTATGTATTTAAGTGTCGGTGAACACCTTACCAAACAAAAAAAAATTATATATCATACAATTAACATCTGGGTTGTTTGTGTATATGTAGCTTACGTTTTACATGTATGTTTACCTCCAAGTCTAACTTCAATTAGATTACCTCTTCTATAAAAAAAAGTCCTCACTTTCTTTGATAATTTTTCTCCACCATTTCTGTCTTACTTGCCCTACGTATTTGCCTATTTGTTTGATTAATTCTTTCCTTTTGTTCCCAAAAAACTATATGTATAATATCTCTATGTGTAACTTTTCCCACTTTTTGTTCCATATTTCCTCTCTCCACATTTTGGTTTCTGAACATTCCATTATACTGCAAAAGTTATTATCTGCAATGCTGTAAAGTGGGCATATTCTCTTTTTCCATTTTATCACAAACTTCAATGTATTTTTCTCTTCTCCAATCTTTCTTAATGCACCTATATATCAGAGTAATCTTATCCCTTAAGCTACGGAATAGTTCTTATTTATCTATATCATTCGCCCTAGCTTTTACGTTATTCCATAATCTTTGTCCCCCTATTGCTTGCTGTTAAGCGTTATGTTCTATTGATGCTTGTGCAGTTCATTTTACTTCATTAATAAATAAGCCTTTAGTAAGCTATCGTTTCATTTATTCCCATACATCTTGCCCTTTATACATAGAAATCTGCTGGCTGACCCTTATGCATGGTGTTTTAATGAATGAGCAATATTCTGAAAACTGAATAATATAAAATTTCAACAACTATTACAAAATTAAAAACATGTATTAATTTCAAAAGTTAAAAAAAAATCCTAATTAACATTTGCATTAATGGGTTAAACAGTTAATCCAAGAAGAGTTTTAGTTTAGTGTTCATAGTAACTTATTATCAATGTAGCACCTGATTAATTAGGCTTAAGCAAACATATCATTACTCAGTAAATAATTACCTGAAATTTGAATTAATATGCTTATAACATGTTATAGCTTAAAAGGCAAGATTAATTCATATTCATAGATCTAGTTGCTCCTTATTTCCCAAATATCCCTCATGTAAACTTAAAACCATAAGCATTATAGTGTATGTGATATGGGGATGGATCGCCCCATCTACAACATGCTGAACCACAACATTGTTGGTAATAACAATAATGCTGAATCTATCACAAATCCACAGTCAAGAGTTCAGTCTCTAAAGGTTTTACTGTGTATCATGTCCTGAAACCCTGATGGTTCACAACTGCCCGGGAAAGAGAATCAATCAACATACAAGATGCCCGGTAATGAGAATGGGAATGCATATCGATCACTCACAAAGTGAAAGTCGATTTTGCGCATTTGAGATTTCATTTGTTTTTAACTGACCAATCATATTTTTCCACCTACTTTCAATTTAGCCAACATAATGCGGATCAGTCAACGTCAAAATTTGATAGAGTAAACATTATCTAAATGCATATCCATTATATTTCAGATCCCTCTAGTTGTGCCAAGCTTTCATTCCTTTATTTAATGGCAAATATTATAATTGTTAATTGTCCTTTTGATTTATTTCAACCGGTTTTTGCTGTTCTTTGAATCTTTTGCCATTGTTTTTAGGCAGTAGCCAGTTTTGAGTTGCATATACACAAACTACAGATGATCCTTTCAGCAGAGGAACCAACGCTCATTGGATTTGCGAGTGTCAGGATGAGGTTAGGAAGCACATTTACTACTAATTTATTCCAATTACATGTTTCCAACTTGCCACTTTAAGAGCACTAGCGGCTGTTTTATGTCAAGGTAACTGGAGTATAGAGATAACTTTTAGAGTGAGTGTCATATGCCGTGCCTGGGAACAATAAAGAGAAAGTTAAAAAGTTGGGCAAGTACCATCCTTTACCGGGACCTTTACCGGGTCCCAGGAAGGCTTCCCGTCAATTGTAAACGCTCCCATTTGAATACATGTACTTCAACTTTCTCGTTTTCATTGGTTGTGACCAGCCTTTCCTCATTTTGAGGTTAAGGCACTTCGTTAAGCACAGAGCATTGTTGACATAAAAATGAGCGATACAAACACCCTTGTCATTTTACAAACACACATCTAGTAAATACGTGCAAAGAATATTTCATGGTATAGTGCTATGAGGAATTTCACTCGATTACCGTGAACTGGTGCATATGCAGGCAAAGTACAAGAATCCTATTCAATCATTGTAGTAAAATGGTTAACTTTACAACTTCCACTACCCAGAAGGATACCAATTCATTCTTCGTAATGTTTTAAAACGTTTGGTATGAGTGAATCTGTGACATAAGAAAGTATAAATTACATATCATTGTACTTACAACCAACGCGAACATTTGTATGACTTGTTATTCTGCACGGAATAATAAATAGGAAGGTAATTTTCGATCAAATTACATTAAAGGTGCTGGTATTTCATACCTGTGAAAATACATCACTTCTCTCTCCGTTATTTTTCGCACTGCTGATTTTGTTATTTCTTTTCTGTGTAATTATTTTTTAATTCGAGCCACCACAATACACAGTGCTTTTTTATTACTAGATATGAGCTAAATATCACTGTGAACAAAAAATCACCATCACTCCTATGATCAAATGCTCACGAGGCAGTGATTGGAGGTGATTGAAAACGTAGTTCAAGAGTACTCGTCAATACAAAGCCTTCTCTATCTATAGACCTGGATAATGATGATGATAATAATAATAACTTTATTGCAGTCAATAGACTCTTACAAGATCATCTGACACTGTCAATTATAGCTACACAATACAATTTACTTAATAATATTTACATATGTACACATATCCATTATAATTCAGTAATAGTATTTCTCTAACAGGAATGATTAATACAGTTTACTTAATAATATTTACATAAGTATACATATCCATTATAATTCAGTAATATTATACAAGCATTTCTCTATCAGGAATGATTTTACGACAGTTTTAAATTTTGAATCTCTGGTATTCTTAATTGCAGATGGTAATTTATTATTAGTATAGCTCCCAGAGCGATTCCTGTCGTCACAACGCGAGGCCAGGTACCAAGAAATCACTACACATAAACTTATCCTTTACAGGTATCTTTAGTCTGCGCTGAAATAAGCACGCAATCATTTATATTATTACACTTCTGTTACAGGTTAATGTGTGTTAGAAAATAAATGGAAACCACGCTTTCCGTAGTTTGTGGCATACCCTTTCCTTACCTACTTAATGCAAATAAGTCTGCAACTTTCGTTTCTATTCTGCTTGCAGCTCATTGCTAAGTAACTTTCCTTAGTAATACTAAAGTTTTGTTAGAAGGATGTTAGATATTACTTATATTATTTTTTCTCACCAAAGCAACACTCGGCAATTCGCAATCACTAGCGTTGAACTCAGTACCTAAATAAAGAATTACGTTTCTCTGACTCTGACTTCTCCTTTAAGAAATTCTTATTCATATGCTTCAGAAATTATAAAGACTAAAATATACTGAAAGTGCATGACGTTATACTATACTAAACTACGATGGCCACTCCAGGCCTCCCTATCTGCCACTTAAGTAAGCACTAACTTCAAAATTTTGAAACTCTTAATTCCATTCTGGATTCACAGTACAACACTTTCTACAATTTTCACTTTTAAATTACACACAATGCTGTTAGTGCTGTACCTGCGATGTAAACTCGGGTATGTAATTATATTTTGCTCCTTTACATAATGTTCCTATATTCATAAACTATATTTTCATATGTACCATAAACATTTGTGCCAGGTTCTCGAAAGCGTTTGTATTAATATTGCTGTTATCTGATATCGAAATTAACATCTTAAATTTATATCAACTCAAAGCTTTAATTATAACGAGAACCATATTCATACACTTTTTATGCTGCTAAAAATGCCCGGCTAAGAGAACTTTATCCTTGGATGTTAATGATCTTATCTAGAGGTCTGTGCTGTTTGTGCATAATCCTGTGTATTTGAAATACCCTAAACGTTACTCAGGACTAAAGTAATTTTATCCCTGGATATTAACAGTATTATCATACAGATCTGCATTACCTGAATTTGCTTATTTGAAATACCTTGAACGTTATTCCCATTATAAGAAATTTCTAGTTTTACATAACTTTCACACAGAAACAAATTCACTCATTTTTATTGATCACCGAGTACTTATTTTACATGTATATTTTAAATGCACGTATTGGTAATTAATAATTACTATCGGGACTAAGGTTCTGATAATAAAGTATACAGGAATTATTTAAGTGTAATCTCTAGCATTAGAAGGAAATGATTGAGCGCACACATATAAGGGGTATCGGCTGCATATTGCATTACCTTTTTTGATTAACCAGTATTATCTGCTCTTTTAAGAACTAAGTTTTAGGATATTATGTGGAATCATTTATTTCCTGCATTTTGAAACTTTTGGCAGCATAAAATATTTTATTCTCTGTTGTCCTGCAATTTTGTACCCATGCAGAGGAGTTTAAAAGAGCATAAGTTTGCACTATTTAACCAAGATCATTACTAAACCAAGCGCCCATTTGAATTAATGGTTTGATAATAAACTCTTGCCGACTGAAACTTGAACAATAAAGTTGCAATTAATTTACAATGATGCTACAAACTTTTGAATTTCTGAGTTATCAATTTTCAGCTAATGCACATCATTAAATTTTAAGACATCAAATACAAATTAAATTAAATTCAGTTTTATTTATGGACGCTCTTTAAACTGCTGTGCTCCTTAGCGTCCCGTTCTATATTGGGCGTGAAAGATCGGTAATTTTGCTCAGAGATCTCTTTATTAGGCTGAGGTCCTTTTACGTGCCGTAAATCTACGACACAGGACCACCAGCTTTACTTCCCTTCCGAAAGAAGCCATGCTAAGAATTTGTGAATCCCTCTAATTCATGAGTTATTCTGAAGACAGATACGGTGGTAAACTAGAAAACCGTGAGGGGCAAATATTTTCAATAAGAATAATTTTAGGCACTGTCCTGGGTACCACAAGAACACTACAGTATCAATACAATATCATAAATTTATCCATTAAAATTAATACATACTACAACAAACGTAGCTCATAATTACTTCTGTGAATTACACGTAACCACTTCTGACCCCTGTATGGATCCTTTTGTAACAGACACACTACATACTTTTCAGAACTTTTCAAGTAGTTTAAAATACATCTCAGTACACAATACATTCCTGGCATTTTTAACTAACAACTACGCTGTGTTGCGTATTCTTTCGCTCTCTAAGTGGGTAATTTGGTTATTAGTTATTGGTCCGTTTTGAGACAGCAACGAATTCCTTAGCACTCAAAATCCACGCTGACTAAGGTTCTTTCCCATATTAAAAGCTGTGCTAACGATAGGCCCAGAAGATGACATAATTAACATCTATTTGTTTTGCCTCCTACCTTGTATACATTGAGACGGCCTTGGCTCATAGCATGGATACCCAATAGCAACAGAGAGCTGTGAACTCACGCGGCACCCAGCTATACGAATGCCATGTCCTCAAGCGGAAGTGGGAGTATTATTGCCTTGCTTCGTCGTTACGTTTAGTGACCTTCATAGTGTTAACGTGAGTTTGCTGCTTACTAAATTTCAAAGCTTTTACTGTCAAGAATGCCATGTTGTGCTATTGGTGGATGCAGAACATGACAGAAATACTAAGCAGTTAAGACATTTTATTTCGTAGATTTTCGAAAGCAGAAAAGTTACTGGAATAGAAGTAAACGTTTGGGGAGAACTGAACCAACTTGGGATGAAAATGCGGCATCAGTTCACTTTGATGCAACAGGTTACGAACACAACTTAATAGCAGAATTGTTGAAATTGCCGCCTAAAGAAAAGCTAAAATATACTGCTGTGGCTCATCTCTGTTTGCAATTACTTAAAATTCCTCCTTAAATGCTACACAAAGACCAAACAAGATTAGTGACGCGTAGCAGGAAGGAGTTGTGCGATTTTCTCGTTAAATCAAATTCTGAAAATGGATTTCAGATTTCTGAAGAAGTCGCTGGTAATGCTAGGGAAATTCCCACTCTCAAACTAGCGGAATTATACGGAAAGAAATATAGAGCGCACTGATGAATGCAAAAAGCTTAAGAAAGAGAATGAGTCTCTTAAGCAGAAAATTTATCCCTTAAAAGAAAGCTGTGCTTGCCAAAGTCAGAAAATTCTGAGCTCAAAAAATAAAGATGTACGAAACCATTTTTCTTCATGTCAGCAGCAACTGTTGAAAGGAAAATGTAGCAGCTGGACCTTAGAAGATGTATCAAAGCCCATTATATTACGATGCTTATCTTAAAACGCTTTGTAATTTGTAAGAGAGGTTTTGAAGTATCCACTAGTTACCGAGACTGTAATAAAACCTCGTCTTAAACACGTTTCTGTTCCTCGGAATTAAGCGTAGAGAGTTTTAAATCTCAAGTAATTTCGTTTATAGGGTTTAAAAATATGTAGTGCTCACTCTTGATGAAATGAAAGTTAAAGGTGTTCTCTATTATGATAATATAGAAGACACCATTCGTGGTGACATCATTAATGAGCAAGTGATTGTAATCCGCAGCCTGGTGAGGAAACGGAAACAGTCAATATGTTAACCAGTGCGATCAGACTGTAACTGTATAGCTGTTTTATAGTGTTACTGAAGTTGCAGAATCTACAGGGCTACAATTTTGCGAGCTTTCGTTTGTGGTATGGGTAGATCCAATAGAAGAATTATGTTTAGATTTGAGGGATACAAATACTATTTTTTAATTTTTTGAGAATTGTCAAGTTTGGGGTTTCTTTGTTGTTCGTCGTGCCCTTAAATTCTTGAGAAATCATTTAATGGACGAAGGCGTTCCACTTGGTAATGGAAAGCAGATAACATAAGACATTTTCGCAAAATTCATTGAACTTCAGAATGGTAGCAATTTGAAATATACCCTCAAGCTTACACAGATTCATTTACTGTGTTACAGATACAGAAAGGCAAACTGTCAGAGAAGCTGCAGATTTGTTATTAGGAAAACTGTATCAGTTGCAATGGAACACGCTTTACCAGGCACTGAACATGCATAAGAATTTATAAAAATTTTAATGATAGATATGACATGCTGAATTCAAGGCTCCATTTCAAACAACAAACAAAATTAAGATGCATATGGCACATATTTTCAAGACCAGAATGAAGGTTTAAATCAACTTTATGATATATGCCAAATCATTCGTGTAATCAAGCAGTCTAATTTGTTGTCATTTCAAAATGTATTTCTTACAGCAATTGACGATCTTCAAAGAATTTACTGTGATTTAAAATCTGAAGGATATTAATACGCATTGGCTGCAAGATTTAATCAAGATATACTGCGATTTTACTTTCCAAAATTAAAAGCTTGCGAAGTTTTTATGACCATCCGCCTCCTACAACAGTCGCCCAGAGGGTTAAGGCACTTTTGCTAAGTCGTAATAAATCACAGATGATTAAATCTGGATATTGCATTAGCGCAAGCTGTAGCACTTTAAGTGCAGAAATATTTTCTCCTCTAAAAGCAGAATGCCCCGAAACTGCAGCCAGTTGTACAAAAAAAAATTAAATGGAGGAAGATGAAGAGATAACTTTTGTTTACCATATAGAGCCAATATAAATCAGTTGTCAGACTTAAAATATGAGGTTGAAACAAAATGTCGACAGAGTGCAATTGGAGTTATTAAAATTCTGCAAATAGGTTTCAAATATAGCCAGCCTACAAGTCATTATCCTTCAGAAAATAAAGAGTGGTTATCTGCAGTTTCCAAAGGAGCACTAATGGAACCGACTGAAAAGTGACTGCAACTAGTTATTAAAATAGAAGATCTCGGTAGTTTCCTTGGAAAGAAGCTACACTACTGTACAAATATAAGACTTAATAAAATATTATAGCTGAAACATCGTAATGTAGACATGCTTAGAACTCGTACATTCATTAGAATGAAGTGTATAAATACACAGAATGCGGCAAAATGTGTAACTTATGGACGCAAACTCAGTGATGAAGGAAGGTAAAGCTCGAAAAAATTTAAGAAAGTTCATTAATGGATAAAAAAATGGTTGGTTATATTACATAATATTTGAAGACTACGACGCCTTAATCGTCACAGAAATTTTAAAGGACGGAAGGAGCTGAGCTGGTACGACTTCAGCGTGACTACTTTGAACCGGTCAGGCCAGTTGAGTTGTACCGCAGGAGAGAGAGACGAGATGTCGTATGTGTGAAATAAACCCGATGGTCCCATTTCGTTAAAGAACCTCAAGCCTGATACAGAGGCCTCTGAGCAAAATTTCAAGTTGTTCATTCCCAATATAGAACGTAACGCTAAGGCCCATGCACGTTAAAGTGCGTCCATAAGTAAAACCTTTTTTTACCGCCACTACAACTCATGGGTGCATGGTACTTCACTGTCATTTTATTACGCTTCGGAAAAAAGCAATAAAATGTTATTAATTAGCATGTGTTTAGCGCGTGGAGCAGAAGCTAGACAGAAACAATTTTGTGACTTGGCTTAACTCTTAAATAAACTTCGTACTGTTTAATATTTATTTCGTATATAGGTATTCATTTCCAGCTTTTCAAGTGATAAAATGATGCAAATATCATGAGATTATAAAGATGCACCATAGTATATCCTTAGTGTTGACTTGTTTTTTAATGTCATCAACATTTGTGAGATGTATTATAAGAAATGGTTTTTTAAAAATCCTCCCCCCACTTCCTTCATTAGGGGCTCGTGTTTAGAGTATAAAACCTATGCCTAGTACGTCGTCCTCAGTGGTGTAGTAGTTACCATGCTAACGTCTAGTTCCCGAGATCGCGGGTTCAAATCCGGCAGAGGACAATGGATTTTTTGTGCGTAAAATGCCTTCGGAAGGCAAGTAAAGCTTAAAGTTTCAAGTTTTTCTCGGTAACCTGTAATGTCGACACTCGTTGGAATGACGCTTATGTTGAGGTTAGTACTAACTGGCCCATGTATCATCAAGCGGAATTATAAGGAGAAGAAAGCGTCTTCATACGACCATAAGGCTCTAAATGAGTTTTGGTGGCGTCGTATTGTATCATATCATATCCATTACTGCGTTTCCGTCAAAACATAGGGAACTCGACGCAATGCAATTTTCCTCATTAGCAGGCGATTCTTTAGAGTGCAGACAGTCGTGCGTGATAATACTATCTCTTGCCCCAGTTCACACATGATCTAAGGCCAATCGGTGTATAACAGCGTGTCAGCAATCTGCACTTGTTCTTCAATTACACTCGGGTGAACCGGCCAAGTCATGTCTGTTACGCTTTCATGTCTCCAATTAAAAGCTCTAATCATCCTCGCCACAGCTCTGTATGGTAACACAGCTTCCCACATGCCTCAGCAAGACCTGCATGAAATTATATTGCTGTATGACCACGGGCACATTCAATCTTCATCCAACTTCGCTGTTCCCACTTTGTAAAAATTGCGAAAACAAATATACAGCAGTTTAGATCGGTAGCTCGTGCAGGTTATCTTTCACTCGCTACATGCATACAGTTTGAATCGCATGGGAGAGTCCATTTATTGGGAGATGGGTAAGGCATGATCAAACACATGGTAAACATGACAATAATTACTTCCTTTCCGTTTAGCTTCCACAGCAGTGTCGCCAACCACGTTCCAATCCACGTAGATTGTGTCACGGATACTGTATGTGCCGTCCTCCTGGTGCAGTGCTTACAATGCTAGCCTCGAGGTCACAGGCTCAAACCCGGCAGAGGGCGATGGATGTTTTCGGGTCTAAAATACTTAGCATGGCCTCCTTTGAAAGGGAAGTAAAGCTGGTGGTCCCGTATTGTAGATTTACGTCACGTAAAAGAACCTCAAACCTGTTAAAGAGGCCTCTGACCAAAATTTCCGGTCTTTCACGCCTAATATAGAATACGACACTAAGAATCGTAGTAGTTAAAGCGCGTCCGTAAACAAAACTGATTTGCATTTTACGGATGTGTTCCGGGGTGTAAATCGATAACGGTAAAGGTGAACCATTGGTAACTATATTTATTTCCAAAAGATAGAGATTTAAAAGAACACGGATCATATATGAATGGTGGGTGAACTCTTTGGGCTTTCGAAGGATTCACCCATATATAAAATTTTGCTTCCGACTTTCTTATAAGAACATATCTATGAGAGGATTAGGCTGCGGAAAGGGGCATTTCCGACAATTTCTTTAAACCATCTTATTTATGCTGCTGAATACAAAACTGTACACTGAAAGAATGTTGTTTTGCAGTGCTGGTTATGGTTATATATTTCATGTACTTTAGTTTGCAAAACTGGTTTAAGCTAAAAGAATGGAAGCGCTTCCAATCCGGGGTAAATCGAGGGAGTGCTTCCACAAATATTCCGGAGTGAAAAACTGAAGGACTTCCAACGGAGCTACTTTCACCAACCACCTCCTCGGAGTAGAAGTGGAACAACTTACTTGAAATGACTCAGACTGCGCTGTGGAAGTAGTTACGATAAAGAAACGCACTCGAACCATCATTACACTGAACGATATATCGAACTTCCTTTGTAAAGCTTATATGAGCTTGAAATCAGACAGAGCGGATAGTGAAAGCTCGTACTTATCATAGGGGGTCCGAAATACGAGCTTTTGTGTATCCCTTCGAGATAAGAATTTTGGAACATTTTGCTTTAAAACTAACGTGTGTTTCTGCGTACGAGCTATTAACAATGTGAAATTGCTTTGTATGAAAAGAAAATATGGTAAACACTTGGATATACAAGGTTTTGCACTTTTGGTATACAGGATACAAAATGGCAGTTACTAAAGCACAACATCGATATTTTTCCACCATTATGGGATAAGTAACTAGAATCTGACAGTTAATATCCAGGTAGTTAGCTTACATTCATAACTGGAAAATCCAACGCAATCATATAGGTATGAGTATTTACTGAAGAGAACACTAAACGAACTTCTTACGAATGAAATGGGACCGTCCTCTGCACAGAGGACGCCATATCGCATGCGTAGATTCCATTACTTTAGGGTATTTTAACCTCTTATAGCCTGGTGTACAGAAACGACAGAAAGAAATGAACACCGCTTCCCTGGGTAAACAGCATTTGTTACCGTTTCTAGGGTACTTCATGACGTCATGACTTCCTTTTATTTTGTGGCCATGTCACCTTGTAGGTGCTATCATGTCTTGTGCTGTGTATCTCACCAATTATCCTCCCTATGTTGGTTCTGTCAACTCTTTGGCAAATTATGAATAGTTATAGGTGAGGAATGGCAAACGATTTTGACGATCTTTCGCGAGGTTATTATACAGCGAATGTCTATATCGAAATGCTGATGAATATGAGTAAATTTTCGAGATAGTAGTATTTTGGTCCTCACGCATTAATTATATTCTCATATAAATTACCGTTTCCTACCTATTTACATATTTTTAAACATTCAAGCTATAGACCCCTTTCTCCTTCACTAAGGGTGAAGGCCACGTCCTATTAACGCTCTTACAGACGATCAGAAATCGGATGTAGATTAATTCTCGTGTGATGTGTACCATATTTGATACAAAGGTGTTTATGTATTTCTTAATTGTGTTTCTTCCAATTTCGTATTATATTCTCCCGCAACAATAACATACAAATATTTACATCCGATTTATATTCGAAAAAATATGTTTTTTTTCAATAAAACTACAGTAATTTGGTTTTTTATAATAAGTAAAATCCATGAAACTGCAGACAAATGTAATGACATCAGCATCCACGCGCGCCACCATACCGGTTATTTTACTTGGGCTATTCCCATTCTTTACCTCAGACATATTTCACTATATTTGCTGGGACTTGAACTTGCGATGATTGGCTTTGAATGGTGGTCCAATTCATTTCATCTCGTTTTAACCATCACAGCTATTCGAATCGCTTTGTCGGTGCCGGTGAAAGGGATATAAAAACCGGTTTAGCAATTACAAGAAGAGCGGCATATATAGCAAATGAATTCTGGCACGACAGCGTTAATTGTATTTGAGTACATATTATGGAACTACACTGTGTTGTGTATGGTTTTAATAGCATTCAAAGATTTGAGGTCAAAGCTTTAAAGTTTCTGCAGGTATGCCATGCGTTCTGTAACATTTAAGCTAATGCCATAGATTTTACATGTGTCATGTAATTATACCGTAGGTCAGTGGTAGCAAAAACGGGACTCGCGAGGCAGCGTGACTCGCAGGCACCACTGCTTTTCTAGCCCTCTATGCATTTGTTTTCCTACGCTGTTGAGTGATGTAGCGCGTTGCATATTTGATGACTCGAGAGAAAGGCATTTTCGCCACCCTTGACGTAGATAATGGAAATAGTGCCTGCGCTTTTGCTGTCGAATTAAAAATTGCTGCACCCACTCCAGTAGGCGCGCGAGAACCATCGGTAAGAAAGACGAGAAGAGGGTCAGTCACCGCCTACTGGTACCTAGAAATTGAGCAAACCGTTATGACTTGAACGGGTCCCCACGTCGGAAGACGGTCAGAAGAGTCAATTAGGTTGAAGTAAAGAATAATTAGCTAAATATAAAATTAACTTGGAAAAATAGGCATGCACGGCACTTCTGGAAAACCAATGAGTAAATCAAAGATGAGGGAACCGAAGCGACAACGCTACAGAGTGGCAAGCGTTGCCCAAATAAGAATTTGGAGTATAATAGAATTTCTCGAAATTGGAATGATTTAACAATATAACGGATGGTTCGCCCAACCTACCGTTGCAACATGTGTTGTATCGCAAGGTCAGAGAACGCCTCTATGTACGGTTTGGCCCTCCTCCACTCAGAGGACAGTTTTTCCGTATTTGATACTGTAAATTAACTTTCCACTGCCACAAAGAAAATAAATATAGTGATAAATAAACACAAATTTTGTATTTTTTAAAGTGACGTTAAGATTCACTTGTTTCTCGCGATGTAATGGAAAAAATATGGACTTTTAAGTCCAGCGTAAGTGAGCCGCTTGAAAATAGCTGACTATAGATTCAGTGTCCTCTATTCTTTGTACACCCAAGCCACAATAAGTGTTTTTTTATTTTGTTTTTATTTTTTACATTCTCTACCACGTACATAGAAGGTAAAGAATTCCACCTAAAAATTCTATAGAGAGATTTCACCGAAAATACATGTTCTGTGGTCCTTGGAATAAAAACCTTTTTACTCCCTCTAATATGCACATAGTAGGCACAGAAACTCTCTGTGTGTCTGTGAACATCAACTCAAAAACGGAAAATCTTATAAATATAAAATCTTGCTATTTAGATTCAGTACCTTTCAAAGATGCGACCCAAAGGTTTACAAGACCCCACCCCAACTATTCAATACATGGAACATTTTTCGAAATTTTTGGCTCCAACAATTTTGATCAAGATATCGTATTTTAAGATATTTACATGACAAATAAAATATATACCTTGAATTTTCTGGGAATAGCTTATGAAGTCTTCTTCATTCAGAATGAATTTTGTATAACTGGTAAACATTAAAACGTAGGCGAAAACGCACCACACAACAAATGTAGATAGCTTTAAAATACACGGTTTATTTCAAATAACGTTTTCTGTGGCTTAGCTACATCCGCTATTAATGGTTCGAGCTGTTCAATACCTATCCATTCTTTTCAAGTCCTGTCGATTTTCAGTTATTTCTCGCAATATCATGAAAACAACATGGAATTTTACGGCCAGCATATAGCGTTCAGTTCTTAAACATTTGACTGTCGCTATTCCCTTTGTATCTATAACGAAATGCGTAATTCAGCTATTTCAAAAAATATTTATTTTGATTAAAATGAAATAGATAGGAAAATAAACTTTCGTAAGAATAATTTCTATACCTATAATAAGCGCTAGAGGGTAAAAAAGTCATATAAATGTAATATCAGATTTTCAGAAAAAGCTCCGTGTGTGAAGAGCATATCTCGAAACCGAAATCTATCGATTTTCAATTGCTTCTAGCGATTGTATAGAAACAGTATTGCATTTTAAGCCCAGCACATAGCGTCCAGTTTATAACACTTGACTATCAGTTTCTTTGTATCTGAAATGTTGCGAAAAGTGTTTGTAGTTACTTTTGCAAAGCTTTAACTCGATTGAAATGAAGTAGATAGAAAAATAAACTTATATAAGAACAATTTGTGTACCCATTATAACTAATAGAGGATAAATAAACTCATGTGAAAGTAACGCATTGGCCTTTTTTATGCTTCAGGTTTTTTCTCTTATCCTTAACAAACATTTAGTAACTCCGAACAAACTGAACCCTTGGCTCATTTAATTACTCATTAATGATACTCATTTCATTCACTGGTATGAAAAAATCTGATGTTACACTCACATGACTTTCTCTACTCTTGTGCAAAGTATGTTTACAAACGCTTATTCTGAATTTACTTCATGATAAACATTTGCAGAAACTTTCTTATTGCTAATTTTATATAGGTACAAGGGGAATTGGTAGGCTTTAAGCGATAGTCAAATCTTTTAAGAGCTGGTTTGATGTGGAGTATTCCATTCTGTTTGCATATCCAGGACATAAAAAAACCAATAACGAATTCTCTTTGAGAAAAAAATATAAGTATTGGAAAATTCAAACTCTCGGAAATGGTTCACTCAACAAAACAATGTGTAACACAAACTGTGTGTTTTAACCAGATCTACATTTTTTGTGTAGTAAAATTTTGTCTAACTCTTACGGTTCACCAGTTATGCAAAATTCATTCAGAATGAAGACGACTTTTGGAAAATTTCCAAGAAAATTCAAGATATACATTTCATTTACTATGAAAGTATCCTAAACTTATGATATTTTAATCAAAATCGTTAAGAGCCATTTTTGAGAAAATCAAACTTTTCGAAAAATGTTCCATGTAAAGGATGGTCTGGGGTGGAGGATGTTCTTGAAAATCTTTGTCGCACTTTTGAAAGATACTGAACCTAGATACCGAGTTTAGTATTTATTTGACTTTTCATTTTTGAGTTAGGCTGTTCACAGGCACACGTTCACAGTCACACACACGGGCCTTTTTCTAAAAATGTTTTCTTTGGTCACAGGAGGCCTCAAAACATGTATTTCCGGTGAAATTTCAATATCAAATTTTTGGTTGGAAAGTAATACTTCGTCTGCTTACTATACGTAGTAGAGAATGTAAAAAAAGAATTAGCTGTTCACTGGAAATTTAACTAAATATTATCTTTTTTATACATAACACCTCAAATAGTGTATTTCTAATTAAATCTCCATGTATATACAATACCATTCAGTTCCACTCATTCGGCTCTCACCGCCGGCATTCGTATTTAAGCCCGATCTGTATATCGACTTCATTTGGCCTACGGCGGCAAACCGGAGAGATCACACTTCTCCTTCTATACGCTATGCTAGAACTATTAACTTTTTTTGTAATTTTTGGCGTAAGGGTTGTCTGTTTGTGTGCGGTTTTGTTTTTAGTGGAAGAGGATTCGCGTAAAAGTAAACCAAAGAATTTAATTGTCTGGGATAGGTAAGTATGCCGAAATCATATGAATACGTAAGTATAAGTTGTTCTTCATATATTACAGTACAGCAACCTAAAAGTCTAATAACATACGCCTGTTTTATAAAGTATGTCCATATCACGGTTCAGTCCTTAATTTAAGAATTAACCCCTCTGGTACAATCTGTTGATAAATCTATGAAGCTTTCCTATCTTCTCTTTCAAATCGGCAGGAAGACATTGAGCAATGTTCTTTCTCCTACGAAAACAGAAGCGATCCATGAATAATCCTTAAAACCAATATGGGTTACATTCAGTTCTCTTACTGTAGTCTTAGCTTTCACATGGCACATTTCCTTCATAACAGCACATACAAAGTGTGTCTTTTCAGCCATATACATACACAATCTGTTTTCACCCTCTTCTGCAAGCTTTGATGCCTATAGCCTTTGAGTTAATCTCCATATGCCTAATGGATTCAAGAAAAGAAATAATAATTTGAGCTTTATTTATGGACGCTCATTGACTACAATAATTCTTAGCGTCCCATTCTATATTGGGCGTGAAAGAGCGGATATTTTTCTCATAATATGTATCTTTATAAGGTTTGAGGTGAATTTATATGCCATAAATCTATGACATGGCACCACCAACTTTGCTTCCCTTCTGAAGAAAGCCATGCCAAGGATTTTTATCCCGGAAAAAAATCCATCATCTCCGCAGGAGTTAACACATGACCTTGGGAACTAGAGGGCAGCATGGTACCCCTAGACAACAGAGGATGATGTCTGCTCAAAATGAGCTGTATTTTTCACCAGTGACGAACACAGCTCTCATTTGCATCCCAATTTGGACCAGCAACACAACTGCCTATTTGTTCTGCCTCTTCAATGAGATGGTGTTTCTCTGTTGCCAAGATCTGTAATGATATTTCACACCAGCCATCCTGAATACATGTTTTCACTTCATCTGACACTATGCAATGACATTGAGACATGGTGTTTGCACACTATTCTTGCTTGTGATGGAAGAATGCCAACTTCTGGACTTTGGTGCATCAGTAGCAGTACCAAGACTTATGCGAATAATACCCATACCCAGATTATTCGCCGTTAATTTTGAAAATAAAACATGTGAGGATTATTGGCATACATAGGGCATTATCAAGGTGAAATGCTGGCTGAAAAGTTAACATTACAATGTAAAATTATCATGTACACATGTGGAAGTTGTATCATATTGAGAGATCTGTACACAGTTGGCACTGAACTTCCAGTGTGTCAGTTATACAGATTCTCAGATTTAGAGAAATTCCTTTGTTAAATGCTAGATTCTTAAAATTAGATCAAATTGGGAAGCTTTAGAATGATCTACATTATCTGTTACAGGAAGTAGGTATTTCAAAAGAATAAGCTTGTGCAGCAACTTAGCTGTGAAATAGTATGATACAGTAAATACACCCATTTGACAGCATAAGTTGGCTGGATTTCTGTAATTGTATTACTTTGCAACACACAATAAACCAGATTGTTTAAATACAAACAAAAGTAAGCAAGGCTGACACAATCCCTCTTATATCACTGCAGGGCACTCAAAGGAGAAATGTCATCAACCATTCTGTATAATTGGTGACATTCCTCCAAATGACTCTTTAAATAAATTTCTTTCATTTCCAGTAGATGGAACATCCTCTGCAAATAATCTACCTAGCAGCATTAAGCATAACCACATAAATGAACACAAAGCAAAGAGATAAAGATGTGATTGATCAATAAGCACATATGTTCTAAATTTAATTCTGTTAAAAAAGACACGTGGACATTAATGGTCCCTGATTTGAGTACATTATGTATTTGTAACAAAATTTTATAACAAATATTCAAATGTTGTAGGGCAATTTAGTTATTCTTAATTATACCACATAATTCCTAGCAGCAGTGTTGACAACAAGTTTGAGTTAATCTCTATATGCTGCTGTTCTCTGCTTGGTACAGAGTGCAACCGGTAGGATATTCAGACAAATCATTCCGTTGAATTGAACATTGCGTTTTAAGCTACATCATCATCAGAAATTTTGAAAGAAATAGGTATATGAAAAGGTTACACATTTACAAAATATTGCCTTCATGAGGGAAATTGTACTTCAAATCACAATGAAACTTTTGTATGGCTTTTCAGCTTTGTGTATCAAATTATGTGATGTAAAATCCAAAAGAAGAGTAAAGCTCTTTACACAAAATTTAAACTTGTAAGACTTTTTACCCTTATGTATCAATTATAAAATTTGAAATGTAACAAAAAAGTAAACTTCTTAAACAAAGCTCATATTGTAGAGCTTCTTCATATATGACAAATGAGTAAAAAAGCACTTCTCACAAATTTCACACTAGTGAGTGTTTCTAACCTCATGTATCAAGTTATCAGTTTCAAATTCCAAATAGTAAGGCTCTTCAACAAATCTCTTACTTGAGGCTTTTTACCCTCATGTCAGATGAGTAAAGCTCTTATCACAAATTTACCCCTTGTGGGGCTTTTTACTCCATCTATGAAATTATGCGATTTCAAATATGACAAATATGACATTTCTTTTCACAAATTTCATAATGTAGAGCTTTTTAACCTCATGTATCAAATCGTGTTGTTCACATTTGACAAGGTTGTACAGCTCTTCTTACAGGTTTTTAATTGTGAGGCGTTT
This sequence comes from Deroplatys truncata, assembly GCA_030765065.1. NCBI lineage: Eukaryota > Metazoa > Arthropoda > Insecta > Mantodea > Mantidae > Deroplatys > Deroplatys truncata. The sequence goes on along the minus strand of CM060989.1, from coordinate 88,708,051 downwards.
TATCATGTATCAAATTATGCCTATTCAAAGCTGACAAGGGACTTCTTTCACAGATCTCATACATGTGAGGCTTTTTACCCTCATGTATCAAATTATGCAATCTGAAATTTGACATTGGGGTAAAGCTCTTCTCACAGAATTCACTGCACCCAGTGATGAAAGTCAACTACACAGCTCCGATAAACCGATTTGCAATTAAATGTGTGGAATACTGTAAGAAAAATGTTAAAAGTGGCGTAGTTTGCAAGCTATGCAAGCAATACTACCATTTCCGTTGTGGAAAAGTGGATATTGCCTTGCAAAATGATAACTTAACCGACTGGTGTTGTGCAGGATGCCAGGGAGGCGCTAACCTAAATATGCCCAACTTAAAGAGGTTTTATTGGAAGAAAACAAATCACTTCATACAATTATAGATAGTCTAAAAGAAGTCCTGAAAAAGCTAGAAGAGAAAATACAAACAAATGCTATTCCTGTGTCTGTAAAGGAACATGCGCTACAGAATCGTGGACCGTGCCGAAGCACACGGCTAAAGGTGTGCCTACGCCTAGCTCCTTTCTCACAGTAAACACCGCAAACCAATTTGAGGCGTTACGAGGATTAGTAGAAAAGCAATCAAAAGGTAAATATCAGAACAGCCATCCAACCTATAGTGGGACGCATAATGAAAGATCGATTAACCCGAGGCAGCAGCCACATGGAATAGTGCAACTGTTCACAGACAGCCATCACTGTGGTCTAGCCAAGGATCTAAATCATATAGAAGCGAACATCCCAAAAGCCAGTGCAATTGTGAAACCAAGTGCTAAAATAAGTGCAGTGTCAGACAGTATTCATTCAAAGAGCTTGAATTTCACAAAACAGTATTGTGTTGTACTCATAGGTGGGAGCAATGATGTTGCTTGTGGTGATCCTGAAAATTTTGTTCCAGCTTTAGAAAGTGCAATAATGTCATTAGTGAATACAAATGTGGTGGTAGTGAAGCTGCCTCAAAGGCATGACCAACTTCCACACTCCTGGGAAAACTAACAAGGGGTCAAGATTAATTTAAGCTTAACCTCAATGTGCCAAAAGTTCAAGCATGTAAAATGAAAAATACCTTTAATTCTAAGCGTGAACTATATACTAGACATGGCATGCACCTAAACAGGAAGGGTTACTTTGTGAAACTTTAGTTAAAGCGATATCAGCTGGTAAAAGAAATGATCACACAAATGTAGTCCAAGCAGATGTAGAAAAAACAAAAAGTGATCCAAAAAACTAACAATCTCCCCTGTATTGTACTGTAACAATAAGTCACTTAAGTTTATGCCCCAAAATGTGGAAACACTAGTAAATAAAATCAACCAATTAAATGTACTTGTTGCTGTTGAAATGCTGGAGATACATGTTATAACAGAACGTGGACTAAGGGACCATGAATGCTCATAATTTTATTCCAGATCTGAACTTAATAGCCAAATACTGCCATAGAGAAAAAGCTTGGGGCAGAGTAGGATTTTCTTAAAAGAAAGCATAGCTAACAATTCCAACAAAATTGATCTCCAACATTACTGTACTAAAAATCATATTGAGTTGGCTGGGGTAAACGTAAATCTGGATAAATTCTGTATTATGGTAATCGGTATCTACAGACCACCTAAGGGGGACATAAACATATTTCCTGATACAATGACATCATTATTAGAGTACCTTCTAAAACACAGGCATCTAAATATTATTCTTATGGGTGATATCAACATAGACTTCTTGAAAATATCTACCACAAAAAGCAGATTTATACAATTCCGTAATGAATATAATCTCAAGCCTCTTATCCAAGTACCCAAACGTATCACCTAGACAAGTAAAACAGCTATCGATAACATTATTACAAATATCAAACATTTAACCTACAAAACAAATGTGATAGAAACATGCTTATCAGATGACACTGCCCAATATATTACTCTATATAATGTAGATAAGCCGCCCAAAAAAACATATAACCAATGCAAAGGCATAAGCATCTATCACTCTTTTAATACAGCTAATTTAAGAATGTTAAAAACTGCTCTTGCAAATGAAACTTGGAAAAACACTTACATCGAGCAGGATCCGAACAGTAAACTAAAATTATTTTATGACACTAAATTCCTATGTTGACATATACTGTCCTCTCACTTTAACTTCAGCACAAAAGAAAAACCATAAAATCAAATCAACTCATTTAATAAACCCACATATAAAGAAACTCTGCATTCTGCTAAAAATGGCTACAGAATATACAAATAGCAATAATAATCTAAGAATAACAAATGACAAACTAAAAACTCTCAAATCAACTTACAACCTAGCAGTCATAACAGTCAAGCAAAATATTATCAGAGATAGAATCCGAAATTCCCAAAGTATAAGCAAAACTAGTTGGCAAATAATAAATGAATTTCATAAACCCCCAACCAGCACACTCAAGACTTAAATCTTAAAATAGATAATAACATAACTACTGAATCTATAGCATTAGCTGATGCATTTAACACTTTCTTTGTTTCCATAGGAGAAAACATAAATCAAAGAAACAATGTACAGACATGCTCAACTAATAATTCAAAAAATGCTTTGAGTTTTTACATCTTTCCCACAGATACCAACGAAATAATAAGTATAATAAAGTGCTTAAAACTGAAAAAGGCCATTGACAATGATGGTATACCCATATCACTCATAAAGGAATGTAGTTTTGAGTTAGCAAAACCACTTGTATTAATAATAAATTTATGCCTAGAAATAATCCTGGTTCCGGATGTACTAAAAATCGCAAAAGTAATACCAATATATAAAAAAGGTGAGAGAAATAACATCAATAATTATAGACCTATATCGATACTACCTGCTTTATCAAACATTTTGGAATGGTTACTGTGTAACAGAATAAGTAAATACATAATCAAATACAATTTATTACCTAAAGAACAAAATGGTTTTGTCAACGAAAGATTCAGAATTACTACATCAGACTGGTTTGAAAATGTAATTAATGAAAGAGACTCTAGAAATTGCATTGCTGGATTACTCCTGGATCTTACTAAAGCGTTGGACCATGTGGATGTCAATATTTTAATGGCCAAACTATTCAAGTTAGGCTTTAGGGGATTGCGGCATAAATTAGTACACTCTTACGTGACAAATAGGAAACAACTAGTATAATTAAAAACCAATGATGGAGACTACAAATCAAAGTTACAAAATTTATCCTATGGAGTTCTGCAAGAATCAATTTTAGGGTCATTATTATTTATTTTATACATGCATGACATTAAAGATAGAACACCTAATGCCAATATAATACAATATGCAGATGATACAACTATTATCATTGGTAGTAAAGACATAGAAACACTTGAAACAAATACAAATGCCATAGTTAATTCTGTAACCATATATTTCAACGAATCAAACTTAAATGTAAATCCTACAAAATGTGACATGATACCTTTTAGATTCAAAAATATAATAACCCCCCAAACTAATAATTAACAACAAACCAGTTAAAAGTGTAAATGAGGTAAACCTACTAGGATTAATAATAGACAAAACTTTAACATTCAATAGTCATATAGACAAACTAGGTTCAAACGTCAGTAAAAGCTTATTTGTATTGAGATTCCTAACAACTCCATCCCGTGCTCTACAGCTAAAATAATATACTTTGCACTCATCCACTCACTCCTATCTTATGGAATTGAAATATGGAGAAATACCAGTAAAACAACATTATTTATACTTCAAACAAGAGCAATCAGATATGTAGGGAATTTAAATTACAGAGATTACATTTAAATGTACAAAAATGCTTGCACTTCCAAGCCTATTTATTTATAATCTATTCTTCATCTGGTTAATCATAAATTCCCTTTGAAAACCAATTCAGATATACATAGTTACGATACTAGAAGCAAAAATAATCTTGCTATCCCCAACCAATGATTCTATACAGAATAAAAGGTGCCCACATATATGGGGATAAAACTATACAATGCATTACGAAACTCAATTAGGACCTGTAATAACCTAAATAAGTTCAAGACACTTTTAAAGAAATTATTAACTGATAAAGCTTACTATAGCATAGATGAATACATAAATGAATTATAAATGCTATGTATTCTTTATAGCTTAAAACTATTATAAACCAACTTCAGTATTAAAGTAGTATATATAATTGTCTATGGTATAGCTCTTAAGTTTACTTATATTTATGATTGTATACAACCACTATAATTTTATTGTTTTCATTATAAGACTTATGTCCAACTCCATATCGAACTGGAGAGTGTAGTTTACTATTATTTTATTGATGTTATGTATGTAAAATTAATCTTGCACAATTTAATAGTTTCTATGTTCATAAAATTTTCTGATTGTAAATAACCACTGTAATTTAATGACTGACATAGCTCTTTTGTGATATTTTTTAATCACTGTACAGAATTGCAATAAATTGAATTTTACCCATGTGTCACATTATGTGACATCAAATGTGAAAGAAGAGTACAGCCATTCTCATATATTCCAAAATTGTAAAGCTTTTTGATCCCCATGTATCAAATTATGCTTCTTCATATCTGAAAACTAATTACAACACTTCTCACAAATTTATACTTGTGATTTTTACCTCAGTGTATCAAATTAAGGGATTTTAAATGTGAAACAAGAGTAGCACTCTTCCCACAGATGTCCTACTTGAGACTATTTACTCTCATGTATCGAATTGTGGCTTTTCAAACATGTCAACTGAGAGAAGCTCTTTTCACATATTTTGGAATTGTGAGGTGGTTTGCCCTCATGTATCCAGCTTCTGGATGTAACTTCAAATTGGACAGAAGAGTAAGCTCTTCCAAATTTCATACTCATGAGGTTTTTTTACCCTCATGGCAACTGAGAAAAGTTCCTATGACAAATTTTACACTTGAGATGTTTTTACTCTTAAGTATGAAATTATGTGCTTTCAAACCTGACGAGTAAACCTATTCTCAAAGATTTCCATTTGTACAACTTTTTACCATCATACATTAAATTATGCTGTTTCAAATTTGCCAACCAGTTAAAGCACTTCTCACACATTTATAATTATGAGGCCTTTAACCTCATGTACCAAATTATGTTTTTCAAATCTGATGACTACAGCTTTTCTCACAAATATCGCACTAGTGCGACTTGTTACCCTCATGTAAGCTGTTTCAATTTGTACAACTGTGTAAACTCTTCTCACAGGTTTCATATTTGTGAAGTTTTTTACCCTTATGTATCAAATTATGCTGTATCAAATATGACAACTCAGTTAAGCTCTTTTCACAAATTTCAAACTTGTGAGACTTTTTAGCCTCATATTACAAATTATGCAATTTCAAATGTGAAACAAGAGTAAACTATTCTCACGTACAATTTTTGAAGATTTAGAAGCTTGTAACAGTGATGTGTCATAATTTAAAATAGAGAGTTGAGGGTTGTTACACTACATCACTATGATAAACTTACTTGAACGCGTTTCGGGAGACGGCTTGTCCCCATCGTCAGCATTCTCTCTCAACATAGCTGACGATGGGGACAAGCCGTCTCCCGAAACGCGTTCAAGTAAGTTTATCATAGTGATGTAGTGTAACAACCCTCAACTCTCTATTTTAAAATATTCTCACGTATTTCGTACTTGAGGCTTTTTACCATAAGGTATCAAATTATACAATTTCAAACATGACATCTGAGTAAACCTCTCCTCACAAATTTCATACTGGTGAGGGTTTTACCCTCATATATCAAATTAGGCTTTTTCAAATCTCACAACTTACTAAAGTTATCAAAAGGTTTATATTTGTGAGTCTTTTTACCCTCATGCATCAAATTATGCTTCTTCAAATCTGACAACTGAGTAAAGCAATTCTCACAAATTCAGTTGAGACTTTTTACCTCAATGTATCAAATGATGCCCTTTCAAATTTGACAACTGAGAAAAACGCTTCTCACAAATTTCACACTGGTAAGGCTTTTTACCCTCATGTATCAAATTATGGGACTTCAAACTTGACAACCGAGCAAAGCTCTTCTCACAAATTTCACATTTGTGAGGCTTTTTAACCTCATGTATCAAATTATGCTTTTAGAAATCTGACAAACGTATAAAGCTCTTCTTAGAAATTTCACATTCATGAGTCTTTTTGCCTTGTTTATCAAATTATGCGATTTTAAATGAGACATCTGAGTAAAGTTCTTCCACAAATTTCACATCTGTGATACTTTTTACCTGATGTATCAAATTATGATCTTTCAAGTTTGACAAATGTCTAAAGCTCTTCTGACAGATTTCACATTTATGAGGCTTTTTACCCTCATGTATCAAATTATGATCTTTCAAACTTGACAAATGTCTAAAGCTTTTCTCACAGATATCACATTTGTGAGGCTTTTTACCCTCATGTATCAAAAAATGCCTTTTCAAACATGTCATCTCAGTAAAGCTCTTCTCACATATTTCGCACTTGTGAGGCCTTTTACCCTCATGTATCAAATTATGGGATTTGAAACTTGACAACTGAGCAAAGCTCTTTTCACAAATTTCACACTTATGAGGTTTCTTTCCCTCATGTATCAAATTATGGGACTTCAAACTTGACAACCGAGCAAAGCTTTTTTCACAAATTTCACACTTGTGAGGCTTTTTACGCTCATGTATTAACTTATGCTTTTTGAAATCTGACAACCGAATAAAGCTCTTCTTACAAATTTCACATTCGTGTGTCTTTTTGCCCTCGTGTATCAAATTATGCGATTTTAAGTAAGACATCTTAGTAAAGCTCATTTCACAAATTTCACATCTATGAGACTTTTTACCCTCATGTATCAAATTATGATCTTTCAAGTTTGACAAATGTCTAAAGCTCTTCTCACAGATTTCACATTTGTGAGGCTTTTTATCCTCATGTATCAAATTATGATCTTTCAAGCTTGACAAATGTCTAAAGCTCTTCTCACAGATTTCACATTTGTGAGGCTTTTTACCCTCATGTATCAAATTATGCAGTTTTAAAGATGATAAACAAGTAAAACTCTTCTCACAAATTTCACATATCTGATGGTTTGTTCCCTCATGTATTAAATTATGCTTTTTCAAATATGTCAAACGAGTAAAGCTCTTTTCACAAATTTCACATTTATGAGGTTTTTTACCTTCATGTATCAAATTATGTTCTTTCAAACTTGACAAAAGTCGAAAGTTCTTCTTACAAATTTCACACTCGTGAGGCTTTTTACCCTCGTGTATCAAATTATGCTTTTTGAAATCTGACAAATGCATAAAGCTCTTCTTACAAATTTCACATTTGTGAGTCTTTTTGCCCTCGTGTATCAAATTATGCGATTTTAAATGAGACATCTTAGTAAAGCTCTTCTCACAAATTTCACATTTGTGAGGCTTTTTACCCTCATGTTTCAAATTATGATCTTTCAAGCTTGACAAATGTCTAAAGCTCTTTTCACAGATTTCACATTTGTGAGGCTTTTTACCCTCATGTATCAAATTATGCATTTTTAAAGATGATAAATAAGTGAAGCTCTTCTCACAAATTTCACACTTATGAGGCTTTTTACCCTCATGTAACAAATTATGCAATTTCAAAGATGATAAATGAGCAAAGCTCTTATCACAAATGCTACACTTGTGTGACCTTTCAACCTTATGAATCAATAAAGGCCTGCTGTAAATTTTCCCCCTATCATCACATTTATGCAACTGTTCTGAGTGTACATGTTTTTCTACAGGTGGTATTTTTGTAAGATCACTTTCTTGACTTTCAGATTCAGGATCATTTTCATAACTGAAGCTTGTGTTTTTTGCAGAGGGCAATGGTGAATCATCACAGCTATTGCCATTAGCTGCTTTTGTGCATAATCTGAAATGTTGGAGGATAAAAAATTAACTACAATATACACATTACAAGGCAATTAAATCTTAAATGGGAATCTCTTGTTTGCTAATGATTGTTAACACGAGTTACAAATTTGTCATTTAAAGCAACCTCACACTTCATCACAGTGAAAATGACTTTGTGAGTCTGCAAAATTCTTATGTAATTAATGAAATCTTTTAAATGAAATATATGTTAGTGGTACTTCTAATGAAAGAATAATGAGTGTAACAAAGTTGTGTGCAGTAAAGGAAACTAATAACTAGGGGTAAAAAAATCATGCACAATATAAATGAAGAGAAAATACACTTGTGACTCAAAATCAAGCAGATACAGTAAATGATTGTACAAGCATAAATTCACATAATTTCCTTCATCAGAGAGCAATTTGCTATCACAAAATAAGTGTAAACACAAGGCTTATAAGATTTTACATCAAAACATGCAAAGTATAACCAAAGAATGCAGGAATTGAACAAATCATTTTAACTATTATTCCGTCATTATAATGTATTCTGAACATTGTATCATGGCAGAGGAAATAGAAATTAAATTGTTATGAAAATTACACTTTAGGGTATAGATTTTGCAGAAGAAAAGCACAAAAGTGGTAGGGTGGCAATTTACATTAGAAATGGGACGAAATATAAAGAAACAGGCTGTTATTGTGAAGAACGGTGTGGTGAATTATCTGCAATCGAAGTTAACTTAGACAACCAAAAAGCTTTTCTTAAAAGATTAAAAGGGTGTGTAAATAACATTATTAAAATAAGCATATAGTGATTTTGTACAGTTTTTATGGTCACTTCACTAAGTTCTCAATGTCACTTCATAGTGATGTTGAATTTTCCATGTCACTTCACTTTTTTTGCATGATAGCAGCATAATGCAATAAATGTGCACAAAGCTGCGTCTTCCTCCGTGCATTTCACTCACTGGGGAGTCGAACACAAGATGTCTCTAGTCTTGTTGTGTGTCACAACTGTTGTCAACACTCTCTCATAGAACTGCTCTTGGTTTCACACCAGAAACACAGTCATCAACTCACTAACTTGCTGGAATTTTCCATAGAGTAGTCTAGGAAGCTCTGGAGGCAGGGACAAGAGAAACTTGCAGAAGTTTCTGGTGTTTGTGCTGGCAACAGTGCTACCACATCTAATTATCTCTATTTATCCCACAAACTGCATGACACCCGCCCAATAAGCTTGGGCTATAGGCATTGCATTACAATATAATTGTAATGGTGAACTTTAATGTAGATTTACTTGCAGAGAGAAATAATAAAGGTTTGCTACTAGAACTATAAGAGAGAAATATAGTAACAACAAGAACCAACAACAGTAAACAAATATTCATCTACTTGTGTTGAACATATGTACACAAATTTAAATAGGGAAGATTTTAGCAGTACAATCATTAAAATTGGAATTACAGCCTATTATGTACAGCTGACTGAAACGTTTACATTGAAACACTGAATGGCCAGGATGTTCAAGCGATTGTTTAGATAATCATAAGAGGTAAAATTGTAACCTTTGTACCTTCTCTTTGGTTCTGTAGTCATTTAATAGAAACTAAAGGTTATACTTTTTTACATAATATAGAAATTTTTAAAATGTAGTGGGAATCATACGGTGTGATATTAATTAAAATATTTAAAAATGATGTAAGAATAATTAACATCACATTTATACCCAATAATCGTTAATTATACAATGTATGTTACATTTAAAATAATTGGAGAAGAAGTAGTAGTAAGAGTAGTAGCACTAGATGATGATGATAATGATGAAAACCTATGTAAATAACCTAATTTATTAAATCACAAAAACAAAAATAATGTACTATATACATAATTTATAATAATTAAGGAATATTTAATCATTATAATACGAAATTCTTCATCTTAAATTGTTACATTAAAGATAGATATTACACACTATAATAAGAAAGTAAAATGCATTAGAAAAGAAAGGCAAAGGAACATGAACATCTTTAGTGCTATGGAGAATAAACAGAACGTGTAAAACGTTTTAAGAGGATAGCAAAATTTAAAAGGACACCACAAAATAAAAAAGAAAACTGCATGTTATTTGTACAAAATCGAACGTACAAGGAATGCAAGGTACTATAATAAATAAAACTGAGGGTGACCACCACAGCAACAACTACTATAAGACTGACGACCAACTCTCCAACAGGTATAAACATACAAGATGAAACAGTGGTTAAGCTACTAATTCATGAAGTTTCCGCACTTCCAGGCCACCAACACAATCTCTTTGGAAAAGCACATGGTCTGTGTACATTGAGAAATTTAATCTTTTCATTTGTTAATTATAAAATATTGATTGACTGATTTCTAATAGTAGTTGGACACAATTTTCTCTCTTTATACAATTACTTAGCTACCCTTCTAATGAGCTTGATTACAACAAAGAAAATAAAGCAAAAATTTATTACATCAGGGTTATTAAAATATCTTGATATTTGTTTATCATGTGTATCGTAACTTTATTAGCAGATTCACATCTTTTGTTTTGCTGTATCTTGGTTGTTTAATCATGAATATATAAAATACAATTATATGCAATTTATGTGACATAACAATAACATTTTCTACTCCATGGCATTGTAAACAGAGTCAAAGGCTTTTTAAAAAGTATTTTCTTTTGTAATTCCAAAAAAATTAAATTGAGTTTTATTTAAGGATGCTCTTTAACCGCGGTGGTCCTTAGCACCCGATTCTGTACTGGGCATGAAAGACCGAAACTTTTGGTCAGAGGCGTATCAGGCTTGAGGTTCTTTTACGTGCCGCAAATCTACGACATGAGACCATCGGCTTTACTTCCGTTCCAAAGGAAACCATGCTAAGGATTTGTTTTTATGCCCGGAAAAATCCATCGCCCTCTGCTGGGTTTAAACCTGCAACCTCAGGAACTAGAAGCTAGCATGGTAACCACTACACGATGGAGGCTGACTGTAATTCCAAAGTGTTCATATTCTAGCACATAGGCTTTATACATTCTTTTTTAGTCTTTTGCATAAGTATGCATTCTCTTTTTTATTATTGTAATTAGTTTCTCATTATTAACTAGCTTTTGTGGAGAAAATATGATATATGTAATTATGTAAAATCTCACATTAACTGTATAAGGATTTAAAAATTGTTGAGTTTGAACACTTAAATGTGGAATAGTATTTTGCAGCTAGTGTTGTAAATTTAGTAGGCTATAAGATGGTGATAATTTGTGTCCATAGAAATTCAGGTAGCAATTTGCAAATATTATTCAGAACTTTGAAATTATTTTTGAATACTATAAATCCAAGATTCAAGTTACATTAACAAGCAATTTTGATGTAAAGCTTTTTGCAGCTTTAATACTGTAATTCATCCTTTAAAAACAGAAGGCAAGTATGTGAGGCTGCAAATAAATCTAAATCTATTTAGCAAAGTTGAAAGTGATAAACAATTAATTTGAAGATTGAGAAGCTAGCAACAGAGATGTATCATTTCGAACTACTGCCAACTAGCAGCCTTTGGAGGTTCATCAACCTGGCACCAGAGAACACCACTAACCATACACATCCCCCAGACAGTAACTGAAAAAAATCAGTTGAAAACAAGCTGACGAAGGATGCAAACCATTCTCACAAGATGTGTTCAAAGCAAGTATTTAGTGATGTAGTGCAACAACCTCCGACTCCCTTTATTTTAAATGATAAACAATTACTTCCACTACATTGAAGTAATGGGTGCAATGCTTAATTATCTCTAGAACCAAATGCCGTTTTAATAGCTTTAATACATACTCTAATAACACAATCATAAATTTGCTGTAAAACCATACTGATAGAATAAATGAACATCAGAATATACCATACTTTCCAAATTAATTTTTCCTTTTGCATACCAATGTCAATAAGGTCACTGCTGCAATTAAGAGCCTCAATAATAAAAAAGCATATGGTGAAGATCATTGCCAAAGATTCATAATTAAAAAATACAATTACACATTATTTAGGTGTCAACATATTTAATACATCTATCATTTAGTATTTCAAAATTTCCTGACTGTTTTTGGATAGTAAATTAAAGTTTTGTGTGGGTTTCTTTACACTTAACAAAGCATTTGACTTGCTCACACCAGATTGATTATTATTTAAATAACATTTATATGGTATTACAGGAATTGTTAATAAGGTATTTGCTTCATGTTTAAAAGATAAAAAACAAATAGTAGAACTAGAATTTATTTATTCCACCATTAAATTACATCAAATTAAATGCTCAGAAATGAAAAGTGTAAAATGTTAGTTCCCAAAGGTTCTGTTTTGGATTTTTCTTGTGTTTAATTTATATAAATGATACAACATGTAGTGTTGTGAACAAGAATGTTAAGCTCATAATCTTTGCAGATGACGCTAATATACTTGATACAGATATAATAATGATCATATTGTCCAGCTTTAAATAAAGGAAACCATTATGTCATGGTTTATACAGATTAATTATAAGCAAGGAAAAAAGAGCAGTTGCAATGAGATTTTGGCATAAAGCAAATAAAAGTATTTCTCCTCCGGATATCAATTTGGAAATTATTATCACAATTGCAGCACATACCAGATTTTTAGGCATCTGGATAAATTAAAATTTGGAATGGACTGTTAACATAGATAATTTGAATTAAAAATTAAGTTACCTTTGTTATGCAATATAAATATTTAAAAAATTATCAAATATGAGTTCAAGTAGCCTATTTTACTTATTTTCATACTCCTTTAAAGTATGGAATCATTTTTGGGGCAGCTCAAAAACGGCAGATAAGATATTTAAAAGACAAAAGGGTTATAAATATAATAGTGAATCAATCAAAGCTTGTGAGCTGTAGAGAGTACTTTAAGGAACTTAGAATTATATATATCATAAATAATTTTAAAACCCATTTTGTGATTCATTAGCATAACATAACAAGAAGCGCAAATCCATCAGTGATTAGTCATAATCAACATTTAAACATTCATTTACAAATAACATGCAAAAATGTATAATAAGCTTCGGCTTTTTATAAATGAGTTAAATAAAGGTAACATATTTAAAACAAATCTTAAGAATTTTTTAATTGTATAATGCTTTCCTTCCACAGGGTGGGTATGAAGTCCACCATCAAACCTCAAGGGGCAATTCCTGATTGGAAATGGAGTAGAAAAGTTCATATCACTTTGTGTACGAAATGCAGTTTCCACAGTAGATGATACTGAAGAATGACATCAAATAAAGAGCCCTGGCACACAGCACATGGCCTGAATCCCATCCATGTTACAGCAGATGTTCAACGTGGCATCCATGGAATGTAATGCACACATTCACACATTGCATCATGGATTGCCTTGCTCATTTGAATGTTCTGGGTTGTGTCCGAATATTGTTAAAGGCTACATGGACATGCTGTTGAAGGGTCTGAACATCAGGAAAAGACTCACCAAATAATGTTTTTTGGATGCCCCCTCATATAAAAATCCAGGGTAAGTCTGGTGAGTCATGGGATTTAGATTGTGCGGGTCTGAAACTGAAACAGCCTATTATATATTATGCTCTTGTAAAGCATTAACATCAAGGAGACATAAGATATTTGGGAAGCTTTTTATGGAACCAGAGGACTATTACCCCAACACACAATTGGGCAATGTTATCTGGTGAGGGACACAGGACTCGTGTTAGGGATAGCAATCATTCCAGGGTTAGTACAATAACCCTTTAGGCTGCAGTGCAACTGGAGATTTGGCAGATGGACCCTAGTCCACAATCATAAAAACAAAAAAAAATCTGGTGATCGAGCAGGCCATGCAATGGGCTCTCACGTCCTGTCCAACATCTGAGGATGATGACATTGAGATTTCAGTGAACATTAATGCAGAAGTTGGTTGGTACAGCATTGCCTGGAGTTTTTACCAGGGTTGTCCTCAAGATTATGGAGAATATGTTCTTCCATATCTTATGTATGTACAGTCTGTGGCCATCCAGAATGTCTGTCTGTCTAAAAGGACCATGCTCACACAAATGCCAAAAAATGGCTGTAAATGTTGTGTGATAAGGGTGGCCCTGTCTGACAGGGTACATGCCTCAGTACATCTGTGCTACCTTGACCGTTTTCACTTGCTTGGCCATACAGAAACACCATCTCGGCATGTACCTGGAATGAATACCAGAACACTGTGCTTCTACGTTCCTTATATAAACTATCTGCAACACAAAAAAAGCACACTGCAAGTTGTGAATGTCATCTACCATGGAAACTATGCACTTACGGACACAAGATGATATGGACTTTTGAGCTACATTTCTAGTCAGGAATCACCACCTGAAGTTTATCAGTGGACTTAAAACTCACCCTGTATGAAGAAATTTTAAAAAAAAATTTAATTGAATAGTGCTTCTTTTCTATAAAGAAATTGTTATAACAACAGTTGACCAAATATGTTTTACACATTTTTCCCTTTTTCTATTCTATAACTCTATGACATGTCCATTATCTTGCATAAGATGGAAAGAACAAATAAAGGAACAATATTATGTATAACAACATTAGTATGAAAGCAAACCCATATGGTGCAAAAGGCAAAGCATTGGAAGAGGCATTGACTGACTACCCTTCCAGAACTTTTGCCATCTCCTATCTGGTAAGTTCTTAAACATTGGATTTATGTGCTTCTCTAACAAAAGGGGCTATAAAAAGGCAGCACAAAATAAGTATTAGTTACTTATGAGATAGTTACAAGTGAATTATGAGCAATTTGTAGAGAGCTGTAAAGCAAAGCTTGTGACGCATTATGCATAATAAATAAAGTTTATTATGAGTTAACTGGTGTTCTTATTTGTCACAGTATAGATATCACTCAAGGAATTTTGGATGTTTCCCTGGACATAATTTTCTCCCTTATGTACGTATATAATTTTTTTTCTTCAGTATACACTGGTAATGTAGCTGATTACAACATACAATGCAGCAAAGCGTACTTAAATAGGTTTATTACGTTTTGGCATGCAGAAACTTCAGTGCATGCACCTACAGAACTATAATAAAGTTAATTCAGAGGTTTGGATAGTGTTTCATTTCACACACGTCTGCAGTATTTGATAAATGAAAATTCATGAAATAAGTGTAAGTCACAATTCCTATCATCATAAACAGGATTGAATGCTACATTTTAAGCTTTGTCTTCTGTTTCCTTAAGTGTTACATTATGACAATCTATGAATATTGCTTGGAAGAAAATGTAACTGGCTTCTATCTTTACAAGCAGCAATCTCTGTGGAATAACAGCAGCCAACCAGCTTTTGTTTCCACACACATTCTCTGCAGAATTAACTATTTTCTACTCCATGGCATTCTCAATGAAAGATTTGTAAATCCTTTTTAGTCTATAATTTATAAACTAAAATTACAAGGCGTTCTATAGCTCACAGAATTTATAGCAGAAAGACTGGGGCTTTTCAATAATGAAAGTGCTAAAAAACTGGTGGAGTGGCTTTTGAGATTACCCTACATACGAGGGCAGTCCCAGAAGTACCCAAATTGACATACATATAGCGGTTGTTGTTTCAAACAAATGACTATGGTAGAAAGTATTACCCTTATAAAGCTTAAGTTTGAGTGATACTACATTGTTTAGTAATTGTTTGGCAGCCATTAATAGTGAACTCTCTCAGTGAATTTGCAAACATGGATAAAACTGGCCATCGTTATGTGATACAATACTTTCATTTGAAAGGTCTTAGTCCAACTAATATTAAAGCTCAGCTAAATTATACTCTGGGGGAGTCTGCTCCTTTGTTTACAACAGTAAAATATTGGATGGCAGAGTTTAAGCAAGGCTGTATGAGTTGCCAAGATGAACATTGCAGTGGTCGGCCAAATAATGTAACCATGCCAGAAATTGTGAAGATAATCCACAAAATGGTATTGGATGACCATCGACTGAAAGTGTGCGAGCATCGTAGGCATTTCAAAAAATGCTGTACATTGGACACTAACTGAAAATTTGGACATGAGAAAGCTGTGCGCAAGATAAGTGCTGCATTTGCTCACAATGGAACAAAAGCAACATTGTGAGGATGTTTCAGTCGAGTGTTTGACGATGTTTTGCTGCAATAAACCGAGTTTTTTGCATCAATTCATAACCATGGATGAAAGATGGGTCCAACACTTCACACCTGAGATGAAGGAACAGTCAAAACAGTGGATTGAAAGGGGAGAATCGGCTTCAAATAAGGTGAAAACAGTTCCATCTGCAGTCAAGGTCATGGCGTCAGTTTTTGCGATGCGCGTGGGATAATTTTCATTGATTATCTTCAAAAAGGAAAGTCAATCTATAGCGAGTATTATGCAAATCTATTGCAGCATTTGAATGATGAAATAAATAAAAAACGGCCACATTTAGCAAAAAAGAAAGTTCTTTTTCATCCAGACAAATCGCCATGGCCAAAATCAATTTGTTTTTTTTGTTTTGTTTAAGGGAGTTCAACTGCTAGGTCATTAGCGGACCAAAATCAATGAGTCAAAGTTAAAATTGCTTCCTCATGCACCCTATTTACTAGACTTAGCCCCCTCTGATTATTTTCTGTTTCCAAAGTTGAAGAAATGGCTTGGTGGTAAAAGATTTGCCATTAACGAGGAGGTGGAGCTTGCAGTTGACGGCTATTTTGCAGAACTCGACGGTTCTCACTATAAACAGGGTATCAAAGCTATTGAACATTGGTGGGAAAAGTGTATTGAGCTGAAAGGAGACTATGTAGAGAATGTTTTTCTAAAAAATTTTGTGTTTTCCTTGTTAAGTCAGGTACTTCTGGAACAACCCTCATACATATGTACGAACACAACACATACGTTATACACATACATGCATACACACAAGTTTCTCTCTTTATAATACTAGTATAGATAAATGTAGCATAAGAATCAAAGGTTACTTACTGAAACACCTGCCAAAAGTCAAGTCTTACCTTGGTGAATTTATTGAAGTAAAGTCCCCATCCTGCAACAGAGTAATGCAAATGTACAGTTTCACACAATCATCTATACAGCATTAGTTAAATGTCCTGCATCACATAGTTATCTTTAAAGTACCAGGTTTGTTTTATTTTTAAACTGATAACAGTATTAGGAGTTATGCAGAAACAAAGATTTGACAAGAAACCCTAGCAACGAAAAAAGTATTTAGATCTTGATAAATAATTTGATTTAAAGAACAGAGAACTGGCAACAGGAATGTACAACAAAGGTAAATCAAATCTATAACTGAGATAGCCCAATATTAAGGAAAATTTCTTATGATACATTGACATGACTTTCTCTACCAATAACAAATTCACTTATGTTAGAATTCATGCACAGTTAAGCCCTATTCATAGTGAAAAGTACACATAGATGCAGCTTAAATGCAAGTTTTTACATGCATGTTATTTAATGAAAACATTCATACCATCATTACCATGCTACCTCTAGTTCTCAAGGTCGTGGGTTCAAGCCCGAAGAAAGGCAATGGATTATTTTGGGCGTAAAAATCCTTAGCATGGCTTCCTTCAGAAGGGGAGGGAAGTAAAGCCAGTAGTGTGACATAGATTTATGGCACATAAAAGAACTTTAAACCTGATAAAGAAGACTGAGCAAAATTTCTGGTCTTTCACATCCAATATAGAATAGAATGCTAAGGACCATAGCAGTTAAAGAGCATCTATAATTAAAAGTCCATTTCTTTTATTTCTATTCACATAGTCACATAGGACTGCATACATAGAGGAAGAATCCTGCATTTCTTCCAGAGGTGTGCTGCAGGGGACTCACATGAGCCCCTTATTAAATATTTCTATTAGTTCTGAGCCCCTTGTTAAATTGCTTGTAAGCAGAAATCAATAAAATGGATAGTCTTTTATAATTTAAAAATATCATAGTTTACATTCAGCTAAAGTGATTGTTTGAAAATATTACAATTTAATGACATTTGAACTGATTACTGGCAACTTTCTAAGGAATCATTAAGTTTTGGTTATCTTCATTGTCAAGGAGTGGCAACCACTAAACAGTAAAATTGAATCACCTAGGCATACGCTGTGACATCTTATGGTATAGTAAAAAGTCTTGAATATTGTGATTGCTAATTTTGTTAATGTTTAATACAGGCCTTGTACTTTTTCTATCACAATGGGTGAGGAAATGACAGATACATCACAAGAACACTTCAGACTCATCCTTAGAAACAAACTGTTCACAGGAAGCAAAGAAATAACAGTTTAGACAGGTAACAATCTGTTTACTATTATTTGTTTAGTTCACTGTTGCTCCTCTTTGGTTGGCAGCACTGCAATAAGCAAGGCAGGAGTTCCCTCTGACACCCTTGTCTTGTTAAAAGAAAGATCAAGAAAAGTTTTGCATATAGGATGTAGTGTTGCATAGTCATTATTAATGCCAGTAATAATTTTTATGTCTTAATTACAACATAGGTTTTTTTCTCACTTGTTAGGTAAAATGAAACATTATAATTGTAATGCAGAGAGGCAAAGTTTGTTAATGTGCTTTTTTAAGAGAAAAACCACAAATGAAACCAATGCAGGTGATTGTAAAAATGTAACAGTTACCAATACATCTATTAGTGAATTAAATTTGAAAAACACGACAAACATGGTTTTGGAAAATCTCTTACGTGATGAAACATCGCACGTATCAAGTTCTGGTTCTGAAGTAGAACCAAGTACAGAGATTCAAAATCTTGAAAGAGGAGTTTGTTGCTCAGATAGTAAATTTGAACATTTCAAGAATCAATATGAATGATTCATCAAAATTCATAGGCTTTCATGACAGGTGTCAATATTAAATCAAGTATTATCTGCGCTTGTGGGCCGTGGTCTACTGGGCTCCTTCTCCTTCTTCCCAGATGTTTCGTCTGCGACTATCGCAGACAGTATAAATACTGCAGTCCAGAGTGCATCAAGAAATCGCTGTCGAAACTTTTGCCAGAACACTTCGACCTATCCACTGCCACTGAAGATGTCTGCCGTAGTCACAGATGAAACATCTGGGAAGGAGTCTAGCAGACCACGGCCCACAAGCCTGGATAATAGTTTATTTAATACAAATGATTGGTCAACAAAATTAAAACATGGGATGTAACATATGTTATGATGTAGCAAGCATGGGATTACAAAGGGACAAACATGCCCATTTATCTTGTGAATGGGTAAACTCCATAGTAACTGTTAATGGAAAAACAAACAGACATGGCAGGCATCTCTTAAAAAAAAAATTAAGCAGCCTGCATTGTCAACATCACAATTAACAATGATCAAGATAATTAAACAATAAAATAAGAAAATTTTATACCATCGGTTGACAATATTAATAGTAAATTAATAGATACCACAATTAAAATTTTCAACATAGTTCGCTCTCTTGCAAAGAAAAACCGACCAATGTCCGATATCAATGTAAGAGAAAAATGACGACATACGTCACTGTCCAGAATCATGACTTTCAGCTACTCATATTATTGAGCATGTTTCTGAAAGATAAGAAAAATGTTATTCAACATCATTAAAGCTAATGCAAGTTTCCATAAAAATAGATGAGGCATCAATCTTTGCCAAACATAGTGTACTTATTGTTTATTTACAATGTGCTATTGAACCCGAACCTGTAAATATAAAATATGTCAAACAATTTTCTACATAAAGAGTTGTTTGGGGTGGAAGGATTTTGTCGAAAACCTTCCTGTTGCAACCTCAGAAGATCTGAACGTAAACAGAGAGTATGATATTTATCAGGTTTTTGTTTCTGAGCTACCACGTTCTCTCTCTAAGATGTGCATACATACACAGACCTTTTTGTTCCGTCTATTCTTAAAAGTACTTCTTTTGGGTTCAGTGAAACTCAGAAGATGTAGTTGCAGTGAAATCTCAAAACTGGATTTTTGGGTGGGATACATTACTTCTTCTACTAACCATACACATATTGTAGAGTAAGTAAAAATGCCTGAGATGTGTAGGAAGACAGCTGCAAGCAATAAATTGGGTTTTTAGACTCCAGTAACCTGGTTGTTGACATGTACTGGGCTTATAAAGAAGTGTCTTAGAGTTCATAGATTGTATCCTACAAATTGTGAGCAGATTATTAATAACTAGCTGGCTTATCTAAATTCACACAGCTAAGTTTTTAAATTGGAATGATGAACTGATTTCATTTACTTCCCCCATTCTTTATAATATTATTGTGCAGTGTCTAAAAGATTTTTATGGCAAATCCTCCTCCCCTTTTCCCTTAAAATTGTAATTTCATACAGCCTTGGCCATTCCTAATAAGGGATAAACTATTACCTGATATTCATGCAATTAGATGTGAAACATGGTGGAACATTTGGCTTCCTTAATCTTCACCCCCTAAGTTTCAGAAATGCTGCACAGCATAAAATTACCCTTTATTGTGGAATAATCATGGGTTACAATGGTCTAGTAAGCTTCTGGGTAATCATAGCATGTGGAATTTTAAACCTTCTTCTCTTTGGTCCCATAGTTATTTAGTAACCTAACAGCTACCAGTTTTCGCATAATACAAAAACCTTTCACATACAACACAACTGAGGTGAAGCTGGTAAACATGAAAATTCTACATTCCCAGGTCACCAAGTTAAGCAACCTTTGTGAAAAGACACGGTCTGCAAAAACCAAGAAAAATGATCTTTGCTGTTGTTAATTATAAAATATCAACTCACTGATTTCCAATGTTAGCTGGATACTTCTCTCTTTTAACAATTATTTGACATACCTTGCTAATAAACTTGATTAAAATATATAAACAAAATAAAACAACACTTTCTTACATAAGGGTTATTTCAATATTTTCAGATTGGTATCTTACCATTATAAATAGATTCTATTCTGTTTTGTTGTGTCCTAGCTTTAAATACAAGGTGTGATCAAAAAGTTTCTGGAATGACGTCATAAATACTACACAACAGTTTGTTTTGTGTCATCTACACTGTTACCCTCGAAGTAGTCTCCTTGGGAGTTGATACACTTGTCCCAGTGCTTCTGCCACTGCTGGAAGCACCTCTGGAAGTCCTCTTCTTTCAACATGTTCACAGCCTTCTGTGATTCATGATGGATGACATCAATGTCCTCAAAACGGTGTCCTCAGAGCCGCATTTTAAGTCGCGAGAAAAGAAAAAAGTCTGCTGGTGCCAAATCTGGAGAATATGCGGGATGGGGAACAGTATTTATCCTATTTTTATCCAAACATTGGCGAACAGAAATAGCTTTGTGCGCGGGCGCATTGTCATGATGCAGGAACCAGTCACCACTCCTCCATTTCTCCGGCTATTTCCGTCGCACATTCTCCCTTAATCTTTGCAGCACTTGTTTGTAGAACACTTATTCACTGTTTGACACTTTAGCACAAATTCCTTATGTGCAATGCCTTTAATGTCAAAAAACACAATTATCATTGACTTCACTTTGGATTGAACTTGTCTGGCCTTTTTGGGCATGGAGATGAAGGACTCTTCCATTGTGAAGAATGTTGCTTCCTTTCTGGATCATACCCATAAATCTATGTTTCATCACCAGTAATAATTTTTCCCATAAACTGTGGGTCATTTTGTAGCTGTTCTTTAAGATCTGTGTAGGAATCACACAGTTTTCCTTATGGTCATTTGAAAGCAGGCAGGGCACGAACTTGGCGGCAATTCTTCTCATGTCCAAATTGTCTTTCAAAATGCTTTGAACACTTCCAAAGGAGAGTCCTAATGAGTCAGAAAGTTCTCTTATTGTAATGCGCCTATCATTTAAGACCTTTTCCCTCACCTGATTGATATTTTCATCAGTTGTGGTGGAACAGGGTCGCCCCAAACAATCTGCATCTTTAACTGATGAGATACCGCTTTTAAATTCTGAAAACCACTCAAATGCTCAAAGTTTGCCAATAAATTCCAACCCATAAGCTGTTCTTAACATTTCATAGGTTTCTGTTGCAGTTTTACTGAGTTTAAAGCAAAATTTGATGTTTGTTTTTTGTTCTTTGTAATTTGACATTTTTGCTATGCCGAAAAATTGCAGCACATGCAAAACACGTGTTCACTTCAGAGCATCTACCTTGTCACTGCATGGTCACAGAAAGTCAGATGACCTCTTATTTTTATTGGGAAGGAACGCTGCATGTACATTCTCGGTAAGAATTAAAGAAATCTTAGTATCAGCATTGTTGTGAAGCCATTCCGGAAACTTTTTGATCACACCTCGTAATGTCCATCTATGTATAGTGCTTGGAATTAAAATTTGCCTCTTTTGTCTTATTTTAGATGCATTTTCTGTGGAATAACAACTATTTTCTACTCCATGGGAAACATAATGAAAATCAAAGCATTCTTCGCATTTATGATCTTTTATAGCTCCAATGTGTTTATGACCTAGTACATAAGCATCATAAATCTGTTTTGGTCTTTTAGTAACCTATGAATTGGAATGAGGTGTTTTAAAAGGCCATTCAATTTTGAAAAAAATTATCAAAATTAGTTCAGTGGTTTTTTGGGACACACACACAAATTTTCTCTCTTTATATTATTAGTGGTGATAAACTAAAGAAACAATAAATCCAAATGGGTTTTCAGATAGTTTTGTCCACAACCCAGTTTTATCTGTATATATTCTATAGAACAGTCTATTCCAATTATATCAAAGAGGTTTGAGATAAGTGGACTGTAAAAGTGACAATGTTCAATTTTCTTCTAAGTATTCAAATTCTCACAAATAATAATATATACCATTCATTATAAACAATTGAGTGTGTGTTACAAAAATTTTTGATAAATCTTTAACCAATAAGCATGTTTGTCCTGGAAGACATACATCATAAAACTTTTCTAATCATTTTCATTTTATTTACAACTCATTTGGTATTTTTCAAGTAGGAGGTAAGTATAAGTGATCATCAGATGCTACACTATCACAATATCAGTATTTCTGGTTTGATTTCAACAAAACATCCCTCAAGTATCTTATAATTTTCAAGAACTATTACACCTTTATCTCCAACATTT
This sequence comes from Deroplatys truncata, assembly GCA_030765065.1. Taxonomy (NCBI): domain Eukaryota; kingdom Metazoa; phylum Arthropoda; class Insecta; order Mantodea; family Mantidae; genus Deroplatys; species Deroplatys truncata. The sequence goes on along the minus strand of CM060989.1, from coordinate 88,685,027 downwards.
TTAAATACACCATCTGGCACATACTGTACACATTCATAAAACTACTTGTTACATTTATTCATTTTTTATTACATAATTCAAATACTTTATCAAGTGCATAATAAACAAAAATTCTAACTGCAGTAGATTTTAACAAAACTTACCTTAATGTCTTCACAAACAGATGAAGTGTTTGTTTCCAGCCACCAAGGTTCTTCTTTAATTTCTACTTCGTTATCCATTTGATGATCATTGTATTTCTTAACCTTCATTACAGGATCCTCTGGAAGAAATTCTCTCTCATTGTGTGAACCAAAGTCTGGAACCCAAGTCTGCTCCTCAGTTTCTGTTTTCATATCTATCTGGTAGTTGTTGCCACATGTAACAGTTTCAGACTTAATCTGCTTTATGAAATATTCGGTAAAACATTGTCTCTCTTTCTCTGAACAAAAGTCTGGAAAAGGAGCATCTGATTTAAAATCTGTTTTGACTGTCACATCACAACCATTGTCCAAAAGCACATCATCACTGACTGAGTTCATTGTAACATTCTTGGTAGAGAACTTTGTGTCATTCTGTAAGTCTAAGTCTTCTGAAAGAGGATCCTCTTCTTTGATTTTCATTTTGGTATCCATTTCAGAACTGTTGCGGCATATGGTGGTGCTAAGTCTGTAGGGAAACAAACACATCATGAACATGAGAAAAATAGCAAGCAAAGTGTAGAATACCTGTATAGTCACGAGGCAGGACTCCTGAACATAGTTGGTGGTATGTGTCTGTAATGCCCAACTTCCTACTATCCTCTTTAAAGCATTAGCTCAACTCGCATATTTTCTAACACGATACACTTAATAACTGCATATAGTTGTTCAACTTACTGCCCCACCTCCACTATCCCTCCGCAGTCATTGGTTATCTCAAATGTCTTCTAAAACCATACACCCATTAACTATATGGTGATGAGACAGGACTACTGTGCCCGTTACTGTCCTACCTTCATTTCCTTCTCTGCAGTCATTGGCTCATTTTACATATCTTCTAACAGCACACACTCAATAACTGTCTTATGTAACAATAAATATAAAATTATGATCAAATTGAGTTTTATTTATGGACGCTCTGCAACTACTATGGTCCTTAGCATCCCATTCCATTTTGGGCATGAAAGACTGGAACTTTTGTTCACAGGCCTCTATCAGACTTGAGCTTCTTCTATGTGCTATAAATTTATGGCACAGGAAGCCATGCTAAGGATTTTTATGCCCAAAATGAATCCATCACCCTCTGCTGGGTTTAAACCCATGACCTCGGGAACCAGAGGCTAGCGTAGTACCCCTAGACCACAGAGGATGACAAACAGAAAAATAAAAAAACAAACAAACAAAAATTATGATCAACTTCATGTTAATCCAGATAAACATTTGTTCAAATCATTGCATTACAAGTTTCATTATAGGTACAAGACAGATAGAGAGAGAGAAATCATAGTGAAATATTTAAAAATCTTATGTGATACATACACAGTAATTTTTTCATGATCTATCACTTATTTTTATGTAACTTTCATGAACTACTCTTGCAAAAGCTTACTACTTTCTCTAGTACTTAACTACAGTAAGTAGAGGAAGTATTGCATTCCACCCAAAAATTTGATACAGAAATATAACTGTAAATACAAGTTATGAGGACCCCTGAATTAAAAAATTACATTTTGCATGTGTGTGCACCTGTATGTGCATGGGTAAATCAAAATAAAAAAGTTGGATGAATACCAAACTTGGTATTTAGTTTGCAATCATTCAGGGATGTGGCACAAACATTTTAAAAAACATCCTTCCACCCCAAACTAAACTTCATATGGAAAAATTCATATTATTTTTTATTTTCTCCAAAACGCTCTAAAATTTGCAATAAACTACCGCTGCTATATGAAAACAAAATATATATATTGAATTCTTTTGGTAATAGCCTGTGAAGTTGCCTTCATTTTTAATGACTTCTGTGTAATTGGTAAACCATAAGAGATAGAAAAATCTAAATACACAAACAAATTTAAGCTCATTAAAGGACACAGTTTTTGTCAAATAATTTTTCTTATGGCATTAGTGCATTCTGAGGTATCCCTTTTAATGCTTGGAATTTTCAAATACTTATACATTTTTGCTTTCTATACATGCTTGAGGTTCCCAAAATAAAAAAAAAGAAGCATTTTTAGAAAAATATGGGTATAAACAGCATAACTGAAAAGGATAAAGTTGGTATATAAGTTCAGCATTTTCACCTTCCAAGATATGACCTTAAGATTTTCAAGAAAATCCCCCATTGTAAACTATTCTTTACTAGATAAAAATGCTTTCCCTAAAAAATTTCACTAATGATTTTTATTAAAATATTGTGGGTTTAAGATATTTGCATGACTAATTAAATGTATATCCTGAAGTTTCTGGAAATGGCTTGTGAAGTACTCTTTGTTCTGAATTACTTTTATATAATAAAATACTAAACCATGATAGACAAAATCTTACTACACAAAAATATAGATCTCCCTGAAAAACACAATTCATTTCAAATTGCTTTATCTGTAGCATCGAGCGTATCCTAAATACCCATTATTGGAGAAACTTTCGAACTCATGTCACATGAAATATTCTAAGTCAAAGGTGCACCGATGACCATGTACAATCAAACTGAAATGACAGATGACAATTATCTGTAATGCATTTCTTATTGCAGGCAACATGCATGACATATGCAACAATCATAGCCAATTTCTGCAAAATTTCTCCTTAAATCTGCACAATAATAGAAGTAATTAGCAGCAACCCACCTCCGTGGTGTGGAGGTAGCATGTGTGCCTCACATTCCATAAGTCCAGAATTCAAATCTTAATTAGGATAAGTTACAAAGATAAGATCTTTCTGAGGCTTTTCCCATATCCTGAAGAGATTAATATTGAGTAACTTTAAACTCTATGGATCCCAGTATCATTTAAGCCATTTCATTCATTTATCATGAAATGACCTACCGAGTTAAAGGATGTTATATATAAAAAAAAAGATTAGTAGCTGCTCAATTTTGGAACATCCTGACTATACTTGTCTGTGTGCAAAAGAACATAGTTTGAGAGGGCAAAATTATTACTTGATCAAATCCTATTTTCAAGCACTACTTTGCATACAAGGAGATCAATGTGTGACCTCAACAACAGTATCTGACTGGTTTGATTACTGTTGCAAAGTATGCATGAGCTCCAATGACAAAGTACAGCACAAAATTAGCTAGTCAGTGTAATTTAGCAACTAAAAAGGATTGTTGGCTGCATTGTTTTATGTGAAGCAAGAAGGATAATTTTGCTACTCTGCATTCTTCATATGCAGTAAGCAAATAAATAATTATAAACTCTAAGTTATGTTAAGAAAGGTTCTCCAGCATTAAATTATACTAACAATAATTATAAATACATATTAGACCAAAATGTGCTTAGAAAAAAGTATGCCATTCACACTGGACTTAAAATTGAGTTTTATCTATGGACGCTCTTTAGCTGCTGTGGTCCTCAGTGTCCCATTCTATATTGGGGTGAAGGACCGATAATTTTACCCAGAGGTCTCTTTATCAGGCTTGAGGTTCTTTTATGTGCTGTAAACCTACAACACAGGACCACTGGCTTTATTTCCCTTCCAAAGGAAGCATCGCCCTCCACTGGTTTGAGCTGGCAACCTCGAGAACTAGAGACTAGCATGGTAGCCATTACACCACGGAGGACATCATCACATGTTGGAATGCTCAGCCCTGTTATTAATAAATGGTTTGAAATTTTCAGTCCTTTGTCATTTTTTTAAAGTGCTGCAATTATTTACTTGTTTCTTGCAAAGTCATGCAAAAACTATGAAATTTCAAATATAGCATATATAGACATATGACTATCAATTCTGCTTTTTGTATCCCTCTTATACCTACAACAAAATGTGTAATGAAACTATTTCTGCAAAGATTTAATTCAATTAACATAAAGCAGACAGAAAATTCAGCTTTCTTAGAAAACGTTTGTAGCAGCTATATAAAAATTAAACAATAATGGATAGAGAAATTCATGTGAAAATAACAAGATTTTTTGTAAAGTCATAATAAATCACTTTTTGATATGCTAATATGAAATCATCCTTGGACCCTATGGTTTTCTTTGAATAAAATAAATGAAATAATCATCACACAATTTTACAGCCTCAACAAGCAACCTTATAACCTCATTTTCACTAGAGGATTTTGTAAACAAAAGATTAACGGCTGGTTCACAACTACCCGGTAATGGTAACCAGAACGGAAACGAGAACGGGAAGCAAGAAATTTTGATTCACAACAGCCCGGTAACAAGAACAGGAATGCACATCAATCACAAAGTGAAAGTCGATTTTGCGCATTGGGATTTCATTTGTTTTTAACTGACCAATGACATTTTTTCACCTACTTCCAATTTAGCCAAGCCAATGTCAAAATTCGATAGAGTAAACATTATCTAAATGCATATTCATTACATTTCCGATCCCTCTACTTATGCCAAACTTTCATTCCTTTATTTAATGGCATACATTAAAATTGTTTATTCTTTTTTCATTTCCACCGTATTTAGCTGTTCTTTGTAGCTTTTGCCATCTTTTTAGATAATAGCCAGTTTTGAGTGGCATATAAACAAACTACAAATGATCCCTTCACCAGAGGAACCAACGTTGATTAGATTTGAGGGTGTCGGGATGAGGTTAGGAAGCACATTTACTACTAATTCCCTCCAGTTTCATGTTTCCAGCTTGCAACTATAGAGAGCACTAGTGGCTGTTTCATGTCACGGCCGCTTAGAATAACCTCTAGAGTAAAGAGTGTAATATGCACAATAGGGATCTAATATGCCGTGCCTGGGAACGAGAACGAGAAATTTAAAAGTTGGGCAACTCTTCTTCCCGTTCCCCGGGCCCGGTAAGGCTTCCCGTCGGTTGTGGACACTCCCATTTGAATACATGTATTTCAACTTTCCTGTTACCGTTCTCGTTGGTTGTGAACCAGCCTTAACATTAATGAAACTAACTGCTTATTTTCTGTAACGTGTGTTAATTGGTGCAATCATGTTTTTTACATACTACAATTCATTCCTAAATTCCTACTTACCTTGAAAGCAATGTGTGATTGAATTCAGAAAGGTTCATAGTGTTTCCTTCCAAAGTCAACAACCAACAACATCAATAGCAGGGTCTCCATTTTAAGCCTGGTAAAAACATTTACCACTCTAAAAAAGCTTATCAACAAATAACTTATAAAACTACAAAAATATGACATATAGGACACTTTTTCTTTAAGGGTAGTGTAATTAAGACTTTTAGTAAGTTAGGATGAATTTCATTACTAAATTAAATAATTAGCTTCTGTTTGCATACAATGGCCCTTTATTACATGGTACGGGACTGATTAAATAGCCATTTGTGGCTTTAACATTTTTTATATTAAAAAGCATATGTAGTATCAAAGTACAAATTGTAACGAACAAAAAAAAAAAAAAAAAACTGAAATGTTCATATTACGAGGGTCGGAAGATAAGTCCCGGGCCTCTCAATGAAAACAACATTTAAATTTTTTTTTAATTTCTCAACATAATCTCCAGAACGGTTAATACATTTGTCATACCAGTGTTGTAATTTAATTAAACCATCTCTGTAGCGCGATTTGTCAAGGTCCTCAAAATAGCTGTTTACCACATCAATGGCCTCCTCGTTGCTGTGAAATCTTTGTCCTCCAAGAAATGTTTTGAGATTAGGGAACAGGTGGTAGTCACTGGGTGCTGGATCTGGTGAATAGGGTGGATGTTCAAGCAATTCAAACTTTAATTCACAAATTTTCCCCATTGCAATGACTGAACGATGGGCCGGAGCATTGTCGTGATGAAACAAGATTATTTTTTTTTTTGGCCAAATGAGGTCTTTGTCTTTTTACCTCATCACTCAAACATTGCAGTAAGCTTGTGTAGTAGTCACCAGTGATACTTTTACCCTTTTCCAAGTAATCAATAAAAATAATTCCATGTGCATATCAGAAAACACTCGCATAACCTTGTTAGCTGACAAAATTGACTTTGCCTTTATTGGAGTTGGTTTACCTGGCGCAATCCACTGTTTTGACTGTGATTTACTTTCTAGAGTGTAGTGATTCATGCATGGTAATAAGCCATCCCAAAAATGCATTGGGATTTTTACGGTAGAGCTCCACATTCTTAACAGAAACAGTTTTTCTGTGCAACTTTTGATCAGTTGTCAACAAACGCTGCACCCACCTCGCACACACCTTAAGAAAGCCCAAAACATTACTTAAGATATTACCTGTATGTTCTTTTGATAAGTTTACATCCTCTGCTATCTCAAAAAACTTGGTCTTCCAGTACTAAACAAATTTTTTTAATCATCTCTGGAGTTGTGACTTCCACAGGGCGTTCCAAAGCGAGGCTGATCACTAGTGCTTGTACGTCCTATTTTAGACTCTACAACCCACCTTTTAATCACTGAATATGAAGGGGCAGAGTCTTTCAATGTACTGTCCATTTCCTCCTTGATTTCTTTAGGCATTAAGGCTTTCTAATGGAAGTATTTAATCACTGCTGGTTTTTCCAAATCCTCCATTTTCGTGAAAAATATAAAGTTGTCTTGTTTAAAATGCTGTCATTCAAAACCTAAACAAGTTATTGACCTGTAACTATGGATACAAGCTAGTCTAGAGTAAAACTATATGATGCTACTGTCTAACTGGCCTAGTGGCGCCATCTCTGTGAGGCCTGGGATTTATCAGCCAACCCTCATATTTATCAATTTCAGATACATTAACTTAATGCCTTACCCAACATTTCTTGCATATGTAGAGTATATCCTAAGTAAAATTTGCTTTAAAGATTATGTTAGATTTGTTCATCTTTCATTTTATGGTATTACTTCAGCTGTGTTTTTTCACACACAATCATTGCACATTTATGTTTGTTATACCCTTGTTTATGCCTATTTACATTTATTTCTCCATAAAAAAAATGCCTATTATTTATTTTAGCATGTATTCACAACATGTGGCATCCATTGCTTTTGAGTTTGTTCCCTTATTTAAAATGCACATTACAACAAATGCATATATTTGTGTTCCACGCTTGCTTAGTGTCTAGTGGTGTGAAGGGGAGACAGTTGCGTAGTTGCACCTAAAAATGAAATGTTTCGTCATTTTCATAATTATGAACCTAGGACATTGAAAGTTGGCACAATCATTTAAAACATATGCATTTCTTTTGTGTAATTTTTTAGAATATTTTGATTACCAAGTTTCATGCTTGTACTTCCAACATTTTAAAAAATAAATATGTACCAGTTTTTCTAAACTCTTACAAAAACATTACACTTGAAACCTTGCATGTGTATTATGCATATATAGAGTAGCACTCCCCTACAGTTAGCTATTTTAATTTAGCTGATTTTTATTTTAAAAAATTACTGTGTATGAAGTGAATATTAACATTTTTTTTTGTAACTCTTTAAATGTATAAAACTCATAAAATATTTTATTTTGAAATTTCGTTTACAGCGAATTAAAGATATCAGCATTCTAAAACTGTGTGCTAAGTTCCATGTCTGTACTCACAATACTTTTTAATAAAAAGGTGGAACAACATTGAAAATGTATGTTTTAAAAAAACCTAGTTTAAAGATTGTAATATAGCTATTTCACATGCCTAACCTCACAAGATGAATCCAATGCTCCCCACATCCATGGTCAGCATTCTCCTCCCTCAACCTCTGCATCTTTTCTATTTAAATTTGTCCTTTGCCAGGCTTGTTTTCTGAAATTTTCCATTCCATTCTCAGCTGACTGAATTCGACATTGGTCAATTTCTTGAAGAACTGTTTCCCAAAACACTTCTGGACTATAGCCAAGTTGTTTCATTATCTTGATTCTGTCAATATTACCATTGTTATATACAAAAATAGCATCATATGTTGCTTTTCTGACAATAGTTGCAGACACAAATATAGTCTTGGGGCGCCATTTCCATATAAAATTGTCCAAAATTTCATAACTGATGATGATGATGATGATGAGATGGGGTTTAAGGGCGCTAAACATTGAAGGTCATTAGTGCCATTACAAAGTATAACATTTAAAATGCAAAAACTAAAAAACAGTACACAAACCTGCTTAGTCTAAAACACTAAAAAACATGGAAACAAATTCTAAAACTACCACACTAAAAACATGGCAAATAAAACAATAAAAGACTAAAATGTGTCAGGAACTGTAGAAGTCAAGGGTCCAGAGCGCCATATTTCCCCAGGGGAGAAGAGCCCCCATTAAAACTGGCAATATAAAATCACAAAACTAAAAGATGCTCAGTGCATGAAATGCGCAGACTAAAGCCACTGTCAATAATAAAACATAAAAGACAATCTACAGCATGCGCGTCATCTGCCAAAACATTAGCTATACCAACAGGAAGAGACACACGAACGCGCAATGGAGCTAAAACCTGACACTTTGTTAAAATATGATGCACCAATAAGGGTGCCGCACACTGCTCACAAAGTGGTCCAGGGTCACCACTAAGCAAGTGGCTATGACTAAAAAGGCAATGTCCGATACGAAGGCGTGTTAAAATTCTCTCTTCCCGACAAGAAGCACGGGAAGAGGTAGCCCAGACAACTGGGAGAGGTTTAACCTCCTGCAACTTGTTCCCCATAAGGGCCGTCCACTCATCATGCCAACGTGAGAGGATACAGGAACGTAAAAGGACACACAGATCAGTGGAGGGAACAATAGAAGTAAAACATCTAAGTGAGAAAATTGCTGATTTGGCAGAGGCATCCGCAGACTTGTTGCCAGAGATGCCCACATGACCCGGAATCCACTCAAAGGAGATGCTGATGCCAAAAATTGAAATTGAGTTTTATTTATGGACGCTCTTTAACTAATATAGTCTTTAACATCCCATTCTATATTGGGCGTGAAAGACCGATAATTTTGCTCAGAGGCCTCTTTATCAGGCTTGAGATTGTTTTACGTGCCGTAAATCTACGACACGGACCACCGGCTTTACTTCCCTTCCAAAGGAAGCCATGCTAAGGATTTTTACGACCGAAAAAAGCCATCGCCCTCTGCCGGGTTTGAATCCATGACCTTGGGAACTAGAGGCTAGCATGGTCCACTAGTCCATGGAGGACCACGCGCTGATGCCAGAAGCACCAAGCGAGTGGAAGAGATCATGTATGCACTTGACGAGTGGGTGATAATTGTACAGCACGTTAATACTCTGAAGGGTGCTCAGAGAGCCTGTGCAAAGAACACAGTGAGGTAAGTCATGTCACTGGATATATATAAGTGACTGATAAATACTAAAATGTTTGGCGGTAAAAATCGAACATTGCCACGGTAAATGAAAGGTAAAACTATGTTCACCAAAAACAAAGGCACACCCTACTTCATCAGTCTTAGACCCATCAGTATATATAAAATGAAAGTCCCCGAATTGCGCCTGGAGTTCTAAAACGCTGATCTTAAGACTAAAGCAGGGGCCTCATTCTTCGGCATCAACGTTAACCGTATTTTCCCCCTGGGAAGGGCCGGCGCCAGCATAATGTCCAAATGCCGAAGAAGCTGTTGAAATTGAACCCCGGGAGGGAGCAATGCAGAGGAGCTAATGAAATATTGCCGATCAAGGGAATCCTCAAAAAATAACTTGAAGGATGGGTGGTCAGGCAAGCTGGAGAGTCGACATGCATAGCTGTACAAAAATATCTCACGCCTCAAAAAATTTCATAAACATTTTCTTTTTCGATGAATACACTTTTGCAGTAGTTTAGGATTTGCAAAAAATCTATTAAGTAGCCCTAATTGCATTCATTACAGCAATGGGTAAAGTATGTCTGTCCACCTTGCTGACTTTTTATAAGTCCACACCGGGATGACCCACCAGTTGGACATAAACCAAGTTGTGGATTTTCATTGGTTGAAAGTTTACAAAAGTATGTTGCCAAACTGCTTGCTGCATGGCTTTACATTGCCAATGTTATTTATAATTGGACTGCCATAGTAATTCTGCAGGTTATCAATTTCCACTTTGGAAAGCCTGCCTTTGCCAACCTCAGGTTTACCATCCTCCAGAAGTTTCTTTAGCAGTCTTCCTCCCATTCTCTTGTGTATATGGCCAGTGTATTCAAGCTTTTCTATCTTCTTGTCACCATACAGCTCACTTTCTATAACCTCCTTGAATGTACTGTGGAATTCCCATCTCCCAGGTATTTATTATACCGTACACCATGCTTCTCAATGGAACGTGCAAATATCATCTTCATCCCTGCTGATATCATACCCCCAATTGAACCACTACATGAAGTTCCATGCTCCTTTCCCAATCTTGTTATATCTTGAACTTTAGTTCCGTTGGCACAAGTATGACAAAAGTTACTACATACCTGTACATCTGACACTCTGCCTGTATGCACACTTATTACAGTGAAGTTTGGCCACATTTCATCCAAGAATTGTCACAGCTCACAGAAGATCAGTCATCAGCCTTATTGTTATGTTCTATTGCTTTCTGTGCAGCCCTGTGCATGATGTCCTCACAAACTTTCTCTACAGCACTCTGGAGTTTACAATTATAAGGCATGAACTTTGAGGAAGGTACTGGCATATTCATTACTCCACAGAATAAATTAGCACCTTCTGTCCCCCTAAACCTATGCATCTCATACCATATACTATTGTCATGTTAGCTACATATATATATCATTTAAAGCTTCAGAGGTTTTAAAATTGTTATCTAGCCCACAATGATCACAAATTATGTGCAAATTACACACAATTCCACACCTACTGCCTATGTCATCAAACACCTTTAGGCAAGAATTTTTGCCAAAAAGCGAACATGATCTAAAATTATTTCTGGCTATAGATAAAATTTAGATCAATTACTTTAAAACCACATGCTCTTGCAAATCTATTTTTTGATCTACAGCTAGTATTGCTAACTTTTACTTTCTCTACTACGTATAGTAAGTAGGGAAGTATTGTATTTCACCCAAAAATTTGATACCGTGATTTCACCGGAAATACATGTTTTGAGAACCCCTGAATCCAAAAAAAACATTTTTGGAAACATGTCCATGTGTGTGTGTCTGTGAACAGCATAACTAAGAAACGAACAGTCGGATAAACACCAAACTTGGTATTTAGGTTCAGTATCTTCCAGAGATGCGACACGAAGGTTTTCAAGACAATCCCCCACCCCAGATTAGCCTTCACATGTAAGATTTTTCGAAAATTTTAATTTTCTCAAAAATGGCTCTAACGATTTTGATTAAAATATCATATGTTTAAGATATTTTCATGACAAATGAAATGTATATCTCAAATATTCTGGGAATGTCTCCAAAAGTATTCTTCATTCTGAACGACTTTTGCATAAGTGGTAAACCATAAGAGATAGAGAAAATTTTACTACACAATAAATGTAGATCGCATTAAAATACACAATTTATGTCATATACATTTTTTTTTGTTGAGTGAACCATTTCGAGATATTGCTCATTATTCCCTTAAATTTTCCAATACTTATACTTTTTCTCAAATTGATTATTCATTTTATTTTTGTCCTGGTAATGCAAAGAGAATGGAATACTCCACATAGCAACCAGCTCTTAAAACATTTGACTATTGCTTAAAGCCTACCAATCACCCTTGCATCTAAAAGAAAATTAGCAATACGATTAACATCTCGATATCTTGATTAACATGAAGTAGATGGAGAATAAGCGTTTGTAAAAATAGTTTGTATAAGAGTAGAGAAAGTCATGTGAGTGTAACACATCAGACTTTTTCTGAAATTTTCTTTTTGGAAGCACTTGGTGTTACAGTTTGCACACTAACTTTTACCTTCTTTGTGTTTATGTCTTTTTAACTTTCTTAAACACTCTTTGTGGCCTTCCCATTTTAAAACCTTAAATATGAACATGCAAAAAATCACAAAATCAATATTTCACCTCCAATCACAGTAGATACAACTCTGAAATAAACATAACCTCCACAAATTCACATTGCTTCCTGAATGCTGGAAGGAAATTGTAAAGACAGGAAATCCTATTCCACAGCATTCTTGAGACTGGTTGTATTAGTTCAGTCAGATGGCCTGTCTGAATTCAATGAAAATTTCGAAAATCTAGAGTGCTCCACATGGTCATCATAATACTTAAAGAGCCATCGCACAAATTCACCATTTTGCATTGTAGCCACAATTTGTATGGAGAAATTGTTTTCATATTCACTTGAAATTCAACAACGTTATTCCATATTGAAATATATAAAGAGTTCACATATCAAAACATACTTCACTTATGTTAGATGATTAATATCAGGAAAAGTTTATTGGAGACATTCGTATCTATCTTCAGCGTTAGTCTCTACCTTCATGACTAGCTGCCGTTCCTCACTAATGTATTGTGACCTTGACGCCCTCTAGCCATAGTTCCACATAACTTCATTGGGTTCGTTTTGTGGTGGGATTTTAAAATTCCACAAATGAACTTCTTTTTTGCAGATATAAATCTTTTTGTAAATTCTCAATTCTAAAGCTGAAGTTACAGGTTTTAACAATTCAATGACTTATCCAATTTCATGATTATCCAACTAAAAGTGGTGAACTACTGACTACTTATCTGTTTGTTTGTTTTTTTATATTTCTTTAGTGCTCCTTCAATCTGGTGCTCAAATTTGTTATAGCTTTCGCTATATAAAATTTCTCACAATCATTACAGTTAATTTAATAAATTCCCACCAGGGTGTATGGGGGAGGTGGTGTGTGGTTCAAAAACATCCTCACCACCAACACCTAAACCAACTCCAACAAACCTATAAACTGGCCACCCTTCAATAATTAATACATGCAGGGTTGTACTACAACTGCACGCCCTGCAGATATACCAGCTAGCTCCATGGTGAGCAGTTAACCCTTTGCGACGCATAGCGTAGTAAAGCGTAGTGAAATGATAAACGCCCTGCTGCGCATAGCGTAGTAGAACGTAGTAAATGTGTTTATCGTTTCATATAGGTTCTGCTTATGCTGACCTCAGCTTTTAGGAGCTGTGTTGATGTAAACGTACTCCTGCTACATTGTTCCAGCGATTTCGCAAGCCGGAATGTAATACCAAACCATAAATAGCACTGTTTACAGCAGGGTGCAGTTGTGTAAGTAAGCAGTTTCCTGTCGCATTTATAGCCATATCAGTACCATGGAGGCTGTTCCAAGACATCACGGTCTAGAAAACGTTGTAGTGAAAAGGTATTGGTAACAGACGAGGAAATACTTGCAGCAGTTTACGAGGAATTAGATCGCGAAAGTAGCTCCGACGAATCTTGGTTCGGTGAGTTAGTGCAAGACAGTGATAAGGAACAAAGTGACAGTGAGAGTGCTGAGAGACAGGCAGTAGAACAGGGGCTAAAGCTAGTGAAAGACAAATTAAAACAAAAGCAGTACCGGCACAGTGGACCACTAATTTGACTTTCAATAAGTTAGAAACATTTTCATCCCCTACAGGTGCAAATCATTCTATTCCTACACGAAGTCCAGAAATAGATTATCTTGAACTTTTTATAGATTTCAACTTTTGCAGAAAAATAGCGGAGGAAACCAACAGATATGCAGCTCAATTTCAAGCTAAAAAGGCGGATCCAAAATGGGATGTTACAAATTCAAGGTTTATTTAGGTATTTTGATATATATGGGGATGATGCATTTACCTGAAACCAGAGATTACTTTTTGGGGGATTTTTGCATTTGTCCAATTGTAAGACAAGCAATGACGTTGCTCCGCTTTCAAAAGATATCGCAGTACCTTCACCTGAATGACGAATCTGCTAGGTCACGATTAGGGGTAGATTCTTGCGATTATCTGTATAAATATGACTTGCTTTAGACAATCAAAAAGTTTGCGAGTGTCTACAAACCAAATCTTGAACTTTCTGTTGACGAAGAAACAATATATGCCTGCTAAATGTACAAAATGGGGGGATAAAGGCATGAGGTATTGCAGACAGTAAAAGTGGGTATTTATTGAAATGTAAAATCTATCTGGGAAAAAAGGAGGCGAGAAACAGCGATCTTCTACTTGGGGAACAGGTTGTTTTAAACATGTGTTAAAAATATACAGGGTTTTGGCATTACGTATATTTTGTAATTTTGTTTACTTCGACGCGGCTAATGAAATTACTTTTGGACAGTAAAATGTATGCGTGTGGTACAACTTGTGCTGGAAGGAAAGACTGGCCAAAACAATTTTCAAAGCCAAAACAACTGAAATTGAAAATGGGCTAATCTCGCAAACTGCAACATGAAGGCGTAACTGCGGTTGTTTGGCATGATAACAGGGACGTTCTTTATTATCTACAAACTCGTAATATGGCAGGGATTGATCTGGCAGACCAAAGGAGGGAGTATTACGGTGTCGGCCGACCCTAAAAAAAGGGTGTAAATATCTGTTCAACTTTGTAGTGAATGTTGCTATCATTAATAGTTTTATTATATACAACATTTCGAACAGACCTACTTCTACAGCTCATGGCAATAGGCTTCTTTACTACAGGCAAAACTTAGTGCAACAGTTAATCGCAGACTTCACGTCGCGTAAGCGAGCGGGATTTCAGCGTAGCCTACCTTCTGCTACTCCTGCACCAAGTTCTCCTCACACCCTCGTAAAAATTCAAGGCCGGGTGAAATCGTGTGCTCAGTGCATAGTGAAGAAAAGCAAAACGCAATCAGGTCGTGGCATACAGTCACAACACAAGTGCAAACTGTGTGACATTGCGTGTAGAATTGGGTGCTTCCTCAATTATCATGAGGCATAGGGGGTGGAAATTCAAAACTAATACAAGGGTGTACATACGCAACCATTAATAATCTTAAGCTTATATATAACATTTGTATGGTGCAAGAGAATAGTCTAGCTAACATTTTATGGACATGCTGTAATATCTGCACTGCAATAATGGCAGGGATGTAAACATTTTAAGGGTGAGTACCATATTAATTTTGCAGAAATTATTGCATTTATTTCACTTAAGTATAGCAGATTTTATTCCGGCTTTTAATACCCTAAAGTAACGAATTCCATTGTCATTAATATTGCAGAGTTATAAAGATGCATTGCAAAGGGGTGCATGTATATAAGTGTTGTTTGTCTACAAAGGGGTTGATGTTTGCAGTTTTAAATTATTGAAATAATATTTAATCTTATTTACTTCAAACCAATTTTAAATGAGTTATTAATTAATCAATTTCATTTAGCTACTAAAACATATAATTATGCGTGTATATAGGCCACGTTTAGTTTAATATCTGTAGTAGCAGCTCAGAATTTAAATGGAAACAATTCTGCTTGGAGAACAACTAGCTAATACTCTATGCGCAGCAAAGGGTTAATGTAATGTAATATTTATTGAGTGCAAAAATAATTACTATCATATTGGGAGTGACTGCTTCTGGCCCTGGCCATTTTATAGTAATCTCCCATCCTTTGGTCGTCATAATAATAATAATAATAATAATAATAATAATAATAATAATAATAATAATAATAATAATAATAATAATAATATAATCTATTGAGCATTAAGTTATTACATATTAGATGTCTTCCTGGATTACTATTACATGTTAATACAATTAGTAATTCTTATGTTTATTTGTATTTACATTATTTTCTTCTTTTAACCATCCATATCCAATTTATTCCTATTCATTCCATACCATGAACTTTCTTTTCTCCAAAATCTCTATTTCTTTAGATACATTAATTTTATACCCTTCCATATTTTACCCACATTATTTTCTCTAATAATTTTAGTTACTTTCTCTGCTTGTCTCTTTCCCCCATTCTTATGTTAAAGTCTCCATTATTATAATTTCTATGTTCGTACATTTATAATTTAACATTTATATATCTTTCTCTAAAAGATGGTACAGTCCAAGATTGTGAAATTGTGAAGTAGCCGGTTTGGCCTTCACAATTCCAAAATCCCAATCTCCTTATTGGCCGCTATTGCGATCCCATTCTGTTACGGAAAGGTGTAACCCTCTCTAAAATTTTTTTACTTCTCAGTTTGATTCCCTCCACTGATTTTTGCATTTTTTTCTGAAGCACCAATATACTTCCATGCGGAGATGGTATAATGTTTTCTTCCCCTTCTTCCTCCGAATACTCCCCACTTTTCCAATTATTCTCTCCCCTTTTCCCTTCCCGAGCGGTTAATAGATTTGAATGCTTGTATTAGAAAAATCTATAAATATTTAATTGGATGATAGACAACATGCAAATCCTCTCAAGGACAACATTCAAACATACGCAAAAAGAAGTAACACCTGTCATTTCACCTTGAGCAGCAGTATAAATACCACAGCTTCCATCCAATATGCCCACACACTATGTTACATTGCAAGTTTCCACATAACCTCCCCATCTGCTGCTGAATCGATTGCTGGGATCAACCCAATAATGCGCCAACAACTGTGAAAAGTGGGTCAACAAAATCTTAACAATTTTCAAGACTGGGACTACTGCCCCAAGGACTTCAGTTCATATCACCTACTGCTGGCAACACTTCAGAACTAGACGAATCAGCAACTGTAAGTCATAATGAACACATCTTGATCAGATCAAACACACCACCCAGAACAATACCAGAGCATAACAACCGAACCACTCACCTTCCCATTCCCCAATACATCATACTGATTGACAACCTTAACACAAATAACCCTTGCACCCAAATCCAGAACATTTTCAAAACACAAATTAAAAAACACTCTTACCATGAACCTCCAACCAACTCCAACAAACCCTATAAATCTACAAACTGGCAACCCTTCATTATCTAATACACCTAACCAAAACCTCCAACACAGCATCTCGTCTAGCCATTCTGACCAAAATCATACGACTGCTAAAAGCAAAACCGTGTGGAGCATGGTATCAGGAAAAAACCTTAAGCACACCTCCAGAAATAATGTTAACACCAGACATGGGATGCCTTCAGACTGTGATCCTGGGAAACAAAGACAAAACACATCAACTCAAACATCCGAATCCACCTACCAAACCATGGGAGGAACAAAATGCACATTATGTTTCGACAATATCGGTTCCTTTAAAACAAGCATTCATGAGATCCACCAACCCTCCACGTTTCCGGAACCCCAGATCATGCCATCCACTTCTCCAAAGAAGAAACCAAAAATTGCTTCTCCATCATCCACAAATCAAACCATCCTTAAATCCTTCCATCAACCAAAGGAATCTGTCCGTCCTTTATCACATTTGACCATTTCAACCATGTCATCTATTCCGCCGCAAATCCAAGCAACAACCACTATTCCATCCAGCACATCCTTGACTTTATTGGAATCAAAGATGGAGGAACTGCAGAGGCTTATACAGGCCTACAACCAAACTGCTGGCTCCACCGGTTCATATCCTATTGCATCTGTAAGGGTCTTTTCACATTCTGCAAGTATGGTTCTAGACTTCCCCACACACTCTCAAACACCGTAAACAGCATAACTTCATCAACACATCCGATGAAACAGATTAACACCTTTGAACCATGTGAGCAATATATAGAAGAAAAAGACACACCTTCAAAACAAACATATCCTTCAGAAACACTTCACTAAATTACCTTCTACAACTTCAGAGATCTGTTTTTAAATTTCTCTTAGTTCTACCAATGTAGAAGCCCTTGCAGTTTTAACATTGAATTTGATATATTCCTATTTTCTTAAAATTATCTATTGTGTTCGACAAAGGTGTATTCAACATATTTCTTAAATTAAAGTTATCACTGGCTGACCTTTCTACTGTATAAGTACAGAATTTTCCAAAAATATTTAATTTCAAAAATTATAATGCTCATTTCATAAAAGATAGAGAATTCAAACCAGGCAGGTAGCAGCATGTTACGTTCCTACCCTTAACTTGCCAGTTCCTGTGTAATAAGTACAGAAACAGCAAATATCAGACTTCTACTGAAAAAGCTGTTTTCTTTGGAAAGTTTTGTCCATCAAAATCTAAAAATGATGTAATTTATGGAAAAAAAATACTGCGCAAGATAATGTTTTTAAATCTGAAATTTATAACTGAACATTTCTACCATGTTATTTGCAACTTGGCAACAGCATGACGGCAGTAAAGCACAAAGTTAACAGCAACATGTATACACTGAAATGTGGAAATCATTTCCCATTTCTTTTTAAACTCAATGTTAAGCGTTTGTGATATTGAGATTTGAAGTGATGGAAACTGAGAGCTTTAAGTTAAATCTGGCTTCAGAGTTTATAAGGATGCATTTCCCTACAATTCCTTTTTTCCCTGCATTGATGCCCACAAGAAAATTGCTGAAGCTAAGTTGTGTTTGACTGCCATGGCTAGACTTGTAAGGTAATTTATTTCATCTCTTCCAATTACAAATATAGTATATATGTATAATCTGTTCCAGCAGAGTTGCTTAAAATTGGTAACATATACAATTAACATCTGGGTTGTTTCTGTATATGTACCTTACGTTTTACATGTATGTTTACCTCCAAGTGTAACTTAAATTAGATTCCCTCTTCTATAAAAAGAAGTCCTATATAAAAAGTCCAACAAGAAGTCCAACAAAAAGTTCTCACTTTCTTTGATAATTTTTCTCCACCATTTGTCTTACTTTCCCTACGTATTTGCCTATTTGATTAATTCTTTCCTTTTGTTCCCAAAAAACTTTATGTATAATATCTCTATGTATAACTTTTCCCACTTTTTGTTCCATATTTCCTCTCTCCACATTTTGGTTTCTGAACATTTCATTATACTGCAAAAGTTATTATCTGCAATGCCGTAAAGTGGGCATATTCTCTTTTTCCAATTTATCACAAACTTCAATGTATTTTTCTCTTCTCCAATCTTTTTTAATGCACCTAGATATCAGAGTATTCTTATTCCTTAAGCTATGGAATAGTTCTTATTTATCTATATCATTCGCCCCAGCTTTTACTTTATTCCATAATCTTTGTCCCTCTATTGCTTGCTATTAAGCATTGTTAAGATTTATGTTCTATTGATGCTTGTGCAGTTCATTTTACTTCATTAATAAATAAGCCTTTAGTAAGCTATTGTTTCATTTATTCCCATACATCTTGCCCTTTATATATAGAAATCTGCTGGCTGACCCTTATGCATGGTGTTTTAATGAATGAGCAATATTCTGAAAACTGAATAATATGAAATTTCAACAACCATTACAAAATTACATGTATTACATGTATTAATTTCAAAAGTTAAAAAAAAATCCTAATTAACATTTGCATTAATGGGTTAAACAGTTAATTCAAGAAGAGTTTTAGTTTAGTGTTTATAGGAACTTATTATCAATGTAGGACCAAATTAGGCTATAAGCAAAAATATCATTACTCAAGTAAATAATTACCTGAAATTTGAATTCATACGCTTATAACATGTTATAACTTAAAAGGCAACATTAATTCATATTCATAGATCTAATTGCTCCTTATTTCCCAAATATCCCTCATGTAAACTTAAAACAAGAAGCATTATAGTGTATGTGGTATGGGGATGGATTGCTCCATCTATAACATGCAGAACCACAACATTGTTGGTAATAACGCTGAATCTGTCACAAATCCACAATCCAGAGTTCAGTCCCTAAAGGTTTTACTGTGTGTCATGTCCTGAAACCCTGATGGTTTACAACTGCCCGGGAAAGAGAATCAATCAACATACAAGATGCCCGGTAATGAGAATGCATTTCGATCACTAACAAAGTGAGTCGATTTTGCGCATTTGAGATTTCATTTGTTTTTAACTGAACAATGATATTTTTCCACCTAATTTCAATTTAGCCAACATAATGCGGGTCAGCCAACATCAAAATTTCATAGAGTAAACATTATCTAAATGCATATCCATTATATTTCAGATCCCTCTAGTTCTGCCAAGCTTTCATTCCTTTATTTAATGGCATATATTATAATTGTTTATTGTCCTTTTGATTTATTTCAACCGGTTTTTGCTGTTCTTTGTAGCTTTTGCCATTGTTTTTTAGGCAGTGGCCAGTTTTGAGTTGGATAAACACAAACTACAGATGATCCTTTCAGCAGAGGAACCAACGCTCATTGGATTTGCAAATGTCAGGATGAGGTTAGGAAGCACATTTACTACTAATTTCTTTCAATTTCATGTTTCTAACTTGCAGCTTTAAGAGCACTAGCGGCTGTTTTATCTCACTGCCAACTAGAATAACTTCTAGAGTGAAAAGTGTCATATGCCGTGCCTGGGAACAAGAAAGAGAAAGTTAAAAAGTTGGACAAGTCTTCTTTACCTTTCCCGGGGCCCAGGAAGGCTTCCCGTCAATTGTAAACGCTTCCATTTGAATGCATGTATTTCAACTTTCTCGTTTTCATTGGTTGTACCAGCCTTTCCTCATTTTGAGGTTAAGGCACTTAGTTAAGCACAGAGAGCATTCTTGACACTAAAAATGAGAGGTAAAAGCACCCTTGTCATTTTACAAACACACATCCAGTGTTTTGTTTCATTTTGTATATAATATGTCTTTATTTTATTTTAAATGTTCTGTATACTATGTAATATTTATGTATATATGTAACTTTATTGTACATTTCCTTAACACACATATAGTTTGTGTATTTTATTTCAAATGTTCCATATTCTATGTAATATTTATGTTTATATATAATTTTTGTACATTTCCTTGACATGTTCTATGTTCACAAGCCTTTATGGCTGCTAGTGAACTCACAGAATACAATCTAATCTAATCTACGTGCAAAGACTATATTTCGTCATTAGTGCCATACGGCATTTCACTCGATTACCGTGAACTGGTGCATATACAGGCAAAGTACAAGAGTCATTGTAGTAAAATGGTTAACTTTACAATTTCCCAGAAGGATGCCAATTTACCCCCAATTCGTTCTTCGTATTGTTTTAAAGAAGGATGCCAATTTACCCCCAATTCGTTCTTCGTATTGTTTTAAAGAAGGATGCCAATTTACCCCCAATTCGTTCTTCGTATTGTTTTAAAACGTTTGCTATGCATGAATCTATTAAATAAAAAAGTATAAATTACATGTCATTGTACTTATAACCAATACGAACATTCGTGTGACTTGTTATTCTGCAAGGAATAATAATTAGGAAGGTAATTTTCGATCAAATTGTATTAAAGGTGCTAGGATCTCATACCTGTGAAAACACACCACTTCTCTCTCCGTTATTTCTTTTCAGTGTAATATTTTTTAATTCGAGCCACCACGATACACAGTGCTTTGTAATAACTAGATATGAGCTAAATATCACTGTTAACAAAAAATCACCATCGCTCCTGTGATCAAATGCTCACGAGGCAGTGATTGGAGGTCATTGAAAGCCTAAATCAGACTAACAAGGATACATACAGCACTCATCAAACCTGGATGATTATGATGATGATTATAATAATAATAACCTTATTGCAGTAAATAGACTCTTACAAGAGCATCTGACACTGTCAATTATAGCTACACAATACAATTTACTTAATAATATTTACATATGTACACACATCCATTATAATTCAGTAATAGCATTTCTCTAACAGGAATGATTAATACAGTTTACTTAATAATATTTACATAAGTATACATATCCAGTATAATTCAGTAATATTATACAAGCATTGCTCTATCAGGAATTATTTTACGACAGTTTTAAATTTTGAATCTCTGGTATTCTTAATTGCAGATGGTAATTTATTATTAGTATAGCTCCCAGTGCGATTCGTGCCGTCACAACGCGAGACCAGGTACCAAGAAATCACTACACATAAAGTTATCTTTTACAGGTATCTTTAGTCTGCGCTGAAAAAAGCACGCAATCGTTGATATTCTTACACTTCTATTAAAGGTTAATGTGTGTTAGAAAATAAATGGAAACCACGCTTTCCGTAGTTTGTAGCATACCCTTTCCTTATCTACTTAATGTGAATAAGTCTGTAACTTTCGTTTCTATTTTGCTTGCAGCTTATTGCTAAATAACTTTCCTTAGTAATACTAAAGTTTTGTTAGAAGGATATTAGATATTACTTATATTATTTTTCTCACCAAAGCAGCACTCGGCAATTCGCAATCACTAGTGTTGAACTCAGCGCCGTATTATGTGTCACTCTTCTCATACCTAAATAAAGAATTGCGTTTCTCTGACTTCTCCTTTAAGAAATTCTTGTTCATATGCTTCAGAAATTATAAGACTAAAATATACTGAAAGTGTATGCCGTTATACTATACGTAAACTGCGATGGCCACTCCAGGCCGCCCTAAGTAAGCACTAACTTCAAAATTTTGAAACTCTAATTCCATTCTGGATTCACAGAACAACACTTTTTACAATGTTCACCTTTAAATTACATACAATGCTGTTAGATGCTTTACCTGCGATGTAAACTCGGGTATGTAATTGTGTTTTGCTCCTTTACATAATGTTCCTATATTCATAAACTATATTTTCATATGTGCCATAAACATTTGTGCCAGGTTCTTGAAAGTTATCTGATATCGAAATTAACATCTTAAATTCAGATCAACTCAAAGCTTTAATTATAACGAGAATCATATTCATACACTTTTTTATGCTGCTAAAAATGCCAGGCTATGAGAACTTTATCCTTGGATGTTAAGCATGTTATCATAGAGGTCTGTGCTGTTTTTGCATGATCCTATGTATTTGAAATATCCTAAACGTTACTCAGGGTTAAGGTAATTTTATCCCTGGACGTTAACGGTATTATCATATAGATCTGCACTACTTGATCTTGCGTATTTGAAATACCTTGAACGTTACTCCCATTATAAGAAATTTCTAGTTTACATAAGTTTCACACAGAAACAAATTCACTAATTTTTCTTGATCACCGAGTATTTATTTCACATGTATATTTTAAATACACGTATTGGTAATTAATAATTACTATCTGGACTCAGGCTCTGATAATAAAGTATACAGGAATTATTTACCTGGAATCTCCTAGCATTAGAAGGAAATAATTGAGCACACACACAAAGGGGTATCGGTTGCATATTGCATTACCTCTTTTGATTAACCACTATTATCTGCTCTTTAAGAATTAAGTTTTAGGATATTATGTGGAATCATTTATTTCCTGCATTTCTTAAACTGTTGTCAGCATAAAATACTTTATTCTCTGTTGGCCTGCAATTTTATACCCATTCAGAGGACTATAAACAGAGCATAAAAATTCGACTATTTAACCAAGATAATTACTTTACTAAGCACCTATTTGAATTAATGGTTTGATAATAAAATCTTGCCGTCTTATACTTCAACAATAAAGTTGCAATTAATTTACAATGATGCTACAAACTTTTGAATTTCTGAGTTATCAATTTTCAGCTAAATTTTAAGAATCATCGAATACAAATTAAATTAAATTGAGTTTTATTTATGGATGCTCTTTAAGCTGCTGTGGTCTTTAGCGTCCCGTTCTATATTGGGCGTGAAGGATCGGTAATTTTGCTCAGAGATGTCTCTATTAGGCTTGAGGTTCTTTTACGTGCCGTAAATCTACGACACAGGACCACCAGCTTTACTTCCCTTGCGAAGGAAGCCATGCTAAGAATTTGTGAATCCCTCTAATTCATGCAGTTAACTCTTTGGGAGTTATTCTGGACAGATACGGTGGTAAACTGGAAAACTGTGAGGGGCAAATATTTTCAATAACAATATGTATATATATTGTCCTGTGTACCTTAAGAACACTTCTATCGGTAAATTTATCCATTATATGCTGTTCAGAAAAATTAATACATACTACAATAAACGTAGCTCATAATTATTCCTGTGAATTGCACGTAACCACTTCTGACCCCTGTGTGGGTCCTTTTGTAACAGAAACACTATACACATTTCAGAACTTTTCAAATAGTTTAACGTACATCCCAGTACACAATACTTTCCTGACATTTTGAACTAACAACTACGCTGTTTTGCGTATTCTTTCGCTCTCTAAGTAAGTAATCAGATTATTAATTATTGGTCCGTTTTGAGACAGCAACAAACTCCTTAGCACTCAAAATCCACGCTGACTAAGGTGCATTCTCATATTACAAGCTGTGCTAACGATAGGCCCCGACGATGACATAATTAACATCTATCTGTTTTGCCTCCTGCCTTGTAAACATTGAGGTGGCCTAGGCTCATGGCATGGATGTGCAATAGCAATAGAGAGCTGTGAACTCACGCGGCACCCAGCTATACGAATGCCATGTCCTCAAGCGGAAGTGGGAGTATTGTTGCCTCACTTCGTCGTTACAACTTTTAGTGACCTTCATAGTGTTAATGTGAGTTTGCTGCTTAGTAAAGTTTAAAGCTTTTACTGTCAAGAATGCCATGTTCTGCTACTGGTGGATGCAGAACATGACAGAAATAGTAAGCAGTTAAGACATTTTATTTCGTAGATTTTCGAAAGCAGAACAGTTATTAGAATAGAAGCTACACGTTTGGGTGAGAGCTGAACAAACTTGGGATGAAAATGCGGTATCAGTTCACTTTGATGTAACAGGCTACCAACACGATTTAAAAGCAGAATTGTTGAAATTGCTGCCTAAAGAAAAGCTAAAATATACTGCTGTGGCTCATCTCTGTTTGCGATTACTTCAAGCTTCCTCCTTAAATGCTACACAAAGACCAAACAAGACTAGTGAAGTAGCAGGAAGGAGTTGTGCGATTTTCTCGTTAAATCAAATTCTGAAAATGGAATTCAGATTTCTGAAGAAGTCATTGGTAATGCGAGGGAAATTCCCACTCTCACACTAGCGGAATTATACGGAAAGAAATATAGAGCGCACTCATGAATGCAAAAATCTTAAGAAAGAGAATGAGTCTCTTAAGCAGAAAATGAATCCCTTAAAAGAAATCTGTGTTTGCCAAAGTCAGAAAATTCTGAGCTCAAAAAATTAAAGAAGTACGAAACCATTTTTCTTCATATCAACAACAACTGTTGAAAGGAAAATGTAGCAGCTGGACCTTAGAAGATGTATCAAAGCCCGTTATATTACGATGCTTATCTTAAAACGGTTTGTAATTTGTAAGAGAGGTTTTGAAGTATCCACTAGCTACCAAGACTGTAATAAAACGTCGCATTAAACAGGTTTTGTTCCTCAGATTTAAGCGTAGAGAGTTTTAAATCTCAAGTAATTTCGTTTACAGGGTTGAAAAAATATGTAGCGCTCACACTTGATGAAATGAAAGTTAAAGGTGTTCTCTATTATGATAATATAGAAGGCACCATTCGTGGTGACATCACTAATGAGCAAGTGATTGTAATCCGCAGTCTGGTGAGGAAATGGAAAGTCAATATTTTAAACAGTGCGATAAACTGTAAGTGTATGACTATTTTATGGTGCTACTGAATTTGTAGAAACTACAGGACTACAATTTTGAGAGCTTTCGTTTGTGGTATGGTGGATCCAATAGAAAAATCCTGTTTAGATTTGAGGGATACAAATACTTGTTCTTTAATTGCAAATCCATATTTTGACAATTGTCAATTGTATTCTTTGTTGTTCGTCGTACCCTTAAATTCTTGAGAAATCATTTAATGGACGAAGGCTTTCCACGTGTTAATGGAAAGCAGATAACGGAAGACATTTTCGCAAAATTCATTGAACTTCAGAATGGTAGCAATTTGAAATATACCCTCCAGCTTACACAGAGTTATTTACTGCCTTACAGGTACAGAAAGGCAAACTGTCAGAGAAGCTGCAGATTTTTTATTAGGAAAACTGCATCAGTTTTAATAATCATGTTTTACCAGGCAATAAACATGCATAAGAATTTATAAAAAAATGTAATGATAGATATGACGTGCTGAATTCAGGGCTCCATTTCAAACAATAAACAAAATTAAGATGCATATGACACATATTTCCAGAGCAGAATGAAGGTATAAATCAACTTTGTGATATATGCCAAATCATTCGTATAATCAAGCAGTCTAATTTGTTACCATTTCAAGATATATTTCTTACAACAATTGACGATCTTCAAAGAATTTACTGTGATTTAAAGTCTGAAGGATATTAATACTCATTGGCTGCAAGATTTAATCAAGATATAATGCGCTTTTGCTTTCCCAAATTAAAAGCTTGTGAAGTTTTTATGACCATCAGCTTCCTACAACAGTCGCCCAGAGAGGTAAGACACTTTTGCTAAGTCGTAATAAATCACAGATGATTAAATCTGGATATTGCATTAGCGTAAGCTGTAGCACTTTAAGTGCAGAAGTATTTTCTCCTTAAAAGCAGAATGCCCCGAAACTGCAGCCAGTTGTACAAAAAAATTAAATGGAGGAAGATGAAGAAATAACTTTTTTTACCATGTAGAGCCACTATAAATCAGTTGTCAGACTTAAAATATGAGGTTGAAACAAAATGTCGACAGAGTGCAATTGGAGTTATTAAAATTCTGCAAATAGGTTTTAAATATAGCCAGCCTACAAGTCATTATCCTTCAGAAAATAAAGAGTGGTTTTCTGCAGTTTCCAAAGGAGCACTAATGGAACCGACTGAAGTGTTGCTGGAACTAGTTATTAAAATATAAGATCTGGGTAGTTTCCTTGGATAGAAGCTACACTACTGTACAAATATAAAACTTAATAAAATATTGTAGGTGAAACATCGTAATCGAGTTTACTGTAACATGCTTAGAACTCGTACATTCATTAGAATGAAGTCTATAAATACACAGAATGTGGCAAAATGTGTAAATTATGGACGCAAACTCAGTGATGAAAGAAAGTAACGGTCAAAAAAATTTAATGGTTAAAAACGTTTGGTTATATTACGTTATATCTATAGACTACGACGTCTTAATTGAGTCACAGAAATTTTGAAGGACGGAAGGAGTTGAGCTGCCTCGACTTCAGCGTGACGTACCTTGAACCGGTCAGGCCAGTTGAGTTGTACTGCAGGAGAGGGGGGGGGGGGGAGAGAGAGAGACGAGATGTCGTATGTGTGAAATAAAGCCGGTGGTCCCATTTCGTAGATTTACGGCACGTTAAAGAACCTCAACCTGATACAGAGGCCTCTGAGCAAAATTTCCAGTTGTTCATTCCCAATATAAAACGTAACGCTAAGGACCATACACGTTAAAGTGCGTCCATAAGTAAAACTTATTTTTCTACCGCCACTACAACTCATAGGTGCATGGTACTTCATTGTCATTTTATTAAGCTTCGGAAGAAAAGAAATAAAATGTTATTACTTAGCATGTGCTTATCCCGTGGAACAGAAACTAGATAGAAACAATTATGCGAATTTGGCTTGACTCTTAAATAAACGTTTTACTATTTAGTATTCATTTCGTATATAGATATTCATTTCTAGCTTTCCAAGTGATAAAATGATGCAAATATCATGATGTTATAAAGATACACAATAGTATATCCTTGGTGTCGACTTATTTTTAATGTCAACAGCATTTGTGAGATATATTACAAGGAATGCATTTTTAAAAAATCCTCCTCCCATTTCCTTCATTAGGAGCTCGTGTTTAGAGAATAAAATCTACGCACAGTACGTCGTCCTCCGTGATGTAATTGTTACCATGCTAGCCTCTGGTTCCCGAGTTCAAATCCGGCAAAGGAGATGAATTTTTCGCGCGTAAAAAGCCTTCGGAAGGCAAGTAAAGCTTAAAGTTTCAAGTTTATCTCGGTTACCTGTAATGATGACACTCGTTGGAATGACGCTTAAGTTGAGGTTAGTACTAACTGGCCCATGTCTCATCAAGCGGAATTATAAGGCGAAGAAAGCGCCTGCATATGACCATAAGGCTCTAAATGAGTTTTGGTGGCGTCGTATTGTATCATATCATATCCATCACTGCGTTTCCGTCAAATCATAGGGAACTCAATGCAATGCAACTTTCCTCATTAGTAGGCGATTCTTTAGAGTGTGCAGACAGTCATACGTGATAATACTATCTCTTGCCCAGTTCACACATGGTCTAAGGTCGATCGTTGTCCAACAGCGTGTCAACAATCTGCACTTGCTCTTCACTTACACTTGGGTGACCCGGCCAAGCCATGTCTGTTACGCTTTCATGTCTCCAATTGAAAGCTCTAACCGTCCTCGCCACAGCTCTGTATGGTAACGCAGCAAGACCTGCACGATATTATCTTGCTGTATGACCACGAGCACATTCAACCTTCATCCAACTTCGTTGTTCCTACTTTTTAAAAATGGCTAAAAAACAAACATACAGCAGTTTAGATCGGTAGCTCGTACAGGTCTATCTTTCACTCGCTACAGTGCATACAGTTTGAATCGGATGGGAGAGTCCATTTATTAGGAGATGGGTAAGACATGATCAAACACATGGTAAACATGCCAATAATTATTTTCTTTCCGTTTAGCTTCCACAGCAGTGTCGCCATTATTGAAGTTCCAACCCACGTAGATTGTGTCACGGATACTGTATGTGCCGTCCTCCGTGGTGCAGTGGTTACAATGCTAGCCTCAAGTTTCCGAGTTCGCAGGCTCAAACCCGGCAGAGGGTGATGGATGTTGAAGTGGATATGTTCTTCAGCTTTTATTTGGTTCACGTAATAAATTACGTAAATTATTTTATCTGCCCCACAATTAGGAGCCAACTTGTAGTAGTGGTTTTGTTCTACTGTTGAAATTTTACTGCTGTTGTTGTTAGCTACACGCTTGGAAGCTAACCTAAAGAGGTTAATTTGCTGCTGTTGTTGCATAATAAATGTTTACGTAAACTTGAAGAATTGTGAAATGTAATAATAGTTGCTCTATGTGGTTTGTAACGCTTTGGGCGTCGGTTTGAATTTTTATGCTTACGTAATATTACTGTTTTAATTTGCCTCGGCTGCGTCAGTCTTACTTTAGACTCATGCGTCTTGGGTAGGGCGCGGTATGACAATTATTGTAGACATCACAGAATTAAACTTTTAAATTAACTTGTTTTATTTAAAAATCTTGCACATATTTATAAACCACTACACGTTTTAAAGAACTGTGAGAAACTTTTATACATTCACTTAACGCGTATATCTGTTTTTACTAATCACCCGTAGAGAACGCATTTTTTCATCGATACTCTACCAAGTCTCGCCAGCAACTGAGTAACCTCAATGGTTAAAACCCGTAAGCTTCGGTATTGCAAGTCTCTGATTGGCTAATTCTAGTCCAATAGAATTTCTGCATTCAACTTAAAACTTTTCTTTGCTGTTGATTGGCTAATTTAAAACTGTTACAGTATTTACGTCATCATCGCTCTAATCATGACCAGTACATTTCAAACTCTAAACACATTATTGCCACTATTACCTCATTATTACTCCATTGTTAGCAGCCTAAAACTTATTATTTTCACAGTTCTTGCATTATTAGAGTATGTAATGTATACACATAACATCAATAAAATATGTTTACAATAAAAATAAGCATTTGTAATGACTGTTACTTACAATTTAAGTAATTATTACATACATATTGTTTCAAGGTGGGCTGTTATTGAATTTATCTATTTTAAATTACAATTGAAATTATTCAGGTATTACAATACTGCCTGAATGTTTTCGAGCCTAAAAATTCTTAGCATTGCCTCCTTCGAAAGGGAAGTGCAGCTCGTGGTCCCGTATAGTAGATTTACGTGACATAAAAGAACCTCAAGCCTAATAAAGCGACCTCTGAACAAAAGTTCCGGTCTTTCACGCTCAATATAGAATGCGAAACTAAGAATCGTAGTAGTTAAAGCGCGTCCGTAAACAAAACTGAACTGCATTTTACGGATGTCTTCCGGGGTGTAAACCGAATAACGGTAAAGGTGAACCATTTGCAACTACATTTATATTTCCAAAAGATAGAGATTTAAAAGAACACGGATCATATATGAAATGGTGGGTGAACTCTTTGGGCTTTCGAAGGATTCACCCATATATAAAATTTTGCTTCCGTTTTTCTTATAAGAACATATCTATGAGAGGATTAGGCTGCGGAAAGGGGCATTTCCGACAATTTCTTTAAACCATCTTATTTATGCTGTTATGGTGCTGAATACAAAACTGTACACTGAAAGAATGTTGTTTTGCAGTACTGGTTATGGTTATATATTTCATATACTTTAGTTGCAAAACTGGTTTAAACTAAAAGAATGGAAGCGCTTTCAATCCGGGGTAAATCGACGGGAGTGCTTCCACAAACACTCCGGAGTGAAAAACTGAAGAACTTCCAACAGAGCTACTTTCACCCAACTACCTCTACCTCCTCGGTGTAGAAATGACTCCGACTGCGCAGTGGAAGTAGTCCCGATAAAGAAACGCACTCGACCCATCATTATACTGAACGATATATCGAAATTCCATTGTAAAGCTTATATGAGCTTGAAATCATACAGAGCGGATAGTGAAGGCTCGTACTCATCATAAAGAGTTCGAAATACGAGCTTTTGTTTGCCCCTTCGAGATAAGAGGTTTGGAATATTTTGCTTTAAAACTCACGTGCGTTTCTGCGTACGAGCTATTAACAAAGTGTATGTAGTGACAAGAGAAATGGCTTTGTATTAAAAGAAAATATGGTAAACACTTGTATATACAAGATTTTGTACTTCTGGTATAAAGGCTACAAAATGCCAGAGGTTACTAAAGCACATCGATATTTTTCCACCATTATGGGATAAGTAACTAGAATCCGATAGTTAATATTCAGGTAGTTAGCTTACATTCATAACTGGAAAATCCTCTGCAATCATAGAGGTTAGAGTATTTACTGAAGAGAGCACTAAACAGACTTCTTACGAATGAAATGGGACCGTCCTCTGCACAGAGGACGCCATATCGGATGCGAAGATTCCATTGTTTTAGGGTATTTTAACCTCTTATAGCCTGATGTACAGAAACGACAGAAAGAAATCCCGCTTTCCCGGATAAACAGCATTTGTTACCTTTCTAGGGTACTTCATGACGCCATGACTTCCTTTTATTTTGTGGTCATGTCACCTTGTAGGTGCTATCATGTCTTGTGCTGTGTATCTCGCCAATTATCCCTATGCTAGTTCTGTCAACTCTTTGGCTAATTATGAATAGTTATAGGTGAGGAATGGCAAACGATTTTGACGATCTTACGCGAGCTTATTATACAGCGAATGTCTCTATCGTAATGCTGTTGAATATGAGTAAATTCTTGAGATAGTAGCATTTTGGTCCTCAAACATCAATTATATTCTCATATAAATTACCATTTCCTACCTATATACATGTTTTTAAACAGGCAAGCTATAGTCCCCTTTCTCCTTCAACGCACTAAGGGTGAAGGTCACGTCCTACTAACGCTCTTACAGACGATCAGAAATCGGATTAATTCTCCTGTGATGTGTACCATATTTGATACAAAGGTGTTTATGTAATGATTTAAGTTTCTTAATTGTGTTTGCTTCCAATTTCGTATTATATTCACCCTCAACAATAACAAACAAGAATGTACATCCGATTTATATTCGAAAAAATATAAATTTTTTCAATAAAACTATAGTGTTTGGTTTTTATAATAAGTGAAATCCATGAAACTGCAGTCAAATGTAATCACATCAGCATCCACGCGTACCACCATATCGGTTATCACTTGGGCTATCCCCATCCTTTATCTCAGGCGTATTTGACTGTAGTCTCTGGGACTCCAACTTGCGATATTTGGCTTGGAATGGTGGGCCAATCCATTTCATCTCTTTAACCATCACAGCTGTTCTAATCGCTTTGTCTGTGCCGGTGAAAGCAATATGAAAACCGGTTTATTAGTTACAGGAATATGTAGCAAAATAACTCTTAATGAAAGCCTTAATTATATTTGAGGACATATCATGGGACTACACTGTGTTGTGTATCGTTTTAATAGCATTCAAAGATTTGAGGTCAAAGCATTAAAGTTTCTGCAGGTATGCCATGCATTCTGTAACTTTTAACTAATGCCATACAATTTACATGTGTCATGTAATTAGTAATTAATTAAACATATAAAACTTGATAAATGAGTACGTAGTAGTTCATATGTGATTCAGACATTCAAACAACATTCTGCATTCAAGACCTGATGTCCTAGTCAGTGGGTTAAAGCTGTACGAAGGGAAACCCTCAAGACACGGCAGGGTGTAGTATTCATTTTTTTTTACATACGATTGCTACAAACTCAGGTCTGGGGAATAAAATATTGTTTTTAAACGAAAGAAAAGTTCCCCACACTGGTTATAAACACATTAAACCAGAAATATTAAATAGGCACCAGCTCTGATTTGCATCGTAAGGGTAGTATGGTAGTATAGTATTTGTGTAGAGGAAAATAAATACTCTGATAACTATTGAATATTTAATTGCACCTATTAATATTGTGTTAATCGCAAGTTGAATTTACTCACATTTCTATTTATGCCTATAATGCAGGGTTGATATTAACTTTCAAACATGAAGTGCAAGACTTTTTCTAAATTTGAAACTATGAAAAGTAATTATTTTAACACAATCACCAGGATACCGCTTATTGCGGGACGTGCATATTTAAAAAGATGTATGTACAATCTAAACTAAAATATCACATTTACTAGTGCTATAGTTTTGATAAGCAAGGATGAGGCACCTGTTCACATCAAACAATGTCCCCCTTAAGGGCTAAGGGACATAATTGTTCACATCCGATGGCAGGTCTAACAAAGCAGTATTCATGCCTTACATGTTACTTGGGGTTTAGCAAATTATACGTAAACAAACTGTCCCAGCTACCAGTAAAACGTTAAGGACACATTTCAGTACCATTGCATTAAGTTGTTGATGACATACTTCAGTTCTACTGTAAACCTTTGTTACGCACTTGCACCTGAACAAAAGTCGAAGCAATGCTCGCAAATTGTAAAATATACGCCTGTAGTTTCGTAATTTTAAAGCTACGTTATTGTTGTAAATACAAGAAAAACGTCGGACTAGGTTTAATATTTTCTTAGTAGTAATTACACTGATGTGGACAGTATTTATTTATTAAAGCGTTGCCATAAAACGCTGCATTGTGATGTTATAAGAAATATGCAAATCACTAAAGTGCTACCTTGAATGATCCATTCAGTATGGCAGCAAAGATAGCAGACGACGGGTTCGCATTCCCAGTACATGGTAAGCGACCCAGAATGTTGCATGCAAATACGCACCTCTCACATGTATTCGGAAGCTGGTAATGTGCGTTATGTTGGCGCCCTGTTTTTTATACTCCTAGATGTTCAAACCTTGAGGCCGACAATTTCGTCACCAACCTACACTTATTATAATTATATTATCATAATTATAGTATTTTAACTATAGTATTATATATTAAACTACTATTTATGTTCGATTAGTTGCAATTATATTAGGTAACATCCCATATAGATATAACCTTGGTGGCAAGACCACATAAGGTATCCCCGCAGCTGTGTACATTAGGTTTTGGCATAGGTACTTTAGTAACATCTTCAGTTGTATCTGATAGTAAAAACCACAAACACAGCTGAATATTTTTACTTAAGTTTTAAACAGAAAACAGAAATAAAGGATAAACGCATTAGACAATAGCTAAATGAGTCTACATAGTATGTTGCACCTAAAACATACGTGCCAGATGTTGGGTTTACTCCATTCCTTAATATGTGTATGACGGAGCTCTTAGCATTCCTGTCGTTGCCGTTGGGGAAGGCGGGAGGGAGGGAGGGAGTTAGTTTGCGTAGCTCATGTCATAATCCTTTTTGCTCAGCGCTTCGCGCTTGTAGTTATCATTGACCTGATTTTTCGCTTTTGCTGCTATTTCTACATTTCTAGTGTGACGGAGTGAAGGTTATATAGCGCTTTCTTTTTTTCTATTTGTGACGGGAGGGATTCCGTTCAATTTGACTACTAATGGCAACCCCATCAACCTCTTGCTCGGAGGATGAAATGGATGTTGGCGTTTCGCCAGTTTTGAATGCTAGGGAAAATACCGTTCCTGATGGAAACAAGTAATTTCTGTATTCGTTCAGAGATTTGGCACCACATTTACTTGTCATTACGAGTACCTAGGAGTATCTTGCGTCACTATATCCTGTTAAGCTTAGCAAAGTTATTTTTGACAAATATAACGAATGTCGCATTACTAAATTGCAATAAACGGGCAGGAATAGACTTTAATTATATTTTGATACTTCGATACAAATAACTCTTTGCCTAGTGGCTTTGACGCTGACACTAAGATGCGTTCCTTTAAACCCTTGAATCATACTCATTCCAAAGTGCATAATGTCAACACTAACATAAGCAAGTAAGAAATAAGGGATTTCGGCAATACGGCGCAAAGCGTACCCATTCAGCAGGTGTCTTGTTTTAAACAGAGAGAGATGACTCATCGAGGGGAAATTTTGTATAAACCATGCAGACATGGGTTGTTACTTTTCTATCACAAATTATTGTCCGTTCTTTCCGGTATAATACAAACCACTTAAGATAAACCCCTATGCGGGGAGATTAATGCAGTGCTTCAAATGTGCGAAGTATACTCATACTGCCTAAAGTCTGCCGGAGCAGTAAAATTAGTTTTATGTGTGCAGAGCTGCATGCTACGTCGCCTTGCTATTCGGACATTGTAAACTCTCGCATTAGGCGCATGCAAAGACCTGCTTAGACCGTGTACGGTCCTTAATAAAATTGCACAACTGTCACGAGAGATAAAGCCTTGGCGATGCTCAAGGGTACTTCCTCATATGCAAGGTTACAAAAACGACAGCTCAGTGTCAGGCGACTAATAATTCTATGCGACAGGCAAAAGGGGTGCCTGCAGTGATTCCGGAATCACCGTCTATAGAACGTACATCCTCGGATTTTACGATTACTAAACAGGTCCACATTACTCCAGAGGCGCGACAGTAGCACATGCCTATTCCCCCGTTGGTTTTTATGGACAGGACCATGTGGCGGGCTCTTCCAAACCCGTATATGCAATGAGGTACTCTAGTACTAATATTGCACTTTCACTCCCCCGCGGGAAATAAAGTTGTAACACAATTGATGGCTAGCTTTGATTTTCACCGACAAAGAAATGCCCTTAGAAAGCTAGTACAAACTAATGCTTCGAATTTGGCAGAACGAGCCATGCGTATAAACTTGGGACTGATAAAAGCACAAAGAGAGAGTACTGTGACCTGTGGCGTTTCAGGTACGCCACCGGAAATTTGTGAGTCAGAGAGTGTGTCTCTTGAGAAAATTCGGCAATCATTGGGTAAATTGAAATTGAGTTTTTTTATTTATGAACAGTCTTTAACTACTATGGTTCTTAGCGTCCCATTCTATATTGGGCGTGAAAGAACGGACATTTTGCTCAGAGGCCTCTTTATCAGGCTTGAGGTTCTTTTACGTGCCGTAAATCTACGACTCGGGACCACCGGCTTTACTTCGCACGAAAAAATCCATCGCCCTCTACCGGGTTTGAACCCGCGACCTCGGGAACTAGAGGCTAGCACGGTACCACTAGTCCACGGAGGACGACTAGTCATTGGGTAGAATTCTACTAGGAGTCTAAGTTTAGACATGGACTCGAATACGAGACAGTGACAGACGAACAAGGATGTAGACAGGCTGTCAGGCTGCACCGACGTAACGGCTACTTATGAATTATGGAAATCATTAGGCTCAATTATAAAGGCACAGAAATGTTCTGTTGTAAAGCTGCATTACTTTAGTTAGCTTCTACTGGGAACGTATGAGTGCGTTAAATAAACGTAGTTATAGTTTTAGGTCATGTATGGTACATCCTTGTATGTTGAGCAGAAGTGCCAAGCTTAGTTAATGGTTCATGTGTAACACGGAAGTAAGTTTTGACGAGCTAAGTTTGTAGAGTGACGCTCGCAAGAGTATGGTCCTGGCTCACACACATTGACTCGTAATACTGAGACTTAAAGGAAAGTGTCCACGAGAGCGTAACTGAAGGATTTTGGTTTTAAGTTAAAGCAAGGGTACTGCTCGGGGATTTTGTATGGTTATGTTAGGTTTCTTGTATTAAGAACATTTATACGTAAATTCAAGATTGCTGATTACATTTCCATATTACGCAAATACTTTCATACTGTAAATTTGGCGATCATTTATCAATGGAATGGAGTAAAAAATTGGAAGTGCAAATACGAACATGTTCTTTGTTTGTTAAACTCGTTTAGTTAAATTCAGAAACATTAATGGTGATGGAAGATTATAAATTTATTACTCAATACAATTATTCGTTAAACCATTACATAGGAACGAATAATTACATTAAAACAGGTAATCTTAACCCTCCGTCAGGCTCGTACTTTGGTAGAACACCGTTGGTCGCGCGGGGCCTAGTAGACCCTCGCTATATTTTTGTTGTTATATTTGTATTTATTTCTTTCGTCTATTTTTCTTTTTTCCCTATGTTTACATATATTTAGGTTAAGTATACATGGCTTTCATTAGTAGGTATCTTACAACATAAAAGTACAAGCTAAAATATAAGTTCATATACATTACAAATTGTATTAAAATAAGTGTAAAGAAATACATTGCCATTTTCAGGTATGCATACAATTTGTAATTAGAAATGCTCCGTTGCTGAGAATCATCTACTACCTTTCTCGTGTTTTTCCCGACTAAGCAACTATCGCAAATAATTTTAGCATGTTTACTCATACAGAGGGGAGTGTTGCATTTCCCCACATGCATATTTAGTTTTGCAGTTCTTTTTGTCTTTGTTACATGGTTCACTCGTTTCCTTTTCAATGTGGATATCGGTGTATTTGGCAATTCATCTATTGCGATTTCTTCAGGCTTATATTTTGTCAAATCACCGGGTAGGTTTGATACTGTTGCTCTCCTTTGTAGCTGTTGTGATTGTGATAGTAAAGCTAAAGACAGTGCTTTCAAATACTCCTACCTTGTGGAATATTTATTTTGGTTTCCAAGTAAGATAACCCTAGAATTAATACTGCAATGTTCAAAATATGGTAAAAAGCTACCATGGGCCACCTTTGCGTTGTTCTGGCTACATTGTATGTAGCACACAATTTATGTACTACATAAACTCTAGATTTGGAGTCGCAATGCAGGATTGTTTCAGGCTTTTTCTCAGCTCCTCGATAACTGTTTGAATGAAACATGTAAGCTTGAGAGCCAAACTACTGTTTTACCCTTTTTTGGAACATGAAACAACTGTTTCCTTTTTTGTGAAGCCAAACATGCTTTCGTACCGACTGCGACCTTTTGGAGAAGTGAAATTATTGGGTAATTATTTTTTGTTCTTTCGTACTGTACCGACGAAACAAAGTTGTCTTTTGCGCAATTCATTCACGAGCAATACACTGGTAAACCAATTATCTGCAGTAACGTTTCGTTCAGTGCTGAAATTGGCTCAGTAAGTCTCAGCACTACAGCTTCTGGCGAATTAGTTTGCAAATATGGTTCGTCCGCTGCTGTCCATAGTAAATATCCATAATAGTTGTATAAAACAGCTTTGCATCACTCAGAGTATTTTTATGCCATACATGTTTGACTTGGATGGTACGTATTGACTAAAACGGCATAGATCACGACATAGCGGCAACTGTTCATCGACAGTGACATTTTGTCCAAGACACTAATGTTTCTAACAGGTGTTCAAAAAAAATGTAAACATTTCTCTAACATTAGCCAATTTATCCAATCTTCGTCGCTGCAGGCTTGTGCTTTTGTCATCAAAGCAAATACAGCATATTAGAAAACTGAATCGTTTTTCGGACAAAGCCATTCGAAATAGAGGAATTCCAAGATCATCGGTTTTCCAAAAATCGTGAATACGCTGGCGTCCACCACGAAAAGTTACTGCCAGGTACAATAAGCCTAGGAAAGCTTTCATTTCTATTACATATTAAGGTCTGCCGTCTCTTGCACGATCAAATTTGTGCTGCACACTGGTAATGTAAGTATTTGAGCTTTCAACAATCAAATTAACTATACCTCCGGTAACAAAAAGCTTCCAACAATCCATTTCCGTTTTCGCATTTTTGGCAGCTTCTACTACACCAGGAAGTTTTATCAAAATATTGTGACCTCTGGTCTGTTTAATTCTCCAAGGTGTTTTTTTTTCATTTTGTTCCATCTCCACCTCCAAATAATAGCAGAATGTATTATCGATAATGAACATTATTATTACTATGATAAGCATATGATGTTACCTATTAAATACATGTTATCACCCAAGCTGCTTTCACCGTCTTCCTCTTCATCTTCATGATCAAGTTTCTGAATCTAAAGATCTCGTTTCGAGTTTATCTTCAGAATCATCTGATTCATATAAGTTGTCATCCACTTGCAAGGCATCATCATCGCAAGGTAGGCTTCTTCCAAATCATTCGGATTTTGTAGATCGTACTTTTACTCGTGTTCATTACGAAGCAGTATTGCACAGCTAATGAGGAACACATCTGTCAGCAATATGTAACGAGAGCGGGAGCGCAGGGTCTGGTTGACCTGTGCAACACATAACTGCTGTTTAGTCAGTCATTCTTCCAGTCAAATAAATAAACAGATAAGATTGTCACTGCAAAAAACAACCGAGCAAGGTGTAATGTTAGATTTCCTAGTTAGGCAATTGCATAGGTGCGTTCGTTCGAAAATTATAACATTTAAATAATGCCAGGGGTCTCTCAGGCCTCTAACGACCAATGCGGTGTTAAATAAGAAATCTGCATGTGAGAAATTTCATCGGTCTGGTATTTAGTTCCACTGAATTCCTTCCACCCCTTATATTTAGTCTGGATAACAAACGTTCAAATATAGGAAAGAAAAACCACGGATACGTGCACGTGGATGGAATTTATCCACATAGCGTATAGTAGCCTGAAGGAATACGAGACAGACCTTGGGCCGCATGTTGCCACCGTTTACCATTATGCAGTGGAACGCTCCTACTATCAGCAACAAACGAGCGGAGCTACAATATTTAGCTCACATGTTGATCTGATTCTCCGAGTCTTGGATTGCACGACACCTTAAATTTCTTTGGGCTCCTCATCGTATTATGGGGCATGATCGCAATCGGCAAGGTGCAGGATTCCTTTCACTTCATGCTTTACTACATAACCTTTTGTATTTCTAAGATATTCTGTTTTGACGAAATGGTGCTTCCAATTCATTTAAAGATCCTAGCTGAGTATTTTGGTCCAGCGCACGATATTTGCCAAACCTTTCCGGACACATGCGCGATGTTACTCCCCCATAATAATAATACCATTACCTTCGGGAATCTTACCGCGGACTTGCACAACAGCAAATACGGCGTTATCTGCATAACCAACGGGTATTACATTCTCTCGCCTCCTGCCGTGGTGGTTCCAGCGTGCAGTGAGGTGATGATGTGGGGAAAGAAATCCTTGAGGAACATCATGGTGGATGGGAGAATCCACTGAGATTGGGTTTATGTCGTGAGGGCGCTGCTTTCCGCTTGTGAGGCACGTCAATGCCACCGACCAGGATGTGCTTAGCGGGATTGTCTTGGGGAAGTGCCAACTGATTGCCTCTAATACCTGCGGCAGACACCGAAAGCCGAACACCAGAGATTTGAATAGTCTGAGTAATCTTGACGGAGGTGGCTGAGAACCTCTCGCGGGGCGAGAAGCGCATTCTTAATCTACTTACTTAATTCCAGGATGTCCTCACCCTATCAGATATTTATAACCGAACCGATTGAGTGATGCACAGCATTGTCAGCGCTGATGCTCGAAAGCCGCTTTGCCATGTACAGCTAACAAAGGAAACACAGCTGGATAGTGAGCACGAAGACCAGAGGCATAACAGAGGATTCTGATATCCCGTGCTCATCTCTGGCAGTGAACTGGAAAAGGATGGAGATCTGCGCTTTTGTAATGACTAATTGAAGCTGAACATCACCAGGATAGACTGCTTTCCACTTCTATGGATGACGCCCTAGACACCTTAGGAGGAGGCCAGCGGTTTTACACCCTATACCTGAAGTTGGGGTATTGGCAAGTGTACTTCATCCCGACAAGAAGACAGCATTTTCTACTGGACATGGTCTGTGGCAGTTAACGGTAACTACTTTCGGACTCTGAAACGCCTCTATAACGTTCCAGAATTATGGAGACTGTGATTAGGGGTCCTAATACGACGCTTGTCACCTTTACCTCGACATCATTGTTATAGGCTAGACATTCGAGGATCATTTGAGCAACCTGAGCAAGAGTCAAAGGGTTCCGCCAGGCCAAACTTAAGTTGAATACCAAAAAGTGTCAACTGTTTAAAAAGGAAGTGCGCTACCTAGGACACATCGTAAGCCCTTGCGTAGTGCTGCGGAATTTAGCGACCTTAAGGAGTGACCCAGGCATAGGAACAAACAAGAACTGCGCCAGATTCGGAGCCTCTGCGTGTACTACCGGAAATTTGTGGCGGGGTATGCAAAGATAGCTTAACCGGTAACGGACACACGAACGAGCCTTTCAGTGGTGGACCACGCCGAGGCGCCTTTCCAGATTCTGAAGAACGCTGTACACGTCACCGGTACTAGGATACCCCTTTTCCACTAATACGATACGTTCAACACGGAGGCCAGTGTGTTTAGCATTGAGAGTATCCTGTAACAAGAGCAGAACTGAGAAGAGCGAGCACTGCCTACTGCAGTAAATCCCTGTAAAAGGCCGAACGAAATTACTGTGCGACCCATGCCAGCACCTTGGTATAAACAGTATTTTGGAGAAGCTCGTCACCGATTTTATTATTTGCATCAGCGAAGCGACGCGGAGAGGTATGCCAACATTACAACTGCGCGGTAAGTCGTGGCTCCCAGGCGTGAAGAGAAGTTTGAATACAACAATACGTCAGAGCGCCATTCAAAAGAATTGACATCGTGTGGCAGCCCCGTTATCAAGGACACACAGAAACACGTTAGCTGCTGTGGACTATTTCAATACGTGGCCGGAGGTTTAGGCGATTCTCAATAAGAGGCTTCGACAGTAGCTAATGTTGGTGAACAACTTCCTTTGCCGGCTCGTGCTTTTCCAGGAGCTCCAGAGTGACCACAGAACCAATTTTGAATCAACCTTATGTAAGTTTTTCAGTACCTTGGGATGCACAAAACCGTACCACATTCTTCAGCCACCGACAGACGGAATGATGGAGCATTGTATTAAGACAATCCAGCACCTCCGGAAAGTGGTATCCATCCATGAGCTGGATGCACTGGTGTGTCACCGACCAACTTGATATTCAAACGGGAGTTGCGGCTTTCTTGTGC
This sequence comes from Deroplatys truncata, assembly GCA_030765065.1. NCBI lineage: Eukaryota > Metazoa > Arthropoda > Insecta > Mantodea > Mantidae > Deroplatys > Deroplatys truncata. Next base: position 88,643,629 of record CM060989.1, on the reverse strand, counting down.
TCTGTTTGACACGCCTCCTGATTTTGACCAGCTCGCAACGGATTAAGTCAGTATGCTAACGGACGGGCTGGAGAACATCCACCATCTCACTACGGATCACCTATAGCTGGCAGGTGACCGAATGAAGGCACGCTATGACCGTCTAGTGAACAGAGCAAGATTGCAGGAGAGTGACGTCATTTGGTTCTACTGACCAACTAGGACTAAAGGGAAGTTTCTTAATCTGCAAAGCTCCTGGGACGTTACAACCTAATCACCTTTTCAACGATGTGGTACAGTGTATCCCTTCTCGAAGTTTCTGGAACTCTGGAAATTTTAAGGGCTATATAAGCGAACGCTCTCGCAAATGAGTGTTGCTTGATGAGTGAGTGCATTTCTGTTGCGACCAAAGGTGCTATACTACTAGCGAGTGTGTGACGACGCGATGTGCAGCGGGCAGTTTCCACGACATATTGGAAAATACTTGTGTTTAACTCCTCAGTGGCAGAAGCGTCCGGAAGAAAAGGCTACGAGTGTGTATTTCATTACGTCACAAGAAAGTGAAGTGACAGTGAGATGTTAGAGGCGCTACAGTGAAAAGTTCAACTAATTAAACCGAGCTTTATTTATGGACGCTCTTTATCTACAATGCTTCTTAACGTTCCATTCTATATTGGGCGTGAGACAGATTTTTTCCTGAGGCTTCTATCAGGATTGAGGTTTCTTGCGTGCCGTAGCTTTAAAATCAAATTGAGTTTCATTTATGGACGCTCATTAACTGCTGTGTTCCTTATGATCCTATTCTATATTGAGCGTGAAAGACCGGTAATTTTGCTCAGAGGCACCTTTATCAGGCTTGTGGTTCTTTTACGTGCCGTAAATGTACGAAACGGGGCCGTCAGTTTTACTTCCCTTCAGAGGAAAGCCATGCTAAGGATGTTTACACCCAAAAAGTTGAACTAACTTACATTCTTTTTGTAACAGTGAACTTAACCAATGAACAGTTGAACTAGATTACATTAACGAAGTGAAACTGACAACATAGTGTAGTAACAGTGAAAGTTGATGATGTTGCCCGTTGATGACAGCTTATATAAATCAGATGATTCTGAAGATAAACTTGAAACGAGATGTTTAGATTCAGAAACTGATCATGATGAAAAGGAAAACGTTGAAAGCAGCTTGTGCGACATGTACTTATCTCATAGGTAACATCACATTTTTATCATAGTAATAATCATTATTATTCACAATTTATGTTATTATTTACAGGAGGAGATGGAACAAAATGGAAAAAAGCACCTTAGAAAATAACACAGACAGCGGCTCAAAATATATTGATCAAACTTCCTGGTGTAGTAGGAGCTGCCAAGGATGCGAAAACGGAAATTGATTGTTGAAAACATTTTGCTAACCCAGATATAGTTGACTAGATTGTTGAAAGCTCAAATACTTACATTACCAGTGTGCAGCACAAATTTTATCCTGAAGACCTACAGATGTAATAGAAATAAAACGTTTCCTAGGCTTATTGTACCGGCAAGAATTTTTCGTGGTGGACAAATATTCACGATTTTTGGAGAACCGATGATCTTGGAATTCCTCTATTTCAAATGGCTATGTCTGAAAAAGTTTTAGTTTTTTAATATGCTGTATATTTGCTTTCATGACAAAAGCTCAAGATTGGAGCGTCGAAGATTGGATAAATTAATTGCTGTTAGAGAAATGTTTACATTGTATCTGAATTGTCAGAAGCATTATTCTCATGGATAAAATGTCACTGTTGACAAACAGATGCCCTCACTTTGTGGTCGATGTGCTTTTAGACATATATACCATCCAAGCCAAACAAGTATGGAATAAATGTATTCTGTTTAAGTGATGCAAACCTGTTTTATGCCACTAATTTGGAGATTTATTGTGAACAGCAGCCAAACGGATCATATTTAAAAAACTAATTCGGCAGAAGCTGTAGTGCTGAGACTAACTGAACCAATCTCTGGCACTGGACGAAACATTACTGCAGATAATTGGTTTACCATTGTATCGCTGGTGAATGAAATGTGCAAAAGACAACTTTCTTTTGTTGCTACAGTACAAAAGAACTAAAAAGAATTACCCACTAATTTCACTTCTCCAATAGGTTGCATCAGTACGAAAGCATATATGCCTTCAAAAAAATTAAACACTTGTTTCATATGTTCCAAAATGGTTAAAACAGTAGTTTTCCTCTCAAGTCTATATGTTTCATCCAAAAAGTTATCAGAAGCTGTTGAGAAAAAGCCTGAAATAATCCTGCATTACAACAACACTAAGTCTGGAGTTGATGTAGTAAATAAATTGTGTGCTACATGCAATGTAGCCAGAACATGAAGGTGGCCCATAGTAATTTTTTATCATATCCTGAACATTAATTCTAGGGTTATCTTCCTTGGGAACCAAAATAAATATTCCGGAAGGTAGAAATACTGTAACCCTGCAACAAAGACAAAAATAACTGCAAAACTAAATATGCATGTGGGAAATGCAACACTCCCCTCTGTATGAGCAAACATGCTAAAATTATTTGCAATAGTTGCTTAGTCGGGGAAAACATGGGAGAGGTAGTAGATAATTCTGAGCAGCTGAACATTGGAAAATACTACTTGCATGCATACCCAAAAATAGCAATGTATTTCTTTATACTTATTGTAATATAATCTATAGTGTCTATGTATGCATATTTTAGTTGTCTTTTTATGTTGTAAGGTAATATCTACCAACAAAAGCCTAAATGAAGGCAAACATAGGAAAAAAAGGAAAATAGACGAAAGAAAAAAATGAATACGAACAATAACAAAAATATAATGCAGGTCTTCTAAGCCCCACATGACTAACAGTATTCTACCAAAGCACGCGCCTGATGCAGGCTTAACAAAGTAACAGTGAGAACCTAGAGAAGAAGAGACAGTAAAGAGGTGAACTACTTACATTAACAAAATAACAGTAAGGACCAAGAGAAGTAGCAGTGAAAAGTTGAACTAATTTACATTAATGAGGTAACAGTGAGAACCTATAGAACAGAAAAGTTGAACTAAATTACATAAATGAAGTAACGGTCAGAACATTAGTCAAATGACAGTTAAAACCTGGACAAAGTCACAAGATTTAGTGCAGTTACTTAGCTAGTTAGGTAATTCAGCGATAAGTTGGCAGAAGTGATTTAATGGAGCAAGAAGGATAATTTGGGTTCACTGCATTCTTCAAAATAGCTATATACTCTGTAACAAAATAAATAATTAAATATATAGATAAGGCAAACTTTTCACACTGAATTTAGAAAAAATGCTGCATTACATGTAGATACTTGAACCAAATTGACTCTCCAGGAGTTGAATAAGTTGTTTGTAGGCTGAAAATTTAACTTTGATTCTTTATGGACACCAGTTAGGTTTAAATATGAACAACCAAAGTCCAAGGACTCAAATGTTCAAACTGCATTTCTCTTTTACTTTTACCTGTTCTGTAATTAACATTTTAAATATTCAGAATTGCTTCATTGTTAAGAGTTTAACAGAAAATATTGCAGAAAGCAGAAGTACATGAAAGTACGGTATATTACAGCCTGGAAGTGAAATGGTCTTGCGGATTGGGAGTGGATGTAGATAAACCAAACCGTCCACAACTTCTTTATAATTAAATGAACCATTAAACAGATAATCGTATTTAAAAGTTGGAGCATTTTGTTGATTGAGTAGTTTGCTTCTAGTGGCGGTGCCTTGAATTATTCTAATGCTCTATAAAACCATTTAAGTAATGTTGGCCATGTATCAAATTTGGATGTTTTGTCACTGGCGTGCAGTATAAAAATTCTGGGAAAAAGTCAGGTTATTGTTCACTGTAGGTATGTAAACATTACTTTAAATTCTACATTCCCACATCACTACAAATATTTTATATGTTTAAAGACCTGAATATCTGGCCTATTTTGTTTGAGAGGCTTATGCCATGGTAATGTAACAAATTTGTGTGGAATTGTCGCTGATATGAAACAGTTTAAAGGTTTGTGTACGTAGCTTAAGAGGCACATCTTAATTATTACGCAATGCCATACTGCGGTGATATTTATGTGACAATGCAATGCTTTACTTAAATTAAGTTTAGCTTTATTTATGGGCATTCTTTAACTGCTGTGGTCCTTAGCATCCCATTGTATATTGGGCATGAAAGACCAGAAATTTTGCTAGAGGCCTTTTTATCAGGTTTGAGATTCTTTCACATGCTGTAAATCTGCGACACAGGACTATTGAATTTACTTCCCTTTCAAAGGAAGCCATGCTAAGGGTTGTTATGTCTGAAAAAAATCTATCGCCCTCTGCTGGGTTTAACCCATGACCTCGGGAACTAGAGGCTAGCATGGTAAACACTACACCATGGAGGATGACAATGCTTTACTTGAAATGAAAATAAGCATCCCAAAGGTTGTGGCACTCTTACGTGAAACACCTATGTTATTAATACCATTATTCTGTGTTGAATTTAACAATGTGGTACTCATTACAGCTAAATGTTTAGGGGAGTGCAATTTATGTGAATCCACACTCAGCTGCAATATAGTTAAAGGAAATATGTGTAATTGTTTATAATTTTGGCCAACTAGGAAGTATATGCTTCTATTTAATTTTTAATACACCCATTTCAAAATGGGACTAATGTGCTTCATGCAAGCACATACATCTAATTACTGGTATAAAAAAAGGATTTTTTAGAATTTACAAGTAAGCAAAAATATTGGCATTAATTTAAAACATCTGAACCAGCCTCCAGGAGTAAATTTGAAATAAGAGATTAAAGGAAGTGTTCCATATGTCCACCATTTGCTTGTAGACAGACTTCACACCTGGAGATCTCCTGGGTTGTTTCTAAAACCTTAGCTGCTAAGAAAATGCGCTGGTGCAGCTCGTCCAGTTTCTATTTCACCCTTGTACACAGGGAGTAAAGAGCAATCCCCCCAGAAATAAGAATCTGAGGGATTCAAGTCTAGTGATATGGCAGGCCAAGCCACAAATCCAAATCAACCAATCCAACAGTTTGGGAAAGTCTTCATCAAATGACCACAGACTTCAAGACTGATGCGGACTGGTGCAAAGTCATGAAGGAACCACATCTTCCTCCTTATTTTCAATGGGATGTCTTCCAACAGGTTAGGCAATATGTACTTCAAAAACCATCGGTACCTAATAACAATCAAGCAGGGTGATAGGACAAATTGTCCAATAAGATGATCTCCAATCATGCCAGTCCAAATTTTAACCAGTCGTCCTGCATGGTGTAGTGGTTACCATGCTAGCCTCTAGCTCCCAAGGTCACAGGTTCAAACCCGGTAAAGGGTGATGCAATTTTTGGGGTGTAAAGTACTTTAGCATGGCTTCCTTCAGAACAGAAATAAAGCCAGTGGTTGCATATCATAGATTTCCGGCACGTAAAAGAACCTCAAGACTGATAAAGAGTGGTCCTTGCATCCCATTCTATATTGGAGGTGTAAGACAGTAATTTTGCTCAGAGGCTTCTTTATCCGGTTTGAGGTTCCTCTAAGCCATTAAAGCTGCAGCACACTCACAGGAGAAACGTAATCAACTGCTCTATATAATCATTAAGGACATGCCTACCAAATGTTTCTAAAACCAATTGCTATAATTTCTAACAGATGGAACATACCCTGAAAATAATCCACTACCTAGTAACTTTAACCATAACCATGTAAATCGGCACAGAGTGAAAAATCAGCAAAGAGCTAAAGATGTGACTGATGAATAATTAAGCATGTTCTTATTTTATCCCTGTTAAAAAAGATAGGTAATGCTTAGCTTCATGATCACTAATGTAAGTGCAGGATGTGTTTGTAACATAAAATTTTAGAACAAGTATTTATAATATTCTACAGCAATTTAGTTAGTGTTAATTATTCCTTACAATTCCCAACACTTGTGTTGATAATGAATTTGAGTTAATCTTCATATTCTGCTATTCAATGTTTGGTGCAGACCACAAGATGTCGCACATTCACATAATCGTTCCATACAGTTGAACATCGAGTTTGTAGCCTAATCAGAAATTGTAAGCGAAATAAATGAAATGGTTGATAAATTTTTACAAACTTTTGATCTTATGAAGGAAATTGTATTTTAAATCTCAATGAAATATTTGTGAGGCTTTTCACCCTCATGATTCAAATTATACTCTTTCAGATGTAAAAAAAATTGAGTTTTATTTATGGACGCTCTTTAACTACTATGGTTCTTAGCGTCCCATTCTATATTGGGCGTGAAACACCTATAATTTTGCTCAGAGGCCTCTTTATCAGGCTTGAGGTTCTTTTGCGTGCCGTAAATCTACGACACGGGACCACCGGCTTTACTTCCCTTCCGAAGGAAGCCGTGCTAACAATTTTTACGCCCGAAAAAATCCATCGCCCTCCGCCGGGTTTGAACCCGCGACCTTGGGAACCAGAGGCTAGCACGGTACCACTAGTCCATGGGGGGCGACACTCTTTCAGATGTGACAAGTGAGTAAGACTCTTCTCACAGACATCACACATGTGAGACTTTTCACCCTCATGTATCAAATTATGCAATGTCACATTTCACAATTGTGTAAAGCTCCTCTCACAAATTACACACTCCTGAGGCTTTTTACCCTTATCTACAAAATTATGTTTTTAATAGATGATAAAGAAGTAAAGCTCTTCTTATTAATTTAGCATGTGAGGCTTCTTACTCTTATGTATTAAATTATGCGCTTTCAAATTTGACAGCTGACTAAAGTTTTCTCTCAAATTTCAGATTTATGAGCCTTTTTGCCCTCATGTATCAAATTATGCGATTTCAAATTTAACAACCATTTAAAGCTCTTCTCACAGATTTCACAATTGTAAGGCTTTTTATTCTCATGTGTCAAGTTATGCCTTTTCAAAATTGATAACCTTATAAACCTCTTCTCACATATTTCACACTAGTGAGGCTTTTTACCCATATGTGTCAAATTATGCCTTTTCAAACTTGATAAACTTATAAAGCGCTTCTCACATATTTCACACTCGTGAGGCTTTTTACCCTCATGCATTAAATTATGCGATTTCAAAGATGATGCCTGATTAAAGCTCCTCTCACAAATTTCACATTTGTAAGGTGTTTTACCCTCATGTATCAAATTATGCTCTTTCAAACGACACGGCCTTATGAAACTCTTCTCACATACTTCACACTTGTGAGGCTTATTACCCTCATGTATGAAATTATGCATTTTCAAATATGACAAACGAGTAAAGCTCTTCTCACAAATTTCACATTTGTGAGGTTTTTTACCCTCATGTATCACATTATGTTTTTTCAAATTTGACAAATAAGTAAAGCTCTTATCACAAATTTCACACTTATGAGGTTTTTTACCCTCATGTATCAAATAATGCTGTTTCAAATTGTGCAACTGACTAAACCTTTTCTCACAAATTTCACATTTGTGAGGCTTTTCACCCTCATGTATAAAATTATGCTCTTTTAATCTTGACAACCGTGTAAATCTCTTCTCACATATTTCACACTTGTGAGGCTTTTTACCCTCATGTGTCAAATTATGCCTTTTCAAACTTGATAAACTTATAAACCTCTTCTCACATATTTCACACTTGTGAGGCTTTTTACCCTCGTGTATTAAATTATGCAATTTCAAAGATGATGTATGATTAAAGCTCCTCTCACAAATTTCACATTTGTAAGAAGTTATACCCTCATGTACCAAAATATGCTCTCTCAAATGGCACGGCCTTATGAAACTCTTCTCACATACTTCACACTTGTAAGGCTTATTACTCTCATGTATGAAATTATGCCATTTCAAAGTTGAAAGAAGAGTAAAGCTCTTTTCACAAATTTCACACTTGTGAGGCTTTATACCTTCATGTATCAAATTATGCTGTTTCAAATTTGAAAGCCGTGTAAAGCTCTTCTCACAAATTTTACACTTGTGAGGCTTTTTATCCTCATGTATCAAATTATGCAATTTCAAAGATACTTGATTAAAACTCTTATCACAAATGTTACACTTGTGTGAACTTTCAAACTTATGAATCAATAAAGGCCAGCTGTAAATTTTCCCAGTATCACAATATTCACCTGGTTGTTCTGAGTGAACATGTTTTTCTACAGATGGTATTTTTGCGACATCACATTTATGACTTTCACATTCAAGATCCTTTCCATAATTGAACATTGTGTTTTTCCCAGAGGCTTCAGCGGACAATAACGATGAATTGCTACAGCTATCACCAGAAGTTGCTTTTGTGCATAATCTGGAATGTTAAAAGACTTACAATTAGCTCTCACAGTTCATTACAGTAAAAAAGAAGAATTAATCTACAATATTTTAAAGTAATTTTAAAGTAGTCTTTGAAATCAAACACATGTTAATAGTGTTTCTTTCTTAGAAAGAATATGTGTAATGAATTTGTATACATTATGGAAACCCAAAATGAAAGGTAAAAGACTAATCTCCAAAACAAAGGAAATAGGAGAAAGTACACTTGTGACTCAAAACTAAGATAACTTCACATAATTTCTTTCATTACATGAGAAATCATGGAACAGAAAAAACTGTAAATACAAGTTTATAAGATTTTACATCAAAACATGCAAACATCACCAACAAAGCATTGTAACTATTTAGCAAACATTGTATTATGAGCATTGTCCTAAGGCAGAGAAAATAAAAGGTAAATTGTTATGAACATTACACATTAGGGTCTAAAATTCCAGGAGAAAAAGACAAAAGTGGTAGGTTGGAAATTCATTTAAAATGGAATAAAATATAAAGAAACAGCCTGCTAAAATATTGTGAAGAAAGTGTGGTGAATCATCTGCAATCGAAGTTAGCTTAGAAAATCAAAACGCTTCCCTTAAAAGATAAGAAGTTTGTGTAAATAATATCATTATTAAAAAGAAGCAATTGCAATTTTGTACAGTTTTTACTGTAACTTCAGTAAGTTTCAAGTCACTTTACTTTTCTTTGCAACAAAGTAGCATAGTGTAATTAGTACGTGTGAAGCTGCCTCTTCTTCCATCCATTTCACATGTGGGGGAGTTGATCACAAGACGTCTGTAGTCACTCACCGTATGTCAAAACTATCTTGTAGAACTGCTCTTGGTGTCACATAAGAAACACAGCACCAAGTCACTAACTTGCTTCATCGAGAACATGCTGGCTACATAGAGCTGCTGTAATTTTCCACAGAACATTCCAGGATTTTCTGGAGGCAAGTAGAAGGGAAACTTGCAGGAGATTCTGGTTATCTTCTCGACAATGCTTTTGGTGTTTACACTGGGCAGGAGTGCTACCACATTATCTCTCAAACTGCCAGGTAACATCCTCCATATAAGCTTGGGCCGTAGGTGCTGCATTACAATATTATTGTAACTGTGGACTTTAATATAGATTTACTTAGGAAGTAATAGTAAGAAAGGTTTGGCATTAGAACTATAAGACAGAAATACAGTAACTCTAAGAAAATGGGGAACTAACAACAGTAACCGAATATTCATCTACTTATGTTGAGATTATGTATACAAATTTATATAGGAAAGAGTTTAGTAGTACTATAATTAAAAAGGGAATTAATGACCATCATATAAGGATGATTGAAACCAAAACCTTAGGTAAACTGAAACATGAAACAAATTGATAGAAATTAATAGAATTATAAATAAAAAACAGATGCATTGAGAAAGTTCTCAAAAAAAGAAAAATCTGCAAAACTTGCTTTACTTCCCTTCCAAAGGAAGCCATGCTAAGGACTTACATCTGAAAAAATCCATCACCCTCTGCCAGGTTTGAACCTGCAACCACGGAAACTGGAGGCTAGAATGGTAACACTGTCCACGTAGGACAACTTTCCAAGTTATGTGATGGCTCTTTCTATCTTATGACCACTGCCATATAATAAAGAATATATGAAACTTTTTCCTTCATTCTGAAAGATCACTTGCTAATAATGGGAAATTAACGACTAAGGATGGTTTTTGAAAGTCAACAACATTAAGTGTGGAAACCTGTCCAGTTTCTGACTGAAAAAACATCTCAGTCCTAGCAATTTTGTAAAACCGAATGTTAAGCGGCAGTTCAAATTTTTCAGAAGTAACAGCATTTCTATTTCTCCTCAAGGAAGAAGCGAGTTTTTTTTGGGTAGAGGGGTTCCAAAATTATGATAATACAAATGAATTCTTACAAATGAGAAAATGGTTTACAATTCACAGTGTGAAGAAAACAAATTATCACATTAAATTATCCCTATTGTCATCCTGTGTGGTCTAGAAGTACCATGCCATCCTTAAGCCATGGGTTCAAACTTGACAAAGGATGATTCCCGCCTGCCTGTGCATATCTGGTCTAAATTCTAAATGAAAGCTACATAAATAACCTTAATTTATGAGAAACATGAACTAATATTTTATAAGCACTGGTGACCACCACAGCAACCACTACAAGATAAGTAACCAACTCTACAGCTGATACAAGAATGGTGACCAATGTTTAAGGGCACGAAATCAAGTGCAGGGCATTATGGGTAAGGGACACCATCCAGATCCATACGATGGCAAATAGAGCTGCTGCTCAGTGAACAATAGAATGCAAATATCCAGACTGTGTTAAACCTGAGGTATTCAAATCTGTTCAGCCCAAGAAAAGTAAAAGCAACTATTACTACAGTGTCACGGAAGTGTCTCATATTATTGAGAAGTGGCAGGGAAATAATACCTACAAAAATGAGCCAAGAAGGAGTAACACCCAAGATAAGAGAGGCTACTAACCAGGAGGAGGAGGGGTCAGCATTAACAGTGCAATGGAACAAATATTAATATATTAAAATAAATGAAAATGTGAGGATAAGCTATAAAAGAAATGAAAACAAGCCAAGATAGGTTAAAAGAAAAAAGAAAAATCAGCAAAGTCCATCAGGATAGGTTAGCAAAAGAAATCAGAGAAAGATAAGGCTAATTAAAATAAAACTGCAACAGATCAGAAAAAGTTAGCAACAGATATTACAGAGAAGGTTGAGAAAATGAGATGTGAACAAATTAAATTTCAAAATGTAACTAATTCAGAAATATGTTTAAAGCTAAGATACAGGAAGTGAAACAAGAAAACAGTAACCAGGTATTAGTGCAATTTAAATAAGGGTGCATTAAAATAGCAAGCAATGAAATTGAATACAAGCATTAAATAAGTAAATAATATGCAAGTTCAAAACCAAACACAACAGAATATCCTAAAAACTAATTTAATAATCAAATCAATTTGAAACAACAATAAATGTACAACTGAAAGGAATGAAACAAAAGATGAGTAAATGTAAGACAAATAATCAGAGAATGGGAACTGTTGTGGATGTAATTCAGTTTCAAAGTGGGAAAGAAAAACATAGTATACGTCATGTAAATAAGAGTCGTGAGTTTGAGAATGAAAATATAGATAATACTGTACTTACCACAGAACATATGAACATGATGATACTAGTTTGTTCGAATCAGAACATTAACAAGAAACACAACAAGAATACACATATACAAAAAACCATAACCATTCTACCTTTCAATGCTTGTTATATACACTAAGTGATGACCAAGATATGACCTCCTATATTGAAGAGTCCCTTGAAAGTAGAAAAATTCACACATTGCAAAATGGTGAGCTTAACCACAAATATTTACAGAATATAGCATTGTCAAAGAATTGCTAAACCCAACAAAGCTGGAAATTAATGCAAAGGCATACCAACAATAGCTATGCTGGACATGAGCAATGACCTCTCTCTGCAGCAAGACTTGGTTTGTAAACCAATGCCGAAAAACAGTCAATAGAATTTTTACCAGTAAGCAATGTTTATTGTTCTAGAGCTGTAGAAAATTAAAAAGAGAAACTAAAATACCAAACAATGTCACAGGTGAGTACACGTGATTGGCAAAGCAACTACATAATCTTAGTTGTGCTACACCTACTAGCTGACTTCATATTAGGCTGTGACATACTATACTACTGGAGGAGTATTTTAGATTTTAATGTATGCAAAATTATAACTAATAAAAAATGTAAGGATGTGCTAATTCCCCAGCAAGAAAAAGAGTTAGCAATAGGCATCTTGAATAGCAGCAATGACTGCGGATATATAAGTGATAGAAATAAAAATTTTGTTGAATGCATCCAAGGTATGCAACTATAAGATTTTAAAAACAAATATGAATGCGTGAAAAAAATGAAGGTTTTAAAAAGGTTGCAAAAACGCCTACTGTATTAGCTGATAAACAACAGAGCAAAATATCCAATAGGTCATAACGGCAACAATGCAAACATATACAGTATTAATAACAAAAATATTACGAGTAGTCACCTAATGGAAACCATTAGAAAGAAGCTAAATGGCAGCCGTGGCATAAACTCAAAACAAAAAGTAAGCTGAAAGGAATGTTTTGGAAAACCCATGAAGTATTTACTGAGAAACCAGGTACATGTAATACGTACAAACATCATCTTGAGGAAGAAGGTATAAAAGCAATGCCTTACAGAACAAGACCTATACCTAATGAGATATATATGCAAGTGGATATCATTACAAAGCACATGTTATCTGACGGCATAATAGAAATTTTGTAATTCTGAATACTTGATGTGCTGGGTTCACAAACTGGATAGTAACAAACTCAGAATGACAATAAATACAGGATATATCAATGTTACACAACACCAGAGAATTTTAGACACGAAGGTATTGACCCCATTTTAAATAAACTAAATGACCAACAATGCAACTGCGCATAAGACCAAAATATTTACTGAAACATTACAACAGAAACAGATAGGTAATATTTAAGGATATTATGCCAGGAACACCTCTTGAGGTGGAACAACCATACACATTGTATACAGGATCTGCTGAATGAACAAGAGTATGAACTACAGGGTTTGTAGCAATAGAATTAATGCTTGGGATAAAGCCAAGGTAAAAGGTGAAGAACATTCCACCAATAGCTGAAGCAGGAATTTAACTGATGGAAGAGGATAAGTGCAAATAGCCATCAGAACACCTTAAAAAAAAAGCTGAAAGAAGAAAACAAAAACCAATAAGATAAAGGGCAAAATGGAACCCAGGTTTAGGCAGAAAGATACTAATCAAGATGCCAAGAACATCAAAGGCATGGGATAAAAGATACTCCACAATGGAATTGGTATACAGTGGAACATTCAGCATCCGGTAAACGTTTGGCGAGCTTAGATAAGAAGTTGAAAATGAAAAAGGAAATACCATGGTATGATTCTATTAACAAATTCTTCGTATATACAAAGAACTGAAGGAAATTGGAAAATAAGAATCAAATTACAATATTGATATGTGAAGAACAAATATCCCAAAGAAGAACACAAAAACTCACCATAACATCTACACGAAACACCTAAAAATTCACTAGTTCACAAGGTCGCAGGTTTAAACCCAGCAGAGGGCAATGGATTTTTGGGTGTTAAAATCCTTAGCATGGCTTCTTTCAGAAAGGAAGTAAAGCCGATGGTCCCGTCTTGTAGATTTATGTCAAGTAAATGAACTTCAAGCCTGACAAACATGCCTCTGAGCAAACTTTCCGGTCTTTCACGTCAAATATAGAATGGGACACCAAGAACCATAATAGTTAAAGAGTGTCAATAAACAAAACTCAATTTAATTTAATTTCAGAAACTGACAGAAACAAAACCACACCCACGAAGCCACATAAAGAAAACATATTGTAACTATATATAAAAAAATGTAAATTGGATTGTTATCAAAGTATGCATTAGATTAATTTTGACGTGACAATAATTCTTTACGAGGGAGTTACACCTCAATTTTTTTTAAGGAAAAGAATAAGAGCAATACGAAACTGAAGCAATCCTCTAAAATATATAAAAAAAATATGAGTAAACAGGGGGGGGGCATTTGTAGTGGAAGTTGTACCTATGATGGCGAAAATAAGAGGATACCACAAAATAAAAAACAAAAATGTGTGGTATTTGTAAGAAATGTAACATACAAGAAATGTATGGTACTGTAATAAGTATGGTGCAGGCCACCAACACAAGATTGGTGATCAACTCTACAACTGGTACAAGAATGATGACCAACCCTCCAACAACTACAAACGTACAGGACAAAAGAGAGGCGAAGCTACTGATTACAAAGTTTCCGTACTTCCAGGTAACCAAGACAACCTCTTTGTAAAATCACATAGCCTGTGACCAATGAGAAAATTACTCTTCTCATTTGTTAATTATAAAATATTGATCGGTCGATATCTAATGGTAGCTGGACACAATTTTTTCCATTTATTCAATTATTTAGCACACCCTGCTAATGCATTTGACTACAACATTAAGAAAGAAAATAATGCATACATTTTCTTACATGAGGAGCATTTAAATGTGTTTATATGGGTTTTGCATGTGTACTGTAATTTTATAAGTAGATTCATATATTTTATTTTGTTGTATCTTGGCTGCTAAATTGTGAAGATATAAAATATACATATATGCAGTTTATGTGGCATAACAATAACATTTTCTACTCCATGGCATTCTCAATGAAAAGTAAAGTGTCTTTTTATGTTCTTTCATAATTCCAACGCGTTCGTATTCTAGCACACAGGCTTTATAAATTCTTTTTAATATTTTACATACATATGAATTCTCTTTATATTTAATTTTTCATTATCAACTAGCTTTTGTAGAGAAAAATGAAAAATGATGCTGTGTGTATTTATGCAAGATCCAACATTAACTTTATAAAGCTTATTGATTTTGAGCACTTAAATGTGGAATAGCACTTTGAAGCTAGTATTGTAAATTTAGTAGATCACAAGATGGTAATAATGTATGTTCATAGAAACCCAGGTAACAATTTGCAAATTTTATTTCAAAACTTTTAAACTATTTATGAATATTGTACATCTAAGACTCAAGTTACATTATAGGGGATTTTAAAATTAACTTTCCTAAGGATAGTAATGGAAAGAAACAGCTTGCTGAATATATATGGCATGCAAGCTAATAAATGAACCTACCAGACAAAACAAAGCTAGAACTGCAATAGATCAAATAATTATAAATATGCATGTATTTCAGTACATAACCTTAGTGCTGGAAACAGGTATTTCAAATCATCTTGAGCAGTTAATTTACTGAGATCATAATTTTAAAAAGCTTAATGAACTCAAGAGAACTATGGGTAAATGTATATTAATTAAATGAGGTAAATACTGTACAATAGGAATTTATGAAATCCATTACTTATAGCTTTAATACTGTAATTCAACGAAAAAAACAAAACAATTTGTAAATGTAAAAAGGATAAATAAAAACTGGATTAAACCAGGAATATTAAAATCCAGTAAAAGCATTGAAATTCTTAAATATGTTACCAAGGATAATATAACTCAGGAATTTATGGTGTATTTTCCAATTTTAAGAGAGTGCCCCCTCCCCAAAAAGCAGTGAGTATGTGAGGCTGCAAATAAATCTAAATCTACTTAGCAAAGCTGAAACTGGTGAATGAAATGAATTCCACAATATTGAAGTAATAGGTCCATTGATAATTTATCTTCAGAACCAAATGCCGTTAATACTTTTAATACATATTTTAATGACATAATTTTAAATTTGCTGCAAAATCAGAATGACAAATGAATGAACAAACATAACACATGTTTCGTATTCATATTTCCTTTTGCCTACTGATATTAATAAAGTGACTGCTGTATTTAAGAGCCTCAATAATAAAAAAGCATGTGGTATAGATCACTTCTTAAGTTCTATAATTAAAAAATTTGATGTCATACATTCACATGACTTTCTCTATCCTCTCTCTTTATTAGTGGGTACAAACTATTCTTACCAAAGCTTATTTTTCTATCTACTACATTTTAATCCAAATAAACCATTGCCAAAATAGCTACAATACACATTTCATTATAGATACAAAGAGAAAAGCGATAGTAAAATGTTTAAGAACTGGACGTTGTATGCCGTTCATAAATTCCATACTGTTTCCATGCAATCACAACAAACAACTAAAACTCGAGGGACTTAAAAAAAATGACAAGGTATTGAATAAATCGAGCTATTCATAATGGATATCTTGGTAAGGGCTGATGCTACAAAAAAGTTTATTTGAAATAAATTGTGTGTTTTAAAGAGATCTACATTTTTTTGTGTAGTACATTTTCGTCTGTTGCTTAACACTTAGCAGTATTATAAGATTATACAGAATTTCTTCCAAATGAAGTGGACTTCACACGCTATTCCCAGAAAATTCAAGATACACATTTTATTTTTCATGCAAACATCTTTAATATATGGTATTTTAATCAAAATCACTAAGAGCCACTTTTTAAAAAATAAAAAATTTTGAAAAGTCTTCCATATAAAGGGTAGTCTGGGATAGGAGGGATTTTCTTAAAAAATTTTCTTTTGCATCTTTGGAAAATATTGTACCTAAATACCAAGTTTGGTATTTATCCAACTTTTCATTTTTGAGTTATGATGCATGCGCATGGATGCACATGGAGCTTTTTTTAAAAATCATTTTTATGAATTCAGGGGCTTCAAAATATGTATTTCCGGTGTTAACTCGGTATCAAAGTTTTGGGTAGAATGCAATACTTCCCCTACTTACATAGTAGACATGCAATGTGTACATTATTGCGGTGCTAACATATTTAATAAATATGTCATTCAGTACTGGAAAACTTCCTGACTGTCTTAAGGTCTTTAAAATAAAGTTGCATTTTAAAAAAGGGTGAAGGAAAAATGTGGATAATCATAGAGAATCCCTCTATTACCAATACTTACTAAAGTTATAAAAAAGTTATGTTTAAAAGATTGTCTTGTTTTGATAATCACATATATTAATAAATCAACAGCATGGTTTTCATAAAGGTACATCTATGGATGCAGCTTTAATTCAGCTTATATAGGAAGTTTACAAAAATTTGAAGAGTAAATTAAAGTTTTGAGTGGGTTTATGTTTACACATATCTAAAGCATTTGACCTGTTCAAACATGATTTATTGTTATTCAAATAATGTTCATATAGTACTAGAGGAAATTTTAATGTGTGGTGTTTTCTATTTCAGATAGAAAACAAATACTGGAACTAAAATTTATTTATCCAACCATTAAATTACTTCAAATTAAATGCTTAGAAATGAAAGTTGTAAAATGCGGAGTTTCTCAAAGTTCTGTTTTGGGCCTCATCTTGTGTTTATTTTATATAAATGACATAACATCTGGCGAATGTAAATGTTAAGCTCACAATCTTTGCAGATGACACCAATATACTTGTTACTGGATATAATAATGATCATATTGTCCAACTTTAAATAAAATAAAGGAAACAGCTTTACCATGGTTTATACAGCTCGTATTAATTATAAACAGGGAAAAAAACACTAGCAATGAGATTTTGGTATAAAGCACATAAAAATATTTCTCCTCGGATATAAATTTCGACCACATATGCAGTACATAAAAGTTTTAAGCATCTGGATAAATCAAAATTTGGAATGGAATGCTCACACCATAATTTGAACTAAAAAGTAAACTAATCTTGTTATACAATAAAAATATTCAAAAGATCAGCAGATATGAGTACAAGTAGTTTATTTTACTTATATTCATACTCAATATTTAAAGCACAAAAGAGGGTTATAAGAATAGTAGTGAATCAATCATAGTTTGTAAGCTGTAGAGCTTTACAACTTTGTGAGCTTTAGAGACTTTAGATTTATTATATATATGTAATACATTATAAATAATTTTAAAACCCACTCTGTGATTCATCAGCATGACAGAACAGGAAACGTAAATCTATTAGTAATTAGTCATAATGCAACACTGTATAAAAATAATTTACATATAATGGTGGCAAAATGTATAAGCTTCCGCTATTTGTAATTCAGTTAAAAAAAGAACAAAATTTTTAAAAGAAATATCAAGAATTTTAATTGAAAAATGCTTATCTTCTATAAAGAAATTTTTAAAAACATAGTTGAATATGTATTACACATGTTTTCTTCTTTTATGTTTTTACTGAATTATATGGTCATTATTTTGTATAAGATGGAAAGAATTAATAAAAATGAATGAATAAAGGAATAATATTACGAATAATAACATTAGTATGAAAGCAAAGCCATATGGTTACGGTTGGCAAATCATTGGAAGAGACTTTGACTGACTATTCTACAGGACATTTGCCATCTCCATTCTGGTAAATTCTTAAACAATGGATTTATGTGTCTATCTAGAAACAGGGTGCTATAAAAAGATAGCATAAAACAAGTATTAGCTGTGAGATAGTTACAAGTGAATTATGAGCAATTTTTAAATTAGAGCTACAAAGCAAGGCTTGTTGGGCATTTTGCTTAATAAATAAAGTTTATTATGAGCTAACTGGTGTTTTTGATGCCACAGTATAGATATCAGTAATTTTGGATGTTACACTAAATTCAAATTGAGTTTTGTTTATGGACGCTCTTTAACTGCTGTGGTACTAGCATTCCAATATATATTGGGCATGAAAGACCAGTAACTTTGCTCAGCGGCCTCTTTATCACACTTGAGGTTCTTTTACGTGCTGTAAATCCACGGCTAAGATAGATAATTTTTATGCCCAAAAAAAAATCCATCGCCCTCCGTTGGATTGAACCCATGACCTCGGAAACTAGAGGCTAGCATGGTGACCACTACACCATGGAGGACGACGGATGTTACCCGGGACATAATTTTCTCCTTAAGTGTGTATACAATTTTTTCATCAGTATACACTGATAATGAAGTTGATTGCAATGCAGCAAAACTTAGTTAATTGGTTTATTACGTTTTGGTATTCAAAATTAAATTGGGCTTTATTTACGGACATTCCTAAATACTACAGTTTTTAGTATCCCATTCTATACTGGGCGTGACAGACCGGAAACATTGTTAAGAGGCCTCATGATCAGGCTTGAGGTTCTTTTACATACTGTAAATCCATGACACGGGACCATCGGGTTTACTTCCCTTCCAAAAGAAGCCACGCTAAGATTTTTATAAATGAAAAAGTCAATTGCCCACTGCCAGGTTTGAACCTGCAACCTTGGAAATCATGGTAACCCTAGACCATGGAGGACGACACTTTGGCATCCAGAAACCTCAGTGCATACACCTACAAAATTAGAGTAAAATTTATTTACAGGTTTTGATGCTCTTTTATTTCACATTCATCTGCAGTGTTTGATAAATGGCATTAATGAAATAAATGCAACCCACAATTTGTACCATCATAAACAGCATTGACTGTTGCTTTTAAGCTTTGTCTTCTGTTTGCTTAAGTGTTATATAATGCCATCTAGGTATATATTTCTTGGAATAAAATGAAACTGGCTTATGTTTTTAAAAGCATCAACAGCAACTAGCTAGCTCTTGTTTCTACACACAATCCCTGTGAGGCTAACTACTTTCTACTCTGTGTCATTCTCAAAGAAAGCTTTGCAAGTCCTTTTTAGTCTTTTAGTAATTTATACATTTAAATTACAAGGTGTTTTATAACCCAAGTACAGCAGAAAGAATAGGGCTTTTCAGTGGTAAAATACTACAAGAACTGGTCAAGTGGTTTTTGAGATTACCCTGCATAAATGTACATATACTTACATGTATACATACAAGTTTTCTCTCTTTTTAATAGTATAGATAAAGAGGCACCAGTAAAGGAAAATGTAACAGAAGAATCAGAAGGTTTCTTATTGAAACATTAGCTAAGAATTAAGTCTTAACTTGGTGATTTAACTGAATCTTGAATTGGTGGATACACTAAAACATCACTTACTTTTTTACTTTTACTTACATACCTACTTAAGTAAGTGAAGTTTTAGTGTATCCACACAGACTCAAGATTCAATTAAATTATTGTTTTGCTTTACTCCCTCTAACTTCTGAATAACACTTCAATTCTTACCTTGGTGATTTTACTGGAGTAAAGTCCCCACCCTGCAACAGAATAATGCAAACATACAGTTTCACACAATCATCTTAACAGCATTAGTTAAATGTCCTACATTACGAAGTTATCTTTAAAGTTCCAAGTTTGCTTTATTTTTTTTAAATTGGTATATGGTATTACGAGTTATGCCAAAATAAACATTTGACATTACCTTGTATAATGGAGTGAAAAAAAACTCGGCAAAGAAAAAATATTTAGATCTAAATAAATGGTTTTGTTTAAAGAGCAGAGAACTGGTAAAAGGAATATTTAGCAAAGGTAAATCAGAATCTATGATTAAGTTAGCCCAGTATTACAAAGCAATCTCATGTGATGTACTCACATGAATTTATCTACCAGTGACAAATTCACATATGTTATAATTCATACAAACAGTTAAGCCTCATTCAAAATAAAAAGTAAGCATAAATGCAAGATGTTGCATGCATGTTATTTAATGGAAGCATTCACATCGTCACGCAGAGAGGAAGAATTCTGCATTTCTTTCTCTGAGTACTGCCAGCTTTTGAACAATTTGAGATCTTAAAGCCATCTACTGTGCGATCATGGTACTCCTCTATTTAATCATCCTACACCAGTTGCTGATCTGTTGTTTGCTTGGTAAAACATATTTGATGGCCTATTTGTTTATAAAAAATTGATGTCTTTCCATATTTGTTATTACAGGTTATGTTATTCAATTTGAAACTTCAGGTAAAAACAAAGTTTTCACATCCAACTTATGGATTTAGATCTGTGCAAATTCTGTATTATGCCTAAGGTTGCATTGTGAATGGAGCTTTGTTCTTCTATCCACACTACATTAAGTGTTTTTTCCCAAGAATGATTTCAAATTAAGCAAGAAGTCCTTTGTAATTCGGAAGACATGTCACAAATATACAAATTTCACTGAACTAAGTATTTACTCTGAACCAGAAATGTGAGCCTATTCTAAAAAAAAAAGTAAAAGATACACATCATAATAATAAGTCTTTTGGAGAAATTTTGGAAAAACCTAAATTCCATACCAGTGAAATCCCAAACAGCTGTAAAAGGAAATAAATTAGTAATTTTGGGTAAAAAAGATTACACCAAAGCATGCAACAGCTTCTATGATCCTCAGAACAATTCCAAATAAAAAAATCCTATAAACAAATTCATCTACAATACGAATGAAAGCTTAGCAGTTGTAAATGCACTTTTCAGCAAGATAGCAAAAGATTACAAGTAGATAACCCAACAACTCCTAAAATGTATGGAAAACCAAAAATTCTATAAAGCTGGAATACAAATAAGACCAACCACCTCATGTACTGGAATCTCAACCTATAAACCGGCAAAATGGCTAACCAACCAACTTCAAGAATTGACAAAATTTGAATCTTTATGCATTAAGAACTGCTTTGTCTTAGTAAATATATATATATATATATATATATATATATATATATATATATATATATATATATATATAGAGGGAGAGAGAGAACACACCTTATGGATAATGACACATTTTCAATATTCCCAAATGTGCCCAAAGATAGAGATTCAGCAGCACTAAAAACCCCATTAACCTCCATCAATAGAATAGAAGTTAATAATAGAAGATAACAGAAGCGCTCGCTAACTTAACAAAATTGTGCATTGCGCAAACATTTTTCAGCAAAATACTTTGCGTAAAATACGGATCTAGTCATGGGAAATCATTGTCACCCTTCTTGGACAGTATGTTTATGAGTGGTCTAGACACAGAAGTAGTTGCTGTATTCCCATGAATGTTTAAAACCTGGGTAAATATGTTAATCATGCATTTACAATAGGAGAAATCAACACAATGTACTAAAATTATTAAATCTTTAAGATAGAAACATGAACTTCACTATGAAAATTGAATCTGACAACAAGCTTCCTCACCTAGAACTAAAAATAATGAAAAAATAATAGGCTGGCTTTTGGAATATATATAGAACGAACACTTACACAGACAACTACAGAGCCTTCATTTCATGCCAAGGCCACAACCACCTTATATGCATATTGGCAGAGATAGCAGTGACCTGGGTATTATGCCACTGTGCAGAGGCAGCTTAAGATATGTTAAGGGTATGTTTATCAGTTGTGAGCTGTCTCAGTCATTGCTTTGTGTTTGTGTTATGAAGTGTTCTGACAATACGTGTGTTGTGTGATATTGTCGTAACCTCTTTACTATTTTAGCTCAATGGGGGGTAGAGCGATAAGGTACCGTGAACAAATCTAAAGTTCCATTACATATTATGTGAGATCCGACGGGGAATGTAGCTAAATGAAATTATGAAAATATTCAAATGTTCCTAGCAATATTATAAAATTCATGAAGTGGATTGGGGAAGGGTCTATCTACCATATAAATTCACAACTAAACTGCCTGGATGGCAACTACATTTATTGATAAAAGGAATTACAATACCTCCTTGCTTCCTTGCCTGTCGGTGGGGACGCCATGCTTGCACACATAGACAGCTGCGCACTCAACGACCTTGCTCCTAGCAGTAACTCGACGCGACTGTCACTGACCCACGCTACGTTAGAACTGGCTTTTCCTTATCCCCTCCACTCTTGCACAATATCCGATCTGGGCCACCAGGTCACATACGCAATAATGCTAATGTTACCAACGTCACATATTACAAACGTCACAATATGATATTTTCTTATTAGCCACAGAAATGCCTGCCAACAAATTCATGCTTGAACAGGTATTTTTGTGTATGATACATACATGAAAACTGAATCATGTAGACAATTTCAGCAGCAATTTCCTGGTTATCCAGTTCTGGGTAGAGACACTGTGAGATGTTTGGTCCATAAATTTAGAATAATGGGATCGCTAAACGCTAAAAAATAAAGTTTTAAGGAGCAATCCCCACAGCATAGACAAATTTAAAGACAATATAAAACCAGAAATTTTGAACATTATGCAAGAAGAAACTTATATGTATGAATGGTAATTTCATCCAACGATCTGAAGAATGTCTTCATGCAGATGGACACCATTTACTAATAACAAGCTTAGCACTCACTACATATATGTTACTAACACTTGAAAGTAGCAACGTAGTTAAACAGAAAACCCTGCAGTGTAGTGGACTGTATGTGGAGCACGCATTGACATGATTCACAGTGTTGGCATAAAACAAAGGCACTGTATACAAAAACCAATGCTTATAACCATCATTAGACATAGTAACTGTATTTAAAAATTTCACCTACAGATTAGTGAAAATTCCTCTCACTCAAAAACAACACAGCTTACAATACAAGGAAATTGTAAGAACAGCTATGTCGACAGGTTGTAAAAAGAATTGGTGGATAGATAAATCTAAAGTTCTGCAACCAAAAATGATATGAGAAGAAACTTTAAAATCACAAAAGAGAATTCTGTGTCCAAAAAAGTCATTCCACCCATGGGCACATGAAACATTTCACAAGATCTTCCTAGAAAGCAACCTAATACTCATTCCTGAAAATAAATTGAATACAAAATTTCTAATAAAAGCCAACCGAAAAGAAAAAATACTCCCTCATAAAAAAAATCTGGTATTTACAGGATAGATTGCAAGAACTGTGAAAGTATTTATATAGGTCAAACAAAATGAGACCTAAGGAACACTGCAGGAACAGAAAATGCAGAAACAAAAATCAGCAGGTGGTGCATTTTTTGATAATAGGACATGAAATTGTCAGTAACACTACTTATACCCCCGCCGCTGTATCTTTGCACTTGACAGTTCGTGTGGCTTCGCGTAAGGTTGGCTACATTGTGGTTACGACGTTGCCAGAATGGCTAGTAAACAACAACAGCTGATTGTTCTCCTTTCTATCATGTCTAAGTCGCATACAAAAAGTGTACGTAAGTAGCGAACATCACTGAATAATAACTGTTTCGTATTATTATAGTTAATTGAAAATAAGCGATATAAGCAGCTTTGGTATGGTCGGATACTCCTTTCTATGATAATAGGCATAAATGTGTCTACATATGGCATCTAATTGGAAAGCATCAAGATTTGTAACTGGACGAGGTTGCTTTCTTTTCTTTCCTGGAGTTGATAGAAATACCTGTTGCGTTCCAGATCGTTCAGGAATTTTGTCCTCTTTCTCTTGGAGTTTCACTCCCTTTTAAATAACAGTTCTCGTGTTTAGTCCAAGAGCTGCTGCAGTTCATTGTACGGCTTTATCAGCAGGAATAGAGGGATTGCCATGAAGCTTCACTTACTCCTTTTCCTGTTCAAAGAATTCCCGGGTTCTCCTTAATAGTTTTCCAATGCCTGACTATTAAGTGGCACACCTCTCCGCAAAGGATTTTCACTTCGTGAATCATCACTCGGCGATATGTATATGTATGTGTATAAACGAACAATAACATAACTATCAACAATAACCACAAATATAAATAACAATGAACAATATGTAGCTTGCAAAGAACAACTCGACGCTCGTGCTAGAGATTCACAAACTGAAGCACGTGGTTGGGAATAGTTACATCCGGCAACAGAGCTGATTCTAGTTCTGTTTCCGCTTTGTCATCGACCATCCGGAATGCTGTCTTGTGATTGGCTTAGGAAGTCAAACGGTTGAAGCTTTTCATCTGTTTTTTCGCGAGTGTACCAACTTAAACGCTAGCTGTCAAGTGCAACATTACAGCGGCGGGGATATAGGCAACCACAAAAATCCGCTGAAATTATTTGAGAAAAAATATTTTATGGAAAACTTCATGGTTAATGAACTCTGGGATCCCAATGGACCAAAATGTCATTACAAAATTTGTACAACCAGCAACAGAGAGACCAGTAGTGAGCCATGATCATCAGGGCAAGCTATCCAGTGACAGTCAGCTGACTAAGAAAAACACATTGCTCTAAACTGCTTCTGAGGTAAATAACTAACTCGGTGCAATTTGTATACATGCAACCACAATTATAACTTTAAAGAAGGTGTGACAGTATTTTTGACACTCGTAAACATTACATAATTTCCCCACACCACCAGTGTCTATTATAAACCATGTTAATTACTAATTTCAGCATTTTTATTGTACATATTGTAAAACACATTTTCAGAACATTGTAATGAAGGCAACCATGTAATTGTATACATGTATATATAGTAAATGAAATAATACTTGTAATTGAAGAATATAACTGTGTATACTGAGTAGCCGTAATTGATGTATACACACTTTCAGGATTTATTTCTCAGCAACAAAATGAGACAAAAATAAAATTATTGTTGGGTATGATCCAGATGGCACTGGAAAAGCATAGCAACATGTTCATCATTCTTCATGTGTTTATAAACAAACAAAATGTGAGTGAGATTGGTATCAATAAAAAACACTGAAGAGTGATAGTGAAAAACTGGACAAGCCACACTGTTGTCAGGAGTGGAATTAAAAAGCTAAGATGGAGGAAATGCTTAAAAAATTATTGGCTGCAATGGAGGAGAAAACTATGAGTGCAGTGGAGAGTGAAATAATGAACCTAAATTTCAAAATAGGGTGATGGAAATGGAAAACAAGGGTGTAAAAACTGAAATTAAGAAATTGAAATCAGATCTCGGTGGCATCAACTCTGTATGTTCTGAGATGAAGGTAATGCTTTACCTTCAATGTTTCGAAACAATTGGAAGTTGACATCAGCAAAGATTGTCAATTTGAATCCTTTCCAGAAGATTCCTCAGAAGAGGATCTCCGAGGAGATGCTCGTGGACTTTCCTTTACCTTGGATGTCCTGGTACAGGCTTTTCAATTTCTTTAAGGAAGTTCGTTCTGTTATAGCTAGCCTCAAACTTTTTTGGTGAATAATTAATCATTATGGGCTTCCCAGTCTTATTCGTTGAGGTTGAGGGTTTAGATGGCAAATTTACTAAAGTGATCTTGGCAATAATAGACTTAGCAGATGTTGATTTTCTGGGTTTTGGAAGTGGTCTGTCTACGAGGATATTTGCTGAAATTTGGTCCTGTTAATATCGCTTGTCTGAGTTGTGATTTCTTTCTTGATACTGGTTTAGCTACAAATGAGCTGAAGATGCCAGACTTGAGACAGAGGATTGCTAGATGTGTAGGAGTTTCTGGGATTCCAAGCACACCTCCCTAATGCAGATCTCCTGGATTGCTCCGTCCTGTGCAAAACAGGGGCAATCTGGGGAACTCCATGTATGTTCACCACTGCAGTTGAGGCATGTTAGAGCTGATGTGCATGCCATTGTGTGAGATGTCCCAACAATTAATGCAAGTAGATTCACCATTACGGAAATCACTGATGTGTCCAAAGCACTGACACTTATAGCATCTCAAGCGTTAGTGATATATGTTATAACTTCAACAACTTCATACTCCACCTTAATCCTTTGAGGGAGACATACCCGGTCAAAGATAACGAAAAGGGTAAGAGTGGGCACGAATTCACCTCTTTCCTTCCGCTGGACCCAATATACAGATGTCACGCCTTGATCTTCAAAGCTTTGTTGAATCTCATTGGACATGCCATCTAATACACGGGTGTTTACCACAACATGCAAGGAGTTCAAGATCCCGTGCATCTCAACCTGTATGGGTAGCTGGCTAACATATTTGCAGTCAGTATTCTCACTGCCTGTGAAGTTGATTGTGCTTCAATCAGGAATGTGCCATTGTGAGATCTAATACATGACTTAACTAGACCAGCAATGTTATGCAGACCGTTTTGAATCACAAATGGATTCACCAAATGAAATTTCCTTCCTTCTTCAGTTCTTGCAATAATTAACTAACAAGGTATATTTTACTTGATTACTTCTTTTTCATTTATTTTTATTCTCTTTTTTTTGTATCCAGAGTGATTTAATCCTCCATCGTTACAAATGTCTCCGATGGCATGTTTACATTCTGGGCGCCATGCTGGCTTAGGTGAGAGTCCTGTCCTGGACCTTGCTCACCTTAGGGTCTCACCTCCCAATTTATAGATAGAGGACCCAATCGCCTTCAGGAGTGTAACAGCTGATGTAATGGTCTGTCACCAGGACTGACCATCAGCGGATACAAACACAGCCCTACATGATACTCGGGGGCTGGGAATTACACATTACCCAGCCACCCCTGCAACTGCCCCCTTCCAATCCATGCCGCGGTATCCGCCAGAATGTGTTCAAGGAGGTAACTTGGTCAAACATGCTTGTGGACTCAAGTTGATTGGGCAATTGGTATAAGCCCTCTCATCTGTTAGAGGAACCAAATTCAGAGTTTGGCTCGGGACCCAGGGAGCACCAATCTTACATCTATCATAGTAGTCCCATGGGAGGGAGTCGATAGGTGAGTTTCCTGTACATCATGATATGATTCTCCAAGTGAGACGGTGACAGCAGTTGTGATGTGCAGATAATGACTTATGTTAAGGGTGCTGAATAACAAGCTCATTAGTGCTTTGAGGAAACAGATCATGGTAAAGGCCAGATATAAAGATCAATATAAAAAAATCATGGCATTAGCCAGAGATCAAGGTGAATATGAACATCATAGCAAAAGCCAGAGATAAAGATGTATATACAAAAGAAAGCCAAGAGTTACGAAAAACTTGATAGCAATATGACTAAATCTGAAAGTTTAAAAAACTTACAAACCTTTTCAACCGCTTGGTTATCATCCACTAAGACATCTCCAAGACTGGCTGGCAAAGCAGAGAAGCCCATAAATGTGCTAGAGAAATACACTCCAACAATACATGATGGACCGACAGACCTTCACTATACAGTGGACAAAGGGGAGGTAGGTCACCCTTAAAAAAAAAAGGTAACCATGCATAAAATTGGAATGGCCAATATCCAACAGAGCAAACATCACCTGCTCATGACAAGAAACACTACAGGAAGTTATCGAGTCCTTCATTAGTCTAAGCTTATTTCCATGGAGAGCTAACCATTTCTTGCACGAGCATGATAGTACTGCTCTTCGCACAACAAGCCTAGTCTTCTGACACTACATGAGATATTGCAACATTGGGTTCTGTGGCCATTGCGTTTGCTGCCAAATCCACCAGTTCATTTCCCGGCAAGCTAACGTGACCAGGAATCCAACCACACTCATATTAACAGAGTATTGTAAAACACAGAAGGCATCCTGGATATGCTGTACAATGGAATGGTAGTTGTACAGCCCACGAAGGCTCTGAAGTGTTCTATGGGAGTCGCACAAAATAAGACAGTCGCCCAATTCTTGATGGCGCACACCAAAATGGCTCAGTATATGGCATACAGCTCTGTATTATAAATCAAAGTGCTATCATGACAACCAAATATATGGGGTTTGGTTCCATAAACATAAGCACATCCAATACTGTTTCTGCACTTAGATCCATTGATGTAGATCAAAATTCAGTCATTGTAACCTGACAAAAAATCCAAAAAGGCAAAGAAACGTAGACATTATAGACTTCTGGTATGCTGGTATCCCAAGATATACATCAATGTCACACATAACCAAGGGGGGGTACAATTTCTCCCCGTTAGACACTATGCCAGGCATTTCAAAATCATGCTTTCTAACAAGCTACCAAAAACGAACACCTGCAGGCCTTGGTTTAATGGAGCTTTTCCTATAATGTTTGTCAAGTGTAATGCTGAAAAAACAAGTGAGGAATGGATGTATGGCATATGTTTAATCCCACAGCCATATTTTCCTATTAGAACATCATGCGGATCTTTCACAGGAGGTTCTGTCGATTTAGCGTAAAGACGCATAACTGGGCTAGTTGGAAAAGCACCAATAGCCACTCGAATGGCCCAATTATTGACTGTATCTAATCTCCTCAGCACAGATGGTCGTGCTGAGGAATAAATGATACATACATAGTCTAACATGGATTGCATCAACATTACATTCATAGCAAAACTTTTCGATCTACTCCTCAAAATTTGCCATTCAATAACCACAAGATGTTCAGCGAACAGTCATATTTCATTTACAGCTGTGCTATACTCGATGACCAGCTAAATTTCCTACCAAAGTCAACCCCAGGAAACTCATCAAATCTGCAAATGGAATTAAACCTGGACCGAATCGTGGCAAAGGACATTGAATTCTCAGTTCAGAAACTAAAGCGTTTTTAAAACTCCATTCCTGAAGATTCTTTAAACACTGCTGCATATGTCATTCCAAAAATGGTGTATGCTGAAAAGTCGTCTATGAATAAACATGATGATACCCCTGGAAGAACACATTTTGAGATCATATTGATTGCCATAGCAAACATTGTAACCTTAATACCAATCACTGAGACACTCCATTCTGCTGAACAAAAAGATTTGAAAAAAAAAAAAAAAGAGAGCCAAGCCTTACTTGGAAAAAGTTCTTTCATAAACTGTTGAATGAAAAGTAGTAAGCATCCACATATGTTCCAGGTGTGTGGGGAACATCATATTCCTGCTTGCCAACAGCCTTCTCAAGGTCTGAAGTATCACAAATTTTTAACAATTATTCGTAAATCAGGTCATGATCTGCATCAATAATGATACAAGGTGATCCACTGATGAACGGTGTCATCGAAAACTCCACTGGGTGTTGACCAGTAGGTTGAGTTTTCACCAAGCATTACAAACATCAATTCCTCATGCATTCCATCACCTTGTGGTAAGGTAAATAGGACGATAGCTGGAGGAAGATGGGCCTTTCCAGCTTACAAAATGGGTATGATGGACTCCTACTACTTCTCTAGAAAAGTAGCATGAACCCAAACACTAATGACCTCGAGCAGGAAAGCCTTGCCTTCAGGACAGAGCTGTTGCAACATTCGTATGTGGATAGCTTCTGGTGTTGCTGCTAATAGTCACAAAGATGAAAGGGTATGTTGTAACTCCAGTATGTTGAAAATGCAAATGTAATCTTCAAGATTTCCAGAACAAAATGAGAAACCTTGAAATTCCACCTGATGTCCATGTGCAAGATTCTTGATCAAATCCTTGTTGATTGAGGGTTACGGAAACATGATCAAATTTTGACCATGGTTAAATTGTAGTTGCGATGCATCATAGTTAATTCTTGATCAACGAACGGCTATCAGCTGACCGTGAGCTAGGTTACTGAACGATCATGATTCTGCACTACTTACTTAAAGGACAGCATCTAACGCTATAGCCAAAGAGGTTACTGTGTAATTGAAATCTCCTTGTCTATTGCTTTGTTTTTGTTATTCTTTGATATATTGTGTAATTCAACATCAAAAATGGAAAACAAAGAGGTCGCCAAATTTTTCTCAGCAAGAGATTCTGCTGGAAGTAGCTATCTCACATTCCAATAAATTGAAAATAAAAAGAATGATTGCTGTTCTTTAAAGGACAAGCAGTAGGCAATGTATTTTGCCATGCATTTAATGATACCAAGCAAGTTGTAATAACCAAATACATAAGTAATTAAGTCGCTATTTGTCAACTGCACTATACCTATCTAGCACTTTGATAATACTGCCAAATTCCTTAACTCATGATAAATGTTGTGACATAAATCATAGGTTAACAAATGCATTTTTATTATAGTTTATATTGCCTTACTAATGTTATTGAAATGACTGAAATCTAAAAAGTACTGATGCAATAATAAATTCAGGTCCACACTTCCAACATCTGGAAATCCATCACAGATTTTAATTCTGCCCTCTGCGAGCGTGATACAAGTTGTGAACTATTAATTCTGACACATTACTGATAATGTGCAATGCCATGTTAGGTGGATTCTAGAACTATCCCCAATCACAATTAAAAGCTCCTGTAGCAGCTGATCTAGTTCTGTGAAACAGGGTGACTGCAGTTCTTAGGGCATTCTAACCTCTCAATCATTTCATTTACTAGCTAACGTACTGTATCATTTGATAGCCAGCATTGTTCTTCAAATTTCCTGCCCCTATACTCTTAAAGAGAGTAGCATCATTCTGCAATGATTCCATTTTGATGGTCTCGATTTAAGTAATCCAGCTACATTATTTCATCCTTGATGCCTTCAAAGAAATCAAAACGAATAGGCACTTTGTACAAATCGACTGCAATCAATGTAATTGAATGGTCCAGCACTGTCGGTCAAAGTTGACCATAATCAACTACCTAAGTTAACTTTCATCATTGTTGATGCACCAAAACATTGCATTTAACACAGACAAATTACCCGCCATCAAACATGAGAGAAAAAAACTGATAATTGCATTAGCCACATCAAATGTATCAACATCAGCTCCAGCAGATGCTTTAAGACCAGCGATTGGCTTGTGGATCAACTTCCTGGTCACATGCCTTAAGCTTATCCCATACGACGACGAAGGTGTATGTCGATTAAATGAAGCCACGAACCTTCTCCATGTCATTTTGCCATCCTTAATAACTTGTCTAGACTTGGCACGCATTTTCTTGTATGGGATCAGGTTATTCAGTTTAGGTGATGCTGCAAAACCTAAGAGCACGCCCGCAAGCACGAATGACACTTCGACATTCATCGGCCCATCAAGAAACCGGCAATCAATTGGGGGGGGGGGGGGAAATCAACCGAGGAATAGATTGCTCAGCAGCAGAAAGAATAGTCCCAGATATTCAGCCATTGTAATTAAACACAGCCAACTCGAAGTAAAGGTTCCAGTTGGCTTGATCTAAGCATGATCTAGACAAATGTGTCGAACACATGTCTCATGTTAAGCTACTAATAAAACATGGAAAATGGTCAATAGAGGTTAATCAGAGATGAGACACCATTGTAAGAAAACTGCTTACTACTGAACAAATTGCTAAATCGAGATGTGAAAAAGTGTTGAAGGAATCTGAAAGAAATGCAGGCTCTCTGGTGTTCAGAAGACCTAGGTTGTAATTGTGCAAGAAATCAGAAATTAATTTGCCTCTCACACAAGCCAAAAATTAAATTAAATTGAGTTTTATTTATGCACACTCTTTAACTGCTGTGGTCCTTATCATCCCATTCTATTATGGGCATGAAAGACCAGAAATTTTGCTCAGAGGCCTCGTTATCAGGCTTGAAGTTCTTTTATGTGCAGTAAATTTATGACACGAGACCACCAGCTTTACTTCCCTTCCGACGGAAGCCATGCTAAGGATTTTTACACCCTAAACAATCCATCACCCTCCGCTGGGTTTGAACCCGTGACCTCAGGAACTAGAGGCTAGCATGGTAACCACTACACTACAGAGGATGACCACAAGCCCGAGGTGAGCCCAAAGAGGGTGGAGGGCATTGATGTCTCCCACCAACAGAAAAGGTGATGGTGGCTGGAAAACTAGATTTTCTAAATCGTTGTGCAAGAGGTTATCAGATGGAGACAGATAAATCTTACAAATAGTAAATTGGATGGTTGACAACTGAACGCTTACAGTGACCGCCTGGATGTCAAACTGTATGGTTAGATTCCATGAATATGTCATCTCAGATGAACATTATAGTGACCCCATATACAGAAATACCCTCTTCCGGTGTTATATTACATGGAGTGATGGAGCTTAGTCTCCTGTAAACACAAAACCAAAGACTTATTCTCGTTCAATAAAAGTTCAAGCTCTGGTCGATATATTGTAATTCCATGTATGTTCAATTGTAGGATAGCCTAAGTAAGTATAATGTGATAAGTTCTCAGTCATTAAGAGTGCACTACATTGGGAACAATGGTGGTCAAATCAATTTACCCTTTTTATTTGGTGTCGGGCTAACACCTTTTACAGAGAGTTCATCCTGCCTCTTTTTCACTGTCGTTCATGCAGTATGGGCAGAATCCTCCTGCTCCATCTCCTCCAGGGCAGAGGACCCTTTTCCAATTGAAAACTTTGTTTCAAAACCCTTGAATGGATTGGAAGTAGAGATCAGCGGAGATGAAGATCACCAATTTGAGTCCTTCCCAGAAGATTCATCAGAAGATGAACTCCAAGGAAATAATTGTGGTCTTTGTTTCCCCTTAGATGTTCTGGGTGCAGACTTACGCTTACTTTCAGGAAGTCTGTCCTGTCATAGCTGGTCCTTTAGCAGTAATGCATCATATATGTATTATGGGCTTGTCAGTCTTATTGGTTGAGGTAGATGGTTTTGATGGTGACTTTACTGATATGATCTTTTCAGTAACAGACTTAGCAGATGCTGATATTAGTGATTTAGTTATGGAAATCTTTTGTGATATGGTGGCACCATTAAAACCGCTGGTCGGAGCTGCAATTTTCCCACTTGGTATTGCCTTAGGTGCAACAAAATATAGGTACTGGATTTTGGGACAGAGGTTTGGTGGATATGCAGAAGTTTCCAGGCCTCCTCTTGGAACTCCTGGAATGCTTTTTCCTCAACAAAATGGGGTTTTCATGGAAAATTGATGCGTGTTCATTCACAATGTAGTTAACACATGTTGAATGATGTACATGCTCTGTCGTGAGAGATGCTCCACACTTAGGCAGGTAGATTCACACATAAAAAAGTTAACACTGTGTCCAAAGCCTGACACTTACAGAATCTCAGCAGATTCAGGATATATGCCCTAACTTTAATGACTTCATGCCCTGCATTAATTCTTTGAGGGTGGTCTATCCTATCAAAGTTGTAGACCAGGATACGAGGGGGCACAAATTCACCTCTATCTTTCCACTGAACCCAATGTATGGATGCGACACCTTGCTCTTAAAGATTTTCTTGAACCTCATACTGTCCAATACATGGGTGTTTACCACACCACACGAGTTCAAGGTCATGTGAATCTCAACTCATACAAGATAGGTGGCTAACATACTTGAGCTGAGTAGTTTTGCTGTCTGAAATGCTAAATTTGCTTCAACCTGGAGCTTGATGTTGCACTTCCAGTGCATGACTTAACAGGACCAGCATTTTTAGTAACACCCTTTCGTACCACAAATGGATTCACTGATGTAAAGTTCTTTGCTTCCTCATTTTGGTAATTACTAAGTAGCAAGGACCACAAGACTGGACTACATCTTTGCCATTTAATTTTCATGTTTTTTTTTTATTTATTTCCAAGGGGATGAAATCCTTTACCATTGCAAATGTCTCTGATGCATGCTAAAATCTTGGGTGCCACTCTGGCTTAGGCAAGAGTCCTGGCTTGGACCTTGCTCAACTTAGGGTCTCGCCTCCCAATTTATAAATAAAGGACCCACTCGCCTTCAGGAGTGTAACAGCTCATGCAATGGTCCCTCCTGGGACTGACCTTTATCAGCAGGTACAAACAGTCCTACACCCTTGTGACTCCCCTTCTCCATCTTACACAGTGGTATCCATCACAATATGTTGAGGGAGGTAGCAGGTAGTTGGTCAAACACACTTGTGACCAAAGTTGTAATGTGCCACGAGTGCTACTGTGGAGTGACAGGTTGTGGTCTTGTGTTCGACTCCACAACAAGTGAACCATCAGGCTTGAAGAGGCTGTGTAACTAAGGAAGTGAAGTGACAAAGAATTAAACTAGTTCACCTTAGTGAAGTGAGAGTGTGAACTCCCAGTAAAGTTTAAATAAAAACAAAATTGACATTACAAACCGTAAAGAGCAACAGTTGAAAAACTAGATTATGTCATAGTATTCCAGTACAAGGCTTTATAAATATTTAAGTAACTTATGAATTGAAATTAGGTGTTTTATATCCCATGTCCATCGGAAAGAATAGGGCTTTTAAATTGGGAAAAAAACTATCAAAATCAGTTGAGTGGTTTTATAGATTACCCTACACATATACAAGTTTTCTCTCTTTATATAATTAATGATAAAATAAAACAAAAATAGTAAATTGAAATGGGTTTTCAGAAAAAACAGTTCTGCCCACAATCCAGTCATATCTGAATATATTCTATGGAACATTCTATTCCATTTATAGTAAAGAAAGTAACGATAACTACACTGTAAAAGTGGCAAAGTTCAATTTTTCCAAAATATTAAGATATTCACACTTAATAATATATATGACACATCATAAAGAATGTGAGTGTGTGTTTATAAGACTTCTTTACCACTGAATCATGTTTTTCCCTCAGCATACACACTATAAGACATCTTCAAACATTTACAAAATGTTACTGGATATATGTATCCCCATACATATATCCAGTTTCACCCTGGTTTTCTCATACATTAATATCAGCAGAATTTTTTTCTATCTTTGGCTGCAAATAAATATAATTTTTTTATATCTTTTAGATCTTGTAGTCCTAAAGAGTAAAGGCTGGTTCACAACCAACGAGAATGGTAACCAGAACGAGAACGGGAAAGTTGAAATACATGTATTCAAATGGGAGTGTCCACAACCGACGGGAAGCCTTCCCGGGCCCCGGGAACGGGAAGAAGAGTCGCCCAACTTTTAACTTTCTTGTTCTCGTTCCCGGGCACAGCATATTATATCCCTATTGTGCATATTAGACTCTTCACTCTAGAGGTTATTCTAATCGGCCGTGACATGAAACAGCCACTAGTGCTCTCTATAGTCGCAAGCTGGAAACATGAAACTGGAAGGAATTAGTAGTAAATGTGCTTCCTTACCTCATCCCGACACCCGCAAATCTAATCAACGTTGGTTCCTCTGGTGAAGGGATCATTTGTAGTTTGTTTATATGCAACTCAAAACTGGCTATTACCTAAAAAACAATGGCAAAAGCTACAAAGAACAGCTAAATCCGGTGGAAATGAAAAAAGAATAAACAATTTTAAAGTATGCCATTAAATAAAGGAATGAAAGTTTGGCATAAGTAGAGGGATCGGAAATGTAATGAATATGCATTTAGATAATGTTTATTCTATCGAATTTTGACGTTGGCTTGGCTAAATTGGAAGTAGGTGAAAAAATGTCATTGGTCAGTTAAAAACAAATGAAATCCCAATGCGCAAAATCGACTATCACTTTGTGATCGATATGCATTCCCGTTCTCGTTACCGGGCTGTTGTGAATCAAAATTTCTTGCTTCCCGTTCTCGTTTCCGTTCTGGTTACCGTTAACGGGTGGTTGTGAACCAGCCTTAAACGGGAGACATTAAACTTTATAATGGAGTTACCTGTGTTCTTCCAATGACTCAATTTCTCTTTCCTTTCCACTTAGAACTCATTTCCTATTTTTCAAATAAGAAAGCATAGCTGATCATCACATGCTACAATATCACAGAGTAATTTTTGTATGATTTCAACAAAGCATCCCTCAAGTATCTTATAATTTTCAAGAATTATCACCACTGTTACTTTCAATATTTTAAAATAGACCATTTTGCACACACTGATCACATTCATAAAACTATTTCTTGTCCTTATTAATAACGTACTACATCAAGTAATTCATGAAGTGAATAATAAACAAAAATTGTAACTGCAGTGGATTTCAACCAAACTTACCTTAATGTCATTAGAAACAGTTGAAGTTTCTGTTTCCAGCCACCAAGGTTCTTCTTTAATTTCTATTTTGCTATCAACTTGATGATCATTGTATTTCTTAACTTTCATTACAGGATCCTCTGGAAAAAATTCTCTTTCATTGTGTGAACCAAAGTCTGAAACCAGAGCCTGCTCCTCAATTTCTGTTTTTATACCTATCTCATAGTTGTTGATGCATATAACAGTTTCAGACTCAATCTGCTTTACAAGCTGTTTGGTAAAACATTCTCTCTCTTTCTGTGAAATGAAGTCTGGAAAAGGTGTCTCTGATTTAAACTTTGTTTTGACTGCCACATCACAATCATCGTCCAAAAGCACAGCACCACTGTTTTTCTTGATTATAACGTTCTTGGTAAAGAACTCTGGCTCATTCTGTGAGGCTGCGTGTTCTGAGAGAGGATCCCCTTCTTTGATTTTTATTTTGGTATCCATTTCACAAATGTTGCTGTATCTAAAGATGCCAAGTCTGTGGAGAAACAAATACATCATGAATAGCAGAACAATGGCAAGTGAAGTGTACAATACCTGTACAAGGTGTTAACTTTATTTGTGATTTCTCAGGCAAGAAATGTCATCATCAATGCCATTGCTGATGAAGCAAGTTTATGCATTGCCCCTCTAGCCACAGGAGATACTACTTAATGTGATGCCATGGCTGATAAGGCAACTTAAATACTGTCAGCAGCAAGATATCGTGCTGAGATAATTTGATGATTATGAGAGGAAATTAGATAAAATAAAGTAACTACATAAAACAGCAAATTTAAAACTTAGCAAAATGCATGTAGTTTGTGATCTTTTAAAGTTATATCACTTTGAATTTTGAAGGTCGGGCAAAACAAGAGTTGAGTGCCACAACTCTTACTCGACCCTGTTACCTCACTTAACATCGAATAGTGATGAACAGAGAAGCTGGGCAGTATTCTTTTCTCGCATGCTCAAGCTAAGCAGTTGTATGGTGATAGTCTGATAGAGAATTTCATGCTGAGTGGTTGCACTGGTATAGTCGTCATGAATACATCAGTTAGCACTGGAGTGTTATTATGAAGTAACTTTACCAAGTTGAAGAAAGCATCGTGTCTGCATTCATGTAACGACCTGCAGCTTTAATTAATATTGCCACTAGCAAGGTTTATATGTAGCATGTATGCTCAAAAGGTTAAAACAGCATATGCTAATATGTTGGCACATAATTCACCCACTTTAAGTGATCATTTGCCTGAAGAATAAATGGAACTTGTGGGCCAGATATATTACTCCAGGGAAATCTCCAGAACACAATATTTGGTACACTACGAGACCACCACCCAATGTAAGAACGTGGTTGGATTCCGAGTGTGGCTATATCCAGGAAAATATACGTTAGAATACCAGCAAAATGCCATAGAAAAGACTATATTTGGTTTCGACTGTATTCACCTCCTCAGCCATACTGAACAGATAATATTCACTTCATTATTACATCTTCAATTTAAAGTCATGCCACATAGTCAAATGATACTGAAATTTAAGGAAGAGTGACGGGTAGTTTTAAATTTGGGTATTGTCCATTTCATGCAATGTAACATGTTAATAATTTAGTTGCTATATGTACATTTCCAATTTGTACCAAGTTTTAAGTTGGGAAGGAATTCCAAAATTGTGATAACAAGAATAGTATAAGTGAACGTATGTAGTATAAAGACTGAGTGTGTTTTAGAAACATTTCACCACATTATGTTAAGTGAATTAAATTCAAGGGCTGTATTCAAAGACGCCTTATCCCACAGAACTTTGGGAGAGAGAAAGAAAGAACATAGTTTATCATATTTATCACTCAAATCAAATATGTTTTATATGTATTCATTATCACAGTTAGTAAAGCAATAATATTAAATCTTGTCTTATACAATTTCAAGATATGCCATATCCTTAATTCACAATTTGTGCATGGAAACAAACAAGCAGGAGCTGTTCTTAAATTGTGAGTGTGAAGTTAACTCAAACACAAGTCACTACTGCAAAGTGGTCATGAATTGGGTTGAGCCATTGAGCAACAGTGTGAGTGGTGTGGCAGTTAGGGCTGGGGTACATCAAGTTTTATGATAACAGAATGTTAAATAGCACCCAAAATAAACACAAAATGCAGAGGAGCAATTCACTAGTTCGTGTGATGTAGAAGTGAGGTTAAGTTATTATCGACGAAACACATGGGACTAGTTACTTCATAAGTTACAAAAACATCATTCAAAATATAACACAGCCATGGATGTGAATATTGGTGACATTCTGAGCGATATTCAGTATTTGGAGGTTATGTGTAAGTTTAAGAATGGTGAAGCTATTGATACCACAAGTTTTGTGATGTGGGGAGGTGGTGCCAGCGAACACCAGATTACAAGAGGCCTTCAAAGCTCCCATGTCTAATCTAAGATTAGTTTAAATTATTTGAGAACAAATTCATAATTTGTGGATGTTTATAAGATGGGTTTACCTCAAATGAATGCAGAGATAAACTCAGTTTTATCTCTGTCACTTGTCAGGGCCTGACACAAAGTACCTGGATGACAGAAACAAGTTTTGGTCAAATAGAGAACACAGTCAGTAAAAAATAATGTTCTTAATGTCACTTCTTTGACTGAGCATTTCCAGTAGTTTCATTCAAATATTGCCATCAACAAAATGTGAGATGCAAAGGGAATATTTTCCTAATATTCCTACTCATATGAAGCATTCTAATATTTCTGTTGGTTAATAATACCTGCATAGCAAATTTTTTAGACAATTCTTTTTGTATCAGCGCAGCGATTCAATTATATCTTAAGTTGACAATGACACTGGCAGCAGCTCAAATGTAGTTTACTAAACTATAATGAAAAAAGTATTTTAAGGAATACAATGAGACAGGCCAGGTTTAAGTGTGTTAGCTGTTTGTTGCATAGAACATGAAAGATACTGTAAACTTGTATATCAGAAAAAAATTTCAACTTTGTACAGAAGGTTAAGTCATACTCATACCCAATCACAAAAAGTCACAGCATCCGTGTAT
The DNA here is from genome assembly GCA_030765065.1 of Deroplatys truncata. Taxonomy (NCBI): domain Eukaryota; kingdom Metazoa; phylum Arthropoda; class Insecta; order Mantodea; family Mantidae; genus Deroplatys; species Deroplatys truncata. Next base: position 88,604,159 of record CM060989.1, on the reverse strand, counting down.
GTATTTTGTATAACTTTAAAAATCATAATTTTGTAAATGAACATACTTGTGAGCATTCATATTTATTTTACAGTACCATAAAAACTTCAAATTACAAATATTAATAATAGTTTAAGAGTAGCTGGTTGTTAAAACTATGAAATTCTATACAAGTTTCAGCAAAAGAAAGCAGTGATTACAAGTCAAGCTCGCAAAGAATGACTGAATTCAGTATCACCAGTCAACTATGATGTCATTCTTCATCCATCAGCAGACAGGAAATCATGAATAAAAATCTGCTGTGTTACACTCACATGACTTTCTCTACTATTGTACAAACTATTTGTACAAACGCTTATTCTCCATCTACTTCATGTTAATCGAGATAAACATTTGCAGACTCTATCGTATTGCTAAGTTTCTTGTAGATGTAAGGGGAATATATATTTACAAGGGCAATATAGAAATAATGGCGGCGGCGTGGCCGAGTGGCCCGGGTTCAATCCCAGGGACCTGCATGTGGGATTTGTGGTGGTCGAAGCGCCGTCTGGGCGGGTTTTCTCCGGGTTCTCTGGTTTCCCCCGCCATTCATTCCACCAACCGCTCCATCATCACCTTTCCTTTCATCCATTTCACCAACATTTCATTTCATCTACTTCCTTCATTCCATACTAGGCATCGGGCTGATTACCCATCCTGGATGCTGTCTGATCCATGAGTGTCTGCTCCTCGACGGGCCTCTGACCCCAGACACCCGCTTGTAAGTCCTGGGGAGTGTAAGTCCTACATAAGAGGAGGGTAAACAGATAATGAATGAATGAATATAGAAATACAGTAGCATTTAAGCACAGACATCTATCTTAATAGCTGGTTGCTAGGTGCAGCACCATTCCCTTTGCCACAGATTAATACTCTTTGCATATCCAAGACAAAAAAATTAATAACAAATTCCCATTTGAGAAAATATATTGAAAAATTTAAGGGAATAACAAGCAATATCTTGAAAATGGTTCACTCAACAAAAAAAATGTATATGACATAAATTGTGTATTTTAATGCGATCTACATTTTTTGTGTAGTAATATTTTGTCTATCTCTTATGGTTTACCAGTTATGCAAAAGTCGTTCCCAATGAAAAATACTTTTGGAGACATTCCCAGAAAATTCAAGATATACACTTTATTTGTCATGAAAATATCTTAAACATGTGATATTTTAATCAAAATCGTTAGAGCCATTTTTGAGAAAATTAAAATTTTCGAAAAATCTTCCATGTAAAGGTTAATCTTGGGTGGGGGGATTTTCTTGAAAACCTTCGTGTCACATCTCTGGAAGATGCTGAACCTAAATACCAAGTTTGGTGTTTATCTAACAGTTTGTTTCTGAGTTATGCTGTTCACAGACAGACACACACATGGACATGCTTCCAAAAACACTTTTTTTGGATTCAGGGGGTCTCAAAACAAGTATTTACGATGAAATCTCGGTATCAAATTTTTGGGTGGAATACAATACTTCCCCTACTTACTATACGTAGTAGAGAAAGTAAAAATGAACAATCTGTTTAGTCATGAGGCAGGACTACTATAGATAGTTGTGGTGCCTGTTACTGCGCCATACCCCCACTATCATCTCCACAGTCATTAGCTCGTTTCACATGTTTTTAACACCATACACTCAATAACTGTATATAGTAGTATCAGATACTCTCTCACCTCCACTTCCCTCTCCACAGTCATTGGCACATCTCACATGTCTTCCAAAACCAAACTCCCAATAACTGTATGGTCATGAGGACTACTGTGTCTGTTACTGCCCACCCTCACTCCCCTCTCTGGCTCATCTTACATATCTTCAAGGACATATTTTCAATAAATTGTCTTATGTAACAAGAAATATAAAATTATGAACTTCATGTTAATCCAGATAGACATTTGTTAACATAGTATCATTGCACATTTCACCGTAGGCACAAGATGGATACAGCAGACAGAAATGATAGTTCAGAAATCTTATGTGCTACATTCACATGACTTCCTCCATGCATTATCATTTATTTTTATGTAACTTCTATGAAATACCCTTATGAAAGTTTATTATTTTCCCTACTACTTAACTACAGTAAGCAGAGGAAACATTGCATTCCACCCAAAAACTTGATACAGAGACTTAACTTTAAATACACGTTATGAGGGCCCTAAATCCAAACATTACACTTTGTATGTGTGTGTGTTTGTGTGATCAAAGAAAAAGTTGGTATTTAAAGGTTGGGATGTGGCACAGAGATTTTGAGCAAAATTCCCAAACTACCCTATATTACAAAAATTTATATTAGTTTTTATCAAAAAAGGTTCCAAGCATTTTCAATAAAATGCCACATTTTCAGGACAAATAAACTGTTTATCTCGAATTCTTTTGGAATAACCTGTGAAGTCATCTTCATTGTTCATAACTTTCATAATAATTGCTAAACCATAACAGATAGACAAAATCTCAGTACAGATGTAGATATCAAAAAAGACAAAGTTTATATCAAATCTTTTTTCTTCTTTTTTTGTGATATTAGCCCTTTCTATGGTATCCCCTTTTATTGGTTGGAATTTTTAACTACTTCATAATAATTATTAAATAATTAATACATCTTTATTCCTCAAATAATAATATTACATTGATTCATACTCTTCTCATTCTTCTTTTATTTCTCTACTATTTACATATAATATCCATCTAAAATTTGGACAATGAGACTTCACCCAAAATACACATTTGAGATTCCAAAAATAGAAAATAAATGCACTTTTAGAAAAAGGTGTGTATGTGTGTGTGATAAAAATATTGAGTTTTATTTATGGATACTCCTTAACTACTACGGTTCTTAGCGTCCCATTCTATATCGGGGTTGAATGACTGGTAATTTTGCTCAGAGGTCTCTTCATCAGGCTTGAGGTTCTTTTACATGGCATAAATGTACGACACAGGACCATCGGCTTTACTTCCCTTCCAAAGGAAGCCATGCTAAGAATTTTTATGCCCGAAAAAGTCCATCACCCTCTGTTGTTTTTGAATCCGCAACCTTGGGAACTAGAAGCTAGCATGGTAACCACTGCACCACAGAGGACAACCAGCACTTCCAGTGAGCAGTTGCCCAAAGTCAAGTGGAACTTGTGGGCCAGATACATTACTCCATGGGAAATCTCCAGAATGCCATGTTTGGTACACTACGAGACCAGCCATAGGAGCTTGGCTGGATTCTGAGTATGGCTATATCCAGGAAGATATAAATCAGAATACCAGCAAAATGCCATGGAAAAGACGATCTTTGGTTTCAACAGTATTCGCCTCCTCAGCCATACCAAAGTAACCAGTCATTTTTGGAATGCCCTGAACATGCCTGTCTGTGTAAAAAGGAACATGGTTCAAGATAGCAAAATGCTATTGCTGAACTTCTGCTTCGCATACAAGCAGTCATATGATGTTACAATAATGGAGCGTTCGGCAGGAAATCAATGCATGAGTTCGCCAACAATATCTGACCTGTTTAGTTACTATCATGAAGTGTGCATCACCTTAATGACTCTAGTTCCCGAGGTCGCGGGTTCAAACCCGGCAGAGGGCGATGGATTTTTTCAGACGTAAAAATCCTTAGCATGGCTTCCTTCAGAAGGGAAGTAAAGCCGGTGGTCCCAAGTCATAGATTTACGACACGTAAAAGAACCTCAAGCCTGATAAAGAGGCTTCTGAGCAAAATTACCAGTCTTTCACGCCCAATATAGAATGGGATGCTAAAGACCACAGCAGTTAAAGAGCGTGCATAAATAAAACTAAATGTAATTTAATTACCTTAAATGACACTAAAAGAGTATACTGAGCTAGTCAGTGTAATTTAGAGACAAAGAAGACCGTTGGCTGCATTGTTTTAAGTAAAGAAAGAAGGATAGTTATGCTACACTTCATTCTTCCATATGGCCTCGTGCACAATAAGTCATGAAATAAAGTATGATGAACCTTTTATGTTAAGAAAGTGTTCTTCTGCATCAAATTACACCAAAAAGTAAATCTAAATGCATATTAAATCAAAATATACTTATACGAAAGATGCCATTCATGTTGGACTTGGAAAAAATCTCACATTCTAATTCGAAGGTTGAGTCCCGTTATTAATAATTGGTTTGAATTCTCACTCCTTTTGGTCATTCTTTTAAAGTGCCGCCCTATTCAGCTGCTTCTAGTAATGCATGAAAAGAGTATGAAATTTCAAGGTCTGCATACACAGACATAGGACAATCGATTATCAGTTTCTGTATCCCCCTTGTATCTACAACATAAAGAGTAATGAAACTATTTCTAGAAAGGTTTAATTCAATTAATATGAAGTAGTTAGGAAAGTCCGCTTTCTTAGGAATAGTTAGTAGTAGCTACATAAAGAACAAACAACAGTGGGTTGAGAAATTCATGAAAATATACAATCAGATTCTTTTTAAATCCATATCACTTTTTGATATGGTAATATGAAGTGACACTTAGGCCCTACAGTTTATTTAACTAAAATAAATGACACGTTGATCAAACAATCCTACAGCCTCAACAAGCAATCTTATAATCTAACTTTCATTACAAGATTTTGTATACACAAAGTTAAAATGCAAAGATACAAAAAATAAAAAACTCCAAAGTGTGCATATTTGTTTATCACATTTCACCGATACATTACTTTAATGCTTTTCCAAACACTTCTTGCCTATGTATTAAGAATTTTACATATAGTTTGCTTTAAACATTATTTATGTTAGGTTTTTTTTATGTCTTTTGTTTTACAATATAATTTATTTTCATTATGCATTTTCACCCACAATTAGTGCATATTTATGTTCATTATACACTTGTTTATTCACATTTCAATTTTATTTCTCCTTAAAGAAAATGTACATTTCACCAGATGTATATATTTGTGTTCCAGGCTTGTTTAACATCTAGTGATGTTACATACTATGTTGATAGGGGTATACATGCAGCAAATACACGCTTATGTTCACAGTTCATTTAAGTGCTCTGCATGGCCACCATAACACTTACAGCCACCGCAGAAGTTTATGATTTTGCCTTATAGCCACAATTTGATCATGGGGAAATTGTTTTCATATTCACTTGATGTTCAACATTGTTAATCAAGTTTGTAGAAATGACTGTATTACACTTTGTGCTGTACATACAAGAGGATTCAGAAGGATGAAGCATTGTCAAATGTTTAAAAAGTGGGCCACTATATGCTGGGAGTAAAATTCCACCCTTTGAAGAATGCCACATGAAACAATGCTTATTTACCACTTCAGAAAAGTATGATTAATGTCACAGAAAATGTTGATATAAACTGCAAGTTTCAAACATATCTATTTTTTGCATAGTAAGCTTTTAATAATAAATAATGGTGGTTAAAATGACCCATGAATGTAAGATAGGTTTGTAATTGTTTTCCCAATTTAAAATGTAATTGTTCAAAATCCTATCTTTTGTCATATTCTATAGCATTCAACCAACATTGTGATAGAAACTGCCATTCTTGAACATTTAGTTTTTAAACAAATGCAGAACTTTAGTGATAAATTAATTGCATCATATTTGTTGTTTTATTTACATCCATTGTGATGGTAGTAACTTGCATCTTCACACATGCTGTCATAATGCTTGGTTAGTGCACAAAATTAATATAATTTGGTCTTAAGAGGTTTTCTGAGCTATGTAGATAACTGTGTAAATACCAGTGAATCCACCATCAAGGGCTGCGTAGTGGTTCCTGAAGTTTTCTCTTCTTGTAAGGACTACAGAGTAGCAGAAGTGAAGGATATTTTTATATTCTGGTACCAGAGTACTTGGAAATTCTGTGAAGTGAGTTGTTTCTGTATAATATGTATCACAACATCTCTTGAGGTAAATTGAATTTAACCTGAAGCAATATTTTAAGATTTCAACTTACTTCCATACTTATCTTTACTAATTAGTTAACTATTCGGCCAGTAAATGATACTTTGTGCCTATCATAATTTATAGAGTACATCCTGAAGTGCCACCACATTTCAGCAACAATACTGAGAGATAGAAATGACACAAGTATGAGGGGAGAGTATGCCATTAGGCCATAGTGAGTCACAGTGAAACCATAGGTTCCCTTAGTTTCAAGATTCACATAATTTAGGCTTAAAGTTAGTGTTTGTATATGAACTGGATTCAGATTACAGATATCGTATGTGTAACTGAGAATTTGCCAACATTGTTATTCTTGATCATTGCACTAATATAGCTGTGTTGGCAGTTTCATCTGCACATGCACAGTATTAACAAAATTCAGTTATTTGTTGACACAATGCTATGTATTTTAAAATAAACAGAGTTGGAGGTTGTTACACTAGATCACTGAACGCATTTAGGGAAAATAGTTTGCTCCCATCGTCAGCATGTTTCCAACTGACTTTGCTGGTTATTGTCTTCTAGAAAATGTGTGCATTTAGTGGTGTTCTCTGGTGCTGGGTTGATGAACTTCCAAAGGCTGCTGGGTGGTGGTAGTTCAAAATTAAGTGATACCTGTGTTTGACGATACTTATTTTTTCCCAGATGTCCAATTCATTGCAGCAGTTGACCAGTTTTAAGAGTTTTAAGTTAGAAGTGATTATTTTGGTTTAAAGACCAGAAATTACGTGCTACTGCTGATTTTTCCATCTGTTTTTGGTAAATGCATCGCATATGCTCTTTAAATCTTATTTCAATTTTTCTTTTGGTTCTTCCTACATATACCAGGTTACAGTCACTACAAACTGTTTGATATATACCAACCTGATTTATCATTGGGGATAGGGTCTTTTGTTCTGTTGCATAGTAGTTTCTGTATATTGTGGTTATTCTGTGGAGTCAGGGTGATGTTGTATTTCTTGAAAATTCTTTGAAATTTATGATGTGTCCAAGAGTGGTAAGTGAACTTTTTATATGTTTGTGGTTTTTGTTGTCTGAGTAAGGCAGTCATTCATTGAATGTATTTCTGTCTTTCAAACTTTTTTATCTTCTTATCTATTGTTTCTTTCTGCTATCTATTTATGGTGGCTATGTGGATAATGTGTTGGTATTCCTCTTTCTCCAATGGTATATATACTAACCTGTTAGTAATGTTATTTAAAATTGCATGTTTGTGGATTGTAGGCATTTTTTTAATATAATTTTCTATGTGAGTTGGTTTTCTATAAATACCAAACGTTGGTTTGTCGTGTGCATTATTTCTGATGATCCTGATGCCTAGGAAAGGTAATTGGCCATTTTCTTCTCTTTCTATTGTGAGTTTTATAGATCTTTTTTGCAAATTCAATAATTACAAAGTATCTTCTGTAAGTTTTTTATTGGGACAATAGCAAAAATATCATCCATACCAGGTTTTGAATAGATGTGGGAAAGATCGAGTAGTATGGCTTCAAAATGACTCGTATATAGTTCTGCTAAAAATGGTGAAAGGGGGTTTCCCATAGTTAGGCCTGTGGTTTGTTTAAAGGTTTTGTTGTGGAATGAAAAGAAACTCTGGTCCAGACATAATTTTGTTAGTTTTAAGTAATCTTCTATTTGTGCTCTAGGTGTGGTGTTGTTTAATATCCAAGTTTCTAGGAGTGGTAATAATTCTTCTTTTGGTATGCTTGGGAAGAGTGCAGTGACATCAAATGATACCATCATGTCTGTGGGTGATATATTAATATCAGAAAGGCGACTGGTTAATTTTAATGAATGTTTTATGCTCAGACTTCTGAACACAGGCATGGAGTTGAAAGTATTTGAAAGCCATTTTGCTAGTTTATGTGGGAGAGTTTATGTTGTTCACTATGGGCCTCATTTTGTTAACCAATTTGCGAATTTTTGGTAGTGCATATAACCTAGCAACTGAGAGCTTTAAGTGCAGCCTGCTGCCAGAGTTTATAAGGATGCATTTCCCCACAATTCCTTTTTCCCTGCATTGATGTCCACAAGAAAATTGCTGAAGCAAAGCTGAGTTTGACTGCTATGAGTAGTTTTGTAAATTTAGTTGATCTCGCACCACGAGCAACAATGCATGCAGTTCCTTTAGGATGAAAGCTTGCTAAGAAAGCAAATGTCATGTCGGAGTACAATGCTGCCCTTCATCCAGTTAGGAAATAAGATCACAGATACAAGTTACTTTCATGTGGAAGAGGACATAATCAGTTGCAAAGGGCACTTGGTTAAACAACTCTTGATTACCACCTCTACAAGTACTACTAATTACACACAGCTTTGCCCTAAAACTTTGCTAGAAACAAAGCGTTATTCAAGAGTTTTCTTGGAGATGGCAACATAAACCACATACCAGCTGATTGGCTTAGTTACTGTTGGGACATTAACATGGGCCAATTAGGTAGTGATGGCCATGTCATTAGATCAACGAGTGTAAAATTGGAAGGAGAAAACACCATCACAACCACATTGTGATGATTGCTGTTGTCACCAGTGTGGTGCAGATAACAGTATCCCACCTCTTTGCTCTGAGGAGCATGTGGAGTTCACCAGCGTAATCCTCAATGGATTAATGGCTGAGGTTTATGCAGCCCACATAACAGTAAAGCACAACTAGCATTATGTGTACCCATACAAACAATATTGGATCATTCTGCCAATCTCTCTGGCATAACCAAATGTGCTTGTGGTGCCAAGACTGTAGAAACAGATCAGGAGCTGATTGAGGAGATTCTTGAGATTTATCTCATAACATAACATAAGATCTCAATCTATAGACCCTATAGTGAGCTAGACCAGCTTAAAGAAGTCTAGTCTAGGATGTAGATTACGTCATAATTACATTGTGTACTTGTATGTAAATAAACTGTAGTTCTTATGTAGAGTACATTAGAGCTAAAAAAATTTTATAACAATATTATTCATACTTAATGTAGTTATAAATTTGGTAACATTTTATAGTCAGGTTTTTTTTTAATGAAAGAAATCCTCCTCTGTATAGAAGGTGTGAGTGATGAGATATCTTTTTAATGCTAACTTGAATTTATTTTTATTAGTTTTCAGTTCCTTAATATATGATGGAAGTGAATTAAATAAAACTATACCATTGTAGTAAGCCCCTTTTTGGAATACTTATAGGTTATTGCTTGGCCTGTGTAAGTCCTGCCCATTTCTGGTTTGTTTGCTGTGTATCTAGATTTTTTATGAATACTTCTGGGTGGTCAACCACGGTTAAAAGTACAGCTAAAATATACTCACAGGCTAATAGTAGAATTCCAAATGTTTTGAATAGTGGTTTACAATGAGTTGATTTCTTTACACCTGCCATTATTCTTATTACCTTTTTTGTAGAAGAAATATTTTTTTGCATCTACTGAATTTCCCCAAAATATTATTCCATAAGTCATAATTGAATGAAAATAAGCATAATATACTGTTTTAGGATGCTTTTATTTGTAAAATGAATTAATGATCTAATTGCAAAACATGCAGAGTTTAGTTTTGGTAGGATGTAGTCAATATGGTCTTTCCAATTCATATTATGATCTATAATAAGACCAAGAAATTTTATACTACAAGTTTCAGTAATTTCGTTGCCTTCATGTTCAATTCTTATGTCTGCAATACTTTTATTTTTTGTGTGAAAATTGATATACTTAGTTTTTTCAAAGTTTATATGAATTTTGTTACTATCGAACCAATTATTTAGCACACTGAAAATACCGTTGGATAACTCTGAGAGGCGACTGATGTTGTGTTCTTTAATTATAATACTTGTATCATCTGCAAAGAGAACTGGGTGAGCATGTTCATTTATTACTCTGGGGAGGTTGTTGACTAATATTAGAAACAATAATGGACCCAAAATCGAACCTTGTGGATCACCACGCTTTATTTCTGACCATTTGGAATATATTTTGGAATTATCTGCAGTATTTATTATGACCTTTTGATGTCTGTTTAATAGGCAAGATGCAATCCATTGATATGTTTTATTCTTAATGCCATAATATGATAATTTTGATATATCAAATGCTTTTGATAGGTCACAGAATGTTCCTAGTGTATTACATTTATTATCAAGTGATTTCAAAATTTCATTTGTTAAGTTGAAAGTGGCATCATTGGTTGACATGTTTTTCTAAATCCAAACTGCTCCTTTGCTAAGATATTATTTTTAATTAGGTGGTGACATATTCATTTTAACATAAGTTTTTCAAATACTTTGGAGAAAGCAGTTAGTAATGATACTGGTCTACAGTTGTGACTTTTGCCCTTTCTTGTATAGTGGTTTAACTATAGAATATTTTAATCTGTCAGGAAAAATTCCTGTTACAAAGGAGAAGTTACATATATGACTTAATGGTTTGCTAATTTTATCGGGGCATAGTTTTAATATCTTTGTAGTTACTTCATCATAACCCGATGAATTCTTGCTTTTGAGGGATTTTATCATTGTATTTACTTCTATCATGCTCATGGGTACTATTTCTGTACAAATAGGCTGTTTTAAGCTTGCTTTTTTCAAATATGAAATAGGATCCTCCACTTGTTGTTTGGACTGTAACAGTAAATTTTCTGCTAACTGAATATAATACTTGTTAAATAATGTTGCTATTTCTTGTGGTTCTTTTGTGGGGATATGGTTTACTAATTTCTTTTATTAAATGGTTTACCAGTCTCTTTTTTTATAATTTTCCATATTGTCTTAGGCTTGTTATTTGAGGACTCTATCTGCTTTTCATAGCAGAGTTTTTTTAGCTACATTTATAACCTTTTTTAAAAATTTACAATATTTTTTATAGTGTTGTCTATGTTTCTCACAGTTGCTTTCTCTAGTAGCCATGTAGAGTTCTCTTTTGTGTTTGCAGGATATCTTAATACCTTGTGTTAACCAGCCATTTCTAGGTGCGTCAATAACTTTCTTTACACGAGATGGAAAACTTGAGTTATGAATCCTTATGAAAGTATTTAGAAAAGGAGTTAAACTTGTCATTTGTATTGTTCTTTTTGTATATTTCTTCCCAGGTTTGTTCTGAAAGCTGGTAATTAAAGAGTTTTATGTTCTCACTGTTAATGACTCGGTAGTTGGATACATGGTTCGTTATTTTGGAATGGGGAATATTATAATTGATTTTAAGCAACTGTCCATCATGGTCTGAAAGTCCATTAGTTAAGGGTTGGATTTCATGGTACCCATTTTTAGACATATCTATGAAAATATTATCAATATCTGTAATGGAATAGTGCATTGGATTAGATGTGTACATAAAACAAATAATTTAAATCATTTCATTGACTAGATGCAATGGTTTGCTGAAAGTTTGTCTGTCTTTGTCTTATGGTTGACCATTCCAGTGATTTTACATATTATGTTGGTAGATGCTGACATCCAGTGAATACACAGTTATGATGTTGGTAGATAATTTAAACACCTTGCATGGTCGGCATAATAATTCTTAAAGACTACGCGCAAGTTTATCCATTAAAATCAAAGCAAGTCATAATGAACCATTATGTTTTCTTGTTTAATTCATTAGTGCATAGCATCCCTTAAAGCCGACACAAGTAAATCTTAATTTTTGGGTTGTTTAAATCAAATTATGTATTCCATCTTGGTGTCTTAACTTCAGGAACTTAATTTTAAGTGTTCCCTGCGGATTTGGTTCAGAAAGTACAATTTACATACACATGTTCACAAGATGGAATGTAGGGTGTACACCATTACATGCAAGAGATAGGTTAATCAATTGTAAATCTTTAATAACTGAAAAAATGAGTACTCTAAGATAGTGGCTATATTTCTAAGATCAATATGCACGTGTTGAGATACAACACCACTAGTATTAAAGTAAATGCATAGGTCCATTTAAATGGAGGCTATACAGGTAAAGCACTTGCTATCAGTCATGTACGATAAAATCAAATATGATGACACTATTGCATGATGCCTGAGCCATTAATGAGTATAGCTCGTAATGCAATCACAAATTTGCTTGTGGTTCAAGTCCAATTTCTTCTCCGTGTTTTTTTTTAGTGTATTTATTTTTACTGTATCTACCCTAATGTAATATACTTTTATTTTATGCCTATTTGTTTTGTTTTTTCCAAATTTTAATTGTTATTTTATTATGGTTTTCACTTTGTATATTTTATTTTAAAAACTGTTTCCTTATGGTTCTGTCTGTGTGCAGGTCATGATATGGTTTCTCGCACTCATTTGCAGTCTGTTGGTAAGCTGGATGGTGGAATTTTTTAAGACTTTGAATCTGAAGATGAACAACTATTTATTATCCCTGAAGATGGGTTTGAGACATAGGCAGGTAGTGACAAATCTTGATGACAAACATGATGCCAAACTAAACCATCTGGGTGGGAATATGCTTCAGTACAGTCAACATTTAAAGAGGCTGAAGAAAATAATCATTTCTATGTGAAGAACTCATTAGAAAACCTAGAAGAATCAGAAGAACCTGTAAAGTGAAGTTGACACAAGCTGTTGTATGGTGTACAACTTTTACCGAATGTTTCTGTGGCTACTGCCTTAGATAGAAGTTCCTCTTCTTCTTCTGCTGCAGCTGTTGTAACATGGAAGAAACAAGCTGTAAATGGAGGCAGAAGAAATGGTGGTGGCTGATATTTTCTTACTTCCTAGATGCTAGTGTGGTATAAGCTTGGCTGCCACACTGCAAGTTACACCCAGACTGCTCTTGAGCTCACCTGAAATTTTGACATTAGTCTTAACCTTAATGAAAATGTACAGGGAGGTATCTCATCAAGGAAAATTGTTCCCTACAACAATCAAAGAAGTCCCTTTTGATGGAGTAAACCATTGGAGACTCCTAAATGTTAAGGACAGGAGATGTGCGTCGTGTAAAATGAAAGCTAAGTTCACTTGCAGCAAATGCAAATTAGGTCTTAATCCGAAATACATCAGAGAATATCACACCCAGTAATTGTTTCCATTCAAATGTCATCTATTATGTAAACAGTTATTTATATATTTCTTTTGTAATTTTTAGAAAACATTTCAGTTTATGTAAGAACCAGCTGTCACCTGCTGAAACGTTTTCACGGCCGGTGTCACAATTATAACTAATATGATTTTCCGGGCTGTTATGCCGTGGTCTGCTGAAGAAAGATTTCCCAGACGTTTCGTCCACAACTGCGGTGGACATCTTCAGTGGCGCGGACGAAGTCTTCTGGGTGAAAGTATCGCAGCGTCTGATGCGTTGGCCGTTAGTGCCGCTCTCTTTATAGTGTGGGCGCTCTCTGCTGATTGGCCCGCTGGTATGAGGGGGCTGGCGCCGGCTGTGTTGTTGCTCTCTTCTGATTGGCTCGCAGTGTTTTTCGGTTTTGTATGACCTTTCTTGTTTTTGATGACTAGATGCCAGTTCCTGTTGAGTTTCAATGCTTCTTCTTTCCTATTGAAATTATTGGGATGTTTATAAATCTCTATTGCTTCGCGTTGTAGCCGGTTATGGTAATGCTTTATGGAGGAAAGAATGTTGGTGTCCTGAAATCTAATAATGTGTTCGCCCTCGGCTTCAATGGCATGTTCGGCGACTGCCGATTTTTCTGTATGGCCCAGGCGGCAGTTTCTTTTGTGTTCGCTCAGTCTGGTGTTAGCGCTCCGCTGTGTGGTACCAATGTACACTGAACCACATGAACAAGGAATACGATAAACACCGGCCGATGACAGGGGGTCTCGGGGGTCTTTGGAAGAGCGCAGTAGGCTGTTTAATTGTCTTGTAGGTTTGAATACTGTTTTGACGTTATGACGTTGAAGTATATGTTCAATACGGTCAGTGACATTTCTGAAATATGGCAGAAAGACAATGGACTTGCTTTTGGGTTGGTCCTGAGTAGCCGGTCGGGGCTTGACCGGACGGCAGGCTCTTCTCACCTCTTGGACTGAATAACCATTTGATTGTAGAGCTGTTTCTAGGTGTCAGATTTCTTGTGGAAGTAAGTGTGGTTCACAAATACGGGAAGCACAGTTTGCGAGTGTCTTAATCATAGCACGTTTTTGTCTAGGATGGTGGTTGGAGTTCTTGTTAAGGTAACGGTCTGTGTGTGTGTGGGTTTGCGGTAGACAGTATGACCCAGCGTGCCGTCAGCCTTCCTGCTAAAGAGTACATCTAGAAAGGCTAGTTGGCCATCCTTTTCTTGTTCCATTGTGAACTGTATACGCTGATTGATGCTATTTAGATGTAACAAAAAATCTTGAAGAGCTTGTTCACCATGGGGCCAGATGACGAAGGTGTCATCCACATAGCGGAACCAGGCTGTTGGTTTGAGTGGAGCTGAGTTTAGTGCCTTTGACTCCATCAAACCGCCGACTACTCTCAACCACTGCCGCACGGTAGTGAACTTATCTGATCACCAGCTGTCACCTGCTGAAACGTCACTCCTTGCTAAAGGAGGTAACTACGCTGTTGTCACTCCAACGTTGCCAGTTGAAGACATCATTTCTCACATTGATGCAGGAATACGAGTTCTGCCAACGCTTGCAGCTGATGAAATTCGCCAGGAATCTGCCAGGGTTCTCGAGAAGGCCAAACCTCCTACCAGTAATTTAACCAATCAAGAGAGAACTGCATTAAAGAAGCTGAACTCCAACCGAGACATCATTGTTTGCTCAGCGGACAAGGGTAATGCCACAGTTATTCTTAACCAACAAGACTATCAACAGAAAATCTCTGAACTCCTGCAACCAGCAACCTACCATAAGATTAAACGTGATCTGACAGCCCGTATTCTACGGAAAACCAATCTTTTGATCAAGAACTCCTCGCTTTCGAAGGAAGACAAACGCCGCCTTACCAAGTCCGAAGCTCAGCCGCCTAGACTTTACGGGCTACCCAAGATCCATAAACCAGATGTTCCGCTCAGGCCCATTGTTAGTGGTATTGGTTCTCCCACATACGACATAGCTAAATACCTAACCGGTCTTCTACAACCCCATGTCGGCTTGTCCGACTCTTTCATCAAAGACTCTACGCATTTCATTCAAATTCTCCGCAACCTCAAATTGCTACCTAAGGATTTACTAATTAGTTTTGACGTTGTGTCTCTATTCACCATGGTTCCAGTACAAGAAACTATGAAGTTGTTACAACCCATCTTCTCTGATGAAATCATTACACTTTTTCACCATGTCCTGACTACGACTTATTTCCAGTGGAACCGGTCATTCTACGAGCAACTAGACGGTGTTGCCATGGGCAGCCCCCTTAGCCCTGTTGTGGCCAATTTCTTCATGGAGGCATTTGAGTCAAAGGCACTAAACTCAGCTCCACTCAAACCAACAGCCTGGTTCCGCTATGTGGATGACACCTTCGTCATCTGGCCCCATGGTGAACAAGCTCTTCAAGATTTTTTGTTACATCTAAATAGCATCAATCAGCGTATACAGTTCACAATGGAACAAGAAAAGGATGGCCAACTAGCCTTTCTAGATGTACTCGTTAGCAGGAAGGCTGACGGCACGCTGGGTCATACTGTCTACCGCAAACCCACACACACACAGACCGTTACCTTAACAAGAACTCCAACCACCATCCTAGACAAAAACGTGCTATGATTAAGACACTCGCAAACTGTGCTTCCCGTATTTGTGAACCACACTTACTTCCACAAGAAATCTGACACCTAGAAACAGCTCTACAATCAAATGGTTATTCAGTCCAAGAGGTGAGAAGAGCCTGCCGTCTGGCCAAGCCCTGACCGGCTACTCAGGACCAACCCAAAAGCAAGTCCATTGTCTTTCTGCCATATTTCAGAAATGTCACTGACCGTATTGAACATATACTTCAACGTCATAACGTCAAAACAGTATTCAAACCTACAAGACAATTAAACAGCCTACTGCGCTCTTCCAAAGACCCCCGAGGCCCCCTGTCATCGGCCGGTGTTTATCGTATTCCTTGTTCATGTGGTTCAGTGTACATTGGTACCACACAGCGGAGCGCTAACACCAGACTGAGCGAACACAAAAGAAACTGCCGCCTGGGCCATACAGAAAAATCGGCAGTCGCCGAACATGCCATTGAAGCCGAGGGCGAACACATTATTAGATTTCAGGACACCAACATTCTTTCCTCCATAAAGCATTACCATACCTGGCTACAACGCGAAGCAATAGAGATTTATAAACATCCCAATAATTTCAATAGGAAAGAAGAAGCATTGAAACTCAACAGGAACTGGCATCTAGTCATCAAAAACAAGAAAGGTCATACAAAACCGAAAAACACTGCGAGCCAATCAGAAGAGAGCAACAACACAGCCGGCGCCAGCCCCCTCATACCAGCGGGCCAATCAGCAGAGAGCGCCCACACTATAAAGAGAGCGGCACTAACGGCCAATGCATCAGACGCTGCGATACTTTCACCCAGAAGACTTCGTCCGCGCCACTGAAGATGTCCACCGCAGTTGTGGACGAAACGTCTGGGAAATCTTTCTTCAGCAGACCACGGCATAACAGCCCGGAAAATCATATTAGTTATAATCATTTCAGTTTAGTATTACGTTCTATTGATACTTGTGCAATTCATTTTACTTCATTAATAAATAAGCCTTTAGTAACAATCACTTTATTTATTATTATCACACACCTTCGGATTTATACTCAGAACTCAACAAACCCTGGTGCATGGTGCTATAATGGACAGACAATATTCTGAAAACTGAAACATATGAAACTTCAACCACTATTACAAAATTAAAAACATATAATAATTTAAAAAGTTACAAATAAGTTCCTACTTAACTTTACAGCTTAACGGCTTGAAACAGTTAATCCAAGAAGAGTTTTAGATTAGTGTTTCTAGGAACTTATTAATGTAGCACCTTATTAGGCTATAAGAAAAAATGTCACTAAAGTAAATATTCACCTGAAATTTGAATCCATATGCTTATAATACATTATAACCTAAAAGGCAACATTGATTAATATTTATAGAGCTAGTTTCTCCTTATTTTCCAATTATCCCTCATGTAAACTTAAAACCAGAAGCATTATAGTGTATGTGGTACTAGGATGGATTGCTCCATCTATAATATGCTGAATCACATTCTTGGTAATAACAGTAACACTGAATCGGCTAAATTGTTCTTAGAGGGCCCACCTAGAATTTGCAGAATGAAGCAAGAAATAATGGAATAAATTACCTTAGGAGCGAATGTATAAGTAGATGTGATCTCGCCAATACCTGGTGTCCACCTACCCTCCCGTATCAGGTGTTTCACTTTTATAAGAAAATTGCGATATAAACACAACAAACGTGGCCATTTTCCCGCTAAAACAGACGCTGAATGGGAAGTGCCAACCTAAATAAGAAGTGAAATCCACGAAGTAAGCAATTTCTGCAAACGTGAATCATTCGAGTTTTAGACGCGCAGATCCCTCGGCTACGCCTGTCGTTGCTTCGCAGTTGCGGCCGCAACAACTGAACTCCTCTTCTTCTAAAAAACATCCCTCGGCCACGCTTTGAGACTGAAGACCCTTAATCCCTCGGCTACCCTTGAGGCCGAGTATCTTACCGGCTTTGGCGGCATTAGTTATTCATATGTTGCCAGCATTACGTTAGAGCTAGAGAATGACATACAGTGACATCTGTAAGACATATAACACATCACTTACATCGCTAGTGAGGGCCCTCTAAAAACAATTTACCCCACTGGATCTGTCACAAACCCGCAATCCAAAATTCGGTCCTAGTGCTTTTATGTTCTGAAATCCTGAGCTCGCCTTTTTCTCATTTTGAGGTTAAAGCACTTAGTTAAGCACAATGAGCATTGACACTAAAAACGAGTGAGTGGTACATGCACCCATATCATTTTACAAACACACACCTAGTATGTATGTGCAATATTTCATTGTATTGGCGCTATACGAGGAATTTCACTTGATTACCTGAACTTCTGCAGGCCAGGTAAAAGAGCCCTACCCAAATGTTATGGTAAAATGATTAACTTCTCAACTTGAGCTACCCAGGACGTCAATTCACTTTTTGTATTGTTTTAAAACCTTTGCTATGAGTGAACCTATTACATAAGAAAGAATACTTAGATATGATTGTGT
Source organism: Deroplatys truncata (assembly GCA_030765065.1). NCBI lineage: Eukaryota > Metazoa > Arthropoda > Insecta > Mantodea > Mantidae > Deroplatys > Deroplatys truncata. Next base: position 88,586,095 of record CM060989.1, on the reverse strand, counting down.
TATAACCCACAAGAACTTTTGTATGGCTTTGTAATTTTGCAAGGAATGCTAAATAGGAGGGTAATTTTCAATCAAATTACATTGAAAGTCCTAATATCTCATACCTGTGAAAACAAAGCACTTCTCTCTCCACTATTTCGTGCACTGCTGATTTTGTAATTGCTTTGCCATATAATTATGTTTTAATTCCAGCCACCACAATACAATCACTACCCTTGATTTCATCATTGTGAACGAAAAATCACCATCACTCCTGTGATGGATTGCTCGCGAAACAGTGACTGGAGGTGATTGAAAGCATAGTAATAAGAATACGGTAGGGCTCGTGCAAGGCCGTCTCTGTCTGCAGACCTGGATCCACGAATCATGACGTCACAATGCGAGGACAATGTACCAAGGAATAAGTCTGCAACTTTCGCTTTCATTTTGCCTGTAGCTCATAGACAAATGCTCTTCCTTAATAATATTAAAGCTTTGTTACAATGATGTTAGATATCACTTGTATTATTTTTCTCACCAAAGCAGTAGTCGGCAATTCGTTATCACTAGCGCTATAGTCAGCACCATGTTATAAATGTCACAGTCTCAGTACCTAAACGTAGAATTACGATTCTCTGATTTCTTCTTTAAGAAATTCTTGTTCATATGCTTCAGAAATTAAAAACTAAACTATACTAAAAGTGCATGCCATTATATTATACGTAAATTTCGATGGCTACTCCATGACTCCCTGTCACTTAAGTAAGCACTAACCTCAAAATCTTCAAACACCAAATCCATTATGGGTTCACAGTTCACATTCCTACAAGGTTCGCTTTTAAATTACACACAACACTGCTAGTTGCATTACCTGCAATGTAAATTCGAATAGTAATTGTTCTTACATAATGTTCTTATATTCATAAACTATATTTTCAAATGTGCATAAAATTTTCGCCAGTTTCTCGAAAGCGTTTGTATTAATTTTGCTATTATCAGATATCAAAGTTAACATCTTAAATCCAGATCAACTTAAAGCTTTAATTATAAAGAAATCATATTCATATAATTTGACGTTGCTAAATTGTTGGTGGATAGAGGGCTAAGCGAAATTTATCCTTAGGTATTAAGGATGTTAAAATACAGGTCTGACTGTTTTTGCATGATTCTGTGTATTTGAAATAGGTACCTTAAATGGTAACTTTATGCTTAGTTGTTGAGGATATTATCATAGAAATCTGCACTGTCTGATCTTGCGTATTTGAAATACCTTAAATGCTAATCCCATTATAAGAAATTTCTAATTTTACATAATTTTCATACCGCAACCAATTTACTAATTTTTCTTGATCACCGAGTATTCATTTTGCAGGTGCATTTTGAATGCACAGATTGATAGTAATTACTATCAGGACTAAGGGTTTGATAATAAAGAAAGTACTGAGGTACCAGTTGTATATTGCATTACCTATGTTGATTAGCCCGTATAATCTTCTCTTCCAAGAATAAGTTATATTATGCGGAATCCTAATTTATTTCCTTACATTTTTAAAACTGTTGGCAGCCTGAAGTAGTTTATTCTCTGTTGGCCTGCAATTGTATACCAATTCAGAGGAGTTTAAAACAGCATAAAATTTGAACCATTTAAGCGAGATCATTACTTTACCAAGCACTCATTTCAATTAATGATTTGATATTATAATCTTGTTGCGTGAAACTTTAACAATAAAGTTGCAATTAATTTACCATGATGCTACAAACTTTACAATTCCTGAGTTATCAATTTTCAGCTAATGTACTTTGTTAAATTTTATAAAGAGAACTCTTCTCTCTAATTTCTTGCAGTTGATTTTTGGCGGGTAGGTTCTGAAGACTGGTAAACTAAAAATCTGCGAGGGACAATTATTGTTAATAACAATAAATTTAGGCGTTGTCCTTAAAACTATAAGAATACTTCTATCATTTCGCGTATAGTAAATTTATTCACTATATGCTGTTCAGAAAAATCTGATGTGTTACACTCACATGACTTTCCCTACTCTTGTACAAACTATTTTTACAAACGCTTATTCTCCATCTACTTCATGTTAATCGAGATAAACATTTGCAGACTCTATCTTATTGCTAATTTCCTTGTAGATGCAAGGGGAATATATACTTACAAAAGCAATATAGAAATACAGTAGCCTTTAAGCACATACATATCTCTTAATAGCTGGTTGCTAGGTGCAGCACTATTCCCTTTGCCACAGATTAGTACTCTTTGCATATCCAAGACAAAAAAATCTGATGTGTTACACTCACATGACTTTCTCTACTCTTGTACAAACTATTTTTACAAACGCTTATTCTCCATATGCTGCATGTTAATGGAGATATCGAGATGTCAATCTTATTGCTAATTTTCTTGTAGATGCAAGGGGAATATGGTAGCTTTTAAGCGATGGTCAAATATTTTAACGCTGGTTGCTATGTGTTGAATTCCATTCTCTTTGCAAGTCCAGGACATAAAAAAATGAATAACGAATTTGAGAAAAAGTATAAGTATTGGAAAATTTAAGGGAATAACAAGCAATATCTCGAAAACGGTTCACTCAACAAAAGAAATGTATATAACATAAGTTGTGTATTTTAACGAGATCAACATTTTTTGTGTAGTAAAATTTTGTCTATCTCTTATGGTTTACCAGTTATGCAAAAGTCGTTCACAATGAAGAATACTTTTGGAGACATTCCCAGAAAATTCGAGATATACATTTCATTTCTCATGGCATTATCTTAAACATATGATATTTTAAACAAAATCGTTAGAGCCATTTTTGAGAAAATTAAAATTTTCGAAAAATGTTCCATGTAAAGGGTAGTCTGGGGTGGGGGGATTTTCTTGAAAACCTTCGTGTCGCATCTCTGGAAGATACTGAACCTAAATACCAAGTTTGCTGTTTATCCGACTGTTCGTTTTTGAGTTATGCTGTTCACACACACACAGACACACACACAGACACACACACACACACAGACACACAGACACACACACGGACATGTTTCCAAAAATGCTTTTTTTGGATTCAGGAGGTCTCAAAACATGTATTTCCGGTGAAATCTCGGTATCGAATTTTTGGGTGGAATGCAATACTTCCCCTACTTACTATACGTAGTAGAGAAAGTAAAAATGAATAACGAATTCCCATTTGAGAAAATAAATATTGACAAATTTAAGGGAATAACAAGCAATATCTCGAAAATGGTTCACTCAACAACAAAAATGTATATGACATAAATTGTGTATTTTAACGCGATAGTAGTATTAGTCCCGGATGAGCCAATTGTTTTAACGATAATCCTGCCGCTAGGGGCGCTAGTGTCGCTAGTGTCGCTGCGTGCGACGGCGGCGGCGGTAAGTTTGAAAAGCGCCCTGAGCGGTAGGATTATCGTTATTGCAATTGGTTCATCCGGGACGAGTTGAAAGAATTGAGGATTAGGGTAAGGTGAAGGAGGAAGAGGAAGTGACGTGGAGTGTTTTGATTGGTTCGTTAATTTGGGGTGGAAGATGAAGGAAGGAAGATGGAGGAGTATGGAGGTCGCGTGATGGAGAGGAGCTGGGTGGCGAGGTGTTGTCTGTGCGGAGGTCGGGACTGAAAGAGGGAAAATATGGGGGAGCGAGGGATAAAAAGTGTAACAGAAAGTGACGTGTGAAGTTGTGATTGGTGGGAATAAGAAGTGATGTTATTGGTGGAAAGGAGCAAATGAAGGTTGTTGATTGGTAAGAATAAAAGAGATTATGATTGGTGGAAATAAAAAGGAGTGGGGTATGTTGGAGGTGATGGGAAAGGTAAGTTTTGCTAGCAACAAGATTTGCAAAAGCCTGTCGTGAACTGATCAGCAATTTTTTTTGAACGTTGGATGGTAGTTTTCTTGAGTGGATAGAGAGATGGGGTGATATGAGATGCGGTGGCGAAAATGGGAACTAAACAAGGTGGTTGAGACAAGAGGTTTAAGGACGAGGAAATTTGGAGGTTAGTGGTGAACATGGCGGTCGCAAGAGGTGGGGGTAAGGAGTTGCGGTGGTGAGAATGGGAACTAAAAGAAGATGGCGGTAGCAAGAGGTTAGAAGAGTAGATTTTGAGGTTAAAATAGTGGGAACTAAAAATGGCGGAGGGTCTGCGACAAGGAGATGCGGTGGGAACTAAACAAGATGGCGGTCGCAAGAGGAGGGTAAGGAGATTTGAGGTTACAGTACCAAAACACGAAAGGATATATTCCTACGCCAAGCAGGTCCGAAAAATAATTATGCGTGTGGTACTTACCTGTTACCGGTGTGGATGCGTCACCAAAAGCGCGGCACGCGAGGCGGAAAAATAAAAGCAAACTGTTTTTGAAAATGCTTAACCAGCTTTAAGATCAACCAACATCACTACGCACTGATATACCTAGGTTTTTAAAGCGGTACAGACACCCTTTGCAGAGGCGTAATTTAACTATACCAAAACCTGGTACTGGACCATCGTGATGGTCGCTAGCGTACGTAGGAGCAGGGTTCTCATAGCCGGTCGAAGCGGTCAAAAACGTGTACGACGTAGGTGTTCACAGTAGCTGCTGTCGAGTCAACCGTCGAGGTGTGAATAAACGAGATCTGTTCTCGCCGGCAATCTGGTTCGGAGATGTGAGCAGCGGCGAGGTGTTGTCTGTGCGGAGGTCGGAACTGAAAGAGGGAAAAGATGGGGAGCGAGGGATAAAAAGTGTAACAGAAAGTGACGTGTGAAGTAGTGATTGGTGGGAATAAGAAGTGATGTTATTGGTGGAAAGGAGCAAATGAAGGTTGTTGATTGGTAAGAATAAGAGAGGTTATGATTGGTGGAAAGAAAAAGGAGTGGGGTATGTTGGAGGTGATGGGAAAGGTAAGTTTTGCTAGCAACAAGATTTGCAAAAGCCTGTCGTGAACTGATCAGCAATTTTTTGAACGTTGGATGGTAGTTTTCTTGAGTGGATAGAGAGATGGGGCGATATGAGATGCGGTGGCGAAAATGGGAACTAAACAAGGTGGTTGAGACAAGAGGTTTAAGGACGAGGAAATTTGGAGGTTAGTGGTGAACATGGCGGTCGCAAGAGGTGGGGGGTAAGGAGATGCGGTGGTGAGAATGGGAACTAAAAGAAGATGGCGGTAGCAAGAGGTTAGAAGAGTAGATTTTGAGGTTAAAATAGTGGGAACTAAAAATGGCGGAGGGTCTGCGACAAGGACATGCGGTGGGAACTAAACAAGATGGCGGTCGCAAGAGGAGGGTAAGGAGATTTGAGGTTACAGTACCAAAACACGAAAGGATATATTCCTACGCCAAGCAGGTCCGAAAAATAATTATGCGTGTGGTACTTACCTGTTACCGGTGTGGATGCGTCACCAAAAGCGCGGCACGCGAGGCGGAAAAATAAAAGCAAACTGTTTTTGAAAATGCTTAACCAGCTTTAAGATCAACCAACATCACTACGCACTGATATACCTAGGTTTTTAAAGCGGTACAGACACCCTTTGCAGAGGCGTAATTTAACTATACCAAAACCTGGTACTGGACCATCGTGATGGTCGCTAGCGTACGTAGGAGCAGGGTTCTCATAGCCGGTCGAAGCGGTCAAAAACGTGTACGACGTAGGTGTTCACAGTAGCTGCTGTCGAGTCAACCGTCGAGGTGTGAATAAACGAGATCTGTTCTCGCCGGCAATCTGGTTCGGAGATGTGAGCAGCGGCGAGGTGTTGTCTGTGCGGAGGTCGGAACTGAAAGAGGGAAAAGATGGGGAGCGAGGGATAAAAAGTGTAACAGAAAGTGACGTGTGAAGTTGTGATTGGTGGGAATAAGAAGTGATGTTATTGGTGGAAAGGAGCAAATGAAGGTTGTTGATTGGTAAGAATAAGAGAGGTTATGATTGGTGGAAAGAAAAAGGAGTGGGGTATGTTGGAGGTGATGGGAAAGGTAAGTTTTGCTAGCAACAAGATTTGCAAAAGCCTGTCGTGAACTGATCAGCAATTTTTTGAACGTTGGATGGTAGTTTTCTTGAGTGGATAGAGAGATGGGGCGATATGAGATGCGGTGGCGAAAATGGGAACTAAACAAGGTGGTTGAGACAAGAGGTTTAAGGACGAGGAAATTTGGAGGTTAGTGGTGAACATGGCGGTCGCAAGAGGTGGGGGGTAAGGAGATGCGGTGGTGAGAATGGGAACTAAAAGAAGATGGCGGTAGCAAGAGGTTAGAAGAGTAGATTTTGAGGTTAAAATAGTGGGAACTAAAAATGGCGGAGGGTCTGCGACAAGGAGATGCGGTGGGAACTAAACAAGATGGCGGTCGCAAGAGGAGGGTAAGGAGATTTGAGGTTACAGTACCAAAACACGAAAGGATATATTCCTACGCCAAGCAGGTCCGAAAAATAATTATGCGTGTGGTACTTACCTGTTACCGGTGTGGATGCGTCACCAAAAGCGCGGCACGCGAGGCGGAAAAATAAAAGCAAACTGTTTTTGAAAATGCTTAACCAGCTTTAAGATCAACCAACATCACTACGCACTGATATACCTAGGTTTTTAAAGCGGTACAGACACCCTTTGCAGAGGCGTAATTTAACTATACCAAAACCTGGTACTGGACCATCGTGATGGTCGCTAGCGTACGTAGGAGCAGGGTTCTCATAGCCGGTCGAAGCGGTCAAAAACGTGTACGACGTAGGTGTTCACAGTAGCTGCTGTCGAGTCAACCGTCGAGGTGTGAATAAACGAGATCTGTTCTCGCCGGCAATCTGGTTCGGAGATGTGAGCAGCGGCGAGGTGTTGTCTGTGCGGAGGTCGGAACTGAAAGAGGGAAAAGATGGGGAGCGAGGGATAAAAAGTGTAACAGAAAGTGACGTGTGAAGTTGTGATTGGTGGGAATAAGAAGTGATTTTATTGGTGGAAAGGAGCAAATGAAAGTTGCTGATTGGTAAGAATAAGAGAGATTATGATTGGTGGAAACAAAAAGGTGTGGGAGTGGGGTATGTTGGAGGTGATGGGAAAGGTAAGTTTTGCTACCAACAAGATTTGCAAAAGCCTCTCCAGAACTCATCAGCAATTTCAGCAGACGATGTGCGTGGCGATAGGCCCGCTGCGATGAAAGAGCTGCAAACTGCGCGATAACTTGAAAAATATTGCCCGCCGTGACGCATTCCGCGCGCGCGCGTTTACCGTAAACCGTTACAGTTGCCATACTTATATTACCCGGCTTTCTTTTTTTTCTTTTCTTTTTTTCTTTTTCTTTTTTTTACGTTTGTTTTTAAAAAAAAATAACTAGTTTTTCGGGGGTTTTCTCTGGTTGGTAGACGAATGCAAGCTCTTTCTGCTTTTTCACAGGTTTTCCCTGGTTGGTAGGCGTTTGCTGTAGTGGTTGACGAAGCCCTTTCTAATTTTCGAGGTTTTTTGAGGTTTTTCGTGGTTGTCCCTGCCCGGTAGGCAAATGATGAAGTTTTTGCTTGTCAGCGCACGGATACTAGGCACATACTCGCACACACACACACACACACACGTTGCAGTTGCCATACTTATATTATTCGTCTTTTCCTTTTTTTCTTTTTGTTTTTTCGTTTTTTTAAAAAATAACTAGTTTTTGGAGGTTTTCTGCGGTTGGTAAACGAATGCAAGCTCTTTCTGCTTTTTCATAGGTTTTCCCTGGTTGGTAGGCGTTTTCTGTACTGGTTGACGAAGGCGTTTCTAATTTTCAGGTTTTCTCAGGTTTTTTAGCGGTTGTCCCTGCCCGGTAGGCAAATGATGAAGTTTTACCTCGTCGGCGCACGGATACTAGGCACGTACTCGCGCGCACACACACACACACACAAACGTTGCAGTTGCCATACTTATATTATTCGACTTTTCCTTTTTTTTTTTAAAATAACTAGTTTTTTTGGGAGTTTTCTGCGGTTGGTAAACGAATGCAAACTCTTTCTGCTTTTTCATAGGTTTTCCCTGGTTGGTAGGCGTTTTCTGTAGTGGGTGACGAAGCCGTTTCTAATTTTCGAGGTTTTCTCAGGTTTTTTAGCGGGTGTCCCTGTCCGGTAGGCAGATGATAAAGTTTTTCTATAATGTCGTCGTTTCGGCTTGTGGCGCACGGATACTAGGCACGTACTCGCGCACACACACACACACAGACAGACAGTCACACAGACAGGCACACACACACGGACATGTTTCCAAAAATGCCTTTTTTTTTGGGATTCAGGAGGTCTCAAAACGTGTATTTCCGGTAAAATCTCGGTATCGAATTTTTGGGTGGAATGCAATACTTCCCCTACTTACTATACGTAGTAGAGAAAAGTAAAAAAAAGTGTAAGTATTGTCAAATTTAAGGAAATAACAAGCAATATCTCGAAAACGGTTCACTCAACAAAAGAAATGTATATGGCATAAGCTGTGTATTTTAACGCGATCTACATTTTTTGTGAAGTAAAATTTTGTCTATCTCTTATGGTTTCCCAGTTATGCAAAAGGCGTTCACAATGAAGAATACTTTTGGAGACATTCCCAGAAAATTTGAGATATACATTTTATTTCTCACGACATTAACTTAAGCATATGATATTTTTATCAAAATCGTTATAGCCATTTTTGAGAAAATTAAAAAAAAGTGTACTATCTTGTTTTCATGGGTTTACCAGATCGGTAAGCGTTAGAATACTCTTAGAGCTTTTTTTTCAGGTTTTTTCGCGTTTTACCTGGCAGGTAGGCAGATGATAAAGTTTTTCTATAATGTCATCGTTTTGGCTTGTGGCGCACGGACACTAGGCACATACTCACACACACACACACACACAAACACACACACACACACACACAAACACACACACACACACACTAAAATAGTAGCGTATAAAAAAATTTAACAAACCGTAGATTTTCAAGAAAATTCCCACACCCCAAACTACCTGTTTAGCAGGAGAAAGTTCATTATTTTTATTGTTTTAAAAATGGCTCTAACCCCTTTTGATTACGGTACGGTATGTTTAAGATATCTGCATGACAAATAAAATGTATAACTTCAATTTTCTGGGAATTGCTGTGAAGTAGTCTAATTGTGAATGTCTTTTGTACAACTGTTAAACCGTAGGAAACGAAGCCTTACTGTACAAGGACGTTAAAGCACACAATTTATGTGTATTATTATTATTACTTTGTGGCGTTGTCTATTTACAAAGTTTGCATGTTGATTTTAATGTTTAAAAGCTTTAGACCTTTCTCACTAAAACTCGTCATTCTTTTAACTTTTCTTTTTTCATTTTCATACAAAGAGAACGGAATTTCACAAGTGAAACAGCACTGGAAAACTAAATACTTGTTTTGAGGTCCACTGAATAAAAACATTTTTAGAAAATTCTGTGTGTGTATGTGTCAGAGCAGCATAACTCAAAAATGAAAAGTCGGATAAATACTAAACTTGGTATTTAGGTTGAGTACCTTCCAAAGATACGACACAGAGAGTTTCAAGAAAACCCCTCCACCCCAAACTACCCTTTACATGAACTATTTTCCGAAATGTTTTATTTTCTAAAATTGTTTCTGACGATTTTAATTACAACACCATATATTAAAGACATTTATATGAAAAATAAAATGTATATCTTGAATTTTGTGGAAATAGCCTGTAAAGTGCTCTTGATTCGGTTGCGATTTAGGAGGTCTCAAAACGTGTATTTCCGGTAAAATCTCGGTATCGAATTTTTGGGTGGAATGCAATACTTCCCCTACTTACTATACGGAGTAGAGAAAATTAAAAAAGTGTACTATCTTGTTTTCATGGGTTTTCCGGGTCGGTAAGCGTTAGAATACTCTTAGAGCTTTTTTCAGGTTTTTTCGCGTTTTGCCTGTGCGGTAGGCAGATGATAAAGTTTTTCTATAATGTCGTCGTTTTGGCTTGTGGCACACGGATACTAGGCACATACTCGCACACACACACACACACACACACACACAGACAGACAGTCACACAGACAGGCACACACACACGGACATGTTTCCAAAAATGCCTTTTTTTTGGGGATTCAGGAGGTCTCAAAACGTGTATTTCCGGTAAAATCTCGGTATCGAATTTTTGGGTGGAATGCAATACTTCCCCTACTTACTATACGGAGTAGAGAAAATTAAAAAAGTGTACTATCTTGTTTTCATGGGTTTTCCAGGTCGGTAAGCGTTAGAATACTCTTAGAGCTTTTTTTTCAGGTTTTTTCGCGTTTTCCCTGTCCGGTAGGCAGATGTTCACTGGAAAACTAAATACTTGTTTTGAGGTGCCATGAATAAAAACATTTTTAGAAAATTCTGTGTGTATGTGTCAGAGCAGCATAACTCAAAAATGAAAAGTCGGATAAATACTAAACTTGGTATTTAGGTTGAGTACCTTCCAAAGATACGACACAGAGAGTTTCAAGAAAACCCCCTCCACCCCAAACTACCCTTTACATGAACTATTTTGCGAAATGTTTTATTTTCTAAAATTGTCTCTAACGATTTTAATTACAACACCATATATTAAAGACATTTATATGAAAAATAAAATGTATATGTTGAATTTTGTGGAAATAGCCTGTGAAGTCCTCTTGATCTTGTATAACTGCTAAGGTTTGAGAAAAACATAGAATACAAAAAATTTAGATCTCTTTAAAAACACACACAATTTATTTGAAATAACTTTTTTGTGACGACAGCCATTTCCGAGATATGTGTTATAAATGGTTCGAATTGTACAATGCTTAGCCATTCTACTTTACTTCTTTCAAACTGCTTAAAAATCATATAAATGAATGTATCACCTCATAATAAGCCTCTATATACGAAAAATGCTGAGTATTCAAAAAGTCAAGAAATTCGATTTTCTAGCCCCTAGTGAGTGAAAAATCGCGTTTACTTCACTTCTTTTTTAAACACGCACTTAATTGAAAGTTGGCACACCGGGAAGCTGTTTCGCGCTGTGGTCAGCCGACTACTTCGTCAGCAATCGCTCTCACGGCCATGTTTCATGCTATCGTGCAAATTGCACAACGCGCACAGCACGTGCTTCCCCGTGTGATAGCCAAACACAAACACAGCTGTAATAGCTTGTCGGTTTATTTCAAGTTCATACTGCTTTTCAACGCATTTCATTTACAGGTATTGTTTATTTGTTTTTTCATGGCAATACGTTTTTGGCATAAGTCGATTTTTGTAGATACTCGGAACGCGTCATCGTTCTATAGTTGACGTCGCGATCCACTTTGGCTTTAACTACAACAATGGCTCTTGCTAAACACAAGTTGTCTTTGTTGGCTATTTCGACAATGCCTTTATTGTCCCTACAGGCATCGCAAGGTTGGTGGCACGAACCCGAGACCTCCTTGGTCCACACAAACGTCACGTGAAGAGGCCCGCTTAGCAAGAATTGTTGGTTACTTTGCATTACTTTTTCGATGCTTCCAACAATGACATCCGCATTCAATTGCTCTATGCGCCTCACGCTCATGTTGAAGGCTTTGGACGTCTCCTTTTCGTCTGTTATGGATATGCCTAAATATCCGGGTTCGTTTTCTAACAGGTTCTCTTTCGCAAAGTTTAGAATATCGTTAAACAAATGCGATACCCATTGCTCCGGGTTAACATCTCTGGGGGCCGGGTTTAACGTAATTTGAGACTCTGTAAAGCCGGAAAAAAGCTTTGGCAACCTCCTCTGCTTGTGTCCTATAATTTCGAACGTAGGCTGCAAGGTGTCATCGCGACTTCCTCCGGGTTGTTGGTCCATCTTATCGTCCGAATGCACCGATCGCTCTTTCCCTGCAAAGTACTGCGGCTATTTTGTTTTTATTTTAAAATTATTTTTCGTCAAATAGAACGATTTTGTAGAAAAACACACTATCGCTTTCGTTTCTAACTACGGGCTTTTGCTGTTCGCACAGGGTTTTTATAAGCTCGCATATCGCAACCGTTGTTTCATCATTTGTGTCGAGTTAAATGCCTCGTTTCGCTAAAAAATTGTCTAGTTTTAAAAACTTAGAGTCATGCTGACACCAACCGCCACTGCACAATTCTCACCGCCGACATAAAGGTTGCATTTATTGTATTGCTCACGAATTTCCGCATCTCTCACCTTTCACTGTCATCAGCACACGGCTCTTTTGCGTGTAGCGCTGAATGCGAACGAGCTGACCTCAGTTATTCCTGATGTTATTAGTGCAATATTAAAACTATGAGTATCGTGTGTAGTGTTTTATGTTGTGCCAGTGCATACGTGTTATGTAAAATGTATGAATTAAATACAATCAGCAGATACTTCCTTTCTAAGGAGTAACACCAACTGTTGAATATAAATTCTCAAAGTGCTCCGTTCGTACGACCTCTGCCCTCTATTTCTTATAGGTGAGTACGAAAGTTTATTTTCATATCCACTTAATTTTAATCCGGATAAACTTTTCGGGAAATGGTTGCATTGCACAACCGTTAGACATCCAAAGGGACGCTATACACTGGTCTTAAAATTCTAAATTCTTTCCATCAACATGGCGAGCAAGAACTGAAAAGCGTCATGCCTTTTAAAAAAGAATGGCTAAGCACTGTACAATTCCAACCATTTATAACACATATCTCGAAAATGGCTGACGTCACAAAAAAGTTATTTCAAATAAATTGTGTGTGTTTGCTCAAACCTTAGCAGTTATACAAGTTCATAGAAAATTTCTTCCGAATCAAGAGGACTTCACAGGCTATTTCCACAAAATTCAAGATATACATTTTATTTTCATATAAATGTCTTTAATATATGGTGTTGTAATTAAAATCGTCAGAGACAGTTTTAGAAAATAAAACATTCCGGAAAATAGTTCATGTAAAGGGTAGAAGCAGTTTGAAAGAAGCGAAGTAAACGCGATTTTTCACTCACTAGGGGCTAGAAAATCGAATTTCTTGACTTTTTGAATACTCAGCATTTTTCGTATATAGAGGCTTATTATGAGGTGATACATTCATTTATATGATTTTTAAGCAGTTTGAAAGAAGTGAAGTAGAATGGCTAAGCATTGTACAATTCGAACCATTTATAACAAATATTTCGGAAATGGCTGACGTCACAAAAAAGTTATTTCAAATAAATTGTGTGTGTGTTTTTAAAAAGATCTAAATTTTTTGTATTCTATGTTTTTCTCAAACCTTAGCAGTTATACAAGATCATAGAAAATTTCTTCCGAATCAAGAGGACTTCACAGGCTATTTCCACAAAATTCAAGATATACATTTTATTTTTCATATAAATGTCTTTAATATATGGTGTTGTAATTAAAATCGTCAGAAACAATTTTAGAAAATAAAACATTTCGGAAAATAGTTCATGTAAAGGGTAGTTTGGGGTGGAGGGGTTTTCTTGAAACTCTCTGTGTCGTATCTTTGGAAGGTACTCAACCTAAATACCAAGTTTAGTATTTATCCGACTTTTCATTTTTGAGTTATGCTGCTCTGACACATACACACACAGAATTTTCTAAAAATGTTTTTATTCAGTGGACCTCAAAACAAGTATTTAGTTTTCCAGTGCTGTTTCACTTGTGAAATTCCGTTCTCTTTGTATGAAAATGAAAAAAGAAAAGTTAAAAGAATGACGAGTTTTAGTGAGAAAGGTCTAAAGCTTTTAAACATTAAAATCAACATGCAAACTTTGTAAATAGACAACGCCACAAAGTAATAATAATAATAATAATAATAATAATAATAATAATAATAATAATAATAATACACATAAATTGTGTGCTTTAACGTCCTTGTACAGTAAGGCTTCGTTTCCTACGGTTTAACAGTTGTACAAAAGACATTCACAATGAGACTACTTCACAGCAATTCCCAGAAAATTGAAGTTATACATTTTATTTGTCATGCAGATATCTTAAACATACCGTACCGTAATCAAAAGGGGTTAGAGCCATTTTTAAAACAATAAAAATAATGAACTTTCTCCCGCTAAACGGGTAGTTTGCGGTGTGGGAATTTTCTTGAAAATCTACGGTTTGTTAAATTTTTTTATACGCTACTATTTTAGTGTGTGTGTGTGTGTGTTTGTGTGTGTGTGTTTGTGTGTGTGTGTGTGTGAGTATGTGCCTAGTGTCCGTGCGCCACAAGCCAAAACGATGACATTATAGAAAAACTTTATCATCTGCCTACCTGCCAGGTAAAACGCGAAAAAACCTGAAAAAAGCTCTAAGAGTATTCTAACGCTTACCGACCTGGAAAACCCATGAAAACAAGATAGTACACTTTTTTAATTTTCTCAAAAATGGCTATGTCGATTTTGATGAAAATATCATATGTTTAAGATAATGTCATGATATAGACAAAATTTTACTACACAAAAAATCTAGATCGCGTTAAAATCCACAACTTATGTCATATACATTTCTTTTGTCGAGTGAACCGTTTTCGAGATATTGCTTGCTATTTCCTTAAATTTTCCAATACTTATACTTTTTACTTTCTCTACTACGTATAGTAAGTAGGGGAAGTATTGCATTCCACCAAAAAATTCGATACCGAGATTTCACTGGAAATACACGTTTTGAGGCCTCCTGAATCCTAAAAAAAAAAAGCATTTTTGGAAACATGTCCGTGTGTGTGTCTGTGTGTGTGTGTTTGTGTGTGTGTGTGTGTGTGCGAGTATGTGCCTAGTATCCGTGTGCCACAAGCCAAAACGATGACATTATAGAAAAACTTTATCTGCCTACCTGCCAGGTAAAACGCGAAAAAACCTGAAAAAAGCTCTAAGAGTATTCTAACGCTTACCGACCTGGAAAACCCATGAAAACAAGATAGTACACTTTTTTAATTTTCTCAAAAATGGCTATGTCGATTTTGATGAAAATATCATATGTTTAAGATAATGCCATGATATAGACAAAATTTTACTACATAAAAAATGTAGATCGCGTTAAAATACACAACTTATGTCATATACATTTCTTTTGTCGAGTGAACCGTTTTCGAGATATTGCTTGCTATTTCCTTAAATTTTCCAATACTTATACTTTTTACTTTCTCTACTACGTATAGTAAGTAGGGGAAGTATTGCATTCCACCAAAAAATTCGATACCGAGATTTCACTGGAAATACATGTTTTGAGGCCTCCTGAATCCTAAAAAAAAGCATTTTTGGAAACATGTCCGTGTGTGTGTCTGTGTGTGTGTGTTTGTGTGTGTGTGTGCGAGTATGTGCCTAGTATCCGTGTGCCACAAGCCAAAACGACCACATTATAGAAAAACTTTATCATCTGCCTACCAGACAGGCAAAACGCGAAAAAACCTGAAAAAAGCTCTAAGAGTATTCTAACGCTTACCGACCCGGAAAACCCATGAAAACAAGATAGTACACTTTTTTAATTTTCTCAAAAATGGCTATGACGATTTTGATGAAAATATCATATGTTTAAGATAATGTCATCATATAGACAAAATTTTACTACACAAAAAATGTAGATCGCGTTAAAATACACAACTTATGTCATATACATTTCTTTTGTCGAGTGAACCGTTTTCGAGATATTGCTTGCTATTTCCTTAAATTTTCCAATACTTATACTTTTTACTTTCTCTACTACGTATAGTAAGTAGGGGAAGTATTGCATTCCACCAAAAAATTCGATACCGAGATTTCACTGGAAATACACGTTTTGAGGCCTCCTGAATCCTAAAAAAAAGCATTTTTGGAAACATGTCCGTGTGTGTGTCTGTGTGTGTGTGTTTGTGTGTGTGTGTGCGAGTATGTGCCTAGTATCCGTGTGCCACAAGCCAAAACGACCACATTATAGAAAAACTTTATCATCTGCCTACCAGACAGGCAAAACGCGAAAAAACCTGAAAAAAGCTCTAAGAGTATTCTAACGCTTACCGACCCGGAAAACCCATGAAAACAAGATAGTACACTTTTTTAATTTTCTCAAAAATGGCTATGACGATTTTGATGAAAATATCATATGTTTAAGATAATGTCATCATATAGACAAAATTTTACTACACAAAAAATGTAGATCGCGTTAAAATACACAACTTATGTCATATACATTTCTTTTGTCGAGTGAACCGTTTTCGAGATATTGCTTGTTATTTCCTTAAATTTGACAATACTTACACTTTTTTTTACTTTTCTCTACTACGTATAGTAAGTAGGGGAAGTATTGCATTCCACCCAAAAATTCGATACCGAGATTTTACCGGAAATACACGTTTTGAGACCTCCTGAATCCCAAAAAAAAAAAAAAAAAAAAAAAAAGGCATTTTTGGAAACATGTCCGTGTGTGTGTGCCTGTCTGTGTGACTGTCTGTCTGTGTGTGTGTGTGTGCGCGAGTACGTGCCTAGTATCCGTGCGCCACAAGCCGAAACGACGACATTATAGAAAAACTTTATCATCTGCCTACCGGACAGGGACACCCGCTAAAAAACCTGAGAAAACCTCGAAAATTAGAAACGGCTTCGTCACCCACTACAGAAAACGCCTACCAACCAGGGAAAACCTATGAAAAAGCAGAAAGAGTTTGCATTCGTTTACCAACCGCAGAAAACTCCCAAAAAAACTAGTTATTTTAAAAAAAAAAGGAAAAGTCGAATAATATAAGTATGGCAACTGCAACGTTTGTGTGTGTGTGTGTGCGCGCGAGTACGTGCCTAGTATCCGTGCGCCGACGAGGTAAAACTTCATCATTTGCCTACCGGGCAGGGACAACCGCTAAAAAACCTGAGAAAACCTGAAAATTAGAAACGCCTTCGTCAACCAGTACAGAAAACGCCTACCAACCAGGGAAAACCTATGAAAAAGCAGAAAGAGCTTGCATTCGTTTACCAACCGCTTAAAAAAACGAAAAAACAAAAAGAAAAAAAGGAAAAGACGAATAATATAAGTATGGCAACTGCACCGTGTGTGTGTGTGTGTGTGTGCGAGTATGTGCCTAGTATCCGTGCGCTGACAAGCAAAAACTTCATCATTTGCCTACCGGGCAGGGACAACCACGAAAAACCTCAAAAAACCTCGAAAATTAGAAAGGGCTTCGTCAACCACTACAGCAAACGCCTACCAACCAGGGAAAACCTGTGAAAAAGCAGAAAGAGCTTGCATTCGTCTACCAACCAGAGAAAACCCCCGAAAAACTAGTTATTTTTTTTTAAAAACAAACGTAAAAAAAAGAAAAAAAGAAAAGAAAAAAAGAAAGCCGGGTAATATAAGTATGGCAACTGTAACGGTTTACGGTAAACGCGCGCGCGCGGAATGCGTCACGGCGGGCAATATTTTTCAAGTTATCGCGCAGTTTGCAGCTCTTTCATCGCAGCGGGCCTATCGCCACGCACATCGTCTGCTGAAATTGCTGATGAGTTCTGGAGAGGCTTTTGCAAATCTTGTTGGTAGCAAAACTTACCTTTCCCATCACCTCCAACATACCCCACTCCCACACCTTTTTGTTTCCACCAATCATAATCTCTCTTATTCTTACCAATCAACAACTTTCATTTGCTCCTTTCCACCAATAAAATCACTTCTTATTCCCACCAATCACAACTTCACACGTCACTTTCTGTTACACTTTTTATCCCTCGCTCCCCATCTTTTCCCTCTTTCAGTTCCGACCTCCGCACAGACAACACCTCGCCGCTGCTCACATCTCCGAACCAGATTGCCGGCGAGAACAGATCTCGTTTATTCACACCTCGACGGTTGACTCGACAGCAGCTACTGTGAACACCTACGTCGTACACGTTTTTGACCGCTTCGACCGGCTATGAGAACCCTGCTCCTACGTACGCTAGCGACCATCACGATGGTCCAGTACCAGGTTTTGGTATAGTTAAATTACGCCTCTGCAAAGGGTGTCTGTACCGCTTTAAAAACCTAGGTATATCAGTGCGTAGTGATGTTGGTTGATCTTAAAGCTGGTTAAGCATTTTCAAAAACAGTTTGCTTTTATTTTTCCGCCTCGCGTGCCGCGCTTTTGGTGACGCATCCACACCGGTAACAGGTAAGTACCACACGCATAATTATTTTTCGGACCTGCTTGGCGTAGGAATATATCCTTTCGTGTTTTGGTACTGTAACCTCAAATCTCCTTACCCTCCTCTTGCGACCGCCATCTTGTTTAGTTCCCACCGCATGTCCTTGTCGCAGACCCTCCGCCATTTTTAGTTCCCACTATTTTAACCTCAAAATCTACTCTTCTAACCTCTTGCTACCGCCATCTTCTTTTAGTTCCCATTCTCACCACCGCATCTCCTTACCCCCCACCTCTTGCGACCGCCATGTTCACCACTAACCTCCAAATTTCCTCGTCCTTAAACCTCTTGTCTCAACCACCTTGTTTAGTTCCCATTTTCGCCACCGCATCTCATATCGCCCCATCTCTCTATCCACTCAAGAAAACTACCATCCAACGTTCAAAAAATTGCTGATCAGTTCACGACAGGCTTTTGCAAATCTTGTTGCTAGCAAAACTTACCTTTCCCATCACCTCCAACATACCCCACTCCTTTTTCTTTCCACCAATCATAACCTCTCTTATTCTTACCAATCAACAACCTTCATTTGCTCCTTTCCACCAATAACATCACTTCTTATTCCCACCAATCACAACTTCACACGTCACTTTCTGTTACACTTTTTATCCCTCGCTCCCCATCTTTTCCCTCTTTCAGTTCCGACCTCCGCACAGACAACACCTCGCCGCTGCTCACATCTCCGAACCAGATTGCCGGCGAGAACAGATCTCGTTTATTCACACCTCGACGGTTGACTCGACAGCAGCTACTGTGAACACCTACGTCGTACACGTTTTTGACCGCTTCGACCGGCTATGAGAACCCTGCTCCTACGTACGCTAGCGACCATCACGATGGTCCAGTACCAGGTTTTGGTATAGTTAAATTACGCCTCTGCAAAGGGTGTCTGTACCGCTTTAAAAACCTAGGTATATCAGTGCGTAGTGATGTTGGTTGATCTTAAAGCTGGTTAAGCATTTTCAAAAACAGTTTGCTTTTATTTTTCCGCCTCGCGTGCCGCGCTTTTGGTGACGCATCCACACCGGTAACAGGTAAGTACCACACGCATAATTATTTTTCGGACCTGCTTGGCGTAGGAATATATCCTTTCGTGTTTTGGTACTGTAACCTCAAATCTCCTTACCCTCCTCTTGCGACCGCCATCTTGTTTAGTTCCCACCGCATCTCCTTGTCGCAGACCCTCCGCCTTTTTTAGTTCCCACTATTTTAACCTCAAAATCTACTCTTCCAACCTCTTGCTACCGCCATCTTCTTTTAGTTCCCATTCTCACCACCGCATCTCCTTACCCCCCCCCACCTCTTGCGACCGCCATGTTCACCACTAACCTCCAAATTTCCTCGTCCTTAAACCTCTTGTCTCAACCACCTTGTTTAGTTCCCATTTTCGCCACCGCATCTCATATCACCCCATCTCTCTATCCACTCAAGAAAACTACCATCCAACGTTCAAAAAATTGCTGATCAGTTCACGACAGGCTTTTGCAAATCTTGTTGCTAGCAAAACTTACCTTTCCCATCACCTCCAACATACCCCACTCCTTTTTATTTCCACCAATCATAATCTCTCTTATTCTTACCAATCAACAACCTTCATTTGCTCCTTTCCACCAATAACATCACTTCTTATTCCCACCAATCACAACTTCACACGTCACTTTCTGTTACACTTTTTATCCCTCGCTCCCCATCTTTTCCCTTTTTCAGTTCCGACCTCCGCACAGACAACACCTCGCCGCTGCTCACATCTCCGAACCAGATTGCCGGCGAGAACAGATCTCGTTTATTCACACCTCGACGGTTGACTCGACAGCAGCTACTGTGAACACCTACGTCGTACACGTTTTTGACCGCTTCGACCGGCTATGAGAACCCTGCTCCTACGTACGCTAGCGACCATCACGATGGTCCAGTACCAGGTTTTGGTATAGTTAAATTACGCCTCTGCAAAGGGTGTCTGTACCGCTTTAAAAACCTAGGTATATCAGTGCGTAGTGATGTTGGTTGATCTTAAAGCTGGTTAAGCATTTTCAAAAACAGTTTGCTTTTATTTTTCCGCCTCGCGTGCCGCGCTTTTGGTGACGCATCCACACCGGTAACAGGTAAGTACCACACGCATAATTATTTTTCGGACCTGCTTGGCGTAGGAATATATCCTTTCGTGTTTTGGTACTGTAACCTCAAATCTCCTTACCCTCCTCTTGCGACCGCCATCTTGTTTAGTTCCCACCGCATGTCCTTGTCGCAGACCCTCCGCCATTTTTAGTTCCCACTATTTTAACCTCAAAATCTACTCTTCTAACCTCTTGCTACCGCCATCTTCTTTTAGTTCCCATTCTCACCACCGCATCTCCTTACCCCCCACCTCTTGCGACCGCCATGTTCACCACTAACCTCCAAATTTCCTCGTCCTTAAACCTCTTGTCTCAACCACCTTGTTTAGTTCCCATTTTCGCCACCGCATCTCATATCGCCCCATCTCTCTATCCACTCAAGAAAACTACCATCCAACGTTCAAACAATTGCTGATCAGTTCACGACAGGCTTTTGCAAATCTTGTTGCTAGCAAAACTTACCTTTCCCATCACCTCCAACATACCCCACTCCTTTTTCTTTCCACCAATCATAACCTCTCTTATTCTTACCAATCAACAACCTTCATTTGCTCCTTTCCACCAATAACATCACTTCTTATTCCCACCAATCACAACTTCACACGTCACTTTCTGTTACACTTTTTATCCCTCGCTCCCCATCTTTTCCCTCTTTCAGTTCCGACCTCCGCACAGACAACACCTCGCCGCTGCTCACATCTCCGAACCAGATTGCCGGCGAGAACAGATCTCGTTTATTCACACCTCGACGGTTGACTCGACAGCAGCTACTGTGAACACCTACGTCGTACACGTTTTTGACCGCTTCGACCGGCTATGAGAACCCTGCTCCTACGTACGCTAGCGACCATCACGATGGTCCAGTACCAGGTTTTGGTATAGTTAAATTACGCCTCTGCAAAGGGTGTCTGTACCGCTTTAAAAACCTAGGTATATCAGTGCGTAGTGATGTTGGTTGATCTTAAAGCTGGTTAAGCATTTTCAAAAACAGTTTGCTTTTATTTTTCCGCCTCGCGTGCCGCGCTTTTGGTGACGCATCCACACCGGTAACAGGTAAGTACCACACGCATAATTATTTTTCGGACCTGCTTGGCGTAGGAATATATCCTTTCGTGTTTTGGTACTGTAACCTCAAATCTCCTTACCCTCCTCTTGCGACCGCCATCTTGTTTAGTTCCCACCGCATCTCCTTGTCGCAGACCCTCCGCCATTTTTAGTTCCCACTATTTTAACCTCAAAATCTACTCTTCTAACCTCTTGCTACCGCCATCTTCTTTTAGTTCCCATTCTCACCACCGCATCTCCTTACCCCCCCCCACCTCTTGCGACCGCCATGTTCACCACTAACCTCCAAATTTCCTCGTCCTTAAACCTCTTGTCTCAACCACCTTGTTTAGTTCCCATTTTCGCCACCGCATCTCATATCACCCCATCTCTCTATCCACTCAAGAAAACTACCATCCAACGTTCAAAAAATTGCTGATCAGTTCACGACAGGCTTTTGCAAATCTTGTTGCTAGCAAAACTTACCTTTCCCATCACCTCCAACATACCCCACTCCTTTTTATTTCCACCAATCATAATCTCTCTTATTCTTACCAATCAACAACCTTCATTTGCTCCTTTCCACCAATAACATCACTTCTTATTCCCACCAATCACAACTTCACACGTCACTTTCTGTTACACTTTTTATCCCTCGCTCCCCATCTTTTCCCTCTTTCAGTTCCGACCTCCGCACAGACAACACCTCGCCGCTGCTCACATCTCCGAACCAGATTGCCGGCGAGAACAGATCTCGTTTATTCACACCTCGACGGTTGACTCGACAGCAGCTACTGTGAACACCTACGTCGTACACGTTTTTGACCGCTTCGACCGGCTATGAGAACCCTGCTCCTACGTACGCTAGCGACCATCACGATGGTCCAGTACCAGGTTTTGGTATAGTTAAATTACGCCTCTGCAAAGGGTGTCTGTACCGCTTTAAAAACCTAGGTATATCAGTGCGTAGTGATGTTGGTTGATCTTAAAGCTGGTTAAGCATTTTCAAAAACAGTTTGCTTTTATTTTTCCGCCTCGCGTGCCGCGCTTTTGGTGACGCATCCACACCGGTAACAGGTAAGTACCACACGCATAATTATTTTTCGGACCTGCTTGGCGTAGGAATATATCCTTTCGTGTTTTCGTACTGTAACCTCAAATCTCCTTACCCTCCTCTTGCGACCGCCATCTTGTTTAGTTCCCACCGCATCTCCTTGTCACAGTTCCTCCGCCATTTTTAGTTCCCGCTATTTTAACCTCAAAATCTACTCTTCTAAACTCTTGCTACCGCCATCTTCTTTTAGTTCCCATTCTCACCACCGCAACTCCTTACCCCCACCTCTTGCGACCGCCATGTTCACCACTAACCTCCAAATTTCCTCGTCCTTAAACCTCTTGTCTCAACCACCTTGTTTAGTTCCCATTTTCGCCACCGCATCTCATATCACCCCATCTCTCTATCCACTCAAGAAAACTACCATCCAACGTTCAAAAAAAATTGCTGATCAGTTCACGACAGGCTTTTGCAAATCTTGTTGCTAGCAAAACTTACCTTTCCCATCACCTCCAACATACCCCACTCCTTTTTATTTCCACCAATCATAATCTCTCTTATTCTTACCAATCAACAACCTTCATTTGCTCCTTTCCACCAATAACATCACTTCTTATTCCCACCAATCACAACTTCACACGTCACTTTCTGTTACACTTTTTATCCCTCGCTCCCCCCATATTTTCCCTCTTTCAGTCCCGACCTCCGCACAGACAACACCTCGCCATCCAGCTCCTCTCCATCACGCGACCTCCATACTCCTCCATCTTCCTTCCTTCATCTTCCACCCCAAATTAACGAACCAATCAAAACACTCCACGTCACTTCCTCTTCCTCCTTCACCTTACCCTAATCCTCAATTCTTTCAACTCGTCCCGGATGAACCAATTGCAATAACGATAATCCTACCGCTCAGGGCGCTTTTCAAACTTACCGCCGCCGCCGTCGCACGCACCGACACTAGCGACACCAGCGCCCCTAGCGGCAGGATTATCGTTAAATCAATTGGCTCATCCGGGACTAATACTACTCGCGATCTACATCTTTTCTGCAGTAAAATTTTGTCTATCTCTTATGGTTTACCAGTTTACCAAAAGTCGTTCACAATTAAGAATACTTTTGGAGACATTCCCAGAAAACTCAAGATGTACATTTTATTTGTCATGAAAATATCTTAAACATATGATATTTTAATCAAAATCGTTAGAGCCATTTTTGAGAAAATTAAAATTTTCGAAAAATGTTCCATGTAAAGGGTACTCTGGGTTGAGGGGATTTTCTTGAAAACCTTCATGTCGCATCCCTGGAAGATACTGAACCTAAATACCAAGTTTGGTGTTTATCCGACTGTTCCTTTCTGAGTTATGCTGTTCACAGACAGACACACCGACACACAGACACACACACGGACATGTTTCCAAAAATGCTTTTTTTGGATTCAGGGGATCTCAAAACATGTATTTCCGGTGAAATCTCGGTATCGATTTTTTGGGTGAAATACAATACTTCCCCTACTTACTATACGTAGTAGAGAAAGTAAAAATTAATACACACCACAGAAAACTAGTTCATAATTATTTCTGTGATTAGCACATTTCCACTGCTGTCTGCTGTGTGGATCCTCTTGTAACAAAAACACTGATGTACGCTTTTCAGAACCTGTTAAATAGTTTATCGTGCATCCCAGTACACAATATTTTCCTGACATTTTGAGCCAAAAACTTCGCTGTTTTATGTATTCTATCGTTCGCTAAGTAGGTAATTTGGTTATTAATTATTGGTTCATTTTGAGAAGCAAGGAATTTCTTGGCACTCAAAATCCACGCTAAGATGCATTCTCATGTTGCAAGTTGTGCTAACGTTAGCCCCCCGAAAATTACAAAATTAACATCTATCTGATTTGCCTCCTACGTTGTATACATTGAAACGCGGCACTCAAGTATACAAATGCCATGTCCTCAAGCGGAAGTGGAAATATTATTGCCTCTCTTAGTCAGTGCAACGTTTAGAGGCCCTCAGTGTTAATGTGAGTTTGCTGTTTCTGAGTTCAAATTTGTAACTAACAAGAATGTCATGCTGTGCTATTGGTGCATGCAGAACATCACAAAAATAGTAAGCAGTTGAGGCACTTTATTTCACAGATTTTCGAAAGCAGAACAGTTACTGAAACGGTCGTTACACGTTTGGGGGAGAGCTGATGAATTTGTGATGAAAATGTGGAGCCACTTCATTTGATGTAACAGATTACGAACATGATTTAAAAGCAGAATTGTTGAAATTGCCGCCTAACAGAAAATTAAAATATACTGTTGTGCATAATCGCTGTTTGCCATTGCTTAAAGCTTCCTCCTTAAGTGCTACACAAATACCAAAAAAGATTACTGAAGCGTAGCAGGAAGCATTTGTAAGATTTCCTCATTAAATCAAATTCTGAAAATGGAAGTCAGATTTCCGAAGGAGTCGCTCTCTGGTAATGCAAAGGAAATTCTTGCTCTCGCACTAGCGGTGTTACAAGAAAGAAATGTAGAAAACACTCATGAATGCGAAAAGATTAAGAAAGAGAATGAGTCGCTTAAGCAGTAAAATTGATCCCTTAAAAGATAGCTGTGCTTGCTAAAGTCACAAAATTCTGAACTCAGAAATTAAAGTACGAAACCAGTTTTCCTTATGCCAGGAACACTGATGAATGCAAACTGTAGCAGCTGGACGTTAGATGATACATAAAATTCAGCTATATTACGATCTTATTTTAAAATGGTTTGTACTTTGTAAGAGATGTTTTGAAGTATTCGCTAAGTAAGCGAGGCCACGATAAAACGTCGCCTTAAACAAGTTTCTATTCAACTTGGTTTCTTGGATTTAAGCGTAAGCATTTAGAAATCGCAAGTAAGCTCATTTACAGGTTCTGCTCATCTTGATGAAATTAAAGTAAGGGGTGTTCTCTGTTATGACAACATAGACATCATTCGTGGCCCACACACTAGTGTGCAAGTGATTGTAATCCGCAGTCTAGTGCGGAAATGGAAATAGCCAATGCATTAACCATTACGATAAAACTGTAACAGTAGAACCGCTCTGTGGTGTTACTAAAGTTGCAAAATCTACAGGAATACAATTTTGCGAGCTTTGTTTGTGATATGGGTGGACCCAATTGAAAATTATACCAGATTTGGGGAAAACAAATACTTCTTCGTTTTGAAAACCCATTTCCCGGGAGCTTTCAAATTTAGGTTTTCTTTGTTTTTCTTCGTGCCCTTAAATTCTTGAGAAATCATCTAATGGACGAAGGCTTTCCACGTGTTAATGGAAAACAGATAACACAAGACATATTCGCAAAAGTCATTGAACTTCAGAATGGTACTGATTTGTAATATACCCACAAGCTTACACAGCCATTTACTGCTTACAGGGCCAGAATGGCAAACTGTCAGAAAAGCTGCAGATTTGTTATTTGCTATAGACCAGGTTTTACTAGACAATGAACCTACATCAGAATGCATAAAAGATTGTTAACGATGAATTTGTTGTGCTGGATTCAAGGCTATCATTTCAACTAACAAACAAAACTAAAATGCATAAGGCAGAATTTGCAAGAGCAAAATGAAGCCTTAAATCAACTTTAGGGCGTATGCCAAACCATCCGTATGATTAAGGAATCTAATTTCCTGCCATTGCAATATGTATTTTTTTCAATAAGTCACTGTCTTCAAAGAATTTACTGTGATTTAAAGTCTGAAGGATATTAATATGCAATGGCTGCAAGACTTAATCCATTAGACCATTTTACTATCCAAAATTAGAGGCCTGTGAAGATATTAAACTATCCTCTTTAAACAACAGTCACCCAGAGAATTAAGTCACTTTTGCTAAGTCGTAATGTATCACAGGTGATTAAATATGGATGTTGCATCATCGAAAGCTATAGCACTTTAAGTTTAGAAGTATTTTCTCCTCTAAAAGCAGAATGCCCCGAAACTACAGCCAATTGTAGAAAGAATGAAATGGAGAAAGATGAGAGATTTTGTTTCCCATTATACATGCCCTTATAAATCAGTTGTCCGACTTAAAAGATGAAGTTGATACACACAATGCCGACAGAGTGATATGGGAATTATTAAAACTCTACAACTAGATAAAGTTTGGTTATCTGCAGTTTCCAAAGAAGCACTAATGTAACCGACTGAAGTGTTGCTGGAACTAGTTATTAAAATAGAAGAAGATCTCGGTAGTTTCCATGGAAAGAAGCTTAACTACTGTACAAATACAAGGCTTAATAAAATACTGAAGGTCAAACATTGTAATGCACTTTGGTATAATGCACTAATGTATACTTTGGTGTTCTGTGGTAATGTAGACAAGTTTGTTGTGACATGCTTAGAACTCGTGCATTCATTAGAATGAAGTCTATAAATACACAGAATGTGGCAAAATGTGTATTTTATGGATACAAACTCACTGATGAAAGAAGGAAAAAATTCCAAAACATATTCACCAACGGATAAAAAAAGGTTTGGTTACAATACGTAATATCTATAGACTGCGACGTCTTAAATTGCGACACATACGAAATTCTGAAGGCCGGAAGAGCTTTCACGACTTCAGCGTTTCTTCCTTTGAATCCGTGTGGCCAGTTGAGTTATACTGCAGAAGAGACTGATTTTGTGTGTGTGTGTGTGAGAAAAACGGTGGTCATATGTCGTAGATTTATGGCAGTAAAAGACATCAAGCCTGATAAAGAGGCCTCTGAGCAAAATTTCCATCTTTCACGCAGAATATACAATGTGGCACTAAGGACCATACAAGATAAAGAGCGTCCATAAATAAAATTTATTTTTTAGCGCCACTACATCTCATGGATGTATGAAACTTCACTATCATCTCAGTAACCTTCGGAAAAAGCAATAAAATGTGATTGCTTAGCGCGTGGAACAGAAACTAGACAGAAGCAATGCTGTGAATTTGGCTTAACGCATAAACATCGTACTATTTAGTAAGCATTTCGTATGTAAGTATTCATTTCCAGCTTTTCAAGTGACAAAATGTTGCAAATATCATAAGGTTATAAAGATATACCATAGTATATCCTTAATGTTGACTTATTTTTTAATGTCAACAGCATATGTGAGATATATTATAAGGAATGGATTTTTAAAAAATTCTCCTCCCACTTCCATCATCAAGAGCTCGTGCATAAAGTATAAAACCAACGTCCAGCACGACGTCGTCCTCCGTGGTGTAGTGATTACCATGCTAGCCTCTAGTTCCCGAGATTGCGGGTTCAAAACCGGAAGAGGGCGATTGATTTTTTCGGGCATAAAGTGCCTTCGGAACGCAAGTAAAGCTTAAAGTTTTAAGTTTTGCTCGGTTACCCGTAATGACAACACTCGTTGGAATGACTCTTAAGTTGAGGTTACTGGCCCATGTCTCATCAGCACAATTATAAGGCGAAGAAGGCATCTCCATTATGAACATAAGACTCTAAATGAGTTTGGGTGGCGTCCTATCGTATCGTATCATATCCATCACTGCGTTTACGTCCAATAATAGGGACTCAAGGCAATACAATTTTCCTCATTAGCAGGCGATTTTTTGGTGTGCAGCACCTCTTACGCGATAATACACATCTTAGCCCAGTTCACACATGGTCTAAGTTCGATCGATGTCTAACAGCATGTCAACAATAATCTGCACTTGCTCTTCACTTACACTAGGGTGACCCGGCCAAGCCATGTCTGTTACGCTTTCATGTCCCCAATTGAAAGCTCTAGCCCTCCTCGCCACAGCTCTGTGTGGTAATGCAGCTTCCCCACATGCCTCAGCAAGAACTGCATGAGATTATCTTGCTGTACGACCACGGGCGGAATCAATCTTCAACCAACTTCGCTGTTCCTAATGGCGAAAACACAACGTACAGCAGTTTAGATCGGTAGCTCGTGCAGGTCTATATTTCACTCGCTACATCGCATACAGTTTGAATCGGATGTGAGAGTCCATTTATTGGGAGATGGGCAAAACATGATCAAACACATGGTAAACATGACAATAATTACTTCCTTTACATTTCGCTTCCACAGCAATGTTGCCACTATTGAAGTTCCAACCCACGTAGATTGTGTCACAGATACTGTATGTGTCGTCTTCCGTAGTGTAGTGGTTACCATGCTAGCCTCAGGTTCCCAAGATGGGTGTTTTCGAGCGTAAAAATCTTTAGCATGGCTTCCTTCGGAAGGGAAGTAAAGCTGCTGGTTCCGTGTCGTAGATTTACGGCACGTATAAGAACCTCAAGCCTTATAAAGAGGTCTCTAAGCAAAATTACCGGTCTTTCACTTCAAATGTAGAATGGGACACCAAGAACTACAGCAGTTAAAGAGCGTCCATAAGTAAACAAACTAAACGGATACTTTGGTGATATAAAGAAGGTTACAGTAGGGGATTTCATAGTCGTAAATATACTTAATCTAAAACGTTACAAGACTGCTGTGTTTCTAGTTCTCCAAGTCGCCTATAGTTTTCCTCGCTATTTAATTAACACATTTCAATGTGTGTGTGTGTGTGTGTGTGTGTAATTTTCATACTGCTATACACAAATCTTACAATTTTAATACATTATTTTGAGTTGCTATTTCTTTGGTCCATCATGTATTTTAACACCATGGTTATTTATGCATAGTCGGTCAAAACAAATTCACATTGCTTAATTTTTCTAAACAATTTTTCTCTTACTCTCCCCATATATTATCCTCTTCTTTTTATATCCCGCTCCTTTTTTATTTTCATTATCCTGACTTTTAATACTTCCTTGTAACATTCTCGCGTTGTTTATGTAAAAACTGATCTCTGCACAGCTTAGTTTCTTCACATTCAATTATATAATGTAAATCATTATCTGCCTCTCTACAAAGAGGTCATCTATCCAAATTCACTTCCTTCCTATCTCCCCTTAGCCTATGTGCACTTAATCTAGACCAGGCCCACCCTTCTCTCACTAACCTATTACCAACATCCACGTACTTCTCCCTTCCCCAGTCCACCTTTAATTGTCTGTATAGTTCCAAACTTTTAAATAATTCTTGTTTCTCTATTTCTCCCACTTTGTTCCTCGCTTCTTTCCAGAAACCTTAACTAACCCCGCTTTCTCTCTCATCCCATAAGCTCCTCATTCCTATTTCATGTAGCATTCTCCTTATTCCTTGAGCCCAGTTCATCCCAGCACTGTATTTTTTTGGATTATTAAACATTGCCTCAAGATATTATGCTCGTCCAATGATTTCAATCTATGACAGAATTTAAGTGCCCTTTCTAGTATCATGCCCTTGCTACCTACTCTTCCCAACTCCAACATTGCTGCTCCATTAGGTGACGAAATAGATAAACCTAACATATATTTACAGAATTATCTATGTACTTTATCAATCATCTCCCATCCTTTGCCACTTCCACAAGTCTCTGATCCATAGACCATTTTTGTTTCAACTAAAGCTTTGTAAACCCTTTCCAACCATTTAATTTGCATATTGGTATTTTCTTTAAGCATATTCTTATAGCAGTCCTTGCTAATTTTCCCTTTGATACGGCACTTATCCCGTGATCATTCCATCTCACTTATTCTCATTCACAAATAAACAAACTTGTTTACTATTTTTTTCCTAATTCAATTTATAGCCCTTTTAAACAACATTATCTTTGATTTTTTTAAAACTTGTTCTTAAACCGCATTTCTTACAAAATGAATATATGATTCATCCTATATATAGGATGAATCACCTAAAACTTGCACCGCAAATATTTTGGAAATAGAAAGCACTATTGATGTTTAGGTTTCACAACGTTGATTGGAAGTCAGAAGCTCGTACATTTAGACTATAAATAGATTTTAATAATACTGAGAAAGTGTATTTTTTCAGCATACATACATTTTTTAAATGGAACAATATCTACTGTGGTTGACTCAGGAGTTTAGCTATGACCATGTGGTTGATGTAAATGAACCTGAGCTAGCGCTGTATTGTTTATCCCTCTTGCTCTATTATTTTACACCCTGTTCCAAAGGTACTTACTTTTTCTTTCCTACGACAGTAAATATTAAGTGAAGTAGTAACAATAATATGTTATATTACCGCATCAAACAAAACAATTATGATCATACTTTTAATAAGTAAACCTGTGAAACCTGCATACATGTAAAACAATGTAATTATGACCATACAATATGAAACTGCATTTGTTGACAATACTTCAGAGCTGTTGGTGTTGCGCTATTTGCATCCTAGGCAAGAAGCTCTCTAGTCCACTGCGCGCTTGCAGTTCAAGGACAAAACCATTCTCCTGAGCCAACCACAGTAATTACATCAACAGAATAAAGGTAGTGTAAATTATGTCAATGGTCTTTGTTGCAGGATTCTAGTGCAAGTGGTTTACGAGAAATCGTATTTTGAAAAGTTTCCACACGAAAATTGTTTGTCCCATTTAACCTGCTTAGTTGCTAGATACGACGTTAGGTTTTTTGCACTGTTTTTTCTGTTCATTGATTGCATTGCGACTTTCTGGTCAGTTAGTTTGTGGCAGTTCAAGCAGTAAGTCGTGAATGGAAGATGGGGTTTACTAATGCAGAAAAAGCCGACATGCTCATGGTGTGTAGAGAGTGTAGGAAGAATGCAGTTCGTTCCTGTAGAGTGTATGCGGAAACGTATCCCAATAGACGTCAACAACTCGGCAATTATTTGTCAACCTCTTCAACCAATTACGTGAAAGTGATACTGTAAAACCTAGAAAACGCAATAGAAACAAACAAGTGACTGGAAAAGAGGCAGAAATTAATGTTTTGGCTGCCCTTGCAGTAGATCCGCAAATTAGTTCCCACACAATCACACGTGGAAGTGGCATAATTCAGGCAAGTGCACTGCGCATTCTCCATCGACATAGGTTCCATCCCTATCACATCTCTCTCCATCAAGAGCTGCATGGAAACGGTTTTGAGAATCATCGTGTTAAGTTTTGTACATGGGCATTAAGACACGATACTCCAGATTCGTCATGTATCTTGTTTAGTGATGAGGCAATATTTACTAATCGTGGCCAGGAACATGCACTATTGGTCTGTTGACAATCCCCGTTGGCTTCTTTGGTGAAACGTCACCGTCCATGGAGTTTAAACGTGTGGTGTGAGATAGTGAACCATCAGCTAATAGGTCCCTTGTTCATAGAAGGAACAATGAACTCGTAAAGGTATCGCAGCCTCCTGACAGACCATCTGCCACAGATGCTAGAAGACGTTCCTTTGCAGACTAGGAGAAACCTGTGGTACCAACATGATGGCTGTCCAGTCCATAGTGCACGATGTACTACAGCTTGTCTTAACGGATTGTTTCCAAATCGTTGGATTGGACGAAGACGACCTGTACCTTGGCCGACCCGTTCACCGGATCTGACCCCTTTAGAGTTTTTTTGTCTGTGGGGAAGGTTGAAAGGCACTGTCTACAAGGATTTACCAACTACACCAGACGATACAAAACAAGTATTACTGTTGCCTGCTCTGAAATTTCCGCTGAAATGCTAGAACGTGTGTAGCAGTCTTTCCATAGCAGACGGGAAACGTGTATTGAATCTGCCGGTGGTCATTTTGAACACAACCTTTGAAGAGCTATGTTCTCTTTATTTGTAAGAATCCACAGTAGTATTGTAATTCATTTTTAGTTTGTGCTACCACAGGTTGTACAAGTTCCGGTGCGTAAACATTTCAAAATAAGATTTCTCGTAAACCATTTGCACTAGAATTTTGCAACAAATGCCACTTATATTATAATTTACCCTACCTTTATTCTGTTGATGTAACTACGCATTATTCCATTTAAACAACTGTATGTTTACTAAAAATATTTTCTCAGTATTATTAAAATCTGTTTATAGGCTAAATGTACGAGCCCATGACTACCAATCAATGCTGTGAAAACTGCAGATCAATAGAACTTTTTATTTCCGAAATATATAGCTTCTTTTACTTTTTCGAAATGAAGTTATGTTATTTTTCGATTGAAACTGTTTGTAAAATAATTTCCACCATTTACAGCCAGTAGACAGTTAAAGTTATTAACATTATACAGCACATGTGACGTGGTGACACCTGGATGCAGCTGATAGAAAGTCAGGAGGAGCGTAATCTGCGTAAAGGGATCGCCTCCAAGCGTTCACCGAGAGTACAACAGAGTACACTGAGAATACTTTTCTAATGTAATTGTTGGATAGTAAAACAATGCCTAAGTCACCTTTATTGAAAGAGTTGATTGCTACAGATCCACACTTCACATTTGTTAGTGACAGACAGTGCTGTCTACATGTTGAAGGCCAGGGGTGGGGATCTACAGTCCTTCCACCTGACCATGCTACATGTTACATGCTTGGCCCACGGCCGGCACCGCCCTGCGGAGAAGATTAGAAGCCACTTCGATGACATGAACAGCCTGATATCTTTGGTCAAGAAGGTTTTCTTCAAAGCCCCAACACGTTAATAATTATACAAAGAAAAAGTACTAGCAACCCTCCTTTCACCTGGGGCGATACTTACCCGCTGGGGAACTTGGCTGTCTGCTGCCATTTACTACGCCGAGAACTTAAAAGACGTTAAAAATGTCGTCAGCGAATTGGATGAAACAGAAGCTTCCGGCTTTGTCAAGGATACAATATCACTCGAGTACCCCACTCTTGCCCCTTCCCTTACATATATTAAGACACATTTTTGTTTCAAGGAGAAGCTATTCTCCGGTTGGAAAGTACAACCTTGCCACTGAAATATGCTCTAGATATCATTGGAAATGTTTCCATTAAAGAAATGCCTAAACCAGTAGGAGTTGCATGTACTTCGAATTTGCAGAAGATTCTTCAACGAAATCCTGGCTTTGAAGATATGAAAATCTTCAACTCAGATTTCAGGGAGAAAAGCATACAGGAAAACTGTCCCTAGGACCTGCTGCACTGGCATCTATGTTCCGTTGAGGGAGCCTTTTCTGCATACAGGAATGTGTCACGTGATAATAGGTAATCGTTTACGCCAGATAATTTGAGAATGTAACGATCTCCTGCAAGCCAAAAAAATAAATCTTACAACTAAATACCAGAAAAGCAAAATTACTTATATCCATATTGATGCAAGAAGAAAAACCTTTAAAAAGGCCTATTTTAAGCATATAAGGAAAGCAGGTTTATTCTATGCTTAAAATAGGGTTTAAAACACAGGTTTATTCCACCTAGAAATCCGTACCCTAGCTATTACTTTTCTATCACAAATTCTTACCATTGTTTTCGGTATAATATAGATCACTTAGAATAAACGTCTATGCGGCGCATTAATGCAGCGCTTCAAATGTGTGAGGTGTGGTCATACTGCCTTAGGTCTGCCCGAGCAGTGAAATTAGTTTTGTGTGTGCAGAACCACATGCTACGTCGCCTTGCAAGTCGGACAAGGTACTCTATGTGCATTGTGAACTCTCGCATTAGGCGCATGCAAAGACCTGCTTAGACCGTAAACGGAGGATGCGATCCTTAATAAAATTGCACTACGGAAGTCACGAGAGAAAAAGCCTTGGCGATACTCAAAGGCATTTCCTGATATGCAAACTTTCAAAAACGACAGTTCATAGTCTCAGGCGGCGGATTACAGTAATTCTAAGCGGCAGCATAGGGAGTGGACTCAGTGATTCCCGAATCGCTTTCTACATAACGTACTTCCCCGGGTTTTACGACTATCACTCCAGGGGCCAGACAGTAGCACGTGCCCAACTACCCACCTTCGTTGTTTTTTATGGACGGGAATCTATAGCAGGCACTTCCAAACCCGTATATGTAATGATATACTCTAGTGCTAATATTGCACCTTTCACTACCAGAGCGGGCATTTCCACCCCGGGAAATAAAGCTGTAACACAATTGGTGGATAGCTTTGCTTTTCACCGACAAGCAGATGAACTTAGAAACCTGGTACAAACTAATGCTTCAATTTGGCAGAACGGGCCACGCGTATAATCTCGGCACTGATAAAAGCACAAACAGTACATTGCTGTGACCTGTAGCATTTTAGGTACGCCTCTGGAAATTTATGTGAGTCAGAGAATGTATGTCTTCAGAAAATGCATTGTATGTACGTATGCATGTATGTATGTATGTATGTATGTATGTATGTATGTATGTATGTATGTATGTATGTATGTATGTACGTACAGTCGAGCCCAATAGGGGAAGGCTCCCCCACCGTTACATGACGTAATCTGGGGAGGTGGAAAATACAAACGTCTCTAAAGTGCTGGCAGACATAACATAGAATTCTGCTAAGAGTCTAAGTTTAGACATGGACTCGAATACGAGACGATGACAAACCAACAAGGACAAAGACAAACTGTGAGGCTGGACCGAAATGACGACCACTTACGAAGTTTGGAAATCATTAGGTTCAATTAGAAAAGTACAGAAATGTTCTGTTGTAAAGATTCCCGACTTCAGTTAGCTCTACTGGGAACGCATGGGTGAGTTAAAGATTCTTTTTGTAATTTTAGATCGTGTCTGGTATATCCTGGTACGTTGAGCAGAAGCGCCAAACTTAGTTAATCGTTCATATGTGACGCAGAAGTAAGGTTTTACGAGTTAAGTTTGTAGAGTAACGCTCGAAGGAGTATGGTCCTGGTTCACAAACATTGGCTCGCAGTACCGAGACTTAAAGGAAAGTGTCCACGTGAGCGTAGCTGTAGGATTTTGGTTTTAAGTTAAAACAAAGGCTCTGCTCGGAGGATTTTGTATGGCTATATTAGGTTTATTTTATCAAAGACATTTATATGTACATTCCAGATTCCTCATTACATCAGCGTATTACACAAATTATTTCATAAAGTTAATTTAGCACTCAATTATCAAATGAATGATGTACACAAATTGGAAGTGCAATTGTGAACATGTTCTTTACTTGTTAAACCCGTTTAGCTACATTCAGAAACATTAATGATGATGGAGGATTATAAATTTATGACTCAGTATAATAGTTTTTGTTAAACCATTACAAAGGAAAGAATATTTGATTACACTAATCCAGGTAATCTTAAAAAATAAATCTTATATGCATGTAAGGAATTTTCTCGTTCTTGTATTTAGTTCCATTGAATTCCTTCCACTCTTTATATGTAGTCTGGATAATAATCGTCCAAATATAGCAAGTGGATGAAGTTATCCATGTAGCGTATGGTAGCGTGAAGAGTACGACGCTAGAGTAGTAAAGTGCGCCACTCTGCTGCTAAACTTGTAAGAACAGATCAACAGAATAATAAAACGCGTCACTTAAAACAAAGGAAAATTATATTACCGTGCTGACCTTTATACAAATGTAAACTGCAAAAACCTATACTTATGATTGGTGTTTACATATGTCAGATAAAGTGGAAAAACTATACATGTTAGCTTCGGTGTTAACAGGTTAACGAGTATAGGTCGCATTAAGCTATTTTCACAGCTTGCAAGAATGTTCCCCAATTTTACTGATAACTGTAATGAATATAGTAGTGTTGCACACAAGGGACCGAATAAGAGCGGAAGTGAAAATTTGTAGCTGTGAATATTAGTAACGATAGAGTTAAAAGGATATAGATTAGCCAGTAGAGAAATAGTATTATCTTGTTAATTCAATGGTAGTACTATTGTTATATTGAGGGAAGAAAGGGGTTCTTAGTACCATAACATGGAATTCCAAATGCAACCGGAAATTCTTAACAAGTCTAAAGTGGTACATAAATTGCTATTAAGAATGTAGGGCCGGAAATGCAGCAACAGCTGCGTAAAATAATTCAAGAGGGCAAGTAGTTTTGCCAAGGGAAAATTTAGAATTGAATTCAAGTCAAGAGTTGGAAGCATGTGTTCCTTCGGTACGTACATTTGAAGGATTGGTAAATAAGTTTAGTAAGGTATGGTTGACAAACGCTCGATTACGCAGGGTTCGTAGTAGGATTCTATATTGCAAGTATCAAATTAGTAGCGTAAAGGAAGTTTTAGCTAGCGATTCACAAGGAATTGTAAGTGAAGTAGCTGAGGGTTTAGCTAGGCTTTTAAAAACAAATAAATGAACTCGGGGTGCCAAATCCAAGTAGTAAGTGTTTGACTGAACGTCCAGTGGCTACCAGTGCCACTATGAGTAATAGAAAGTTTTGAATTAGAAGAAATTGTGCAGGAAATTTATAAGGATCGATATCTTTTGCTAAGATCAGATTACTGAACCGTAGTAGAACATCATAGATCAAATGGGACAAATGCCAACCCAAGCTGGTGAAGAAATATTACTTTTCTGAGCAATGTACTTAAGTTAAAGGTGTCGAAAGGATTTACACCAAATGCTGTATGTGCAAGTGCAATCACTAATGCAAGATATAATTTTGGAAGCTTTAACGGAAAATCATTCGTTACATCGGTGTCACACCAAAATATTAGATGTTTTGGTTCCTCCCAATAAATTTAGTACTCTGTTGGTAGCACATTATTTCCGAAAACAAAAACTTTCTAAAACCTTATTGAGTTTATAAAGAGTATTCACATAGTTGCAAAGGCCCTAGAGGTTTATTATACCGAAAAAGCTCAAGTGCGGACTATCGGACTTAACTAAATGTATGCGGAAATCGGGAGCTTGTTTTTTAATAATTCACTGGTGCGTACGTTTAAAGAGCTAGAGCAGCTGGCAATTAACAGTGCACTTTTGGAACAAGAGGATAGTAGTTCCGGTGTTAGGAATATAAGTGATCTGTTGAAACCAAAGCAATTAGATATTGTTTGTTGGAATTGTAAGTGGGTCAAGTGCGTTCGAAATGTTATGGTTGACAAAATTTAGGAGCCAGTTTGAGGCAAGGGAATTATGATAGGAACAATTGACTGAGAATATTGAAAACTATGTAGTAAGGAATTAGACCACGGCCAAACAAGCGCCCCCTTACACAGGCCCTTTGGTTTTGGTAAAAAAAAAATCACCAGAATTATTTTTACTGCAGTACAGCATAATAATAAAAATTGTATGCAGCACACAGCTAAAGTTTTAAAGCGGCCATGATGTTAGATATGAATTCATTGTTCTTTTAAAGCACGAAAAATTTTATCGTAATTTTATATCTGTACATATTTTAATTTTATGTCTAAAGCTTCATGTATGTACGAGTGTTCGTGGGTATGCGGACTAATTGATGAATGAGAATGTGATTGTGCCTCGGCCACATACCATTGCACATCTAGTCTGCCGAAGAGTAACACTTACGCACTGCTGTCAACTGGAGGTTGCGTAAAGTTACGGGTCAAGCCCGGGGTGGTAACTTTTGGACGTTGATGCCGTATGCTTTACTGCTCATACAGGATGGACTTGCATTCTACTGTGAAGTGAAGCAAGGCGCAACTTAAGGGATTCAGTTTACCAATCGCAAATATGAACTCCTCTCTTCCACCCAAATAGGGTGATAGACATATTTAAACTTTTTGGAAGGCAGTGATTGCGTTTGAAAGTTACATATGGTACAGACGATGAAGAATGAAAGAACGAAAACAAACCGTTTTCTTGAGTGGCCGAGGGAGTCTGGCGTTTCACGAACGCCACTGGAAATTTGCGAGATGCATTGTACGTTTATCTGTACATTCGAGCCCAGTAGGAGAAGGTCCTCCCTCCGCATCATGACGTAATCTGGGGAGGAGGAAACACACACGTCTCCGAGGTGCTGGCGCTCATAAGGTTGAATTCTACTAAGAGTGTAAGCTTAGACATGGGCTCGAATACGAGACGATGACAAACTAGCAAGAGCAAAGATATGCTGTGAGACTGGACCGACGTGACTATTTACGAATTTTGGAAATTAGGCTCAATTAGAAAGGAACAGGAATGTTCAGTTGTAAAGCTGCTCGACTTTAGTTAGCTTCTACTGGGAACGTATGAGTGGGTTAAAGAAACGTTGTTGTAACTTTAGATCGTGTATGGTACATCCTTGTATGTGGAGCAAAAGTGCCAAACTTAGCTAATTGTTCGTGTGTAACACGGAAGTAAGGTTTGGCGAGTTAAGTTTGTAGAGTGACGCTCGCAAGAGTATGGTCTTGGCTCACACACACTGACTTGTAATACCGAGACTTAAACGAAAGTGTCCACCTGATGGCAACTGAAGGATTTTGATTTTAAGTTAAAACGAAGGCTCTGCTCGGAGGATTTTGTATAGTTATGTTAGGTTTCTTGTATTAAGGACATTCATATGTAAATTCAAGATTGCTCATTGCATCACCATATTAGGGGAACTCATTCATAAAGTTAATTAAGTACTCAACTATCAATTGGAGTACAAAAATTGGAAATGCAATTATGAACATGTTCTTTATTTGTTAAACTGGTTTAGTTAAATTCAGAAATATTAATGGTGATGGAATATTATAAATTTAAAACTCAATATAATAATTATTTGATAAACCACTACATAGGAAATAATGTTTCATTATGATAAACTAGGCTTAAATAATTAATATTATGTGCATGTGTGGAATTTTCTCGTTCCGCTATTTAGTTCCACTTAATTCCTTCCACTCCTTATATTTAGCCTGGAATAAACGTTCAAATATAGGAAGGTTAGATTAAAGAAAAACCACAGGTACGTGCCCGTGCATGGAACTTAACAACGTAGCGTATGGTGGCGTGAAGGAGTACGATGCCACAGACCTTAGACCACATGTCGCTACCGCTTACCATTATGCAGTGGAACGCTCGTGCTATCCGCAACAAACGAGAGAAACTACAAAAATACTTAGCTGCACATGTTAATTTGGTTCTCATATCCGAGTCTTGGTTTGCACCACACGTTAAATTTCATTGGGATCCTCATCGTATTCTGAGGCATAATCGCATTCGGGAAGGTGCAATATTCCACCTTTCACTTCACGGTTCACTACACGTCCTTTTGTCTTTCTAAGATATTCTGTTTTGACGAAATGGTGCTTCCAATTCATTTACAGATCCTAGCTGTATATAATGGTCCAGCGCACTATATTTCGTATACCAGGACACATACATGATGTTACTCCCCCATAATGATACCAAGATCTTTGGAAACCTTACCGCGGACTTGCACTACAGCAAATAGGTTGTTATCTGCATAAATACCGGGTATTATATTCTTTCACCTTCTCCCGATTTCTCCTCTTAAATACTGACGAAGTTACGCGCTTGGGCCACCTCTCCAAAGACCACCTTCTCCTTTTATCATCTTTATTTCAGACGCCCTCTAGCCACGCTCTACCTGGAAAGAATATCTTGAAAGTATGGGTAGCGATGATCAGCCGAAGAATACAAATTACTTCCTTGTAAAGCTCTCACCGGCTACGACATATCCCGTTACGTCCTAAAATTTCTAACTAGACACAATTTACGCAGCACTTCCATGGTACTTTTCAACGCCTTACTTCCAGCCCTCATGAATACACTCGCTTCGAGCTTCTAGAAGCCAAATTAGACACTACCCATTCAAAATACTATCCCCATAGTATTATGCTGGACCTGGATGCCCTTCGGTTCTTCGATGCCAAGGACGCCAGGTGCCGCATATTGTACCTAGGTCTTGAGATTCTATTGAACCATCCGGAGAAGCGGTTACAGACGGTGAGACCCTCACTTGCCGAACGATAAGTGGTTCCAGCGTGGAGAGAGGTGATGATGTGGGGAAAGCAACTCTTAAGAGGATGATAATGGTGGACGGAAGACTTCACTGAGATGGGGTTTATGTCGCGAGGGCGCTGCTTCCTGCTTGTGAGGGTCGTTAAGGCCACGAACCAGGACCAGGAGCTGTTTAGTGAGACTGTCTTGGTGAAGTGAGCTGCTTGCCTATAATACCGGCGCAGAGACGCCGAAAGAACATCAGGGATTTGAATAGTAGTCTGAGTAACCTGTCCGGAGGTGGCTGAGAACCTCTCGCGAGGCGAGAAGCACATTCTTAATCTACTTGCTTAATTCCAGGACGTCCTTACCCTATCAGATATTTATGACCGAACCGATTGAGTGATGCATAGTAGCACCACAGATGCTCGACTGATTGGACAGCCACTTTGCTGTGCACAGCTAGCGAAGAAGGAAACAGAGAACTGGATAGCGAGCACAAAGACCAGATGCATAACACAGGATTGTGATATCCGGTGGTCAACTCTGATAGTGCACTGTAAAAGGATGGAGATCCGCACTTTTGAAATGACTAACGGAAGCTAAACGTCATCAGGAAAGACTGATTTACACTGCTAGGAAGGATGACGCCCTAAAAACCTTAGGAGCCTAATGGTTTTCCACCCTATACCTGAAGTCGGGATATTGGCAAGTGTAGTTCCTCTTGACCACAAGACAGCATTTTCTACTGGACATGATCTGTGGCAATTCACGGTAACGCCTTTCGGACTATATAACGCATCCACAACGTTCCATACTTATGGAACCCTAATACGACGCTTGTCTCCTTCACCTGGACATCATTGATATAGGTAAGACATTCGAGGATCATCTGAGCAAGGTAGTCGAAGGGTTCCGCCAAGTCAAACTAAAGTTGAATACCCAAAAAGGGTCAACTGTTTAAAAAGGAAGTGCGCTACCTAGGACACATAGTAAGCCCTTGCGTAGAAGCTGCGGACCCCCCTCCCAGAAGCTAGCAGCCCTAAGTAGTGACCCAGGCAAAGGAACAAACAAGAACTGCGACAGATTTGAGCCTCTGCATGTACTACCGGAAATTCGTGGCGGGGTATACAAAGATAGCTAAACCGATCACACTGCTGACAGAGGAACGAGCCTTTCAGTGGTGGACTACGCCGAGGCGCCTTTATAGACTCTGAAGAACGCTGTGCGCATCCCCGGTACTAGGATACCCCATTTCCACTAATAAGTTCGTTATGCACACAGATGCCAGTGTTTAGCATTGAGAGAATTCCGTAGCAAGAGCAGGACTGAGAAGAGTCAGCACTGGCCTACTTCAGAGAACCCTGGAAAAGGCCGAACGAAATTACTGCGTGACCCTGCCAGCACTACCGGAAGGCACCTTGGTATAGACAGGATCTTGGAGAAGCTCCGTCGATGATTTTATTGGCTGCATCTGCGAAGCAACGTGGAGAGGTGGTGTCAACATTACATCTGCACGGCAAATCGTGGACACTAGGCGTGAAGTGATGTTCGGATGCAACAATACGTCAGAGCGTCATTTAAAAGAATTGCCATCGTCGTGGCAGGCCCCAAATTCGTTAGCTGCTGTTGGCTGTGGACTATTTCATTGGGTGGCCGAAGGTATATCAAGAGGCTTCGACCGTAACTAATGTAATGGTGAACAACTCCTTTGCCATCTCCAGCTTCTCTGGGAGATCCAGTGAGACCAGGGAAGGAATTCTGAATCCAACCTTATGCAAGAGCTTTTTCTGTGCGTTTGGATGCCCAAGACCCGTACCACATCCTTCATTCACAGACGGACGGAATGATGGAGCGTTATATTAAGCCAATCCAGCACCTCCGGTAAGTGGTGTGAAGCCATGAGTTAGATGCACTGGTGACACCGACCAACTTGCTAGTCAGACGGGAATTATGGCTTTCTTGTGCTGTGTTTGACACGCCTCCTGATTTTGACCAGCTCGCAACGGATTAAGTCAGTATGCTAATGACAGGCTGGAGAACATCCACCATCTCACCAGGGAGCACCTGAAGCTGACAAGTGACCGAATGAAGGGACGCTATTACCGCGTGATGAACAGAGCAGGATTGCAGGACAGTGACTTCATATGGTTCTACCGACCGTGGACTAAAGGGAAGTTTCCTAATCTGCAAATTTCTTGGGACGTGGGACGTTATAAGCTAATCACTTGTATCAACGGTGAGGTACACTGCATCCCTGGAGCTCTGTGGAAATTTTAAGGGCTATATAAGCGAGAGCTCTCGCAATTGAGTATTGGTTGGTGAGAGTTAGCGAGTGCATTTCTGGTGTGATCAAAACTGTTGTACCACTAGCTAGTTTGTGACGACTGTCGTGATGTGCAGCGAGCATGTTTCCGCGACATATTGGAGAAGACTTGTGTTTAACTCCAAAGTCGGAGAACCGTCCGTAAGAAAAGGCTACGACGTGCGTATTTCATTATGCAGCTATCACAAGAAAGTGAAGTGAGAACTTACAGTAAAAAGTTGAACTAATTAAATTGAGCATTATTTATGGACGCTCTTTATCTACTATGCCTCTTTTAACGTTCCATTCTATATTGGGCGTGAAAGACCGAATTTTTTCTGAGAGGCCTCTTTACCAGGATTGAGGTTTTTTATGTGCCGTAAAATTAAAATTAAGTTGTTTTATTTATGGTCGCTCATTAATTACTGTGGTCCTTGGTATCCTATTCTATATTGTTTGTGAAAAACCGGTAATTTTGTTCACAGGGCCCTTCATAAGGCTTGAGTTTCTTTTACGTGCCATAAGTCCACGACACGGGTCCACTGGCTTTACTTCCCTTCCGAGGGAAGCCATGCTATGGATTTTTACACCCAAAAAGTTGAACTAGATTACATTAATGGAGTAACGCTGAATTAGTGAAGTACAATGAAAAGTTGAACTAGATTACATTAACGAAGTGACAGTGAGAACTTAGTGAAGTAATCCTGAGAACCTAAAGTGACAGTAAATAGCTGAACTAGATTACATTAACAAGGTAACAGTGAAAACCTAGAGAAGTTACAATGAAAAGTTGAATTAGGTTACATTAACAAAGTAACAGTGAGAACTTGCTGAAAAGACAGTGAAAAGTTGAACTAAATTACATTAAGGAAGTAACAGTGAGAACCTATAGAAGTGACAGTGAAAAGTTGAACTAGATTACATTAACGAAGAAACAGTGAGAACATTAGTGAAATGACAGTTAAATCCTGGACAAAGTCACATTTAGTGCAGTTAGGTAGGTAATAGGTAATTTAGTGATAAACACAACTGTTGGCTGCAGTGATTTAATGGAGCAAGGATAAATTGGGTATGCTGCATTCTTCAATTTACCTATATATTCTGTAAGAAAATAAATAATTATAAACGTTTATATTAACAAATCCTCTCAAGAATTAAAATTATACCACAAATAATTATACATAGACAGAACGTTCATTTCGAAAAAATGCTGCATCACATG
Source organism: Deroplatys truncata (assembly GCA_030765065.1). Lineage (NCBI taxonomy): Eukaryota > Metazoa > Arthropoda > Insecta > Mantodea > Mantidae > Deroplatys > Deroplatys truncata. Next base: position 88,542,713 of record CM060989.1, on the reverse strand, counting down.
TAGATACTTGAGCCAAAACATCAATTCTCCAAGAGTTGGATGTGTTGCTTGTAGGCTGAAAATTTAACTTTGATTCTTTATGGACACCAGTTAGGTTTAAATACAAACAACCAAATACCAAGTACTCAAATGTTCAAACTGCATTTCTCTTTTACTTTTTCCTTTGCTGTCATTAACATTTTAAATATTCAGAATTGCTTCATTAAGAGATAAACAGAAAATATTGCAGAAAGCAGAAATACATGAAAGTAAGGTATATACAGCCTGGAAGTGAAATGGTTCTGCGGACTGGGAGAGTGGATGTAGATAAACCAAACCCTACAACAATTCTTTGTAATTAAATTCACCGTTAAACAGATAATCGTGTTTAAAAGTTGGGAGTATTTGGCAACGTGGTGCATTTTGTTGAGTAGTCTGCTTCTACTGGCAGCACCTTGAATTATTCAAACGCTCTATAAAACCATTTAAGTAATGTTGGCCATGTATCGAATTCAGATGTTTTGTCACTGGCACGCAATACACCAGAAAATTCTGGAAAAGTTAGGTTATTGCTCAGTGTACTGTTGTAAATATTACCTCAAATTCTACATTCCCATGTAATTACAATAGTTTCTTTGGTATGTTTAAAGGCCTGAATATCTGGTCTATTTTGTTTGAGAACCTCAGGACCTGGTAAGGTAACAAACTCACGTGGAATTGTTAGATATTAAAACAGCTTTAAGGTTTGTGTACACATACCTATGTATATAGTTTAAAGGGCACATCTTAATTTTTACGCAATGTCATTTATGTGACAATGCAATGCTTTACTTGAAATGAAAATCAGCATTCCAAACGTTATGGCACTTTTAGGAAAAACACCTCTTAAGTTATTATTTATCATTATTCTGTGTTAAATTTAACATTATGGTACTAATAATTGCTAAATGTTTAGGGAAGTGCAATGCAATAAGCTTAAAGGAAACTTACGGGCAATTGCTTATAATTTTGGCGAACCACGAATAGTATGCTTCTATTTAATTTTTAATATACCCGTTTTAAATGGGACTGTGCTTTATGGCAGCATGTACATCTAATTACTGGTCTAAAAGGAATTTGTATAACATGATGCAGAATTTTTAAAAACAATTTCGCCAATGATTACTCCAATAAGATTTTCCAATAAGCTTATGAGTGCAAAAAACTTGAGTTAGTGAAATTAGCAACACTAACGCTACTAACAAGATTTGTGTGCGTGTGACAGATATAAAAATATTTCAAAAAACCTAGGTAAACAAAACTGACACTGCTCTTCATGTGTAATGAATTCCACAGTCATGAACTACCATTATTTACTTTGTAGCTTCAGAAGCAAAAAAAGACCATAACTTTAATCATTAGGATTATTAGCATTTACAAGTATATGAAAACATTGGGATTAATTTAAAGTATCTGAACTTGCCACCAGGATATGAATTTGAAAAAAAGAGATTAGAGGAAGTGTTCCATATGTCCACCATTTGCTTGTAGACAGGTTTTACACCTTCTTAACCAGTTTGATGCATCCTGGCGGAGATCCCGGGTTGTTTCTAATTTCTTAGCTGCTAAGAAAATGCGCTGGTGCAGCTCGCCCGCAGTTTCTGTTTCACCCCTGTACACGTTTGTCTATCAAACCCCCAGAAATAATCTAGGAGATTCAAGTCTAGTGATATGGCAGGGCAAGCCGCAGGTCCAAATCAACCGATCCATCAGTTTGTGAAAGTCTTCATCAAGTGACCACGGAATTCAAGTGTGACGTGGGCTGGTGCACAGTCATGAAGGAACCACATCTTCCTCCTTATATCCAACGGGATGTCCTCTAACAGGTTAGGCGATTGGTACTTCAAAAACCACCGATACCTTATACCAGTCAAGCGCGGTGGAAGGATGAATTGTCTAATAAGATGATCTCCATTATGCCGACCCAAATGTTAATCAGTCATCCTACGTGGTTACCACGATAGCCTCTAGTTCCCAATGGTCACGGGTTCAAACCTGGTGGAGGGCGGTGGGCTTTTTTGGGCGAAAAGATCCTTAGCATGGCTTCATTCTGAAGGAAAATAAAGACAATTGTCCTGTCATAGATTTATGGCATATAAAGAACCTGAAGCCTGATAAAGGGGCCGCTGAGCAAAATGACTGATCTTTCTCGACCAATATAGAATGGGACATTCAGAACCACAGCGGTTAAAGAGCGTCCATAAATAAAACTCAATTTAATTAATTAATTTCAACATTCATTAAGTAATGACTTTTTATTTTAATGTGATGTATGCGATACCTTTCTTCCATCTGCAGTTATAAACACATAAGTTTATCTTTTATTTTAAAATAGAGAGAGTTGAAGGTTGTTACACTACATCACTAAAATGTTCTTACTTAAACGCGTTTCACGAAAACAGTTTGCTCACATCGTCAGCATGTTTTCATTGATTTTGCCAGTTATTGTCTGGGGAATGTGTGTGGCTAGTGGTGTTCTCTGGTGCTGGGCTGACGAACCTCCAAAGGCTGCTGGGTGGCGGTATTTCAAAATTCATTAGGTGATTCCTGTGTTTGACAATATGTATTTCTTCCCAGATGTCCAATTCTTAGCTGCTGTTGATCAGTTTTAAGAATTTTGTGTTTGGAGTGATTTCATGGTTTGAAGACCAGAAATGATGTGCTACTGTTAATTTATCCATCTGTTTTTGGTAAATGCATCTCATGTGTTCTGCAAGTCTTATTTCAAGATTTCTTTTGGTTCTTCCTATGTATACCAGGTTATAGTCATTACAAAAATTTGATATATACCAGCTGATTTATCATTGCGGATAGGGTCTTTTGTTCTTTTTCATAGTAGTTTCTGTATATTCTGGTTATTCTGGGGAGACAGGGCTGCAGGAAAAAACTTCTTTTTCCTTGGTTGAAACACAGTTGGTGAGGTCATAATTCAGGAATTACAAACGTCACATGTCAGCACTTCATTCAAAAGTACACAAATGACATCTGTGAGAAGGTAGCTAACCTATGTGTAGTTATGCAAAGCAATGCAGCATTACAAGCTGAGCTCATCATATGATTCATATGTTAAAAAAGCGTGTCGAGCCCTGGTTGTTAAATGATGTGATGGTTTTATGCTGCTTTAAATAATCGATTAACACAAACACCTAATGGTTGGAGAGTCCACATAAGTCCTCCAGGCTTGACAGCCAAACCATGGCCATAGTATCAATTCAGAACCATGTTTGAGTTGAGTAGCACTCCTGAGGTACATTGCCGAACTTGCATCACCCAGTCAAAAACAAGCTCACTGGCTCCATCTTTTAAGATGAGCTTGTATGATGACACCTTCAACATTCGTTAAGAAATGGCTTTTCATTTTAATGTGATATACTCCAATAGCTTTCTTTCATCTCCTGTTATACACACATAATTGTGCATCTTTGTTTTTCACTGTTGACAGTTTTAATTACCATGCTGGAAAATTGAGTTTCATTTATGGACAGTCTTTAACTGCTGTGGTCCTTAGCGTCCCATTCTATATTGGGGGTACACACTGGTAATTTTGCTCAGAGGCCTCGTTATCTGGCTTGAGGTCCTTTTACATGTCATAAATCTACAACACAGGACTACTAGGTTTACTTCCCTTCCGAAGAAAGTCATGCTAAGGATTTTTATGCCCAAAAAATTCATTGTCCTCTGCCGGGTTTGAACCCACGACCTCGGGAACTAGAGGTAACCACTACACTATGGAGGAGAACTGCTATGCTGAATTCACCCCTTTTATTTGTGTAGGCTTGCAGCATTTCAAATTCCACAGGTGTTTGGTCTACATTACCAATATGCAACAGTAAATATTTATTCCTCTGTTATAATCTGAGGAGCTTTCCTGTTCTCTTCATAATCGGTAGGAAGATGAACTAAGCCTTAAAATCAATGCGGGTTATATTTAGCTTTCATATGGCACATTTCACTCATAACAGCATATTCCAAAGTCTCTCCTTTCAGCCACATACATACACAATCTATTCTCCTCCTCTTCTGGAAAATGACTTTTGTCTGGAAATGCTTAGCGGTTTTACTATTTATCTGCTCAAAATGGGCTATATTTTCCTGACAGCCATGAATACAGCTCTCATTTACATCATATTTTAGTCAAGCAGTAATATTGCCTATTTGTTCTGCCTCTTCAATAAGGTAGATATCTTCTTTTGCCATAAACAACCTGTAAAGATATTTCACACCAGCCATCCTGAACACACGTTTTCACTTCAGCTGACTTCAAGACACGGTGTTTGTACACTATTTCCTTGTATTGGAGGAATGTCAACTTCTGGATTTTGGTGCTTCACTAACCCTCATGTGAACAATACCCATACCCAGATTATTCAGTGCTAATTTTGGGAAAAAAACGTGGAGATTATTAGCATATATTATATATATGGCATTATAAAAAGGAAAAACTGGCCAAAAAGTTAACATTACATAACCACAGTACACATGTGAGATTGACTCACATCAAGAATCCCATAAACAGTTTGCACTAAAGTTCCAGAGATGTAGTTACAGATTTAAGGAAATTCCTTTGTTAAGTACTGGATTGTTAAAACTGGATTAAATTGCAGAAGCTTTAGATCGACCTACATTATATGTTACAGGAATTAGGTATTTCAAAAGATTAAGCTTATGTGGCCATTTAGCTGTTAAGCTGTAAAATGATTGCAATACAGGAAATACACCTATTTAACAGCTTAAAGTGGATAATTTCTGTAATTCTATTAGTTTGCAATAGACAATAAACCACATTGTTTACTTACAAGTATAAATAAGCAAGCTGAAGCAATCACTCTGTATACACCATTCTGTATAATAATTAGTGACATGCCTACCAAATGATTCTAAAAAATTTCTTTAACAGAGGGAACATACCCCAAAAATAATCTGCTAGCTACCAGCATTAACCATAAGTAGGTAAATCAACACAGTGAACAAGCAGCAGAGTTAAAGACCAATCAATAACCAAAAATGTTCTTATTTTAACTCTTTTTAAAAAGATAGGCGAGGCTTAGCTTCATAATCACTGATTCAAGTGCATTATGTGTTTGTTGCATAAAAATTTGGAACAAGCATTTACAATATTGTATGGCATTTTAGATAGTGTTAATTATACCTTTTAATTCCTAACAATTGTGCTGATAATAAATTTGAGTTAATCTTCATATGCCGCTGTTCTATGCTTGGTGCAGACCACAAGATGTCAGACATTCACATAAATCATTCCATACAGTTGAACATTGAGTTTTAAGCTGCATCAGAAATTTTAAGTGAAATACACAAAACAGTTGATTAACTTTTACAAGCCTTTGCCCTCATGAAGGAAATTGTATTTTAATTCTCAATGAAATATTTGCAAGGCTTTTTCTCCTCATGATTCAAATTATGTTCTTTCAGATGTGATAACTGAGTAAGGCTCTTCTTACAGACTTCACAAATGTGAGGCTTTTTTTTCTCATGTATCAAGTTATACAATTTCACATTTGACAACTGGGTAAAACTCTTCTCAAAGATTTTACAACACTGAAGCTTTTTACCCTCATGTACCAAACTATACATTTTAAAAGATGATAAACAAGAAATGCTCTTCTCATTAATTTAACATTTGCGAGACATCTTATCCTCATGGATCAAATTATGCTCCCTCAAATGTGAAAGAAGAGTAAATCTCTTCAAAAATGTCATATCTGTAGGGGCTTTTACCATCATGTATCAAATTACGCTTTTTCAAATACAACAGATAAATAAAGCTCTTGTTAAAAATGTTACACTTTTGAGGTTTTTTTGTCCTCGTGTATCAAATTATGCTTTTTCAAATTTGACAAACATGTGAAGTTCTTCTCACAAATTTCACACTTGAGATTTTTTGCCTTCATGTATCAAATTATGCAATTTCAAATGTGATAACAGTATAAAGCTCTTTTCACATATTTCACGCCTGTGAGGCTGTTTACCCTCACATATCAAATTATGAGATTTCAAAGATCATACATGATTAAAGCCCTTCTCACAAATTTGATACTCGCATGGCCTTTTACCCTTGTGCATCAAATTATGCTCTTTCAAATGACACAACTTTATATCTCTTCCTACATATTTCACACTAGTACCATTTACTACTCTCATGTACCAATTTATGCATTTTCAAAGATGACATTAGTAAACCTCTTCTCACAAATTTCACACTTGTGCTTTTTACCCACATGTACCAAATTATGGTTTTTCAAACATGACAAATAAATAAAGCTCTACTCACAAATTTCACATTTATCAGGCTTTTTACCCTCATGTATCAAATTATGCTCTTTCAAATTCCACACCTGACTAAAGCTTTTCTCACAAATTTCAGATTTGTGAGGCTTTTCATCATGTATAAAATTATGCTTGTTCAATCTTGACAACTGCATAAAGCTCTTCTCACAGATTTCAGACATAAGGCTTTTTACCATCGTGTATAAAATTATGCTCTTTCAATCTTGACAACCTTCTAAAGCTCTTCTCACAGATTTCACACCTGTAAGGCTTTTTACCATCATGTATAAAATTATGTATTTTCAAATATGACAAATGAGTAAATCCCTTCTCGCAAATATCACACTTATGAGGCTTTTCCTCCTGATGTATCAAATTATGCCTTTTCAATTTTGACAACTGTGTAAAGCTCTTCTCACAAATTTGACACTTATGAGGCCTTTTACCCTCATGTATCAAATTATGTGATTTCAAAGATGATACATGATTAAAGCCCTTCTCACAAATTTCACACTTGTAAGGCTTTTTACCCTCATGTATCAAATTATGGTCTTTCAAATCTGACAACTTAATAAAACTCTTCTCACAGATTTCACATTTGTGAGGCTTTTTACCCTTATGTATCAAATTATGCATTTTCAAATATGATAAATGAGCAAATGCTTTCTTGCAAATGTCACACTTATGTGGCTTTTCCCCCTGATGTATCAAATTATGCATTTTCAATTGTGACAACCGCATAAAGCTCTTCTCACAAATTTTACACTTATAAGGCTTTTTACCCTCATGTATCAAATTATGCTTTTTTAAATATGAGAAATGAGTAAAACTCTTATCACAAATTTCACAATTGTGAGGCTTTTTACCTTCATGCACCACATTATGCTTTTTTAAATTTGACAACCGCGTAAAGCTCTTCTCACATATTTGACATTTGTGAGGCTTTATACCCTCATGTATCAAATTATGCAATATCAACTGTGACAGAACGGTAAAGCTCTTCTCACAAATTTCACACTTGTGAGGGTTTTTACTTTCATGTATCAAATTATGCTTTTTTAAATTTGACAACCGTGTAAAGCTCTTCTCACAAATTTGACACTGGTGAGGCTTTTTACCCTCATGTATCAAATTATGCAATTTCAACTGTGAAAGAACGGTAAAGCTCTTCTCACAAATTTCACACTTGTGAGGGTTTTTACACTCATCTATCAAATTACACGAATTCAAAGATATGTGATTAAAGCCCTTATCACAAATGTTACACTTATGTGACCTTTCTAGCTTATGAATCAATGAAGGTCTGCTGTAAATTTTCCCCCTATCACATTTATGTGATTGTTCTGAGTGAACATGTTTTTCTACAGATGGTATTTTTGAGAGGTCACTTTGACTTTCACATTCCAGATCCTTTCCGCAAGTGAAGATTGTGTTCTTCCCAGAGACTTCAGCGGAGACCAACGGTGAACTGCCACAGCTATCGTCAGAAGTTGCTTTTGTGCATAATCTGGAATGTTGGAGGATTTACAATTAGGTTACGCAGTTCATTACAGTGAAAATGGCTGTTAAATTGCAATATTTTAAAGTAATTAATAAAATCTTTTGAATTAAACACACGTTAATGGTGCTTCTTGCATAGCAAGAATAATGAGTGTAATGAATTTGAGTGCATTACAGGAAACCTAAAATGAGAGGTAGAAAAATCATGTGCAATAAAAAGGAAATAGGAGAAAATACACCTGTGACTCAAAACTAAGATAAATCCACAAAATTACTTTCATTATATATTTGAAACCAAGGAACAGAAAAGAACTGTAGATACAAAGCTTATAAGATCTTATATCAAAACATGCAAACATCACCAACAAAACATTTTAACTATTCAGCAAAACATTATAATATATTATGAACGTTGTCTTATGGTAGAGAAAATAAAAAGTAAATTGTTATCAAAATTACACTTTAGGGTGTAACATTTGCAGGAAAAAAGCACAAAAGTGGTACATTGGAAATTTTGCATTCAAAATGAGATGAAATTAAAGAAACAGGCTGTTAAATTATTGTGAAGAAAGTGTGGGGAATTATCTGCAATCGAAGTTACCTTAGAAAACCAAAAGCCTTTCCTTAAAAGATCAGAAGTATGTCTTAATAATGTAATTAAAAACAAACATATTGTGATTTTGTACAGTTTTTACTGTAACTTCACTAAGTTCTCAATGTCACTTCACTATGATCAAACTGAATTTTCAATGTCACTTTACTTTTCTTCGCGACATAATAGCACAGTGTAATTAGTATGTGTGAAGCTGCCTCTTCTTCCATCCATTTCACTCACAAGGGAGTTGAACACAAGATGTGTTTAGTCTGTCGCTGTATGTCACAACTGTTGTCAAAACTAACTTATGCTCCTGGTGTCATATCAAAAAAAGAACACCATCTCACTAACTTGCTCCGTTGAGAACATGCTGGCTGTATAGCTGCTGTAAAAAAAATTACTTATGGATGCTCCTTTAACTGCTGTGGTGCTTGGCATCCCATTCTATATTGGGTGTGAAAGACCGGTAATTTTGCTCAGAGGCCCCTTGAGGTTCTTTTACATACACTAGACGAGAATACTACCACATTATCTCTCAAACTTCCAGGCAACCTCCATATAAGCTTGGGCCATAGGTGCTGCATTACAATATTATTGTAACAGTGGACTTTAATATAGATTTACTTAGAGAGTAATAGTAAGAAAGGTTTGACACTAGAACTATAAGGCAGAAATACAATAACTCTAACTAAAGGGGAACTAACAACAGTAACCGAATAGTCATCTACTTAAGTTGAGATTATGTATACAAATTTAAATAGGAAAGATGTTAGTAGTACAATCATTCAAATGGAAATTAGTGACCATTACGTACAGCTTATTGAAACCAAAAGCTTAGGTAAATTGGAACATAAAACAAATTGAGAGAAATTAATAGAATAGTAAATGAAAAAACACTAGATGAATTGAGAAGTTCTCAAAAAAAAAAAAAAAGAAAGAAAGAAAGACAAGAAAAGTAGGAATATGCAGAAAAAAAGAAAAACAAATGTTACATTACTTCTTCAAAACTTCAAAAAATGATTCGGATTCAGCCAAAAAATGAATAAAAATTGCAGAAAATAAAATCAAAGGAACACGGAAGATAGTAAAACCACCACATAAAGAAAATAATTCAAAATGGTTGGAAAATATGCTCTAACAAATACTATATAAACATTGTAAAATTGCTGTAAATTAATTTTTTTTGCCCTATTTATTTATTTTTTTATGGATTCTCTTTAACTGCTGTGGTCCTTAGCATCCCATTTTATATTAGGCGTGAAAGACTGGTGATTTTGCTCAGAGGCCTCTTTATCTGGCTTGAGATTCTTTTACATGCCGTAAATCTATGACACAGGACCACTGACATTACTTCCCTTCTGAACGAAGCCATGCTAAGGATTCTTACGCCCGAAAAAAATCCATTGCCCTCTGCCGGTTTTGAACCCACAACCTCGGGAGCATTTATACCATGCCTTTAACTGCAATGGTCATATCGGCAGCCAATAAACGAAAATCACATATGTAACTCTATAATTCTTCCTCATTTTCTTCTTTTCTGTTATAATAAACATCGATTTTTATTTTATTTCCCATTACCACATTGTGTCTATCTTATTTATCCTTAGTTGCTGTGGTAGTTCCATTTAACTTCCAATTTATCTTTCTTTATGATTGTCATTTTTATTAATTATTAATTTACTTTTATTATTATTCCTGTTGTCATTTAATATTGTGTATCTATATTCTTATAGCTTTTTATCTGTTCTAACCTTTATTTGTGTAAAATTACTCTCTGTAAATTCCTTCTGATGTGATAGCGAGTATTTTGTTTTTTAAAACTATTCCTTAGATTTTCATTTATAGTCTTACTATCCATAATGAATGCGTGAAACTACACTTTCCCACATCATGTGATATGCTGGAAAATCTTACTTTTCTCCGCACTTTTTATTGAGCTTATGGCATAGTATGCAGGTTTGTGATTGTTCTTTATTTGAACAATCTTTTCTCTTGTGCTCTTCACTGCAATGGCTATAAGTCAGTTTAATCTTAGACAAAATTTTGATACATGTCCATAATTAAAACATTTTAGACATTTTGAAATGGAGATGAAATCTTTTGTTTTTAACTGATTGGAAACCTATAAAAATTCTTCCATTTTGCATAATTATTTTCCTCAACTTGGCCAAAACTTCTGCAACATGGTGCACAGTTGCCCTGTATCTTAGTCCTGTTTTAAATCTAAGTTGAAGCTATTTTCAAATTCTCCTCTGGTTATGATTCCTTCATAATTTTGCAAAAAAATCTGCACTTTTAGTCGATGATAAAAACAGTATGCTTTTACATTTCCACTTTCTTTTGTAACTTCTACATTTTCTCCATTGGCACTGGAGTTTCTGCTACTTGGGCAAATGTTCATGAGGGTGCTTCTAAATTTTTTTAATTATATAATTCCTTTAATACATTGGCTTCAGATTTACCCTTCTCAGTTGCAGTTTTAACCTCCTCATGTATTTGTTCTAATTTGATTAAGAATGATAAATTTCTTTTTTCGTGTCACTGTTTATCTTTTCTTTTCCTACAACTGTGTTTAGTTCAGTTACAATTTCACCAAAGGTGTAATTCACCTCAAAATTTTCATTTATTTCTTCATTCTTCCTAAATGTACTTGCTTCTGTCGCTGATGCTTTCCTTGATGCTTCCTTATTTACATATTTTCTTGTTCATTACATTCTCTCCCCCTTTTATTGGGTGAGCTATCTAAATTGAGGTGCAAAAACCTCTTTCTCTTCCATTTTAACTATACAAGGAGAGTAGATCCCTGAAAGCTATTTACTGCTCCAGGTGTAAAAATGTTTACTTTAGGCTATTATAGTTTAAATTAATTTAGATACAATAAATCAAAATTACCAGAACTTTTACGTCAGTAACAATGGCAACAAAAGTTAATAACCTCAGGCCAAACGGCCAACTGGCAGGTGTGTGTATGTATATACATGACATATCTACTTGCAACGACAGCAAAGGCAACTTGCTGCTATGTCTCAAATAGTCATACTGTAGCATTTTATTACAATATTCTTTAGTTTCTTTCAGTATTTTCTCTCAACCACAACCAGTCCTATAACCATACTGTACAAACAAAATACTTTTTACTTACAAATAATTAATTTTTTTAATGAGTTTTATTTATAGACGCTCTTTAACTACTATGGTTCTCAGCATCACATTCTATATTGGGCATTAACGACCGGAAATCTTGCTCTTAGGCCTTTTTATCAGGCCTGAGGTTCTTTTACGTGCCATAAATCTATGACACGGGACCACCAGCTTTACTTCCCTTCCAAAGGAAGCCATGCTAAGGATTTTTACAGCCATAAAAATCCTTTGCCCTCTGCCAGGATTGAACCTGCAACCATTAGTTTCTTCTAGTATATCACTAATCAAAAACATCTCACTATTATCTTCAAAAATAATTTTTTTACCAAGCTCATGTTGTAGATGTGTATTTAGCTCGCTAACTAGAGCAGGAAAAAAGGAGACTGGAGGAATTCCCAAATGAGTTGTAAAAATACTGTAAATTTGAATTACTGAACTAATTAATCTATCTTTTAAATATTGAACATCCCCCAATAAGTTAAAATGTGTAGTAGTTACACCAATATATAAGGGAAAACTATTCAAAACTAGAAATGGAAAGTATCTTTATGCTCCACTTCTTACAAATGAAACAGAATTATTTTTAGAACAGGTACAGAATTTCTGCAGAAAATTTTAAGCACTTTCAGAATACCAGTTTGGCAAAAAAAAAAAAAAAAACTTGAGTGAGAAAAAGTCAATCTGCAAAGGAAACATCATCAACATAAATGCAATAAACAGAAAAGGATATGTAGTCACAATTTTCCGATCTCTGTAAGCTCTTTGATTGCATAGACACTGAAACACTAAGAGCAAAGCTTGAAACTTATAGAATCATGGGGATCTCATTAAAATGGTTAAGCTAACACTTACAAAACAGGTAACAATGCCTGAAAATAATACATAATACAGATGGGAATCTGACCAAATCAGATTATCTTTTAAAATAGTAACACATGCAGTACCACAAGGCTTAAAATTAGGATCATACTTATTCCTACTACATATCAACAGCATATTTAAACAAATAAAAGATACCAGGGGAATAGCTGTTCGATATGTAGATGACACTGCGGCTGTTGTTACAGGAAAAAGAGAAATAAGAGATTCAAAAAGGTGCAAATTCACTACTAGATGCAACCAGCAGACAGCAACAGTTATGGTATTAAATATAAATAGAACAGTGTAACAAAACACAGACCAACATTGAGTTTACAATAGAAAATAAATTCAGCACATCACAGAATCAAAATTTCTAAGGTTAGTCATAGACAATCATTTGAAAAGGAACCAACATGTTGAGAGTGTCATAAATAAAAATTAACACTGGCATATATATTTGGAAACAAATGGCATAAATAGAAAAAGTATGATAGAAGTATATTATGGTGTTGTCCACTATCATGTAAGTTACTGGATCGTTCTATAGGATAAAGCACGAAAAACATCAATTCTAAAGACACTTAAGCTGCAGAAAAGAGCAATGTGTATAATGTTAAGAATGGAAAAAACTTATGCATATTTTAACATCATCTTCTATATATATAAATGTATTAAATTTACTGTAAAAAACCATAATCATAACAAAAATATTTATGTTCATAGCCATAATACTAGGACAATATGCAGCTATTTCAGAAATAGATAAAGAAACTATAAATCACAAAAGCATAGAAAATAACACCAAAACTATGTGCAGTCACACACCTTCCCAAATAAAACAGATAGCAAATGAAATAATCAAACTAAATGCTATCACATCCTATCTGATAGAAAATTCTTTCTACTCCTTAGAAGAGTGTAAATTCAAGTGCACTCCAAAATATTATATTTTTGCATTTCTCATCTTCTTGTCTATAGGTAATTCCTTGTTGTATTTTTATGTATCCATGTTTCAATTTTCTTTATCTGTATTTCTTTATTGTGCTTTGTATAATTGGATGATCCTTCTAAAATGTGGCTACAATAGAGAAATAAAATGCAATACAAAAGCAGTCTGATGTTTGTGGCAACATGAGCAATGAGAATTGGATCAACTTTCACATTTGCTTTAGCAACAACTATTCAAAGTAATTCCTGTGTTTGTTAAACCTTGACCTGCAAGTATGACAACTGACCTGTTCATTCACTAGTGCATTGATGAGCATCCCATATATGCTATTACTGTTCTGGTAGGTAGCTATTTGCCCGACCTAAGTGAGAGAAGCATGTATTTTACCAGGATTTTTACAACTAGTAGTTCCTGAATTGCCTTCTATGTGATGTCAGTTCCATTCCATTAATGTTTTGCAATTATCCAAAATATTTAAAGGGTGTCTGAGACACCAAGGAGATTATTAAAATAAAATATGACAGAACTTTGTCACAGCATGCAAAACAATTCGTCTTATCAGGTCTATAGATGTTGACAACACAAACTATGTCATCAATGAAACACCTGTTTTAAACACAAATGAGAAGTATAAAATTCAATGTATAATAGAAAATCACATTTCTGGCTCCAAGAAAGTTCAATCAGCTGTTCTTGCTTATAAAACCAAACAAGTCCTTTCCTTAAAACAAAGTAATCCTAGGTTGAAAAGCAAAACAAAGGTGCTAGGGGTCATATAAAAGAATTAGGAACAAATTATAATTAGGCTAATAAAAAAATAACTAAATATATCCCATTAAAAGCTGCAATAGAGAATAGGTATGTCAAAGCTTTATTTCTGAAAGAACAATTGCAAGCATTAGGGCAATTAAAGTATCGCTGGAAGAAATGAGTGTTATGGCAGAGCAAACCTTCATCGGAATATGAATTCATTTAGAATGCTCCCTTACTTACCTTCCTAGCAGACCTACACTGAAAAGTTATAGAGACACCTTTAAAAAGGAAATACTATCTATCTCATTACTAAGTGGCTATTAGAACTGTATAGCTCATTAGAAGAAGAAGAAGAAGAAGAAGAAGAAGAAGAAGAAGAAGAAGAAGAAGAAGAAGAAGAAGAAGAAGAAGAAGAAGAAGAAGAAGAGACATTTGGTTCGCTAATAATCAATGATATGGTTATTCAAACAGATGTGCATTATATCAGATCAGGTGATGTTATAATAGGAAATGTAGACATGAATGGGCTTGATAAAAATAGCACAGAGAAAAATAATATTGCAACTACATTGGTGTTTTGTTTTCCAAGGTTATTTCTTTAAAAATAATGCAATCGGTAATGAATTGAAGAAATTGACTCTTAATGTTATCAGAAAATTAAAAGATTTCATATTCAAGGTGATAAGAATCCAAAACATTCCACAAATGTAAAAATGTTTTCTGAATTATGTGATGGAACACTTTGATCAGGAATATATCACCCTTGTGATGTTGAGGACCAGTCTTTCTATCTTATGACCACTGCCACATAATAAAGAATATAAGAAACCTTTTCCTTGATTCTAAAAGATCACTTACTAATAATGGGAATTTAAATAGTCCTAAGATGACTAAGGATGGTTTTTTAAAGTTAGCAAGGTGAAGTGGGGAAACCAGTCCAGTTTCTGAATGAAAAACATCTCAGTCCCAGCAGTTTGGAAAAAATGAATGTTAAACGGCAGCTCAAATTTTTTCAGAAGTAACAGGTTTTCTATTTCTCCTCTAGGAAGAAGGGAGTATTTTTGGGCTAGAGGGGTTCTAAATTTTTTATGCTACACATGAATTCTTAGAAATAATCAGAAAATGGTTTACAGTTCATAATAAGAAGAAAACAAATTATCCCAATATCAAATTATCGCTATTCTCATCCTCCATGCTCTAGGAGTACCTTGCTAGCCTCTAGTTCCTGAAGTCATGGATTTAAACCTGGCAGAGAGCGATGGACTTTTTTGCAGGTAAAAATCCTTAGCAGGTTCCTACAGAAACGGAATAAAGCCGGTGGTCCTGTCATAGATTTACAGCACATAAAAGAACCTCAAGCCTGATAAGGGGCCCCTGAACAAAATTTCCAGTCTTTCACACCCAAGATAGAATGGGATGCTAAGAACCATAGCAGTTAAACCGGTCCATAAATAAAACTTAAAGAAAACCTTTGCACTTCCTTTTGCCCACTGATGTTAATAAAGTCAATGCTGTAATTAAGAGCCTCAATAATAAAAAAGCATGTGGTATAGATCACCTCTCCAGTTCTATAATTACAAAATCTGATGTGATACATTCACATAACTTTATCTTTTCTCTTTATTAGTGGGTACAAACTATTCTATAAAAGCTTATTTTCTATTTTAACCCAAATAAAAAATAGCTACATTACACATTTCATTATAGATACAAAGAGAACAGCAATAATCAAATGTTTATGAACTGGACACTATATGCTGTCCTTAAGTTCCATACTGTTTCCATGCAATCGTGAGAAACCACTGAAAATCAATGAGACTTTAAAAGAATGACAAGTATTGAACAATTCAAACCTTTAATAACAGATATCTCAGAAACAGCTTATGCCACAGAAGAACTTATTTTAAGTAAATTGTGTGCTTTAGAGAGATCTACATTTATTGTATGGTACATTTTCATCTATCACTTAATGTTCACAAAATTCTTCCAAATGAAGAAGACTTCACAGGCTATTCCCAGAAAATTCAAGATATACATTTTATTTGTTATGTAAATATCTTTAATATATGATATTTTAATAAAAATCATTAGTCATTCTTGAGAAGGTCAAACATTTTTAAAAATACTTTACATAAAGTGTAATTTGTGGTGGGGGGACTTTCTTGAAAATCTTCGTCGGACATATTTTGGAAGATACTGAACTTAAATACCAAGTTTTGTATTTATCCGAGTTTTTGTTTTAAAGTCTCTCTCTCTCTCACCCACACACACACACACACACACACACACACACACACACACACACACACACAAATACACCATTTACTAAAAAATCTGATGTCATACATTCACATGGACCTCTACCCTCTATCATTTATTAGTGAGTATACAATTTATTCTCACTACAGCTCATTTTCGTGTAAGTAAAGTTTTGTGGAAATAGCTACACCACACATTTCATTATAGATACAAAGGAAACAGTGACAATCCAAAGTTTAAGAACCAGACACTATATGCTTGCCTTAAAGTTACATACTGTTTCCAAACAATCCTGAGACACAACTGAAAATCGATGGGACTTAAAAACAATGACAAGGTACTGAACAAATCAAACCATTAATAATGGATATCTTGGAAATGGCTGATGCTACAAAAAAATTTATTTGCACATTTTCTTTTTTAGTTCCAAAAAATACTAGAAGTTTTGAATATATGCAAAGTTTTACAGCACTACAGTGCCTGGAAGTTGCTTTAATTACTTCATATTTAACGATCTGTGCTCCTTAAATTCCCTGAGGAGGCATGACAGGTGATGAAATCGTTGCATGAAGCAAAAAATTCATTTTTGTTTTACCAATTTTTGGAGGATTTTTGCTGTGAAGGTTAGTTTCTGATATGTCACTGAGTCACTGTGATCAGTATAACATAGTAACAGTAGCTCTGCCAGTAGATGTCGTGTAACATCAAATTATATGTTGTTTCATATATATGAGCCAGAAACAAGTGTATATAATACCAGTGATGACAAGTTAGATGAGCAAGAATGTAATGAACAAAAGAAAAATTTAAGGCAGAAACAGCTGGAGGATAACTGTAAACATATACCTGTTGTAAATAATGAAGGGTGTAAATATATATTGGTGAACACCAGTTTACTTTCATCACTGGTGAATGACCTGAAGTGTAATGAACACAATCAAAAGTGTTGCTATATAGGACTTGGCAGTGAAAGGCTTGGCATATGCCATAAATTACAACTGATTTGCAGTGCTTGTAATGAAAAAGAGAGTACAAACTACATATCTAAGCTGGACATCACAAGATTCAGGATGAACTTAGAACTTTTTGAGGTACAAAATAAAATGTGTGTAATGATTGCAAAAATTTTGAAAATTTTTCAATGCAGGTCCTTATTTTTTTTTTTTAAATTTCCCTTACAATTAAGATATTACAAAACCTATGTGTTAAGTTTTTCTAAATGAGTTTCTGGTTTTGTACAAAAAATTTCAAACTTTTTTTTTTCAAAAAAGTGTGGGGTGAATTTCATTTTGAAATTTGCAAATTTTTTAAAAGAAAATTTTCAATAATTCACAAACTGTACAAAAATGAAACTGCCAAATAGTTCCACATAATACCCCAAATATGTGTGCAAAAAATTAAGTATGTACCTTTAAAATTTTGCAAAATGAAATTTCATCCATCACCCCCTTTAATAATCATATTGTCCAACTTTAAATAAAATAAAATAGGCAATTTTGCTATAGTTTAATAAGTAGTGGAAAAATGTATAACCTTTCACTATTTATACATCATTTTCAAGAAAATAACATTTTTAAAACGAACCTTAAGAATTTTTTAATTGAAAACTGGTTTTCTTTTATAGAGAAAGTTTTAAAATGGTTGACCAAATATGTATCACACACTTTTTCAATTTCTTTCTATCCTTTTATGCAATGACAAGCTTATTATCTTGCATAAGAATGGAAAGAATGAATAAAAATAAATGAATAATATTATGAACAATAACATTAGTATGAAAGTAAACCCATATGGTAAGGTTGTCAAAGCAATGGAAGAGACTTTGACAGGCTACTCTTCCGGAACATTTCTCCTTTCTGGTAAGTTCTTAAACATTGGATTTGTGTGTCTGTAGCAACAGGGGACTATAAAAAACACAGCACAAAATAAGTATTAGATAGTTACCAGTGAATTATGAGCAACTTTTAAGTCAGAGCTGCAAAGCAAGGCTGTAGTCATTTTGCTTAATAAAGTTTGTTATGAATTAACTGTTTTTGTTTGCCACAGTATAGATATCAGTAATTTCGGATGTTATACTGGACATAATTTTCTTCCTTATGTGTGTGTACAATTTTTTCTTCAGTACACACTGGTAATGAAGTTGATTACAACATACAATGCAGCAAAACTTACTTACATAGCTTTATTAGATTTTGACATTAAAAATTAAATTGGGCTTTATTTTGGACAATCCTTAACTCCTACACTTCTTAGTGTCCCATTCTATATTGGAAAAACCAGAAAGTGTACTCAGAGGCCTCTTTATCAGGCTTGAGGTTCCTTTATGTGCTATAAATCTACAACACAGGATCACTAACTTTACTTCCCTTACAAAGGAACCATGCTACAGTTTTTATATCCGAAAAAATCCATTGCCCTCTGCCAGGTTTCAAGCTGCGACATTGGGAACCAGAGGTACCCTAGATCACGGAGGGCAATAGTTTGGCATTCAGAAACTACAGTGCATACACCTACAAAATTAGAATAAAGTTTATTTACAGGTTTTGATGCACTTTCATTTCACACACATCTGCAGTATTTGATAAATGGCAATTAATGAAATAAGTATAACCACAATTTCTAGCATTATAAACAAGATTGACTCATTTTTTAAGCTTCGTTTTCTATTTGCTTAAGTGTTACATCATGACCATTTATGTATATTGCTTGGAATAAAATGTAACTGGCTTTTGTTTTTAAAAGCAATCATGGGATAACAGCAACTAACTGGCTTTTGTTTCTACACACATTCCCTATGAGGCTAACTACTTTCTCCTCCATGCCATTTTCAAAGCAAGCTTTGTAAATCCTTTTTAGTGTTTAGTAATTTAATACACTGAAATTATAAGGTGTTTTATAGCTCAAGTCCAGCAGAAAAAAATACTTTTCAATGATTAAAAGTACTACAAGAACTGGTAAAGTGGTTTTTGAGATTATTCTACATAAACGCACACATACATGTATACATACAAGTTTTCTCTCTTTATAATATTAGTATAGATAAAGAAGCAGCAGTAAAGGAAAATGTAACACAAGAATCAGGCTTCTTATTGAAGCATTAGCCAAGAGTCAAGTTTACCTTGGTGATTTAATTGAATCTTTTATAGGTGGATACACTAAAACTTCACTTACTTTTACTTCACTTGCTTTTTTACTTTTACTTACTTGCCGACTTAAGTAAGTGAAGTTTTAGTGTATCCACACAGACTCAAGATTCAATTAAATTATTGTTTTACTTCACTGTCTGTAACTTCTGAATAACACTTCAATTCTTACCTTGGTGATTTTACTGGAGTTAAGTCCCCATCCTGTAACAGAATAATGCAAACGTACAGTTTCACATAATCACCTATACAGCATCAGTTATGTCCTGCATCACAAAATTATCTTTAAAGTACCAGGTTTGCTTTAATTTTTAAATTGGTATATGGTATTGGAGTTATGCAAAAACAAAGATTTGACATTACATAATGTAATGGAATGAAAACAAACTCAGCAAAGAAAAAGTATTTAGATCTAAATAAATGGTTTTGTTTAAAGAATAGAGAACTGGTAAAAGGAATGTTTAGCAAAGGTAAATCAAAATCTATGATTCAATTAGCCCAGTATTAACAAACAATCTCATGTGATGCACTCACATAAATTTCTCTATAAATGACAAATTCACATATGTTAGAATTCATACGAGTTAAGCTCATTCAAAATGAAAAGCAAGTATAAATGCAAGACTTTGCATGCATGTTATTTAATGTAAGCATTCACATAGTCACATAAGGCTAAAGAATTCTGCATTTCTTTCTCCAAATACTGCCTACTTTTGAACAATGTGAAATCTTATGTCATCTACCAATCAATCATGGAGCAAATGAAATTGAGTTTTATTTATGGACGCTCTTTAACTGCTATGGTTCTTAGCGTCCCATTCTACTTTGGGCATGAAAGACTGGTAATTTTGCTCAGAGGCGTCTTTATCAGGCTTGAGGTTCTTTTACATGCCGTAAATCTACGACACATGACCACCGGCTTTACTTCGCTTCCAAAGGAAGCCATGCTAAGGATTTTTACGCCCGAAAAAATCCATCGCCCTCCACCGGGTTTGAATCCGTGACCTTGGGAACTAGATGCTAGCACGGTAACAACTACACCACGGAGGACAACTCTATTTGACCATCCCACACCAGATGCTGATATGTTGTTTGCTTGGGACAACACATTTTAGATCTTATTTATTTATAAAAAAATGGACGACTTTCCACATTTTTTATTACACATTAGGTTATCCAATTTAAAACAAGGTATACTCACAAGCTTTACACATTCAATTTACAAATCTAGAAATCTTTACCAATTCTGTGTTATGCCTATGGCTACATTGTGAATGGAGCTTTATTCTTCTATCCATGTAACATTACAGTGTGTTTTTTCCCAAGAATGATTTCAAATTAAACCAGAAGTTCTTTGTAATTCAGAAGACACATGTCACACATATACAAATTTCACTGAATTATTTACTCAGAACTAAAACATGAGCCTATTCCAGAAAAAATAAAATATATACACCATAATAGTAAGTCTTTTGGAGAAACCTAAATTACAAACCAGTAGCATCGCAAACAACTGAAAAAGTAAATAAATTAGTAATTTTGGGTAAAAAAGATTACACCAAAGCATTCAAGAGTTGCAATCCTCAGAACAACTCCAAATAAAGAAAGATCCTATAAACAAACTCATCTACAATACAAATGAAAGCTTAGCAGTTGTTTACAACTCTTTTCAAGAAAATATCATAAGATTAAAAGTAAATAACCCTACAATTCCTAAAATGTATGGTCTACCAAAAATCCATAAAACTGGAAAACAAATAAGACCAATCATATCATGCAATGGAATGCCAACCTATAAACTGGCAAAATGGCTAACCAACCAATTTCAAGAATTGTCAAAATTTGAATCCTTATGCATTAAGAACTTCTTTGACTTAGTAAAAAAAAAAACAAATAGAGAGAACACACACCTTATAGATAATTACACATTAGTTTCATCTGACCATTTTCAATATTCCCAAATATTTGCAAACATGCCCAAAGTTAGAGATTTAGCAGCATTAAAAAAACTTGTTAACCTCCATCAATTGGATAAAACGGAAAAAGAAGAGCTCATTAAGTTAACAAAATTGTGCATTGAACAAACATTTTTTAGGAAAATACTTTGAGCAAATACTCGACTAGTCATGGGAAATCCAGTGTCACCCTTCTTGGACGATATGTTTATGAGTAGGTTGGCTACTTGTTCGCTCACTGCGGTGGATGCCTAGTTGAGTAAGTGTAGTTGGTGTTCGATAGCCTTGAGTGCGGTGATGGTAGAGCTGCTCCGTGTTGCAGTTCAGTATTTGGAATCAGCCGAGGCCACGTGGGCCGAGAAGGCTGGCATCTCGGCGGCAGCAATGGGCCTTCAAGTGCTGCTTGAAGGCCACAGGAAAAGCTGGCATACAGCCTGCCGGTCCTCCTGCCACAGATGGCGCAGAACCTTCAGTGATGCACAAGATTGTACTGCTGGCAGGCAGACGTAAGTGAGGTGGTGCCACAGTAGCACGGTGGAAGTGCATTGAATTCGGTCGCTGAGTGCCCAAATTGGCAACATCGGCGGCACAATGCTGTCCAGGAAGTGCTGCTGGCTTCAACACAGATGGTGCGGCCAAGGAAGGGTACCCCGGTTGTGATGACAGCAGTGTAGTGCACCCTGTCGCTGAAGACAAGGTGCACCAGAGGTGTTGGTCCATGCATGTTGTGAATTCTGGTCAGAGAGTTAGAGGTGTTGTGCTTCCTCCAGCAGAATCTGTGTTGCAAGTCGGCGTTGAATGCCGACTGCAATGGCGCTGAAATGGCCGTTCCTGTCTGCGGTGACTGGAGGAGCTGCTGCCGAGTTTCAGGTGGTGAGTTGTTGATCCGGTGTCAGTTGAGCTGGAAAAGCTGCCTCAGACGGCAAAGGTGACAGCAGCTGCCCCTGCTGCCGGAGAGATGCGGCTCGTCCCTTGTGTCCACGGTGTGGGGGCTCTGCTCCTCGCTTCCGCCGATGGATGTGACAGCGGCTGCCCCTGCTGTGGTGACGAAGCGTTGCTAGGCCCTGGGGTGCGGCCGGTAAGTCGGCGGTGGCTGGTATCGGTGTCGGCGGTCGATGTAAATTGCCTTCGGCAGTTGCCGAGGGAGCAGCGGCGGCTTCTTCTTGAGCTGGTTCGGCAGAACGGCGATGTCTTCTCTTCCCCATCTTTCCTTCCCATGTCAAGGCCACAACCGCCTTATATGCATATTGGCCGATACGGCAGTGCAGGACATGTCAAGGGTATGTTTATGAGTCTCAGTCATTGCTTTGTCTTTGTGTTGTGAAGTGTTCTGGCAAAACGTGTGTTGTGTATGATTTACCTTAGGAATGATATTCTCTTAATAGTCCATGAAAATGCCTGCCAACAAATTTACGCTTGAACAGCATATTTTTATGCACAATACATACATGAAAATTGAATCATGTAGACAGGTGTGTAGACAATTTTGGCAGTAATTTCCTGGTTATTCAGTTCTGGATAGACACACTGTGAGATGTATAGTCAAATTTAGAAAATGGGATTGCTAAATGTTAAAAAATAAAGGTTATAGTAACAATCCCCACACCATAGATAAATTAAGAACAATATAAAAGCAAAAATTATGAACATTACAAAGAAAAACTTATGCACGAGAGTAGTAATTTCAACCGACGATATCAAGAATGTCATGTAGATGGACACCACTTCCTAATAACAAGATTAGTACTCATTACATATATGTTACTCACGCTCTAAAATAAGTAACACAGTAGTTATGGAACTGAAAACCCTGCAGTGTAGTAGACTGTGTGTGGAGAATGCATTCAAGTGATTCACCTTCTTGGCATAAAATGAAGATACTTTATATAAAAACCAACAGTTATAACCACCATTACACAGTTACACCTACAGATTAGTGAAAATTCCTCTCACTCAAAAGCAAAACAGCTTACAATACAAGGAAATCTTAAGAACACTCATCCCTGAAAATAAATTCAATACAAAATTTCTAATAAAAGCTAACCAATGAAATGGTTTACTTGTAATGTCATATTTATTTTGTTAGCCCCACGTTTGGAAGCCATTTTGTGACGTGATTCCTTGTTAGGTTTGTTAGCTCCATCTGGTGTTAGCAATTTGCGGCAGTATTAGTGTTTGCTTGAAAGAATGCTACTGTTATTTTATTTAATTTTTGGTTCTCAGTCCTCCGGCTAGCTATGATCTTTTTGGTCGAGCACTTCTCTTTATACAGGTTGTGTAAACGGAAAGGAGTCTTTTATCCAAAGATAACACTGATGAAAGAATTTGTTTTACACTTTTTATTGTCGAACACATTCACTATCACAATTTACACATTGATCTTGACACTCGCCAAACTGAAACTGTTATAATAACTTATTTACTGATCATTCTTAATTCACGTACTTCAACTTTTTGTATCATTAACTTTACAATACTTGAGATTTTTCATAACTCTGATACGCGTAACTTGCGAATCGATAGCCGACGTGTAATATTTCTGCTGGACTGAAGGCGACATGTAGCCTACAAATATTTTCGGTGAACTGACGGGGTCTATCTCTAACCTAGCCGTTTTTATACTCCTACACCCCGATATGCCTAAAGATTATAACTGAGCTGCAATTGGCTAATAAAACGCGCCAACATTAGCGTCTATTTTTATATCCAATGAAAATTATGAATACATATGCTCTAGGTATAATGTTCCAGCAAATTCTAAAGGAAAAACACGCCAACATTACGTAACTTCCTCGTCTCTAATAATGATAAACAGCTCACCCCCTCGCTGCATTATTGCACGCTATTATTGTCAGTTTCAGTAAGGCAGTATAACCTTACTTCCCAACAATAATTACAATCAACAAATATCTCAAATCAATGTCACATAGTAATGCATATTCATGCTATAATCACTCTTTAGATTTAAATAATTTGTGATACAAATTACTGCATCACCAAAAAGAACAAATACTCCCTCATAAAAAACCTGGTACTTACAGAATAGATTGCAAGGACTGTGAAAGTATTTATATAGGTCAAACAGAATGAAACGTAAGAAACACTTTAGGAACAGCAAATGCAGAAAGGAAAAATCAGCAGAAGTGGCGCATTTTTGGACAATAGGACATGAAATTGTCAATAACACTACTTAAGCAACTACAAAAATTTGCTGAACTGGATAACTGGGAAAAATTATTTGGCACACACTGTATATACAGTAAGTAGTTAAATGCCAGGAAAATAGCAGGGAAGCCTCAGTAAGACAAAATTATGAACTTTATTGAAGGGGAGTGTCCTTGGTCAGAACCAGTAACAAAAGCAACTGAAAGTTAAAAACAGCAAGGGTGGAAAAAGACATTGAAAGCATAGGAGTCAACTTTATATAAGTCATGTGATCTTTGAAGCAGCAAATAAGAGTAGTGTATAGGTAGTTTTAAAATATTAAAGTTAACCAACCAGAATCCCGTAAGAGTAAAATTTCAAATTTGTATGTGGAAGAAGGGAAGCCACGTTAGGTTTCTCAGCTGAAATAAAGTTACTTCCAGCTTAGATTTTGGTGAAGTCAGATCGTTGCAAGATGTAGTCTCAGAAAAGGCGTAAATAAATACCACTAATTATGTAGAAAGGTAGGTTTAAGAATAATGAGTTAGTTTACAAGTAGTAGGAGAAGACAGAAATAACCTGTGTGTGTGTGATTATCAGAAATATTGTCAAGTCAACACTTAAAACATTTTCGCAACAAAACCCGCAGAATACGCATCAGTTTTTTTCGTATATACACGCAGACATATAACTGGTATCCTCAAAGTTCTTGTGCTCATAATACAGTTAATTAAAAGCAATAATGTGAAACATAACCATTCTCTGTGTTATTGTTTCAAAAGTTACTAAGACATGCAGTTGCCTTCACATACCACAACGTGCAAGAGATACTTGCTTGACTCTAGAGTTAGTAGCTAGCCAGAACAATAGAAATCAGTGAACTCAATAACAATGCTAATCAATCCAATACAGCCATGTCTTCTGCTTATATCAAACCTTGTTAGAAATAGTATGCCCAGTAATTTAATAAACAATCAATTAGTACTCAGTCCACCAGCATAAAGTGCTTTGTTACATCTGGAAACAGTATTCATATGCTATTCGCAGTAACAAACTGTTGCAATGGAAACAAAAGGAAGGGGTAAAACAAAGAATTGAAAACTTTAAAGCACGTCCAATACATGAAATTTGGGAAATGCTAAACTTGCACATGGAATATTTTGGAAACAGCCCACTACAAAAAAATTCACAAATTTTGTTTTGGATGAACACTGCATTTTTCCCATAATATTTTGCCTGTTTCTAAACTTTCTTATATATAATTCCACATAATTTAATCAAATGAAGTCTTTATGAGCTAATTACAGAAAATCCAACATGTATGTATCATTTGTCATGGAAACAAATTGGAAAGGTAAAATAAACTAAAAAATCTGATGTGTTACACTCACATGACTTTCTCTACTCTTGTACAGACTATTTTTACAAACGCTTATTCTCCATATGCTTTATGTTAATCGAGATGTTAATCTTATTGCTAATTTTCTTGTAGGTGCATGGGGAATATGGTAAACTTTAACCAATAGTCAAATCTTTTAAGAGCTGGTTGTTATGTGGCGCATTCCACTCTCTTTACATGTCCAGGACATAAAAAAAATGAATAACTAATTTCCATTTGAGAAAAAGTATAAGTATTGGAAAATTTAAGGGGATAAAAGCAATATCTCGAAAATGGTTCACTCAATAAAAAAAATGTATATGACATAAATTGTGTATTTTAATGCAATTTACATTTTTTGTGTAGTAAAATTTTGTCTATCTCTTATTGTTTACCAGTTATGCAAAAGTCATTCACAATGAAGAATACTTTTGGAGCCATTCCCAGAAAATTCAAGATATACATTTTATTTGTAATGAAAATATTTTAAACATTTGATATTTTAATCAAAATCATTAGCCATTTTTGGGAAAATTAAAATTTTCGAAAAATGTTCCATGTAAAGGGTAATCTGGGGTGGGGGGATTTTCTTGAAAACCTTCATGTCGCATCTCTGAAAGATATTGAACCTAAATAGCAAGTTTGGTGTTTATCCTACTGTTCGTTTCTGAGTTATGCTGTTCACAGACACACACACACACACAGACATGTTTCCAAAAATGCTTTTTTTTGGATTCAGGAGCCTCAAAACATATATTTCTGGTGAAATCTCAGTATCAAATTTTTGGATGGAATACAATACTTCCCCTACTTACTATACGTAGTAGAGCAAGTAAAAATTTATTGCCATAGCATCAGAATAGTTCAGAGACATTTCTGAGAAAAGAAAATATAGCAGACAATTTCCCACAGCAAGAGTAGTTTAGGGTTGGAGGATTGTCTTGAAAATCTTCTTGCATAACCTCGGAAGATGCTGAATTAAATATAGAGTATAGTATTTAACTGACTTTTTATTTTTGAGTTATCCTGTTCTTTCTGAGATATGCTTGCATGCAAGCACAAACATACACACACACTTTTGTGTTTTATTTTCTTTAAGTCCTTCTTTTGGGTTCAGTGTAACTCAAAACATACAGTTCCAGTGAAATCTCAAAATTGGATTTTTGGGAGAATGCACTACTTCCCCTACTAACCATACACATGTTCTAGAGAAATTATAAATATCTGATACATGCAGGAAGACAGCTGCAGGCAACAAACTGGGTTTGTAAACAAGTATCTTAAGAGTTCATAGATTGTATCCTGCAAATTGTAAGAGATTATTAATAACTACTTACCTAACTCTGAACAGGTAGTTTGTTAAACTGAATTGATGAATTAATTTCATTTAGTTCCCCCATTCCCTGACAATATTGTAAAATTATCTAGAAGATTCTGATGGTAATCCTCCTCCCTTTACTCCTTAAAATTGTAATTTCATACAGCCCTGGCTACTACGTATAATGGATGAAAAATTCCCCAATATTCAAGCAATTAGATGCGAAACATCAGCGGAATGCCCGACTTCCCTAACCTCCCCCCTGAAAGTATTCCAAGTACCCTTTGGCATGGAACAATCATCAGTCAGAATGGTCCTAAGCCTTTACATAATCACAGAAGCTGAAATTTTAAATTTTTGTGCCTTCTCTTTGGTCCCAGTTATTTAATAACATAAGTTATATAGTTTTTGCATAATACAGAAACCCTTAACACATGCAACAAAACAGAGGTGAAGCTGGTGAATATAAAGATTCCATACTCCAAGAGATTAACCAAGCTTTTTTGAAAAGACATAGTGTCAACCACCATCGAGAAAAATAATGTTTACAGTTGTTAACTATAAAATATTCTTTCACTGATTTCAAATGTTAGCTGGACTCTCCTCTCTGATTACAATTATTTAACATAATCTGCTACCAAAAATGATTATAACTTACAAACAAAATAAAACATTTTCTTACATGAGGGTTATCACAATATTTTCATAGGGGTATTCTACACTTATAAGCAGATTCTATTGTTTTATTTTGCTGTGTTTGAGCTTTAAATCATGCCCATCAATATACATGTATAGTGCTTGGAATGAAACGTTGCCGCCTTTGTCTTATTTTACATGGATTTCCTGTGGAGTAACAAAAACTTGTCTACTCCATGGCAAGCACTATGAAAAATCAAAGTATCCTCCGCAATTATTTTCTTTTATAACTCCGTGCTTGTACAGCGGCTATATCCCTAGGTTATCAGGAGGTCGGTGCCAGGTAGATGGAATAAACAACAACTGCCACTCACGAGAGAACCCTGTGGAAAGACTCCACCGACTATATAAGCAAGAGCTCTCGTGGGAGTCAGTCGGTGAGAGTTGAGTTCCAACGGCAGTCAAAGAAGTGAGTTTCCTGTGTGACAACAAGAACACTTCTCTGAGCGAGTTGGTGACAGCTGTTTGACGCGCAGTGAGTTCCATTGCAGAGCAATAGGTTGTGGAGGTCTTGTGTTAAACTCCCCAGTGACTGAACCATCCATGTCAAGAGAATGAATCACGAAGGAAGTAAAGGGATGGAGAATTGAACTAATTGACCTTAGTGAAGTGACATTGTGAACCAATTTAATTCCCAGTGAAGTTGAACTAGATAAAAACAGTGACAATGAAAAACACTGAGGAGTAACAGTGAAAACTGAACGAGTTACACTGCTGTCAGGAGTGGGATTAAAAAGCCATGATGGAAGAAATTTTAAAAAATTATTGGCCGGAATGGAGGAGAAAATTGTGAGTAAATTTCCAAATGGGAAAGATGGTAACAGAAATCAAGGATGTGAAAACTAAAATTAAGAAATTCAAATCAGATCTCGGTGACATCAACTCTGTAAGATCTGAGATAAAGGGAATGGTGAAAGCCCTGAAGGAATTACAAGAAATCAAATCTGGCATAGAAGATGACAATGTGTTGGAGGAGCATCTAGATCAGTAAAACAATGGTTAGACAGGCAGACGAAAGAAAGCAAGAGGATGATAGAGGCTGCAATGGACGAGCATCTGGACCAGCAAATGACAGAGAATGTTGCAGCCATATGGCCAGTCACAGTCAGTCAGTTGGAATGAGGAAAGCTTGAGAAGATAGAGGCATAGAGCCAATTCTGAAGGATAAAGAATCTGGCATGCAACTTGCGTTTTCTCCCAGAGGATCGAGATATGAGAGCTGTTAGACATGGTAGGACTTCCTGGTGGTCAGGAGCAGAACATCAAAAAGAGTCTGGGAGTTCGCAAGGATTTAGGGCAGAACAGCTGGTGCTCCTGAATAAAACAGTGAATGAAGTCCATGACAGAACCCATGCCAGCACTACCGGCAAGTACTTGGATGCAAACAAGACCCTAAAGAAGTTACATTGTCGATTCTATTCGTTGCATTTTCAAAATGATATGCAGAAGAGGTGCCCATGATGCAACATCCATGCCACAGGTGCTGGGCTCCCTTCACGCATTCAGTGTTGGCCCCGTCGGGGCCAGATGGTGGTCCATTGTGATCATCCTGAGGCAGACCATGGAGCTGTTTGGGACAAAAAGCTCTGATGAGAGAGCTGTGTAACATAGTGGCTATGGCCTAAAGTTACCGGGAGGTCAGTGCCGAGCAGTCAGAATAAACAACAACTGCTGCTATACTTGCCAGTGTGAACACCAAGCATGCTATTGGCAGAAAACTAGAACCTTGTGGAAGCTACTTCTCCCCCTTCCTAAGGAAAGAGTGTCAAAATAGTTCTATAATGTTCGAGAACCTTGTGGAAAGATTCCACTGATTAAACAATTGAGCGCGCTTGCAGGAGTCAGTCAATTCAAGTCGAGTGTGAGTTGAGTTCCGACAATCAATCAGTAAGCAAGCAAGTGGACAGGTGGTGATGATTTATGTTTAAGGGCACTCAACTACTAGGTCATTAGCAACCTTGTACAACAGATCATGGAAAGGTCAGAAATAAAGATGAGCATAAAGAATGCTAGCAAAAGCCAGAGATAAAAATCATAGCAAAGGTAAAAAATTAATATGAATACGTAAAACCAAACCGAGAAGTATGAAATACCTGAAATCAATATAACTAAACCCATATTTGAAAATTTACCTTTGACACAAACTTAGAACTTTATCAACCACTTTATTATCATCAGCTAAGACCTCTGCAAGACTGGCCAACAGTTGCAGATAGTCGCAAAGATGTGCTAGAGGAATGCACTCTAGGAACACTTGACGGACCAACAGATTTTCACAACACAGTGGATAAAGAGCAGCAGGGTCCCCCTTAAAAAGGTAACAATGCATAAAATTGCTGCGGCCAAAATGCAACCAAGCCAAAATCACCTCTTCAGGACGAGATACACCAGAGGAAGTTACCCAGTTCGCAATGTGCTTCACTACTCTAAGCTTATTTCCACAGAGAGCTAACCACTCCTCATGCCAGGATGATAACACCACTCTTTGTACAAGCATACAGTCTTCCGACGTTACAAGAGATATTGCAACAGCGAGTTCTGTGGTCACTGCCTTAGTTGCCAAATCCACCAGCTCATTCCCCGTCAAGCCAACATGATCAGATATCCAAGCACACACATCATAGTGGCCCCGTGTGTAGGAATGATCACACCGTACTGGAATATACCGCCTGATTTAAAAGCTATTTTGGGGATGCAGC
The DNA here is from genome assembly GCA_030765065.1 of Deroplatys truncata. NCBI lineage: Eukaryota > Metazoa > Arthropoda > Insecta > Mantodea > Mantidae > Deroplatys > Deroplatys truncata. The sequence goes on along the minus strand of CM060989.1, from coordinate 88,512,019 downwards.
CTAGTCTCTTGTAAACATACAAAAGGCTCATTTTTGTTGAGAAGAAGTTCAAACTCTGGTTGATGTATTCTAATTCCACATATGTTCCAGTGCAGGATGGCCATGGTAATTGTAATGGAATCTCAATAGTCATAATCTACTAAGTTGAGGAAAGCAGTGATCGAATCAATTTACCCTTATTCTTTGTTGCTGGGCTAACATCTTTAACAGAGGGTTTATCCTGCTTCTTTTTCACTGTCACTCTGGCAGTATGGGCTGAATCTTCCTGTTCCATCTTCTCCATGGGAGAGGATCACTTTCCAATTGAAAACTTAGGTTTGACAACCTCGAACCGATTGGAAGTTGACATCAGCGAAAGATCACCATTCTGAGTCCTTTCCAAAAGATTCCTCAGAAGAGATCTCTGAGGGGATGATCATGGACTTTTCTTTCCCTTGGATGTTCCTGGTACAGTCTTTTTATTTTCTTTAAGGAAGCTGGTTCTTGGTTCTATTATAGCTGGTCTTGAATTTTTTCGGCAAAGCATTAATCATTATGGGCTTGCCAGTCTTATTCATTGAGGTCAGCAGTTTAGATGGTAACCTTACTGAAGTGATCTTGTCAGTAACAGAGCTGCTGATTTCAAGGGCTTTGGAAGTGATCTATCTATGAGAATTTTTTCTGACACTATAGTCCTGTTAATATTGCTGGTCTAAGTTACAATTTCCGACCTAAACTGGTTTAGCTGCAACCGAGTTGTAGGTACCGGACTTCGGGACAGAGGGTTGGCAGATGTGCAGAGTTTCCAGGCTTCCGAGGACACCTTCTCCCTAACCTAGATCTCCTGGATCGCTCTTTCCTCTGCTAAACAGGGGCATTCTTGGGAACTAGATGAATGTTCACCACTGCAGTTGACGCATGGAGTTGATGTGCATGCTCCATCATGTGAGATGTCTCCACAGTTGATGCATGTAGATTCACCATTGCAGAAATCACTGGTGTGTTCAAAGCACTGACACTTGTAGTATCTTACAGATATGTGGTCTAACTTCATATCCTGTTTTAATCCTTTGAGGGGGATCTATAATCTTTCCCTCCACTGGACAAGGTATGCAGATGTCACTTAAAGTTCAAGACTTTCTTGAATCTCAATGGACAAACCGTCCAATACATGGGCGAGTTAAACGTTCTGGGCATCTTATAGGGTAGTTGGCCAAAATATATTTTGTCAGTATTCTAGCTGTCTGGGATGCTGATTGTGCTTCAACCAGGAGCATGCCATTGCCAGATCTAATACAATTTAACTGGACCAGCAATGTTATCCAGACCATTTAAATCACAAATGGATTCACCAAATAAAATTTCCTTCCTTCCTCAGTTCTTGCAATAATTAATTAGCGAGGAACATTTGACTTTACCACTTCTTTTCCATTTATTTTTATTGGCTTCTTTTTTATGTTTTTGTATACATGGCAATTTATTCCTCCACCATTACAAATGTCTCAGATGGCATGTTCACATCCTGGGCGCCACCCTGGCTTAGGTCCTGGCCTGGACTTTGCTCACTTAAGGTTTGCCTCCCAATTGCCTTCAGGAGCATAACAGCTCATGTAATGGCACCTGACAGTATCAGTGGGTACAAAAACAATCCTACATGATACACAGGGGCTGGGAATTACGCATTACCCAGTCACCTCTTGCAACTCCCCTCCTCTGACCTGCACAGCAGTATCTGCCAGATTGTGTTCAGGGATGTAACTTATAGTTGGTCAAAGGCTTGTAGACTAAAGTTGATTGGGTGATTGGGATAAGCCCTCTCATCTCTTAGAGGAACCCAATTGAGAGTGTGACTCAGGACCCCAAGAGCACCAATCCCGTAACTACCGTAGTAGGATCATGGGAGGGGGAAATGAACAGATGAGTACCCTGTGCATCATCAAATGCAATACTCTGAGCTAGTTGATCATGGCAGTTGTGATCTGCGGAAGATGATTTATGTTTAATCAATAACAAAGTCATTAGTGCCTTTAGAAAACAGATCATGGTAAACGCCAGATATAAAGATGAATATAAAAAATCATAGCAAAAGCCCGAAATAAAGATGTATATACAAAACAAAGATGTATGAAAAAGTTGATATCAATGTGACTAAATCTGAAACTGAAAGTTTAAAAATCTTAAAAGCTTTTCGACAGCTTGGTTATTGTCCACTAAGACATCTGCAAGCTGGGCTGGCAGCTGCAGAGGCCCATAAATGTGGTAGAGAAATACACTCTGACAACACATGGAACAAGTCCTTCAGTACACAGCAGACAAAGAGGACCAGGATCACCCTTAAAAGATAACCATGTGTAAAATTTCAGTGGTCAATATGCAACAGAGCCATAACCACCTTCTCATGATGAGAAACACAAGAGGAAGTTATCCAGTTTACTGGAATTCTCTTCACTGCTCCAAGCTATTTCCACGGAGAGCTAACCATTTCTCATGCCAGTATGATAGAACCAATCCCCATACAATAAGTCTAGTCTTCTGATGTTACATGAGATATTGCAACATTGAGTTCTGTAGTCTCCGCCTTTACTGTCAAATCTGCAAGTTCATTTCCCAGCAAGCCAAAATGACCAGGAATCCAAGCACACTCCACCTTAACGACAGTGTCCTGTAGAAAACAGAAGGCATCCTGGATGTGCTGTACAGCTCACAGAGGCTCTGAAATGTACTAAGAGAAGCACACAAAATAAGACAGTCACCCAATTTTTGAAGGCGCACATACAAAATGGCTCGGTACATGGCATACAGCTCTACATTATAAATTAAAGTGCTATCACGAGAACCAAATATATGTGGTTGAGTTCCATAAACATAAGCACATGCAACACCGTTTATACACTTAGATCCATTGGTGTAGAAATAAATTTGGTTCATTGGAACCTGGCAAAAATTCTAGAAAAACTACACTATACCCAAATGCAGACATCATACACTTCCAGTATGCCGTCATCGCAAGACCTACATCAGATTTCGCACGCAACCAAGGGGGTACAACTTCTCCCCCTTTCGCAATATGCTAGGCATTTCAATATCATGCTTTCTAACAAGCTCCCAGAAATGAACAACTGCAGGCCTTGGAATAATGGAGCTTTTCCTATAACATTTGTAAGTGTGGTGCTGAAGAAAGAAGCGAACATTGGATGTATGGCATACATTTAAGCCCACAGCCATAATTTCCTAACAGGATATCACACCGATATTGCATAGGAGGTTCTGGCAATTCAGCATAAAGACTCATAACTGAGCTAGTTGAGAAAGCACCAATAGCCACTCGAATGCCCCAATTATGGACTCTGTCTATTCTCCTCAGCACAGATGGTCATGCTGAGGAATAAACGATACATACATAGTATAACTTGGATTGGATCATAGCGAGATTACAGTCACAGCAACATTTTCCAATCCACTTCCAAGATTTCCCATTAAAAAACCACAAGATATTCAGCGGTCATATTGCACTTACAGCTGCACTATATGTGATAATCAGCTAAGTTTCCTATCAAACGTCAACCCCAGCGTTCTCATCAAATCTGCAAATGGAATTAAATCTGAACCAAATTAGAGCAAAGGTGGCAATCATCTTCTGCAGCGCCAGAAGTTAACGCAGATTGAATTCTCACTTGAGAAACAAAAGCTGTCTTTTAAAACTACATTCATGAAGATTGTTTAAACTTTGCTGCATATGGCATTCCAAAAACGGTGTATGCTGAGAAGTACAATAAATGGCAAAGTTGTCAAAGAATTCACATGATACCCCTGGAAGAACTCATTATGAGATTAAATTAAACTGAGTTTAACTTATGGACACTCTTTTACTACAATGGTGCTTAGCATACCATTCTATATTGGACGTGAAACACCGGTAAGTTTGCTCAGAGGCCCCTTTATCAGCTTGAGATTCTTTTGTGAGCCGTAAATCTACTTCCCTTTACTTCCATTCCGAAGGAAGCCATACTAAGGATTTTTACGCCGAAATATTTTGATAACGAATTCCTATAGCAAACAGTGTAATGCTTAGTACTGATCCCTGAGGCACTCTATTCTGCTGAACAAAACAGTTCCTTAAAAAATAGAGCCAACCATTACTTGCAAAAACTTGTCCGGCACAAATCCTGAATGAAAAGTGGTAAGCGTCCATGTATGTTCAGGTATGTAGCCAACATGATATCCCTGCTCGCCAACACGTATTATAAGCCTTCTCAAGGTCTGAAATATTGCTATAGTTTGCCAATTATTCGTAAATAATTCATGATCTGCATCAATAATGATAAAAGGTGGTCCATTGATGAACAGTGTCATCGAAAACTGCACTGCATGCTAGTCAGTAGGTTGTGAGTTTCCAGCCACCCTTACAATCATCCATTGATCATGTGTTCCATCACATTTACTCAATTTTTTTTTTGTTTATGGACTTTCTTTAACTACTACTGTCTGTGACTCAGGAGTTTAGCTTTGTCCTTGAGGATGACGTAAGCGAACCTGAGAGAGGGTTGTGTTATTCTTTCCTATCGCTTTATTGTTTACAGCCTGTTCCAAAGGTACTTATCCTTTCTTTCCGCGACAACAAATATTAGGCGAAGTAACATCAATATTACATTATTACCGCATCAAACAAAACAATTATGATCATAATTTCAATAAGTGAACTTGTAAAGCGTGTATACATGTAAAACAGTACATTGACGACACTATACATGTGGAATATTATTTTACTAACCTCATTAATCCAAAGGGTATGCAAGATCGATGCAGATGATTCGGAGTCCGAGTCATCGGATGATATCCCTTCTTGCTCATCAGAAGAACTGTTGTTTGCATTTGAAATAATAATCTGATCGATCACATCAGAAACCACACGATCCATGGACAGTAACCATCTTCTAATTTTCTAACATGCCGGTGATATCCTACCCAGTGTTCTGCAGGTACCGCAGAGAATCCTTCGTTGGTTAAACTCAATAAACGAAATAACGAAAATTCCCCAGTAACGTTGCGCTCCCTTATGAAGTGCTTTACTGTCGCCCATGCAACCTCAATGGGATTAAGATCGCAATTGTAAGGCGGCAGATACAGAGTGGAGTGTCCATGTGCATTAAGGATGCGGTACATCTTAAATACCTTTTCTCTGGGTCAATGAGTGTTTCCTGCACTACCATCAGTAAGCACCCCTGTGATCCCATCAGCTTGCCAACATTTCTTGAATGTTAAATTATTGTCCATCCACATTTCATCCAAATAAACGATATCCCTGCCTTGACTTCGGTATTCCCCTAGCTCAGCCAAGTATTTGCATCTCCATTCAACAATTCTTGGCTTTTCGATTAAGATTGTTCGCTTTCCTCGGCGCTTGCGCCATCTAAATCCCAATTTCCGAATAACTCTCCTTAACTCTCCCCCTAAGGAAATTGTATCTTACTTCTAACTACAGGAGTAACTTTCTGCATGTCGGAACTATCTTTTTATTGACGTAGAAGTCCATTATTGTCCGCTTAATGAGCACATGTCGAAATCGCCTATATTTATATTTCGTTCTGGATTTGGAGGTCTTGTCTTGCCTGCAGTGCGTAAAGGGCTTCCTTCTGTTCTCTTCGCAATTTCTTGTCTTATATTCTTAATTGTTCCCACAGACACACCGCACTAATTGTCTGTTCTCTCATCCGTCGCGAAATCGGTAGAATTAGTTGTTTCTGCTCTGTTTCCTTTTTGCATTGCTCGTTTACATGGTTTATTATTTCGCGAGCCTCGCTATGAATGGTTTTTCCCTTTTCCGAAAGTTAGCTATTTCAGCAATGGATTATATTAATTTGACACTCGCAATACAACGCGTTTTAACACTGTAGCATCCTCTGACACTGCCTGCAGTAAGACTGCACTTGTTGAGAATATTTTTGAACTGTTGGTGTTGCACTATCTACATCTTACGCAAGAAGCTCCCAGTCCACTGCATGCTTGCAGTTCAAGGACAAAGTCAATCTCCTGAGTCACTGACAGTACTATGGTCCTTAGCATCCCATTCTATATTGGGTCCGAAAGACAGCTAATTTTGCTCAGAGGCCTCTTTATTAGGCTTGAGGTTCTTTTACGTGCCATAAATCTATGACATGGGACCACTGGCTTTACTTCCCTTCCAAAGGAAGCCATGCTAAAGATTTTTACGCTCGAAAAAATCCATCGCCCTCTGCCGGGTTTGAACCCGCAACCTTGGGAACTAGAGGCTAGCACGGTACCACTAGTCCACGGAGGACGACTTCCATCACCTTGCAAATGCAACTGGAAACAGGACAATAGCTGGATGGAAGATGATGGTCCTTTCCAATTTACAAAATAGGTATGAGGGTGGCCTCCTGCCACTTTTCTGGAAAAGTAGTGTGAACCCAAACATGACTATGGACCTCAAGCAGGAAAGCTTTACCTTCAGGAGAGAGCCGTTGCAACATTCATATCTGGATATCTTCTGGCTCAGGTGCTGATAGTCACTAAGATGAAAGTGCATGCTCTAACTCCACCATGGTGAAAAGACAATTGTAATCTTTATGGTTTCCAGAACAAAATGAGAAACCTTGAGATTCCACCTGATGGCCATGTGCACCATTCTTGATCAAATTCCTTTGATTGAGGGTCACAGATACATGATCAAATTTTGACCATGGTTAAACTGTAGTTGTGATGCATCATAGTTATTTCTCAATCAACAATGCACTATCAGCTGACCATGAGTTAGGTTACTGAACAATCATGATTCTATGCTACTTACTTAAAGAAACACATCTAACACTATAGCCAAAGAGGTTACAGTTTAATTCAAATTTCCATCTATATTGCTTTGTTTTTGTTATGCTTTGAAATATTGTGTGATTCAACATCCAAAATGGAAAACAAAAGAGTTAGACAAGTTTTTCTCAGCATGAGATAAGACATTCTGTTGGAACTAGCTGTCTGATGTTGCAATAAATTGGAAATTAAAAGCCTTGATTGCTGTTCTTTAAAGGACAAACAGTACATGCTGATGTATTTAGCCATGCATTTAAACATGACACCAGGCAAAGTGTAATAACCAAATACACAAGTAAATAAATTGCTATGTGTTAAAATAGCATGAGTCCTGAAGTATAATCTTTCGGGATATTGAAAAAGTTATTTGTAAACTGCATTATACCTATCCAGCATTTTGATAATACTGCAGAATTTCTTAACTTGGTGGGACATAAATTGTAGGTTAACAAATGCAGTAATTGCGCTTTTACTATAGTTTATATTGCCTGATTAATGTTATTAAAATGATTGAAGAACAAATACTGATGCAATAATAAATGGAGGTCTATATTTTGGATATCAGAAATCCATCGATTTGATCCATCACAGATTTTAATTCTGCCCCACAAGAGCGATATAAGTCGTGTAATGTGCCACAAGTGCTACTGTGAAGCGATGGGTTGTAGAGGTCTTGTGTTTGACTCTCCAGCAAGTGAACCATCTGGCATGAAGAGGCTATGTCACAAAGAAAGTGAAGTGACAGAGAACTGAACTAGTTCACCTTAGTGAAGTGACAATGTGAACTCCCAGTGAAGTTTAACCGGATAAATACAAAGTGAAGTGACAGAGAACTGAACTAGTTCACCTTAGTGAAGTGACAATGTGAACTCCCAGTGAAGTTTAACTGGATAAATACAAAATTAACATTAAAAACAGTGAAGAGTGACAGTTGTAAAACTAGATGTCATAGTACTCTAGTACATAGGCTTTATAAATCTTTTAGTAACTTGTGAATTGAAATTAGGTGTTTTATATCCCACGTCCATTAGAAAGAATAGAGTTTTTAATTGGGAAAAAAATTATCGAAATCAGTTGAGTAGTTTTTCAGATTACCCTATATACATATACAAGTTTTCTCTCTTTATATAATTAATGATAAAATAAAAAGAAACAATTCAAATGGGTTTTCAGAAAAAACAATTTTTCCCACAAACCAGTTATATCTGAATATATTCTATAGAACATGCTATTCCATTTATAGCAAAGAAGATTAGGATAACTACACTGTAAAGGTAGCATTAAAAATTTTCAGATACTCACAAATAATAATATATACAAAGCATTATAAAGAAAGTGAGGGTGTGTCACAATAGATATTGATGACTTCAACACTGAAGCATGTTTCTCCCTCAGGACATACACTATAAGATATCTTCAAACATTTTAAAAATGAACGATTAGGGTATTCCCATACACATATATCTTTTACTGCAAATAGGGCTAATTATTTTTTATTTTTAGGTCTTGTAGTCCTAAAGAGTAAACGAGAAACATTAAAAATTACAATGGGGTTACCTGTCTTCTTCCAATGACTCAATTCCTCTTTCCTTTCCACTTAGAACTCATTTCCTATTTTTCAAATAAGAAAGTGTAGCTGATCATCACATGCTACAATATCACAGAGTATTTTTGGTACGATTTCAATAAAGCTCCCTCAATTATCTTGTAATTTTCAAGAATTATCACCACTGTTACTTTCAATATTTTTAAACACACCATGTGGCACACGCTGTACATATTCATAAAACTATTTCCTATTCTTATTAATTATATATTACATGAAGTAATTTATCGAGTGCATAATAAACAAAAATTGTAACAAAGCTTACCTGAATGTCATCACAAACAGATGGAATTTCTGCTTCCAGCCACCAAGGTTCTTCTTTAATTTCTACTTTGTTATTCACTTGATGATCATTGTATTTCTTAACATTTATTACAGGATCCTCTGGAAGAAACTCTCTCTTGTTGTGTAAACCAAAGTCTGAACCCAAAGTCTGTTCCTTAATTTCTGTTTTTATATCTATCTCATAGTTGTTGCTGCATATAACAGTTTCAGACTTAATCTGCTTTTCAAGATCTTTGGTAAAACATTCTCTCTCTTTCTGTGAAAAGAAGTCTGGAAAAGGAGTCTCTGATTTAAAATCTGTTTTGATTGCCATGTTACAATCATCGTCCAAAAGCACAGCACCACTGTTTATCTTGATTGTATCATTCTTGGTAAAGAACTCTGCCTCATTCTGTGAGGCTATGTCATCTGATAGAGGATTCCCTTCTTTGATTTCTATTTTGGTATCCATTTCACAACTGTTGCTGCACCTGAAGGTGCTAAGTCTGCAGAGAAACAAATACATCATGAATAGCAGAACAATGGCAAGCAAGGGTACAATACCTGTACTAGGTGTTAATTTTTATTTGTGATTTTCCATGCAAGAAATGTTATCACCAACGCCATTGCTGATGAAGCATGTTTATGCATTGCCCCTCTAGCCACAGAAGATACTATTTAATGCAATGTCATGGCTGATTAGGCAATTAAACACTGTCCCTCTAGCGGCAAGATATCATGCTCACATAATTTGATGGTTATTACAGGAAGTTATATAAAATAAAGTTACTAATCCAAACAGTAAAATGTACTTAGCAAAATGTATCTAGTTTTATGATAACGTGAAGTTAAAGAACACCCAAGATAAACACAAAATGCAATGTAGCAACTCACTAGTACGGTGAAGTCTCAAAATAACTTACCTCACTATAGTGTATATTTCACTTTTACATATAGATTTTAAATTCCCCGTTTCAATCCCACTTTCATTTTATGTGATAAATATGAACACTTCAAAATTACATATAAAATGTTTATTAAATAGGTACTTTTTTTTAAATAGTGTTATTTCAACAATTCTCGAACAAAAATGCCATTACATAGTACAATTTTGCTTTAATTTCAAACTGTTGTCTGGAAGTGAACTGCGTAGTACCTGCTGCATTAGTTTCTTTGTTCTCAGAGCAAATCTATGAAGAGTACCAACAAATGCGAAGTCACTTTTTGAGGTTGACAACCTGAAATTTCTGAGCGGTGATATGGTATTGGTTAGCATTCTTTATAAAGAAGGCTGTGTTTAAACCCAAATGCATTTCTGTTTCTGATTTTGTTTAGATTGAAGGTTTCATTTTCACGCGGGTTTCGCTGTTAAACACATGAAGATAGTTAAAGCTGTTGAACTTTGCATCTTGCATTTTGGTGTTTATAGAGTTGTTTGCTAAAGTTTGCATTTTGCATTTACGTTAATCACTAAACAACTATTTCTTAAAGTTTGTATCTTGCATTTTGGCTAAAACTTTGAAATTTGTATTTTTGCTGGTTAAAGCATTGTTTATTAAAGTTTGCATCTTGCATTTTTGTTGATCACTGACGAAAGAGTTGCGGTTAATATTTACAACATAATGGAGGTGAAGAACAGAAAGCAGTTTTCACGTGAAGAGAAAGTTAAGCTGATAAAGAAGCTAGAAGACCAAATGAAACAGACCAGAGTAGCTTGTATGCATAACATCAAACCCACCATTCTTTCAACAATACTTCATAACAAAGAGAAGATACTTCAGGCGTATGAAAGGTCAATGATTTGCCCCAACTAAAAGAAGATTCATGCTGGTGATTTCCATCAAGTGGAAGTAGCAGTTTCTGGACCAATGCTCCAAGCAAAAGCAAAGGAGTTTGCAACGTTATTGGATGTCAAAGACTTCCAAGGAAAAGCTGCTTGGCTTTTGTGCTTTAGGGAGAGGCATGACATTTCATGGAAAACCGTCAGTGGAGAAGCATGAGTTGCTGACGTAGAAGCTGCTCAGAAATAGAAGGAAACATATTTGAAGAGACTGACAACATTATTCTGTTGCACTACCACAGGTACATGGAAGCTGAAGCCATTCATAATAGGGCTCTTTGCCTATGAAATATATGGCCAACAGCAAAGCATGGAGGACAAAAAGGTCTGTTGAGGTGGATAAAGAGATGGGCAGAGATAAGAAAAAAAATTCTCATTATAGACAACTGCTCTGCACATAAAGTGGACTACAGGTTAGAAAATATCAGGTTTGAATTCCTACTTGCTAATTGCACATTGATGATACAGTCACTAGACCAGGGAATCATCCAGAATGTGAAAGTGCACTTTTGCAAACATCTGGTGCAACATGTGCTTATCAACTTAAAACTTAAGGTGCCTACCAACGTTAATATTCTGCAGGGTATCCAGATGATAGCAGGGGCCTGGTGGAATGCGAAAGCAACTACAGTTGTGAATGGTTGGAGAAAAGCTGGCAATTTGAACGTTCAGCAAGTTACAGCACCAGCTGACACTGAAGTTTCTTGCGACCAGTGGGAAGAAGGTGCAATTTAACTGGATCTGCAATCCTCGTTAACCTTTGAAGAGTATGTCTCTACGGATGCTAAGGCAGAGATTACCATTACATCAGAGAAGGAAATAGTGGAGTCTTTGACTGTAGCAGCCCTTCAAGATGACAGTGATGACAATGCAGAGAAACAAGTTGAAACTGCAGCTGAAAGTGTGTCTTCCCTTGATGCAATGAAGCATATACAGCAGATATGTGGAGAAAACTGACAAGATACCAGAAAACATTCTGAAGTTGTTTAGTGAGCTTGAGCAGTTTGTGGACGAGAACTTGTTAAAAGTCAAAACAAACCAAAATCAATGACTTCAAGACCTGTATGCAAAGTGAAAAATGTAATCTCATGTACTTTGTATAAATATATGGATTGTAGACAGGTGCGTACGCATAAATATTCATTTGTACATACAAGAACCAATAGGGTCGTAATGGTAGAATTAAAGGTATGTAACTATGCATTATAATGTTGTAATTTTGCTTGCATTTGGTAAATATGCCAACTATTATAAGTCGTCAGATTCTACTGAATTTTTGTACTTGCTAAATCCCTTTTTCAGAATAAAGTATAAATCTTATGATTTTCAAAAGTACTTTATAATGAGATTTCACTGTACATACAATATGGATAGTAAGGTTTAGTTATTATCAATGAAACACATGGGACTGGTTACTTCCTAAGTTACAAAAACACACTCAAAATATAACATAGTCACAAGTGTGAATATTGGAGACATTCTGAGAGATATTCAATATTTGGAGGTTATGTGTAAGTTTAATAATGGTGAAGCTATTGACATCAGAAACTTTGTGATATGGGGAGGAGGTGCCAGTGATGGCCAGATTAGAAGAGGCCTTTAGAGCTCCTGTGTCTATACTCCTGCTGCTGAATCTTTGCACTTGACAGTTCGTGTGGCTTCACGTAATGTTGGCTATATTGTGGTTGCATCGTTGCCAAAGTGGCTAGTAAACAACAGCTGATAGTTCTTTCTATTGTGTCTAAGCTGCATACAAAAAGTGTACGTAAGTAGTGAACGTCAATGAATAATAACTATTTTGTATTATTATTGTTAATTGAAAATAACTCTGAACAAACATTGCAGCGTATGTACAATAAATTACACACTTTTGACAATATAGAAACAAAATAATGCAAACTTGCCTGCTACAATGAGGAGAAATAAAACAAATTTTAAGCATGTGATAAAGTTATTTTCACTCACTGATTTAAAACTGCAATGGCTCAATTCCATCCAAACCCCGTCGTCATCGCCGTCATCATCTTCATCATCATCAGAAGCAACATGGTCATCGTCATCATCTTCACCAAGGCATATCATTAATGGTTCACACTCACTAATAATTTTGTCTATTTCTTGTGATTTTTGTATTAGCTTACTCACATGATCTACTTTCTTCTTCCACGAAGCCATGTCCACCATCGCCACACCTTCCCGAAAAGCCTTTCCACCTCAGTAATGGCAAATGACTAATTGTTCTCCCTGACATAAGCCTTAATGTCGTTCCACAAATTCGATAGGGTTGAAGTGGCAGTGTACGGCTTTATCAGCAGGAGTAGAGGGATGGCCGTGAAGCTTCACGTACTCCTTATCCTGTTCAAAGAATTCCCGGGTCCTCCTTAATAGTTCCAATGCCTGACTATTAAGTGGCACACCTCGGCGCAAAGGATTTTCACTTCATGAATCATCACTCGGCGATCGACATTTTTCAGACATTGTCACACTTAAATCTTTTATAAATAAATAATATGAATGAAATATATAATGTATAAATGAACAATAACCAGAAATACAAATAACAATGAACAATATGTAGCTTGCAAAGAACAACTCGACGCTCGTGCTAGAGATTCACAAACTGAAGCACATGGTTGGGAATAGCTACATCCGGCAACAGAGCCGCTTCCAGTTCCCATTCCGCTTTGTCATCGACCATCCGGAATGCTGCCTTGTGATTGGCTTAGGAAGTCAAACGGTTAAAGCTTTTCATCTGCTTTTTTGTGAGTGTACCAATTTAAACGCTAGCTGTCAAGTACAACGTTACAGTGGCGGGGGTATAATCTAAGTTTAAATTATTTGAGAACAAACTCATAATTTGTGGGTTTACTCCAAATGAATATGGAGATAAACTCACTTTTATCATTGTCACTTGTCTGGATATGACATAAAGCAGCTGGATGACAAACATGTTTTTGTCAAATAGAGAACACAGTCAGGAAAAACTAATGCTCTCAAAGTCACTTCTTTGATTGAGCATTTCTAGTAGTTGCATTCAAATACTGTCATCAGCAAAATGTGAGATGTAAAGGGAATGTTTTCCTAATATCCTACTCATACAAAGCATTTTAATATTCCTGTTCGTTAATAATACCTGCTTAGCAAATTTTTTAGGTAATTTTATTGATATTGATGCAGCGATTCAATTATATCTTAAGTTGATACCGGCATTGCCAACAGTCAAAATGTAATTTAACAAAAACTGAAACTAAAAAAGTATTTTAAGGAATACAAAGAGAGAGGCGGTTTAAGTGCGTTAGCTGTTTGTTGCATAGAAAACGAAAGATACTGGAAACTTGTATAATATGAGCACAAATTTCAACTTTACACAAAAGGTGAGGTTATACACTCCTGTACTCGCACCCTATTGCAAAAAGTCACAGCGTCTTTACATGTATTTTGTATAGTTGTAAATATCATAATTTTGCTAATGAACATGCTTAAGAGCATTCATCATTTTTTCACATTACCATATAAACCTCAAGTAAGAAATATTAATAATAGTTTAAGAGCAGCTGATTGTGAAAGCAATGCGAACCTATATACAAGTTTCAGCAAAACAAAGCAGTGATTACATGTCAGGCTGGCCATGAATGACTCAATATAGGCTCACCAATCAACTATGACATCATTCTCGCTCTATCGGCACACAGGAAATCACTGATAAAAATGAACACTCAAAACAGTCATGAGGCAGGACTACTGTAGATAGTTGTGGTGTGTATGTTGCTGCCCCATATCTATCATATCTGCAGTCATTAGCTCACCTCACTTGTCTTCTAACACCATACACTGAATAACTGTATATAGTTGCATGAGCTACTGTCCCACCTCCACTCCTCTCTACGCAGTAACTGGCTCGCTCTCACATATCTTCCAAAACCATACACTCAATAATTGTATGGTCATGGGAGAGGACAACTGAGTCTGTTACTGCACCACTCTCACTCCCCTCTCTGCAGTGAGGGGACTCATCTTACAATTTTTTTTATCACCATACTTTGAATAATTTGTCTCATGTAACAGGAAATATCAAATTATTATGAACTTTAAGTTAATCCAGGTAAACATTTCTTAAAATGATTTTATTACACATTTCATTTTAGGTACAAGACGGATACAGCAAACAGAAATTTTACTCATGTGTTCAGAAATCTTATGTGCTACGTTCACATGACTTTCTCCATGCACTATCATTCATTTTTATATAAACTTCTATGAAATACCTTTATGAAAGCTTATTACTCTCTACTACATAACTACAGTAAAACAGAGGAAGTTTGCATTCCACCCAAATACTTGATACAGAGTTTTAATTCTAAATACAAGTTATGAGGGCCCCTAAATCCAAATATTATCTTTTGCACAAGTGTGTGTTTGTGAGAGCAAAGAAAAAGATGAAAAGTTGCTACTCAAGTTTAGGATCATTTTGGGATGCAGCATGGAGATTTGCAACAAAATTCTCCAACCCACTGGGTCATATTATCCATATTCTTTGATGAAACAATAAATGCACAGTGATATCAGAAGTTAACTCTGAGGCCATTTTGCAATCGCTTGACAGAAAAAGAGAAATTGTATAGTTGGTTCCAGCAAGATTCTGCAACAACACATATGGCCGCCGAATCATCACATGTAATATGAGAGGTGTTTGATGACAGAATAATTAGTGTTGATTTGTGGCTCCCTCATTCTCCTGACCTAACGAGTTGTGATTTTTATTTATGGGGTTCTTTAAAAGACAATCCTCCAATCCTCACAACTACAAGAACTTAGAGAAAACATTGCAAGAAATTACAAAAATTCCTGCAACTGAGCTTCGGAAGTGAGCAAGAATATTTCAGGAGATATGCTGCCTGTTTGAGAGCAGAACGTCAATATTTCCAGCATCTATTATAAGGTAAGGATTTTGGTCCACCTCTGCCAGCTGTCTCGCGCAGTAGAGAGAGGCCGTGAGTGGGTTTGAATATAATTTAACTACCCTATATTAACCACATACTATGTTTCACTGCACCAGCACTGACTATTACAGAAATACATATCTCTATACTTATTAAATTAAATGTACTAATTTAAGAATGGGTGAAATAATATTATGCAACATTTTTTTAACAGTAAAAGCTTACATGTTAATTGGAGCGCTCAGGTAATAGCACAAATACCAGCTCCGAAACAGAAGTGGTGATATCGCTTGAATCGTCTTCCAGGTTTTTAATTAGCCTGTCTAAAAATTGCTCGCAAAGCATTCACAGACACACCAGGGATATCCCATGTTAATTTAATGATATCTTTAAACAAAAAGTTGAACACATTCAAAACTGTAATTTTTGCACCACTTTCAAGGGCTTGGCCACTTCTCCATTTTGTTACAGCTGTGACCTGCTACACATTCAGTCATGATCTTAACATTAACAATACTGATTAGCATGACCAGTGCTTCCCTCCAATAAAACAACATAGGAATACTGATGATTACATAGCTATTATAATAAATAGAAGTTCATTACTTAAGTTATGTTTAAATGAAGTGACTCTTAAGATACTATCATTATTCACTGTCTTTAATATTTGAAGTACAAAAGGGATGATATATTCAGTGCAGTATGAGACTATTTTCATTCACTTGAAAGGTGTGCTGTGGCAGCGACATATGCATTTCTTTATAGCAAGGCTCTTTCTTGGGATTGAGTATAGTGTATACATTATCCATCCCTAAGTTATTAGTTTCTACCATATTAACCAGAAGGTATGAAAATATTAGCTATGAGTTTTGGCCTTCACAAGCAAACTTTTGTATTAATCGAGAGAGATTTTAAGACAGAACTTCACAGATATTGTTTCCTTTATGTCCTGCAAGTCTAAAACTGGACAGGCATGCACAAGTGCTGATGGAACCTCAAAGGGTTACCCAACATTTTGCAGGAAGAGAACATGCAGTTATGTGACATTTGCTGCCAACCCTTGCACCAACACCCAAGATGATATTGAACCTCTACAGGTGTTCATGCACTATTGTTAGAATTAAATTAGCTTCAGTGTTTATTTTGAAAATGAGCAGCCTATCAAGTTCCTGACATTCTGTAAAGAAAATTCTTATGACTTGACTAATTTGAATGAAAGTTTACCTTAAGAACATCAGCCTAAAATGACCTTTTGTGAGCTTCCTGTTTTCTAATCTAAGGATCAAACTACAGTATTTGTCTCAATAGATTGATTAGCTTCTTTTTCTGGTTGTACAGTGGCTGCAACAATCTGGTATCCCTTTTGTTCTATGGCTCTGCATTCTAGTAAAATATGTTTTAATGTTTGGAGACAAATGGGTTACATTTTATTTAGCTCCATTGTCTTCATATGCTTTTAAAACTCTGGTTATTTAGCTCATAATTCTTCTAAGTGAAGGTGTACTTAGCATAATAAATGGGTTACTGAAATCACAAGATATATTAGTTGTTTGACTGCAGTGTTTGTTTGTGAAAATTACTTTCCATTTCTTTCCAAACTCAATGTTAAGTGATTGTGAATATTCCCATATTATTTGGGATTTGAAGAGATGAGAACTGAGAGCTTTAAGTGCAACATGGCTGTCAGAGTTTATAAGAATATATTTCCTCACAATTCCTTTTATCCCGGCATTGGTGTGCATAAGAAAATTGTGAAGTGCAAGTTGTTTGACTGCTATGGGTAGATATGTAAATGTAATTGATCTCACACTATGACGAACTATGATTGCAGTTATTCTACAATAAAAGCTTGCTATGAACACAATATAATGTTTGGAGTATGATCCTGCCATTCGCCCAATTAGGAAACAAGATCACAGATACTGGCTAATTTTCATCTAGGAGAGGACTAGAAAAGTTGAAAAGGGCACTTGTTTCAGCAGCTCTAGATTCCACCTGTCCAAGTACTCCTAATTAAACACAACGTTGACCAGAAATTTTCGTACAAACAAAGTGTTATTCAAGAGTTCTCTTGGAAACAGTAACATAACCCACAGAATAGTTGACTAGTTCAGCTACTCAGGACACCAAGTAGAATAAAATAGGCAGTGCAGGCCATCGTTCAGATCGAGTGTAAAATTTGAAGAAAACACCATCACAGTTACATTGCGATGATCACCGTTGTCACCAATGAGGCACAGGCGACAGTATGCCACTTTTTGCTTTAACTGAGTGACATGTGGAGTTCACCAGCATAATACACAACTGATTAATGGCTGAGGTTTATACAGCCCACCTAACAGTAAACCATAGGCAGCATTGTGTGCACCCAGTAACAAATAACCACAAACAATACTGCATGACCAAATGTGACATGACTACTTGTGACATCAAGACTACAATAATAGATCATGAGCTGATAGATGACATTCAGGAAATTTATTCCATAATGTAATGGTATAGTGCATTAGATTAGATGTGTACAAATACAAATAACTTAGCGGCTTAACTTGCCTACTTGCAGCGGTACTTAAAATGTATTAAAAAGTAATGCCTAAGTGATAGAAATATGTCAGGAGTTGTTTTAGGAATGGATGTTCCTCTAGACCTGGTGCCCACATGCCCGCCCCTTTTAGGTACTAGGTGCCTTACTTTTATAGCAGAACCAGACTGTAATGACAACAAACATCGCCATCTTGTCACAACTGCACATACATGACAGGAACTGCCAACCTAAATGAGAAGCAAAATTCACGGGTTTGGTGATCTTTTCCTTCATTTTCACTTTCCAAAGATCTGAAGTAGTGTGAAGGCACTGTATTATCAATGGTTAGTAATGTAAGCATATATAAATAAAAACATAACCTAAGGCTAATCTTCCATGAATTCAGAAATTTAAGTTCATATTATATATATCTTTAAAAAATACCTGATAACCTAGTCTAAAATAACTTAAAATTGAGTTTTATTTAGGGATGCTCTTTAACTGCTATGGTTCTTAGCATCCCATTCTACATTGGGCATGAAAGGCTGGAAATTTTGCTCAGAGGCGTCCATCAGGCTTGAGGTTCTTTTAAGTGTCGAAGATGTGCCGTAAATCTACGACACAAGACCACTGGCTTTACTTCCCTTCTGAAGGAAGCCATGCTAAGAATGTTCTCGCAACCTTGGGAACTACAGTACCCCTTTCCATGAATTAAAAAACCTAAGCTTATATAAAAAAAAAACCTAAGGTAAGGCTAAACCTGATGTGAATTCAAGAACCTAAGCTTATATATCTGTGTGTATATATATATATATATTAAAAAGAAAATAGCCTAATCTGAGGCTAACTTTACCTGAATACAGAAACCTAAGCTTATATAAATACAACCTAACCTAAGGCTAACCTTCTATGAACTGAGAAACCTAAGCTTGTATTAAAATAAAAACCTAATCTAAGGCTAATCTTAAGTGAATTCAGAACCTAAGTTTTTATATATATAGGAAAAAAACACAATCTAAGGCTGAGCTTCCCTGAATTCAGAAACCTAAGCTTATTTTAACAGTAAGTCATACACATCATTAAGGAAATCAAGCTCTTCTACTCACATCAGTAGTGTTTGCCATTCATATGTTGGCAGCATTTTGGTTGTACATTTGGAAACCGCATGTAGCTAGGGGTCACATCAGTGACATCTGTAGCATAAGTATTACACCATTTTTCCACTGCAAGTAAGGTTTTCCAATTTAGATCAGTTCAGGGACATAGGAAGGCCAGTTAAAAGATGGAATTGAGGCTGGAACAGGTCAATAGGCTAATCCTTGAAAGGCAGAACAACATCAGTTCATTGGTGTGATGCATTGGTTTGTTAAAAGTTTGTCCATATCTTATGGTTGACCCTTCCCCATTTGTTAACGCTTAGCGGTGTCTCATATTATTTTGGTAGAGGCCGGAATCCAGCATATACACACTTATGATGACGGTAAGTAATTTAAGCACTTTGCACGACTGTCACAATGGTTAAGAGGCCACATGCAAATTTACCCATTAAAACTATATAGTCATAGTAACCATCAAGTTTCCTTTCTTAAACAGTTAATCTGAGAAGAGTTTTAAGTTTAGCATTCATTGGAACTCATTATCAATGTAACACCTTATTAGGTTGCAGGCAGAGGTGACAATACTAAAGTAAATAATTAAGTGAAATTTGAATTCATATGCTCAAAGCACTTTATAGCCTAAAAGGCAACATTAATTAATATTCATAGATCTAGTTGCTCCTTAATTTTCAATATATAGGAAAATTTACACAGTTGTTAAGCCTCTATACAAGAAAGGAGACAGAAACCTGGCTTCCAATTGTAGGCCCATCTCTCTTTTGACAGCCTTTTCTAAAGTAGTGGAAAAAGCTGCATATAATTGGGTTATAAAATACTTGGAGTTCAACAACATTCTCTCAGTATCCCAGTTCGGATTTAGGAAAAAAATGTCAACAGAAAATGCAACATACATGCTCACTTCTGAAGTATTAACAGCCTTGGATAAAAAGGAACTACCATTAGGAATATTTTGTGACTTAGCTAAGGCATTTGACAGCATAGATCACAACCTCTTGCTACAAAAGTTAAAAGTTTATGGCTTTAGTAATATCACTATAAAATAGTTCAGATCTTACTTAACAAATAGGATCCAGAAAACCAGAATCAATGTTTGCAATTCAGAACCAGGTGTTATTACTACAGGTGTCCCACAAGGTTCTATACTTGGCCCTTTATTATTTTTAACATTTATAAACAATCTGCCATATTATCTAAGCAAAGATTCAATAGCTGTGTTTTTAGCAGGTGATACCAGTGTACTTATAACTGAAAAGTCACATGAGCAATTAAGACATTCTGTCAATAAAATGTTTGAACAGCTCAACTTTTGGTTTGAAGCCAATAAGCTTTCATTAATCTATGATAAAACCAATTTTATTCAATTTCATCCAAAGCATAAACAAGTGAATGAATTAACAATCAGGTACAACAATTACACCATAATATAACATTTCTTGGGCTTCAAATAGATGGAGAGCTCAACTGGAGAAAACAAACAAAAATCATGCTGCCAAAACTCAGCTTGGCTTGCTTTGCCTTAAGAAATTTAAAAAATTTGTTCCACCAAAATGCCTTAAGAACAGCATATTTTTCCTACTTTCACTCCCTATTGCAATATGGAATAATGCTCTGGGGCAATTTGGTACATAGTAAGCAAGTATTTATATTACAAAAAAAGGCCATGTGTATTATCTGTGGTGTTGGGCCCCATCATATCTGTAGACCCTTGTTCAAAACCCAAAAAATACTTACTCTCACTGGTGTATACGTATATTCTCTCTTAAGCTACCTTACAGGTAATTATGATAACTTCACAATGAATCTTGCTGTGTATGACCACATACAAGGCATGCAGGCAATTTGCATAGACCAGCAAATAGCATAAACTGTTCCAAAAAGGATGTTACTGTTTTGCAATAACAATTTATAACATAATAATGAAGTAGCATTATATGTATAATGCTACTTAAAACTATTAGGCAAGCCTAATCAACATAACATCTTTATGAAAGAGCTAAAGTCTTTCTTATATACTCGCTCCCCATATACTATGGAGGAATTTTTTAATATTCAATACATAGGGCAGATGGCATACGATGGTGACATACTTATTTGTTATTGTCCTGCTGTAATGCATTTTGAGATGTTTATTCTTGAAATGGTGATGGTTTGCAAATTTTCATTTCTTAGATAATGCATGGTGTGGGGAGAGAGAGAGAAGGAGAGGGAGAAATGTTCTTGGTGTTGGGTATGTTATTACTTAAACGAGAAAGTTCTTGGTGCTGGGTATGTTTACTAGTTATGCTGCATATTTCATAATTGTATGACGTATTCAATGTCCCTGAGTGTTGCTCACAGTGGGACCAAATGAACAAACAAACAATTCCATGTAAACTTAAAACCAGAAGCATTACAGTATGTGGTATAGGGATGGATTCCTCCATGTATAATATACTGAATCACATTGTTGGTAATAACAGTAACACTGAATCTACCACAAACCCACAATCCAGAGTTCAGTCCTTATGAGTTTACAATGGGACACTATGTCCTGAAAGGCTGATCTCGCCTCCTACTCATTTTGAGGTTAAAGCACTTTAGCACAGTGAACGTTGTTGACATTAAAACTGCGAAGTACAAACGCGCATGTCATTTTACAAATTTACAACACACATCTAGTTGATACGTTCAAAGAATATTTTATGGTATTAGTGCCGTGCGAGGAATTTCACTTCATTACCGTCAACTGGTGCGTATGCAGGCCAGGCATAAGAGACCTACTCTTACCTGCAAGTCTTATGAACCATCAGTACCTATGGCAAAATGGTTTAAATCCACAACTTGCGCTACATAAAAGGATGCCAATTCAGTTTTTGTATTATTTTAAAACGTTTGTTACAAGTGAACCCACTAAATGATAAAGTATACATTAAATATCATTGTGAAACCTGGCTGTCGATAAATAATCGATTTATCTGTCGATAAATACATAAACCACGTGAACTTTTGTAGGCTTCATGATTCTGAAAGGAATGGTGAATAGGAAGGTAATTTTCAATCAAGTTATGTTGAAAGAACTGATCTCATACCTGAAAACGCAACACTTCTATCTCCGTTATCTCTTGCACTGCTGCTTTTGTATCTTTTTTTTTTTTCTTTCTTATAGAATCACCAAATACCTTGTAATGACCGCACGCGGTTAACCACAGAACACCAAAGTACTGAGTGTGAAGTGAGTCAGACAGGTAGTGGTAGGTCGAAAGACTCGAAGTCGTTTCAAAGGAACGTTTCCCCCTTTGGAAGTGTGAAGTAACTATTTCACCGGAGTACTTCTACAACACGTTTACTTCCACTCAGCCGGAATAGTTCCAACGATTCTTTTGCAGTAATCCATTCATGCGATTCGTTCACGGTTCATGAATCGATTCTTGCTACCTGTCTGCTAGTCTCTCCTAGCGCACGATTCGTTCATGAATCGTCACTTTGTCCGCTTGGTCTACCGTACTGTACGATCTAATCTAGTGCATTCTCAAGTTCTTCGTAAAAATCTCATTTCCGCTGTCTGAATTTTACTTTTGTCCAATTTTATTATTATTATTATTATTATTATTATTATTATTATTATTATTATTATTATTATTATTATTATTATTATTATTATTATTATTATTATTATTATTATTATTATTATTATTATTATTATTAGCATCATCATTATTATTATTATTATTATTATTATTATTATTATTATTATTATTATTATTATTATTTGTATTATTATTCGTCACTACTACCGAAGTTGCACGCGAAAATAAGCTATATAATGTTTATAAATACATGAAAAGGTATAAACCCGGTATGCAGAGAATAATAAATTTTTACATAAATTTTACATCAGCATATTCGAGGTGCTTTTAATGCATTAGAATTGGCTTAGTTATATCGGTGCATGTTCTTATACTTTTAATGTAGATTATAGTATACAAATTAATTCTTTTAAATTATATAATTTTAAAAGTTATTCAAACCAAGAATTCAAAAATTCCCTATTTTTCCTCCATTTTGCATATATTCCGGTATTGTATATTATAATACTTACTACACTGTAATCATGCAATGCTGTGTATCAGATCTCTCAGTAAAGTACTGACAATTAATTCTATTGTTTATACTGCAGCCTGCGTTTATCCATTGGCAATGCTTACGATTAATTTTACAGCTATTTACGCAATTTGTTTTTAAGAATTAATCTTTCTCGGCTGAACTCGATACTCCTAGGTTATGCCATCAGTATCTCAAAGAATCGTGTTGATCTACCAATTCACATTATAAATTCTAACAAATCTTTCAACCTGTGCAATTCACTACTACGAATCGACAGAACTCGGCAATATATATTATTGCGGTGCTGTTCTGTTTTCGTATACTATGATATAACATCATAATGCTTGGTAACTTTCCTGCTCATCATCGTACTCACTCGGCAGCATTCGTCCGGGCTCGGCTTGGAAGCTAAAGCTAAGAGTGAGTAGTAAACAAAGCGCAAGCGAGAATGAATCGAGAATGTCCTGATCACGATTCTTTTTTAACGACGATTCATGCACGATTCTTGCGATTATTTTTGAACGACGATTCATGCACGATTCTTACGATTCATTTTGAACGGCGATTCATACACGATTCTAACGATTCATTTTGAACCACGATTCATGCACGATTCTTACGATTCATTTTGAACGACGATTCATGCTAAGACTGACACGATTCATACGATTCTTTCCTTGTAGTCGTTCATATGAATGATTCGTTCGTGAATCGCCCCATGTCTACAGTAGAAACGATAGTTCTGTGCCGGTGACCTTGCTTCCTCGCGCACTGAAGCGAGTCTATGTCTAACGCCAGGCAGCTCTCTGTAAATGTGGTGTATGGAAACGGTAAACAAACAGTAAAACAGAAAACCCGGGAAAATAAACCGGCAAAAGAATAACTAAGTAGTATACTATCATGTGACTCACCGTATTGTTGTTCATTCCTAGAATGACGGCTGCTACGGGCGGGTGAACAATGTATTGCACTCCTCACAGAACACCAGGTTAATATAAACCATTTTAAATATTGTGGTACAGCTCGTTTCTCTTTTTTCCAACACGGACACACTCGCACACAGTTTTATCAATGAGGTATCTAATCATCTGGCAAATATTCAACACCTGACAGCTCACTATCATGTATGTTTCATCTTCATATATAATCGGCCTTCCTTCGTCTCTAAACTTTTTAATGGCACGCAAATATGACACGCGCCAATCTCTTATCTCATGTCTTTCCTGTAACAAGACCTTATTGTTCCTTGTTTTCTTCCACGTGAAACCCATGTCACGTAAGATAATATTTCAACTAGTGCTTCCCCCTTTAAAGTTAATGGAATCCTTAAGCTTCAGGAGCAGATTTCTAACAGTGGGCACGGTTTTCTCCTGAATATAAAAATTGTAAATTATTTGCCGAATCACACACCTATCAAAGTCATCAATGTCTGTGATCCATTTTGGTACACGATGTACCTTTCCAGGTGTCCCAAAGGAGGTTACCTGTTCCTCACATGTTCCCCCTTCTTTAATTATTTTACGTATTGTCCTCTCAGATACTTTTGTTGCTGCATTCACCCTCTCTTGCACTTTCTTCAATGGAATTAGAATATCGCCAGAAGCTGCTTCCCGTTTCATGAAGAAATGGACGTTATTAACAACTTCAGGTGTTTGACTGTGCAGTGTTTTTCCACCAAGTTTGCTTTGAATGGGAGCCATTTTAGTCTAAATAAGCAAATACATATACACCCGCACACACATACACACAAGACACAATACAATACACTAATCACGAATGCGATTAACAATCACTTTCTAAAACTTAACGTGCTGGCACCGAAGCGGTAGAAGACGGATGTCGCACGGTCAAAGCTCTCCACGATACTGGCCATTTCAGTATACTGCGCATGACCGAGAATATAGGCTCGGCAACTGGGCTCTAAACGATTGCGCACCCAGTCTTCACCGGCACAAATCCATCGTTCCTGCTCTATACTCTAGTTACCTTGGTTCCTGCTGTACTTCCAACTCTGTCGGAGTTCCACTCAAACACTTCCAATTGCACAATTCCATTGCCATTCCAATACCTAATCAGTATTGCGCTATGCGTATTATTTATAAGTCGCCATAACATTGGATATCATTTCCTTTACGATAAATGAGATGACATCAATGCATCCTGTGTCACTTTGCAATTCGAGAAAAAATGTTTGTAAATTAGTTTTGACTCAATAATTCTGACTCAGTACTGATCAATTCGAGTTTCTGTCATTTATGCAAAATTGAAGTTAATGTCCTATTGAATACAACAAATGCAATGAACGCTACAGTTGAACGTTAATATAGACTTCCAAAAATACGCATAAGCTTCCTTTTTTCTCTCTCCTGATGTATGGTTCAATGCCAATTATGCTTCCATAGAAAAGCCAAATTGGTTTGGTTATATTTCATCTACTCGTACTTCCCACGCCATGTAGCAGTGATTTTAATAAGGGAATATTGCACCAAATTGAACGTTATGTACAGAACCCCAAAAGTACGCAGAAGCTTGTTTTTTCTGATGTAATCATTTAATGTCGATTATGCTTCTGTGAGAAAATTCCCATTTCTAGTTACATGTCCATCTACTAACTACTTCGCACGTCATGTAGCATTTATATTAATAAGGTAATATTGCAATATGTCTATAGGCAAATATTGCATTTTAACTCCATAAAGCAACATTTGATGTTGACTGCCAGTTATAGCCTTAAAATTAGTAGATGAGTTCTTTACGTGAACAGCATGACTTAAGCAAGATTACACATTCAAAATATATTTTTTCATTTGTTAAATTGTCGCTGTGAGCAAAATAGCTTTGTGAAACCAGGAAACATTTAAAGCACCATAATGAGCTGTACAAGGCTACAATAGCATTTAATTATGAATTGCCATTAGACATGGGGTGATTCCTGAACGGATCGTTCATATGAACGATTACAAGGAAAGAATCGCATGAATCGTGTCAGTCTTAGCATGAATCGTCGTTCAAAACGAATCGTAAGAATCGTTCATGAATCGCCGTTCAAAAAGAATCGTGATCAGGACATTCTCGATTCATTCTCGCTTGCGCTTTGTTTACTACTCACACTTAGCTTTGGCGTCCAAGCCGAGCCCGGACGAATGCTGCCGAGTGAGGACGATGATGAGCAGTGAAGTTACCAAGCATTGTGATGCTATATCATAGTATACGAAAACAGAACCGCACCGCAATAATATACATTGCCGAGTTCTGTCAATTCGTAGTAGTGAATTGCGCAGGTTGAAAGATTCGTTAGAATTTATAGTGTGAATTGGTAGATCAACACGATTCTTTGAGATGCTGATGGCATAACCTAGGAGTATCGAGTTCAGCCGAGAAAGATAAACAAATTGCGTAAATAGTTGTAAAGCGCAGTAAACTGAATCGTAAGCACTGCCAATGGATGAACGTAGGCTGAAACACGTGGTATAAACAATAGAAGTACTTTACTGAGAGATCTGATACACAGTATTGCATGGTAACAGTTTAGTAAGTATTATAATATACAATACCAAAATATATGCAAAATGGAGGAAAAATAGGGAATTTTTTGTTTGAATAACATTTTAAAATTGTATAATTTAAAAGCATTAATTTGTATACTAGTATCGACATTAAAAGTATAACAACATGCATCGATATAACTAAGCCAATTCTAATGCATTAAAAGTACCTCGAATATGCTGATGTATAATTTATGTAAAAAAGTCTTATTCTCTGTATACCGGCTTATACCTTTTCACGTATTTATAGAAATTATATAGCTTATTTTCGTGTGCAACTTCGGTAGTAGTGACGAATAATAATAATAATAATAATAATAATAATAATAATAATAATAATGGACAAAAGTAAAATTCAGACAGCAGAAATGAGATTTTTATGAGGAACTTGAGAATGCACTAGATTAGACCTAATAAGAAATGAAACGATAACACTGGAGAACTAAATATTTATAAATTATATGATAAAATTGAAGAGAACTAACTTAACTGGAAAGAGATATGAACTATATTACTGAACAAAGAATACCACTATAAATTAATAAATACAAACTGCCAGGAAAAAGAGTCATCGGATACACCAGAAAAATATAGGAGTAAAGTAAAGAATCGAAGACAGGTGGAATGCCTAATCATCGAAATGAAGAAAATAATAATAATAGTAATAATAATAATAATAATAATAATAATAATAATATCTTCATAATTACTTTGCATAATACCTTATGTAATCGTAACTTAAGTGGAATCACACAGGTGGATTTTTATGACAAATTCAGGAAACTCCAAGTGTATTACCCAAAATAACCCGGAAAGCGTTTTACGTATATTGTCTTTTATATGCCAAAGTAAAAAGATCATAGCCCCCATCGTAACAAAAAGGTCCTGATTGCGTATTTTGGCTCAAACTGCAAAGTACAAACGGGGACAATTCATATAAGAATCGTGAGTGAGAATAGGCGGAAGGCAAGGCGACGATTCATGAACGAATCGCGCACTAGGGCAGGCCAGCATACAAGGGTACGATCCATGAACGAATCGTGCACCAAGGCAGGCCAGCAGACAAGGGTACGATTCATGATTGAATCGTGCAGTAGGGTAGACCAGCAGACAAAGTGACGATTCATGAACGAATTGTGCGCTAGGAGAGACTAGCGGACAGGTAGCAAGAGGACGATTCATGAACCATGAGCGAATCGCATGAATCGGTTACTCCAAAAGAATCGCTCGACCCAACTCTAATTGCCATACGCCATATAACCCCATTTTAAATCAGCAGAAGCTGATAAATGTTACTTCCAGTTTCACCAAACTCATTTCTTTTGAAAATGTTGGCACTCTACATTGCGCATTTACCTTATCCGATTCGTTGTTGGCAATCTGCCATGGCGTAGATTAGTAGTCATCAATAGCAAAACAACTGATAATTCTGTATATACAGGTCCAGCTAAGACAAACAATTTGTATTTTGCATTATTCTGTATTTGCTGACGTAAATTTTTTTCACAAATTTTGAGTAATACCTCAATAATTTAAACAATTAAACTGCCTACAGGCAGTAAATCTTATCCTGTAGACTTGCGGTTCAGAAGGGTAAATAAAATAAATCGGAGCATTCCAAAAGAATTGCAAAAGAATTTACCTCCATACTGTTCATAACCTAAATGTTTAACACGCAATACAGCAATATTTTACGAAGTATCTAGGCATAAATTTCAGTCTTAAATCCAGTGTTGCGTTGCGTTGGTTATATTTGCTTTACAACAAATGGAATTACAAATTATTCATGCACGTAGGGTACACATTACCACATATAATATTACCAACATTACTTTAGTAGTTTATTATACAACATACTAGCGTAGAATTGCAAGCCATTAAATCATAAACACTTGTTTATGTAACAGGTACATTGATCGTTAACACATGTGTGATATTCTGATGGATATCATTTGCAATATTTCCTGTTCATACAGTAGAGGAAGCATTCCGTCAGCACTCCGGAGTAAAACAGTGGAAGAATTTTCACCAATACTCCGGAATGAAGAAGTGGAAGTACTTTCAATAGAACTAGTTCCACCAAAGGCTGGAAGTACTTCCAATAGAACTAGTTCCACCAAAGGCCGGAACTACTTCCTCGGAGTGGAACTGGAACTACTTCCTTGAAACGATTCCGCCTACGGAGTGGAAGTGTTGAAGGTAGTTCCGGTAAAGTAACGCACTCGACCCATCACTACAGCCAGGTGCACAATATCCAGCAAAAAGCAATATGGCGACACCGCGGCTGCAACTCATAAATGTACATTTTGGCCATTTTATAACGATGTAATTTATCATCGTTGCCCACAAGAGGAGTGACCTTTGAAAGCATGCATCCCCCTCTGCCTGCCATTTGACAAAGTTCTGCCCATAGATGCCATATTAAATCCCTGTAGTTATACAATTCCTGTGCGCTTGGCCATTGCCTACAAAGTTGAAGGGTGATATTTCAGCCTTTAGTTATAAGAGCCTTTAGTTCCAAATGTATGATTTATTAACATAATAAAAAGCTGCATTAAACTAGGCACACTGAAACATTAACATCAGGTAAATTGTTTTTGTTTATATACATAGAGAAATTAATTAAGTGCCGCTACATACCACACCCTCCCCAGTGATAACTTGGAGAAACCTTTTTTGAGAACTGCACTGTGTGACCTGAACGTGTACTTCTGGGCTGCTGGTCTGGCTGGCTGGTTGATTATTGGGTACTTGGGTGTAAGAGTGTCCATATTATTCAGCAGGAAAGCTGTCTTAAGTCTGTCGATAAATTGAGGTTTTATTTTGGGACGCTTCTGGAGAATCTGTTGGCCGTGAGGCATTTCCATAGTGAAGTACTTTTCAGCACGTTTCACCGCTGCATATTGACCATATATGCCGTACCGCATCTGGTCTGATGAATACATGTAGAGGTTTCATAAGCTCTGGGTGAATGAATACAGGTTTTGCAGAGTGGTGTTGAATGTTGATTGGTTTTAGTGAGGCCATGTTCTGCTTCAGGTTGCACTAAAGAAGGAATGTCACAGTACATTGGTGTTGAATCAAAGAAATCAGCTGGAGGCTTGATTGTGACACCAAAGACCATTTCTGCCGCAGTGATATTATATTCTGGTATGTCATAAGCGCGGAGGGCCATTAAGATAGTGGGCAAGTTGTAGACCCTTCTTCTGAGAGGCGAGCTCTTAATGATGCAATGCTGCTTTAACATTGCGGCGCCAGCATTCAACTTTCCCGTTGGATGCAGGATGGTAAACCGTAGCCTTTCTGTGATATATATCCAAGGCATTGGTGAGGTAAGTGAACAGTTGGCAGTCAAACTGTGATTCTCTGTCCGTGGTCATAAATTACGGGACGCCAAAACGTGCAATCCATGATAACAAGAGAGTACTAGCGACAGTTTCTATCGTGGTGTCCTTTAATTGTACTGCTTCTGGCCAACATGTAAATCTGTATATCATCGTTAGGAGGTACGTAAAGCCCTGAGAACAAGGTAGTGGTCCTACTATATCCACATGGAAATGAGAGAAGCGATCGTTAGCTTGACTGAAAGTTGCTATAGCACTATTTGTGTTTCCAAACTTTTGTTCGTTGACAAGGAATACAGCTCCTCATCCACAGCTTTACATATGTTTCCATGAAGGTCAAAAAAGCGTTGTCGTATGAAGTCCATTGTACCCTTTATGCCGAGGGGGCTAAGTCGTGTAGTGTATAGAAAATTTTTTCTGTAGGATGGTGGGATGTAGAATCTGAGCTTTCCTGTCAAATTATCACAAGCTAACTCAGATCTATCAGGTAATACAATGGTGGTGAATTTCAATGAACAAGATTCTGATGTCTTAAGATATTCTAGTTCTATATCGTTCCTTTGTAACTTGGCGATATCTTCTTATGAGATGCTCGCTGGCAAAGCGATGTCTGCAATCCCAGAATATGTGTCGGCAGGAATATTCTCTCCACCTGGAGGATAACGAATATCTGTAATGAAAAGAGCAAGATAATTAAGGTCTCTCTTTGTCCAAGCATTGTTTGAAGGCAAAAGTTAATGACTTGTGGTTCGAGAATATTGTGAACTGCCTACCCTATAGCCAGTATCTGAAGTGTTTCACAGCAAACTAGGCCGCTAACAATTCACGATCGTAGGTGCTATATTTGCGTTGTGTTTCTGTGAGAGACCTAGAGAAGAATGCGGCTGGTTCTGGCGCTTCTCCCCTCAGCTACTGTAGCGAGGCACCTATGGCGTAATCCGAAGCATCAACCATTAAGATTAAATGGAGATCAGATGAAGGATGAGCAAGTAGAGCTGCATTAGCTAGCTGTTCTTTCAACTTGCTGAATGATTGGTCTGTCGCATGATTTCAGATGATTGGAAGGTTCTATATTTTCTTCGCGTTTTTGCATAGGTCACATAAGGGTTGTTGAGTTTCTGCAGTGTGTGGTACAGAGCGTCGGCAGGGGTTCACAAGTCCTAAAAATCGTCAAAGCTATGCTACTGTTGTGGGACGTAGAAAGTCTTTGATGACTTGCACTCTGTCCGCTAATAGTGCAACTCCCCGGTTTGACACCAGATAATCCAGAAGCTATTTCCTTTTCGCCGAAGATGCACTTTTCCTACATGGATATTGAGGCGATGTTCATCTAGGCGTTCAAAAAGTTGTTGTAGGTGGATCATACCTCTGATGATGATGCTACCAGGATGTATCAAGGTAAGAATAAGCAAATGGTAAATTACACAAAATTCATGAATGTAACGTTGAAATGTTTGTGCCGCATTGCGTAAACCAAATGGCATCTTCATAAATTCGAAAAGACCAAATGGGGTAATGACGGCAGTCTTTGGTATGTCTTCATGTGCTACCAGGATATGATGATAAGCTCTAATGAGGTCGACTTTGGAGAAAAAGAAATTGTTAAGAGTTGACTGTTGAAATCCTGTAGATGAGGAACTGTATAGCCTTCGGGTACTGTGATCGCATTTAGTGCTCGATAATATCCACAAGGGCACCATGTTCCATCCTTTTAAGGGATAGATGAAGAGAACTGGACCAGCAGCTTTCTGAAGGCCGGCATACGAGTGCCAAGGTTGATCATCTCTTGGAATTCGAGTTTTTCCTGTGCTAATTTATCGGTGGGAAATGTCTGGCTCGTACATACAATGGAGGTCCAGTAGGGGTGATTGTGTACCGTAACTTCAGGAAAGATGAAATTAGGCTTCTCAATGAGGAGGTTGGGAAATCTCTTTAATAAATCTCGATATTTGTGTTGTGGATCTATCAAGAGCATTGGGCTGTGATTTGTAGCATTTATAAAGTCTGTACTTGCGATTTGAGTTTGTCTGTCAATCAACTGCTTTAATTTAACGTCTAGCAAAATACCAAAATAACCCAAAAAGTCAGCTCCATAATAGGTTGGCGGACATCAGCTAGGATAAATGACCATGGAAATGCTTTCCGTAGGCCTATATCAAGATTAAGTAGGCATTCCCCATATGCGTGTGTTATGGAACCGTTTGCTGCATAAAGTTGTCGCTTCTGAATGTTTTTGCGTTCTAAACCAGTTGCGGGTAGAACTGAAACATCAGCTCCAGAATTCACCAAAAATTGTAGACCAGTGTTGCGATTTATTATAAACAGGCGGCGAGATAATTCAACCTCCTTACTTTGTGCCTCGCCAAGTGATGGCCCTAAAGGTTTTCCGGTGACGTGTTGCTGAACGAACTGGCATGGAGGTCTGCACCTCTTAGTATTTTGCTTGAACTTATAGTGGTACCAGCAAGAGGAATACTTGTGCTTTCGGCGAGGTGACTGGGATCAAGTCAGTAATGGTGTTTGGGTTCGGAGCTCTTGGATATAACTCGTTACCGAGGAAAGTTGCTTTTCCAGACGTGACAATCGTTAATTTTGAGATGACTGACCAACGACTTCAATGCTGTAGATGGACTGACTAGGTTGCAATCTCTACAATTTTATTGGCCATGGATGCCATAGCTTCCAAACTTACATCCTGACTAGCAGGTAAAATTGACCAAGCATTAATAGGAAGTCGTAGAAATATAGTTTTTAGAAAATCATTTGTTATTTGTAATCCAGCCAGAGCACGCATTTCTCTGAGTAACGAGGATCCTTTTTATCTCCTAACTCTACTTCTGTAAGTCACTTCTTGGCTTTACGGATCTCAGATTCTTCAAATTATGCGATATGGCGTAGCTGACAATGGCTTGATTATGAAGTCCAATATCAACTCGGCAATTTCACTGTCTAGAGATCCTAGTGTATGTTTGGTCACTTCGTTAAATATGTTCGCCGTAAGTTAATAGGATTCCACTTGCAGGAACCATACTTTGACGTTCTGGCGCCAAAAAGGCGGTATTTTCACTACTACTCGTGAGATTTCCCTGTCAACTCCTGCTTCGTTATCTTCAGTTGGATTCGACATGTGCTGTGTGTATATAGCTGTATAAGTATACTTACAGTGTACCTACGTATCGTAACTCTTTACGTGCTCACGTCGGGCTCACCAAATGTAGCCCTCAGCTCCAAATGTGTGATTTATTAACATATTAAAAAGATACATTAAACTAGGCAAATTGAAACATTAACATGTGGTGTCCTCTAATGGTAGCCAGACAAATGTACAGAGAAAACAAAAACGAAACAAGTAGATTGTTTTATTTTTTATACATAGAGTTATATATTAAGTCAACCATAAACCTTTAGTGCTTAATGTTTACTTTTGTTTTTAAAAAGATGTGAAAATACAAGATAACTTGTCAATGAGTTCATAATATGTTAATTTGATTTCAGGGTTTCCCATATATTTTAATGTGCTTTACCATTACTGTCGTCGTCAAACGCACGTGTTTCCGCTCATGCAAAACTATTCCTTAAATGTAACAAACAGTACATTATCTAGATATCTAACAATGTGATACTATGCGAAACTATATCATAGTTCTGCTTCTCCGTATTAACCACAAGACTTTACTAAAATATATAGTCATCAAACGACTGATCTGACAGGAAGTAATAATGGCGTATTGTTGCGCTCCATTATGTAAAAATGTAGACACAAAAGTGGCTGGTGTCTCATTTCATACATTTCTAACAAAATGACGATTTGCTTGTAAAATGGCTAAAAGACATATCACGACAGGGACCAGAAAAGAAAAGCATTTGGCAGTCTTCCAAAAAGTCGGTAGAATGCAGTTAGCATTTTGATGATAGCTGTTTTAATATTTGTACTAAAAATGCAAGACTTCCTCCCAATTCTATCCCAATAATGTTTCCTATATATCCAACATATTATAAGCAAGTAAAAAACTGAAAGTCCACGCACAAAACGAAATTACCGCAGAGCTTTCTTCGAGTCGCATGAAAGTAACCTCAGATTTTCGCCTGATGAGACAATAGAAACTGCAGCTGGCACTACCAATCACGTTTCCACCAAAATAGAGACAGGATTTCAACTAGACATACTCTGTGAGAGTTTCCACTCTTTAATAAGAATAAGGGAAAATGATACCAACCATTGCAGGTAGAAAATCAAAATCATATTTATGCTGCGTGCAGAGTCATACTCCAGGCAAAACAAAAAATTAATAACTCACATACTGTATAATTCTGTAGTAAGTGCCAGCAAAGTAAAGAACATGGAACCTATATTTTTTACTGGAACAGCTAACAGCATTTGAAAAAAATCTGATGTGTTACACTCACATTACTTTCTCTACTCTTATACAAACTATTTTTACAAACGGTTATTCTCCATATGCTTCATGTTAATCGAGATGTTAATCTTATTGCTAATTTTCTTGTAGATGCAAGGGGAATTGGTAGGCTTTAAGCTATAGTCAAATATTTTAAGAGCTGGTTGCTATGTGGAGTATTCCATTTTCTTTGCATGTCCACGACATAAAAAAATTGAATAACGAATTTGAGAAAAAGTATAAGTATTGGAATATTTAAGGGAATAACAAGCAATATCTCGAAAATGGTGCACTAAACAAAAAGTGCATATGGTATAAATTGTGTATTTTAACGCGATCTACATATTTTGTGTAGTAAAATGTTGTCTATCTCTTACGGTTTACTAGTAATGCAAAAGTCGTTCACAATGAAGAATACTTTTGGAGACATTCCCAGAAAATTCGAGATATACATTTCATTTGACATGAAAATATCTTAAACATATATTTTAATAAAAATCGTTAGAGCCATTTTTGAGAAAATTAAAATTTTCGAGAAATGTTCCATGTAAAGGGTAATCTGGGCTGGGGGATTTTCTTGAAAACCTTCGTGTCGCATCTCTGGAAGATACTGAACCTAAATATCAAGTTTGGTGTTTATCCGACTGTTCGTTTCTGAGTTATGCTGTTCACAGACACACACACACACGGACATGTTTTCAAAAATGCTTGTTTTGGATTCAGGGGGTCTCAAAACATGTATTTCCGGTGAAATCTCTGTATCGAATTTTTGGGTGGAATGCAATACTTCCCATACTTACTATTCGTAGTAGAGAAAGTAAAAAGAAAGAAAGAAAGTCCAGCACAGTGAAGAAATTATAAAGATATATGTTCTCTGGCCGAAAAAGTCTTAAAAATTATATGCACTTGCCGGAGAAATGGAAATCTTGCAGTTGCCATACAAACGCATCTTGAAAAAAAATCTCTTCAGACTTCTTCTGGTCAGACAGGAATTACCAAGGACTTACAGCAGAGGCTGAAAACAGGAACTGAGTTACTCCCCTATGAAGAGACAGTAGGTTCATAAATAATAATCGATGAAATGTCAATTCAAACAAAATTAATGTGATAGATAACTTGAGCAATATCATGGTAAAGATGAACTGAATGACAAACCCTTACAAGATTGTGAAAAGCTGACAAGTAACCTGTAATGTTTTGTTTTTAGAGGACTCTCAATTAAATGCAAGGTACCTGATGCATTCATCTTCTGCGATAACTTAAACGGGCTTCAACTGCATTTAAAAACCTGCAGGTAATTGTTGCAGTTGAAGAAGCAGGAATTCGCGTTATGAGAATTGTGACAGACAATTTTAAGGTTAATGTGGCAAATGTTTGCGAAGATGTGGGGTGGCATGGTTAGGCCAGAAATAACTCATCCCTTCGATCAAAAACTTAACTTGTTTCTAAGTTACGGTAAAAGCCACATAATCAAGAACGTTGGCTCTCAATTCCTAAACAGAACAATTAAGATTGAAGGGGGGAAGTAAGTGGAAAACAAGTTAGGATTCCCTACAAATTACAAAGCAATCTGGTATTCAAGGCGGTCCGTAAATTAACCAGTAAAATGGCGTAACATCAATTTGGAGAAAATGACAAAAGGGCAAAGTTATTGTTTTCAGAATCCATCACAGCTGTGCTTCCTTTGTAAGAAATATTTCCCCGACAAGGAAAGTCTTCAAGCTAGCGTGGAGTTCATGAAAACAATAAAAATTCTAATTTTATACATTCACATGATTTTCTCTACCCTCTATCCTTATTAGCGGCTATACAAACTATTCTTACTAAAGTTCACTTTTATACCTACTATACTTTAATCCAAATAAACATTTACAGAAGTAGCTACATTACACATCTCGTTACAGATACGAATGAGCCATAGTCATATGTTTTATAACTGAACGTTATATGCTGGCCTTAAAATTCTATATTTCCACGCAATGGCGAGAAACAACTGAATGTTGATAGACTTTAAGAGAAAGACCAGGTAATGAACAATTCAAACCATTAATAACGGATATTACAGAATCGTATTATGCCATAAAACAGCTTATTAGAAATAAATTGTATCCTTTACATAGATCCACTTTTGTAGTACGTTTTCGCCTATCGCTTAACGCTTACCAGCTATACAAGGTTGTATAAAAATCCTTCCAAATGAAGGGGACTTCATAGACTTCTCTCTGAAAATTCAAAATATACGTTTTATTTGTCATGTAAATATATTTAATATATGGTATTTTAACCAAAATTGTTCGAGACATACTTTAGAAAATCAAAACTTCCAAAAAATGTTCCATGTAAAGAGTCGTTTAAGTTGAATGGATCTTTTTGAAATTGTTGATGTCGCATTATGGATTATACTGAATCTAAGTATCAAGTTGATATTTATCTGACAAGTTTTTGAGTTATACTGTTCACAGTCACACACGAACTTCTGATATTATTTTTTTTTTGCACGGAATCTCAAGACATGAATGTAATAACCTCTGTGACACAATGACAATTTTCTTCCTTACATGAATAAAATAGAGGAATCTGAACAAAGTAAGCAAAGGCTTTCAGTCCGTAAACGTATAATGGCAATGTCATCACAACAGAATCTACTGCGGCATGCATATATACCTACTGAAAAATTTTAACAATGAGTTGTTTTTATAGTCACCTCAGGCAGCTTGGAGGTTTCAATGATATGGCGGATGCCCGTTTCTATATGCATGCACTACAGACCGCAATTAAAACTGGTCTCTTACGAGCTTTTGCGCTTCCGAATGTGGAAACCACTGCCAATCTTACTTCTAAAAAAATTCTTCCTACGACCGGATCTTCAATTTATGTCGGAGGATCAATTACCCAATTCTGTGCTGGAAACATTTAACCGACCACTGAGTAGTAAGAATTGTTTTACAAAAAAATTAAAATGACTTTCAGAATTTTAGATTCATAAAGAAACTAATTAACTAATTTTGTACCGGAGAAAACTGTTTTCAAATTACCATAGGAGTGGTACTCAATTTGTATATTAAATTATCATCAGTAATTCTTATTACTATTTCCTCCATTTTGTGATAAAATTGGTTTATGTATTTATTCCAACTTGTCACGTAACAACGAAAACAGCCTCTGTCAGCTTTGTATGTGGCTATCTCGTAGGGGTTACAGAAGAAAATACAACGTGTGATAACTGTTGAGACATTTTGAGACTATTGTTAGTATGTTACATTCATATAACTTTCTCTACCCTCTCTGTTTAATAATGGGGATACGAATTATTCTTAAGAATTGTTTTTCTATCTACTTAACTTTGATCCAGATTAACCTTTGCAGAAACAGCTACTTTACACATTTCGTTAGGAAACAAGGAGAACAGTGACAGTCAAAGTGTTTAGGAACTGGACGCTATACGCTGGCCTTAAAATTCCATACTGTTTCCATGTAATCACCAGAAACAATTGAAAATCGATGGGACTTAAAAATAATGGAAGAACTGTACATATCGAACCATAATGACGGAAACGGCTGATGCCACAGAAACATTATTTGAAGTAAATTGTGTATTTTAAAGAGATTGCATTTATCGTGAGGTACGTTTTCGTCTATCGCTTAATGTTTACCCGTTATACAAGATTATACAAAATTCCTTTGAAGGAAGGGGCTTCAGAAAATTCAAAATATACATCTTATATGTCATGTAAATATATTTAATATATTTTTTCTAATCAAAAATTTTAGAGCCATTTTAAAAAATCAAAATTTCAAAAACCTCTCCATGTAAAAGGTATTTTGAAATGAGGGGACTTTCTTGAAGATCTTCATGTCGCAACTCTGGAAGCTACTGAACCTAAAAACCAAGTATGGTAGATATTTATCCCGTTTATCCCGTATGCTGTTCTGAGACACGCACACACGGAACTTTTTTCTAAAAATGTTTTATTTGGAAACGTTAGGGGTTCTCAAAACATGTATTTCTGGAAAAATCTCCTTCTAAAACATTTGGGTGAAATTCAATAACTTCTCTACCTACTATGTAATTAGAGAAAGTAAAAAATCTGATGTGATACATTCACATGACCTTCTCTACCCTCTATCGCTTATTAGTAAGTGCACAAATTATTCTTACTCAAACTTTTGTTTAATTTCTCACTACGTATAGTAAGTAGGGGAAGTATTGCATTCCACCCAAACATTCGATACCGAGATTTCACCGGAAATACGTGTTTTGAGACCCCTGAATTCAAATAAAGCATTTTTGAAAACATGTCTGTATGTGTCTCCGTGTCAGTGTGTGTGTGAGTGAGCAGTATAGCTAATAAATGAAAAGTCAGATAAATACCAAACTTGTTATTAGAGTTTGGTATATTCCAAGGATGCGACACGAAGATTTTCAAGAAAATTCCCAACCCTAAATTACACTTCACATGGAATATTTTTCGAACGTTTTGATTTTCTAAAAAATTGATCTAACGATTTTCATTAAAATACCGCACATGAAATATATTTACATCACAAATACAATGTGTATTTTGAATTTCCTGTAATAGCCTACGAATTTCCTCTTTATTTGGAAGGAATTTTGTATAATCTTGTATAATTTGTAAATATTAAGCGATACACGAAAATGTACCACACAAAAAATGTAGATCTCCTAAAAACACACAGTTTACTTAAAATGAGTTTTGTTTATGGCACAAGCCGCTTTTGCGTTATCCGTTATTAAAGGCTCAAATTGTTAATGCTTGTCATTCATTTAAAGTCCCAACGATTTTCAGTTGTTTCTCGCGATGGCATGCAAGCAGCACAGAATTTTAAGACCAGCATATAGCGTCCAGTTCTTAAACATTTGGCAATCGCTATTCACTTTTTATATATAACGAAATGTGTATTGTAACTATTTTTGCAAAGATTTATTTGGATTTAATGTAATATTTAGAAATATAAGCTTTAGTAAAATAGTTTGTATATCCAATAATAAAGATAGAGGGTAGAACAAAAATAAAACTGGTAAGAATAGCTTATATACCTACTAATTAAGATAGAAGTAGATAAAGTCATGTGAATGTATCACATGTGATTTTTCTATCTACTTTATAATACAAATAAATCTTTGCTGAAATAGCTACATTATCATTTTCTTATAGATACAAGGAGAACAGCGAAGGTCAAATGTTTAAGAACTGGATGCTATTTGCTGGCCGTAAAATTCCATAACGTTTCCATGCAATCGTGAGAAACTTCTAATGTTGAAAGGACTTTAAGAGAAAGGCCAAGAAATTACAATTCTAACCTTTAATAGCGGAAATCTCAGAAACGGCTTATGCCACAGAAAAGCTTACAGTAACCAAACTGTGTGTTTCTGTGCAGTACGTTTTCGTCTGTCGATAAACCTTTACCAGTTATACAAGATTCTACAAAATTTCTTCTAAATGAAGAGGACATCACAGGCTATTCCCAGAAAATTCAAGATACACATTTTATTTGTTATGTAAATATCTTTAATATAAGTCATTTTAAATAAAATCGTTACAGGCAATTTTTAGCAAATCAGAACTTTCGAAAAATCTTCCATGTAAAGAGTAATCTAGGTTGGGAGATTTTCTAAATAGCCTTCGTGTCGCATTTTGGACGGGGCTGAACTTAAATTCCAATCACTTTCAACTCCGCCGGATTACTCCCACAACAGCTTCACTTCCACCCAACCGGAGTACTTCCAACTCTGTTGGAGTTATTTCCGCAATAAGTTTACTTCCACTCCACCGCAGTACTTCCAAGATGATCACTACAAACTCCGTTGAGTTACTTCCACTTTCACACTTCCAATTACATCATTCCATCAACGCCTAATCAGTACTGCGTTATGGTATCATTTAGAAGTCGCCCTAACGTTGGATATAACAAATTCCTTTACGATAAATGTGATGCGTGGTTATTATTTGACAAAAATGTTTAAGTAGATTGTCAATAATTCAGTCTCCAGTACATGAATTCGAGGTTGTGTCATTTATGCAAAATGTCCTATTGAATATTACAAGAAATTTAATGAACATTTCGGTTGAAGGTTAATACAGAATTCTAGAAATAGGCATAAGCCTTTTTTCTGAATACCAATTATGGTTCTATGAGAAAAGCCAAATTCTTAGTTCGATTACCATCTACTCGTACTTCCCGCGTCATTTAGCAGTGACATTAACAAGATAATACTGCAGCAAGTTGGACGTTATGTACAGAATGCCAAAAGCACGCAGAATCCTCCCCTCTTTGCGTTACTCCAACAAACCACTAATGGAGGTGTCATGTAGTTGTAAAATTTGATTGACAAGTGTTTGACAAGGGTTTGGTGACGATCGTGCACGTGTAACATCATCTCGGTTCATTGACTTCAAAGGAGTGATGCCGCGGCCAAAAGCTTTTGCCGTCCTCTAGGACTCTCAGTCGCGTGTTACCATCCCCTAAATCGTTGGAATAGATTTGGACCACAAAGGCTCCGACAAATAATTGACCGTGTAATCTGATTAGTATAATTGAGCGTGTTTATAAATGTTTTGACACACTTTGTAGGTATTTTCCCGACACAGGAAATCCCCCTCCCGCTCCTTTCTGTGGGTGAAGTCCCCGCCGCTGAAGTTCTAAATAGCTAGTCGCAAGTTACTTTCGTCAGCTTTGACTGTATTTGTATATTAAATGAGCCACATAATGCCTTTAATTAATTACATGTGTAATGATATGTGGTTTACTACCGAAAGAGACTGCATCTCTAAGAGCCTGTCAGTTAATCAGATAATGTTCGTCCGTGTGTAACATCATCTTGCCTCATTGACTTCAAAGACTTAAACCGCTAACAAAGGCTATATCGCTCTCTAGCGTCTTGGATTCCCAGTATCACGTATCCTAAATGGCTGGACGCATGTCGCCGCCCACACATACTCACACACTCTCTCTCTTTGTGCTACCATACTGCTACATTAATATAATTACCGCGTCATTGATGATATGGCAGGCTGCCCCACCCTCCTTTTGTAACCAAAACATGTTTATGAACCCTCCACCTCCTTTATTGGTATTATTTACAAAACTAAATATTACAGGTGATGTATAATCGCAGCCTTATAATGTAGAATACATTAAATTCACAAATCTCCCCCTTTATAATAGAAACAATTTTACATTAAGTATTCTGGATTTTAAGTAGTGAAACAATTACCTTCCCGGTATTGGATCCGCCAGAGAGTTATTCTCCCGTATTAAACACCCCTGCCAAACATGTTGTATTACCCCTGAGGTGGGTAACCGTGATCTCGCTACCTGATTACGAGGAACCATTCTGATTTCAAGGTATTTCAGAGACTTGGATTTTATCACCTTAATGGAACGGATTTCCAAGCAGTTAACCTCGCTTTACAGGAACGCGATAACATCTCCAAACCTGTAAATGCTGGGGGGGAACATAAATCTTAGAGAAGACTGACTCGAGATGGTAGGATGGAACTCTAATCGGTAATATTTAGTACTGATTGATATCAAAGTTGAGTGTAAAATTAAAAGAAACATTGAACACCATAGGAAAATGAACCGGAACTCCACCGATACAAATGCTTTTATGAATAAAGAAACGTATATGTATATTACGTGTGGCTAAAGGATAGGAAGGTGAGGTGTTTAAAACATATATTTTTGCGCACTCGAGGTGAAATACAGGCGACCTTGAAAACGTGTATTTTCTCTGGAATAAGGTTTTGCAGGGGAAAGACGTTAACATGGAAATTCAGAGAGAACTTAAAACATACGATGTCGAAAGCCGTATTGAGTACTCTAGCAGAGATTCAAACCATAGCCACTTCAAATATAAATTTGATATTTGTTTTAAAACGTTTTCTAAAAATGAAGGCTTCGAGAAGTAAAATCATACATCCTGAAATACCGTACTTATCGGAAAAGTGAACATGTAACTGGGGACTTTAAAACATATTTTCGCACACTCAAGGTAAAATACAGGGGACCTTCAAAACATGCATTTCCTCTGGAATAAGATGTTGCAGGAGGGGAACATAAAACATACGATGTCGAAAGTCGTATTGAGCACGCTAGTAGAGATACAAACCATGGCCGCTTCAAATATAAATTTCATATTCGTTTTAAAGCTTTTTCTAAAAATGCTGTCTTCGAGAAGTGAAATCACATCCTGAAAAAGCGTACTTGTAAAAGTAAAAATGTAAATGACATGGACCTGGGGACTTTAAAACATACATTTTCGCACACTCGAGGTAAAATACAGGAGACCTTCAAAGCGTGTATTTCCTCTGAAATAAGGTGTTCCAGGAGGGGAACTTAAAATATACGATGTAAGCCGTATTGAGTACTCTAGCAGGAGATCGAACCACGGGCGCTTCAAATATAAACATTATATACGATTTAAAAGGTTTCTAAAAATGCATGCCTGCGGTCTTTGAGGAGTGATATCATATATACTGAAAATACCATGCGTATCGGAGAAAAATCACTCCACACACCCGATTAAGCGTCTTTATTCCAAAACAAAGAATGTGATATCCTAAATGTCTTTAAAAAGGTTCTCGAGCCTTACACTTGAGTGAATATTTTGGTAATGCAATAATAAATAGCGAAGTTTAGCAATACACGTATTCAAACAATAGTTCACCATGCTATACAAGCGCTTGGAGGATTTTCCCTTGCGCGATATTACCTTATATATTTCCTTATACATGACGCTGGAAAACCCCTGACTTGTTTAGACGCGCTTATTTATAGGTCTGTCAAACACAAGAATTGTTTGTTTGATACTGGTAATCAACTGATTTTATGGAATGTTAAACAAAGAAATGTGATTGGGAGGGGATGACAAGAAGAGTATTGTATATTGAAGTAAAATGAGAGAGTGTTCAATTTAATCCCCCCTTCATTTCTTGGACATTCTCTTAAAGCTTCTTCAACATTCAGTATACAGAACGCTGCCCTTAAACATCCGAGAGGGAAGGGAATGTCATACGAGTGTATCACATGAGATATTTTCTTTACATATTATGAAATATGTAAGAATGTTTTTAAGTAATGTTTTATAAGAAATTAACTATCGCAAATATTTCTAAGTATTATTTCCTTCTTCAATGAAGCGATCAAGTTTACTATTATTATTATTATTGTTCAAGGATGGAAATCACGCTTTCCCGGCAAGCTGAAATGGTCAGTGGGGTTAACAATGGAGTAGAACACTCTCTTGAATCCCGCAAGTTATGAGACCGCAGTTCCAGGGGTGAGCGGTGGCGTCCATATGTATGAACCTATCACCATATCATCAAGAAAGCTTATCTGTTTATTTCATTTTAAACAGTCGGGTGTTTCAATTTCCGTCTAAAATGCTCCAGCAAAATTATATCAAGAGAAACAATACCTTCTTTTCATTATTTACCCTAAAATTATAGTTAAACAATACATGGAATACGTTATTTATACAGACTTATGTATGAACTTGGAGTCCCAGGGCGATGGCATCTTAAGCATATACTTATGATATAATAACAATTTTTCTGAGAAGAAACAATTCTAATAACAGGTCCGTCACATAAAAATCCTGTTCAGACTCAAAAATCTTTTATGCTTGAATGAACATTAGTTGAAAAAGACAAGTTTACATACGACAGACAAGTCTGAACACGGCTTTCCATCGTCCGGGGCTATCTCCCATTCCACAACTACCCAATGAAAATGTATTTATTGCAAGCTAATGAGGAGCTTCATTTCAAGAACCAGTCATCGTCAAATCTGTAAAAAAACAGGCTAAGCTATCATATTGAATAATCTCTATAACACTATGCATGCGCGGCTATCATTCCAGATTCTGCCTATTCAAGTACAACATGTTTTATACTTAAGGACAATATAAAGCCTGGACTTCATTAAAAAGAAATCATTCTTAGAAGAAACCGACCTGTGTGTGTGATTTGGAACTGTTGTGCTTTGTGACTACATTGTTCTCCTTTGGTGTAAGCCAATACTTCATTTCTGCGAAAACCTCTGGTGAATTTTAAGGATATCCATCCTGTTTTGAAATATATCGCGTATTGCTTGCATTGGAAGATGTTTATAAATATGTTCAAAATATACAAGCTTTTCGCTAGTATTATCCCATCTTAACATGTAAATTATATGCA
Organism: Deroplatys truncata; assembly: GCA_030765065.1. NCBI lineage: Eukaryota > Metazoa > Arthropoda > Insecta > Mantodea > Mantidae > Deroplatys > Deroplatys truncata. The sequence continues at coordinate 88,467,352 of CM060989.1, read as the reverse complement.
TTTCAAAATCCCCCCCCTCTCTCTCTCTCTCTCTCTCTCTCTCTCTTATACAGCGTATCTAGAGAGATGCGGTTAAAAGTGCAGCTATTATGTATACTTGAATTTTTAAAGAATATCTGCTTGGATAACATGTTTTTTTCTTAAAGAGTTAAACGCTTGTAAATTTGTTAAGAAGAATCCATTGTGTATACATCTAAGCGAAAAAAATAGGTGTAGTATTTATTTTTTCTAATGTAATGCGAATAGTATACTGATAATGGCTAAAGCACGAGATTTTCTTTGACATGCATAACTGATTCGTCTTAAAAATTAAAAAATATATATTTTATTGTACATTATAATGATGGTATAATATAATGCTTAAAATCATTTTCTCTACTAAAGCAAATGTTTACATTATATTAAAGCATTTAAATTGAAAAAATAGCATGCTTAATGGACTTCATTAGTGAACCAGAGGCTCCTTTATATTTACACATATATTATCATTATTATTGCTATTATCATCATTATTATTATATTATACGGAAATGTTTATAATAATAATCTCGAGACTTTCAATTAAATGAATCTTTTTATGAAATTCTGGCTCTAATACACAATTTGTTTTTGTGTTCTTGATGCAGGAAGTTTAGCAAACCAACTTAACACGCTGTCTGGGAATAGCATTTTCCCGACTGCTCAAAGACTACAAGATCTTCAGCTAGGAGAATATAAAAGCCATAAGAAAAATTGATACGAGATACGGTGTTTACACTGGTTACAGTCTTAGGTGAAAAGCAGGTTTTTCTTCCAGTGGGATATTCAGCCCTAACAAGCGAACAGACGAATGAAATGCCCGGAAACTTTCAAATTGTATATCATGTATTAGTACCAGCTGGCAAGTGTAAGACATGTAAATTGTCTTTTCTTCCTATTTAGGTTTGTAGAAATAATTCAGCTAACCTTTCAATGTTTCATTTAGAGATACAGCCTTTGACTTTATAAATACTCGGCTCACTACGATAACATTCGCCTAAAGGGTGCATCGCTGTATTAAAACATATATATATATATATATATATATATAATATGCGTAAATAACGTCTAAGTTGTAGTCATTAAGAAAGAATTTTAATAGTCTTTTCAGTGATTTTTACCTCAAAGCATATACTTACAACAAGCTGCAAATAATTTGAATGTGTGTTACAGGACTACAAGTTTGGGGTAAATTAAGAGGGAGAACGAGGTTGGGGTAAAACAAGCATAAACAGAAATGTAATAGGAACATTCTCAACAACATTCAGTGATCTTATTCATTGAAGAATTGCAACACCAGACAGCATGAAACATACAAGAAAAACGTTTGCGTGTGAGGAATATAGCAATAATATGATTTATTTGCTCAATGTTATTGTATTTCTTGCCAATTCCATTCATTTTATAAATAATTGCATAATTGTTTGAAGGATTACGTAATATCTTAAAACATTAATGGTGCATGAAGTCTAAAAATAGCTATTTATCTATTTTGAAAGACGCTTGAATAATGGAATCTAGAATTCAGGAGTCATCTAATATTTGATGGTATGATATGAAGTGTATAATAAGATTAATAAAAAGAGCTCTATATAATATAAACAAAATTTATTTTATAAACAGTATCCTATTACAATCCTTCACAAAACCCACACATAATTCCCAAAGACAGTGATGAATAGTCTAGACTTGCGAAACACCCAATTATATAATCGTATGCATCACAGGGAAAGAGACCTGCAGGTAAACACTTTATACAATAGAAGTTCTTGATAATATTTCAAAGTTCTTGTTAACTATCGTCCAAATTCATTAACAGCATTTTCGTGACTGTCATGCTAAAACTTTAGATGCCTTCAGCTTACTTATAATTTCCTCAATCGCCCTCGTATGATTGTTAGTACCAGCCTCTCTCGATGCAATATATAACCTAAACATATTTACCAGTCTATTCGGACTTTCAAGCGTAGTTATCACTAAATTAAATTAAATTGAGTTTTATTTATGGACGCTCTTTGACTGCTACGGTTCTTAGTGTCCCATTCCATATTGGGCGTGAAATACCGCTAATTTTGCTCAGGCCTCTATCAGGCTTGAGGTTCTTTTGCATGCCGTAAATCTACGACACGGGCCCACCGGCTTTACTTCCCTTCCGAAGGAAGCCATGCTAAGGATGTAGATATCACTGAATTATCACCATATTGAAACTTCAAATTAGTAAACACATGACTTCCACTGTATTCTGATCCCTCAACCACAGGAGACTCAAGTGTAGGACAGAGCCGATTCAGTATAACATGTTCCTATGCATCTTCGGATTTTCAAGCGTAGATAGCACTGAATTATCATCATATGGAAACGTCAAATTAGTAAACACACGACTTCCAGCGTATTCTGATTCCTCAACCACAGGAGACTCAAGTGTAGGACAGAGAGCCGATTCAGTATAATATTTTCCTCTGTGCATCTTAAGTCTTGACAAAGAACGATTCTTTAAAATCCGACCACATATAGAGCATTTAACGAAACGTTTTCCTCCAAGTGTAATGTATGAAAAATTGAGTTTCTCAGAAGTTGGTTACACCGATTTTCTTCCACAAAAGCTCATGCTAAAACTGTAAAATGAATTAAATGCATACGTGAATGTTAATGCTCGAAGGAATTTAAAGAAAATTAATGAATTAATAACGCGCAACTATGTATATATCTCAAATGACAGTGTCGGAGGGGGAGTTTAGGTATGTGTATATCAGGGAAAAGGATGCTCTCTGGAAACATTCGTCATTCAGATAGCGATTAGTCTCAGGGTCCGTAAACGCGAGGTTGCCATTCAGGTTGGTCGGAATAGGCTCCAAGTTCAAGTCTTTAAAAGGTAGGGAACCCGCCCGTTACCTGTCGCGTCTCTTGGACCGTCCTAACCACGTAACAAAAAGTAACATGACGTAAACAGAAAAATGTAACAATGCTTAAGAAAAGGATGCTCTCTGGAAACATTTGTCCTCCAGATGGTGATTGGTCTCAGGGTCCGTAGACTCCGTAGACAGGCTCCAGGTACAAATATTTAAAAAGTAGGGACCCCGCCCTTTGCCTGCCATGTCTTCTGGGCCTCCTAACCACGTAACAAAAACGTAAACAGGAAACGTAACTAAACGTAACCATAGATTAGTGCATATTATTTATTTATGCAACGATCGTATAATGGGAGTTATTAAGACGCGAGTGACGAGTAAATTACGAGCGTCTTAGCCATTATATGAAGGTTGCATGCAATAGTTGTTCTACGACATTTACATATACAATAAATATTAAATACTTAAATGCATACGAAAGAAAATAAAAATGTGACAAATCAATTTCTCGATACACATTTTAGATGCGCTTCGATAACAAGTGAATATCGATTCAAGGTCGCAGGTATTGATTTTACAAGATGGAGAGAGAAATGCTTATTAGTGAGTTTGAAGAGGTGGAATTTGGTTCCACACAGCCTGATATCCTGGAGGAGGCGAGGAATGTATGCAAGAATTTACTTCCTGAAAAATCAAAGAAAATGTGTGAAAAGTTGTATGACAAGTTCATGGTTTGACGAGCAAGAAAAACTGTAACTTGATTGTCAGAAAATGTGCTCATAGTTTACTATGAAGAAATGTCGAAAACAATGAAATTCCTAGGCTTGCGGACAAATTATCAGTATTGAAGGCTACTTTAAATGTAAAACATGGAACTGACATATCCAAGTATAAAAAGTTGTATACTGTTAAACAGAAATCGGTAGGTGCAGAAGAAAGAAAGCAAAAACATTTTCGACCAATGAAATTAAAACCTTCATCGATGAAGCACCTGGCAATACGTATCTACTGATAAAGCTATGTAAATATAACTATTTTCGTAAAAATAAATATCTTTATAAAGATTATTTAGTAATTGCATGACTTCGTTACAGGTAGCATGAGTTAATGAATAAAAATTTGATGATATGAAGGATTTAGAACCAACATTACTAATTACTATCCCCAACACAAAAACAAATACATCACGAGGATTCACAGTAACAAGAAAGTAATACCAAATCTGTAAGAAGTATATGAATCTGCGCCCTGAAGCCTATAAAGCTCAATTGTTTTTTAATTGTTACAGTGAAAAGTGCACGGTGGAAAACGTTGACACTAATAAATTTGGAAATATGGGCAAACAAATATCTTAATCTCCCTGACTCACAGTGATTCACTGGCCACTTCTCCCACAGGAGTTCTGAACTGTTGGTAGATGCAGGTGGTGACATTACAACTTTAAAACGCCATGGTAGTTAGAAATCCACATCAGTAGATGAAGGTTATATAGATGAATCCCTTGAAAATAAACTAAAGATCTCAAATACATTACCAAAGTCCACAGAAAATAAAAGCGCTTAAATAAATATAAATTCACCATCTACTTCAACTAAGCTTCATAAGGGATAAATACCAGAAATTACCTTCGCAATTTGCAGCATAAAAAATGTGTACATTGACAAGGCAAGTAACGATTTTCTGTTTTTAAACTCTTTCGGCGGTATTTATAGTCGATTTTGGTCTGGACCAACTTGCTACATCGGGTGGATTTACAGCGGACCATCGACCATAGGCCGGAACTTGAGTTGTTCCAGGGATCAAAAGCCTTGGTTCGGGACCAACTTGTCTACCTCAGAGGGGTAGATTAAAGGCAAGACCATCTTTACAAAATGGATGACTTGAAGTGATGGGCGATAGGATACATAACTATATACAGACTTATCTGGGATCGAATTCACTCAGTAACTCCACCCTTTCCAAAGATTCCAATATGGCCTTGCTACTGCAGATTTATATCCTCAATATGGAATTCAATAGCACATGGCATTAAATTCTTTCGCTCTGTGTAATCAGGAAATTAATTTGTGCAATACCACATCCACGATAAGTACTTTTTACAGAATGCTTCAAATACGAATTTACCTTTATCATCTGAATTTAGTTTTGTATCACTCAATATTAATTCATTTTCCTATTTAAACACAAAGAAACACCTATTCCGCCATCTGGTGTTCATTGATTGAAATTTCTGAAGATGGCACAAACACGCCAGCGCTAAATGCTGTATACTGTTGCAACCGATCTCTGCGGCTCGCCCGTTGTAAACAGCTGCATCACTGGCACACTGATCATGAACTGCAGCTTACAAATGATCAACCCAAGCGATTATTGTGATTGCAGAAAAGCCGTTTATTTCAGCATTAACCTCTTTAGATTAGCGCATATTACCTATTCATGCAACGATCCTATAATGGGACTTATTAAGGCGCGAGTGACGAATAACTTTCGACGCGAGCGAACGTCAAAACTTCACGAGCTAAGAATAAACATTACATGAGAATCCAACACAATAGTTTTTATACGACATTTAGATATACAATAAATATTTAATATTTAGATGCATACGAAAGAAAATAAAAATGTGACAAATAATTTTCTCGATACGTGATACTTCGATAACAAGTGAATATCGACTCAAGATCGCAGGTATTGATTTTTCAGGATGGAGAAAGAAATGCTTATTACTGAATTTGAAGAAGTGGAATTTAGTTCCACACCTCCTGATATGCTGCAGGAGGCGAGGAATTTAAGCAATAATTTACTTCCTGAAAATCAAAGAAAATGTATGAAAAGTTGTATGGCAGTTCATACTCTGACGAGCAAGAAAAAATACAACTTGATTGTCAGAAACTGTAATCATAGAAGAAATGTCCAAAACAATCCCCAACCTTGTGGATAAATTATTCGGTATTGTAGACTACTCTAAATGTAAAACATGGAAGTGATATATCCGAATATAAAAAGTGTATCGCGTGTTAAAACAGAAATCGATAGGGTACGGAAGGGAACATGCAAAACATTTTCGACAAATGAAGTTAAAACTTTCATTGATGAAGAACCTGGCAATACATATCTGTTATAAAGGTATGTAGGTATAACTATTTTTTTAAAAATAAATATCTTTTTAAAGATTATTTGCTAAATACATGACTTGTTACATATAGCACTAATATTAGGAGAAATTGGAGCACGTCGAAGACAGTTACGCGAATTAAAATTTGATGATGTGAAGGATGTAGAATCAAAATTACTAGTTACTATCCTTAACACAAAAACTAATACATCACGAGGGTTTACAGTAACAAGAAAGTATTGCCAAATCTTTAAGAAGTACATGAATCTGCGCCCTGAAGTCTAAATCTCAATTGCGTTTTTAATTATTACGGTGGAATTAATAAATATGAAAATATGGGCAAACAAATAACCACCTATCTTAACCTCCGTGACCCAGTCATTCACTGGCCACTGCTACCGTAGGAGTTGGCAACTACGTTAGTAGATGCAGGTGGTGATATAATAACTTTAAAACGCCATGTTGTTTGAAAATCCACAACAGTAGTTGAAGGTGATATAGATGAATCTCTTGAGAAAAAAAAATCTGATACGTTACACTCACATGACTTTCTCTACTATTGTACAAACTATTTTTACAAACGCTTATTCTCCATCTATTTCATATTAATCGAGATAAACATTTGCAGAAACGATCTTTTGACATGCAAAGAGAATTACATTTTACACATAGCGACCAGTTCTAAAAATATTTAACCATTGCTTAAGGTCTAATATGTTCCCCTTGTTTTGTATTTGCAAGGGCAATATAGAAATACAGTAGACTTTAAGCACAGACGTATCTCTTAATAGCTGGTTGCTATGTGCAGCACCATTCTGTTTGCCACAAATTAATACTCTTTGCATATCCAAGACAAAAAATGAATAACGAATTCCCATTTAGAATATAAGTATTGAAAAATTTAAGGGAATAACAAGTAATATCTCGAAAATGGTTCACTCAACAAAAAAATGTATATGACATGTATTTTAACGCGATCTACATTTTTTGTGTAGTAAAATTTTGTCTATCTCTTATGGTTTACCAGTTATGCAAAAGTCGTTCACAATAAAGAATAATTTTGGAGACATTCCCAGGAAATTCAAGATATACATTTTATTTGTCATAAAAATATCTTAAACATATGATATTTTAATCAAAATCGTTAGAGCCATTTTTGAGAAAATTAAAATTTTCGAAAAGTCTTCCAAGTAAAGGGTACTCTGGGGTGGGGGATTTTCTTGAAAACCTTCGTGTTGCATCCTTGGAAGATACTGAACCTAAATACCAAGTTTGGTGTTTATCCGACAGTTCGTTTCTGAGTTATGCTGTTCACAGACACACAGACACACACACGGACATGTTTCCAAAAATGCTTTTTTTTATTCAGAGGGTCTTAAAACATGTATTTCCGGTGAAATCTCGGTATCGAAATTTTGTGTGGAATACAATACTTCCCCTACTTACTATACATAGTAGAGAAAGTAAAAAACTACAGATCTCAAATACATTACTAAGGTCCATAGAAAATAAAAATACTCAAATAAATATAAATTCACCATCTACTTCAACTAAGTTTTATAAGGGCAAATTGCAAATTGAACCATACAAAATGTGTATATTATCAAGGCAGACAACAGTTAGGTTTTGTGCCTTCAAAGTCTGTTACTAAACGTTTAAAATTGTGAACAGAGATTAATTAGGGTTTCATTATAAATAATGAAAGCAATGTAATAAAGTTATTATAAATTCGCATTATTGAATAAGCTGTACTTCAATGGCTCAGCAGGACAACGCGCAAACCTGGAAACATCAAATAAATGCACTTAACTTTAACAGTAAAAAAATATGATATAATCAAACATATTTGAAAACGCTTATTTGGGATAGAATTCACCGATTAATCCAATCCCATTCAAAATTTCATACAACTGGGTCTAAGGTATTTGATATTTCGTTGCTACTGCAAATTTATATCCTCAATTGTAGTATCTAACAGCACAAGGCATTAAATTCTTGCGCTCTATGTAATAAAGAGATTAATTTCTGTAATATCACGTCTACAATAAGTACATTTTACAGATTGCTCGAAATAAGAATACACCTTTATCATGTGAATTTAGTTTGCATCACTCAGTATTAATTTATTTTCCAATTCAAACACAAAGAAACACTCAGCTCACCATCTGTTGTTCATTGATTTAAATATCTGAAGACGGCATGGACAGTGTTGCTACATCAGCGCCACTGTTACTACCGATCTCTGCGCCTCGCCCGGTGTATAACAGCTGTGCCCAACTTTACCCTCTCCCTTGGGAAATTGCAATTGAGTGTCTACTTTCTGTACCAGTTACGTATGGTAGTTAAAGTAGCGCTCTTTTATTGCCAGGAAAATTCGTATGATATTTATTATAAGTACATGCTTTACGCCCCCAAAATTAATAAAAAAAAATAAGCATTCAAGGTGTTTAGAAAATCAGTGAGTGAGTGTGTGAGAGAGAGAGAGAGAAAGAGAGAGAGATTCCCATTTGCACATTCTGTTTCACATGCATGTCAGACTTGGATACAATTTCAGATTGAAAATACAAAATGAGTGGGATCATGAAAAACCAGCTCTTCTCTTGGATGAAAATAAAATTCTGATGTGATACATTCATATGACTTTCTCTAACTCTATCATTTATTAGCGGGAATGCAAAATATTCTTACTAAAGCTTATTCTTTTGTCTATAACATTTAATGCAAATAAACATTTGCAGAAATATTTACATTGTACATTTTGTTATAGATACAAAGGGCACACCGACAGTCAAATGTTTAAGAACGGGCACTATACGCTGGTCTCAAAAGTCCATACAATACCGAGATACAACTGAATGTTAACAAGACTTTCAAAAAATGTCGAAAGTGATGAACCATTGTAAACAATATTAACGGATAACCCATAAATGGCTGATGTCACAAAGAAGTTATCTGGAATAAATTGTGTGTTTTAAAAAGATCTATATTTTTACTTTCTCTACTACGTATAGTAAGTAGGGGAAGTATTGCATTCCACCCAAAAATTCGATACCGAGATTTCACCGGAAATACATGTTTTGAGGCCTCCTGAATCCAAAAAAATATTTTTGGAAACATGTCCGTATGTGTATCTGTGTGTCTGCCTGTGAACACCATAACTCAGAAACTAACAGTCGGATGAACACCAAACTTGGTATTTAGGTTCAGTATCTTCCAGAGATGCGACACGAATGTTTTCAAGAAAATCCCCCTACCCCAGATTAACCTTTACATAGAACATTTTTCGAAAATTATAATTTTCTCAAAAATGGCCATAACGATTTTGATTAAAAATCATATATTTAAGATACTTTTATGACAAAAAGTATATCTTGAATTTCTGGGAATGTCTCCAAAAGTATTCTTCATTGTGAACGACAATTGCATAACTGGTAAACCAGAAGAGATAGACAAAATTGTACTACACAAAAATGTAAATCGCTTTAAAATACACAATTTATGTCATATACATTTTTTTTGTTGAGTGAACCATTTTCAAGATATTGCTTGTTATTCCCTTAAATTTTCAAATACTTATAGTTTTTCTCAAATGGGAGTTCGTTATTAATTTTTTTGTCCTGGTAATGCAAAGAGAATGGAATACTCCACATAGCAACCAGCTCTTAAAATATTTGACTATCGCTTAAAGCCTACCAATTCCCCTTGCATCTACAAGAAAATTAGCAATAAGATTAACATCTCGATATCTCGATTAACATGGAGCATATGGAGAATAAGCGTTTGTAAAAATATTTTGTACAAGAGTAGAGATAGTCATGTGAGTGTAACACATCAGATTTGTATAGTAGTACGTTTTCGTCTACCGCTTAACATTTACCAGTTTCACAAGATTATACAAAATTCCTTCCGAATGAAGAGGACTTCACAGGCTATTCACAGAAAATTCAAAATTTACATTTTATTTGTAATGTGAATGCGTATAATATGATAAATATTATTTAAAATCGTCAAAAATATTTTAAAGAAAATAAAAAATATCCAAAAATGTTCCATGTGAACGTTAATTGGGTTTAATGGGGTTTTCTGGAAAGTCTTTACTCGTATCTTTGGAAGATACTAAACTTAAACACTATCTTCGGTATTTACTCGACTTTTCATTTTTGACTTACGTTGCTCACAGGTACACACACACACGCGGAATCTTTTCTAAAATTACTTTTTTACTTTCTCTACTACGTAGAGTATGGGAAAGTATTGCATTCGACCCAAAAATTCGATACCGAAATTTCACCAGAAACACATGTTTTATGCCCCCTGAATCCATAAAGAGCATTTTGGAAACACACCCGTGTGTGCGTTGTGCGCCCGTGAACACCATAAGTCAAAAGTGTAAAGTCTGGTAATTACCAAATCAGATTTTCAGCAAAATCTTCTCACCCAAATTACCTTTTACATGAAACATTTTTCGAAAGTTTTTATGCCATAAAAATAGCTGTAACGATTTTTATTAAAATAGCATATATGAAAGATATTCACGTGGAAAATAAAATGTATATCTTGAATTCTGGGGGAATAGCCTATGAAGTCCTCTTCATTCGGAATAAATTTTATATAGTCTTGTGATATTCCAGTAAGCGTTAAGAAATAGGCGAAAACGTAGTCCACATACAATGCAGATCTCTATAAAACACAATTTATTCCAAATAACTTTTTATGTGGCAGCAGCCATTTCCGAGATATTCTCTATTACTGGTTAGAATTGTTCATTACTCGGTCATTCTCTTGAAGCCCTGTCAGCATTCAGTTGTTTCTAGCGGTCATGGAAAAAGTAGGAAATTTTAAGTACAGCATATAGCGTCCAATTCTTAAACACTTGACTATCGCTATTCACTTTGTATCTACAAAGAAATGTGTAACGTAGTTGTTTCTGCAAAAAGCCAGGAAGAGGATGTGAAATACCTGTTCCACGTCATCAAAACACCATCAGAATACTTGCAAAGAAAGCTAGAAAGCTAATCCGGTACACAGAAATTGCTTCTAAATGCCGTCCGAAATAGTTACATTGTGCATGTGCTCCAAATATCTTGAAAATGTGCCCCAACACTTCTGGAAAACATTCCTAAATACCTTGAGCCCCTGTCTTCCCAAGCATTCCTCCTCGGATTCCTTGCCTCTTCTCATATAAACGCATTTTCTAGTCCTCAAACCGCTCCTAGTCTAGCAATTATCCACGTTTTCCCAATCTCCCCCGTCGCGTTTCCCTCCTTCAGCCTCTATCTCTCCTCGTATTCCCTATCTCATTCACATAAACGCATATTCTAGCTTCAACCTTTGTATAACCTAGCATCACGCCTTATATTCCCTATCTGAGCTATATAAAAGCTTTTCTTGTCCCTTTCCCGCCTAGCCTTTCACATCTGCTTGGTTTCCCATCTCTCACGTTGCAATTTGAGAAAAAATGTTTAAGTAAATTAAGTCAATTCTAACTCAAGTACTGATGAATTCGGGTTTGTGTCATTTATGCAAAATTGATGTTAAATGCCCTATTGAATATGACAAATGCAATGAACGCCCCCCCTGATGTATGGTTCAATACCAATTATGCTTCCACGAGAAAAGCCATTTTTTTTAGTTATATTTCATCTACTCGTACTTCCCACGTCATGTAGTCGTGATTTTAATAAGGGAATATTGCAGTAAGTTGAACGTTATGTACAGAATTTCAAAAGCACGCAGAAGCCTGTTTTTTTCTGTTGTAATCATTTAATTCCGATTATGCTTCTATGAGAAAATTCCAATTTCTAGTTACATGTGCGCTTACTACTTCGCACGTATGTAGCAGTTATAATATAATATTGTAGTATGTCTGTAGGCAAATATTGCATTTTAACTCCCTAAAGCAACATTTTATGTTGATTGCGAGTTTTAGCCTTAAAATTAGTAGTGAGCCCTTTTGGTGAACAGCACGAATTATGCATAATTACCCATTTAAAATATTTTTTTCATTTGTTACATTGTCGCTGTGAGCAAAATAACGTTTTGAAACAAGAAAATACTTGAAAGCACTATAATTAGGACAACGGTACAATAGTATTTAATTATGAATTACCATACGTCACATAACCTCATTTTAAATCAGCTGAAGCTGATAAATGTTACTTCCAGTTTCGCCAACCTCATTTCTTTTGAAAATGTTGGTACTTTACATTGCGCATTTTCCTTATCCGCTTCATTGTTGGCTATGTGCTATGACATAGATAAGTAGTCGTTAACAGCAAAACAGCTGATAATTCTGCATATACAGCGGTAGCTAAGACGAACAATTTTTAATTTAACCGTACAGACTGGGAGATCCGTGGTTCAAATCCCGGCTTGGCATTGCATTTTTCAGTCATCTGATTCTACCTTTCCAACCCTGCCCAACACACGGCTTGTGTGAAAGAACAATTAATTCCAATTTGTAATATTCTGTATTTGATAACCTAGTTGTTTTTAATCACAAAGTTAGAGTAATACCTTAAGAATTTAAACTATTAAACTGTCTTAAGGCAGTAAACTTTGTCCCGTAGACTTGCGGTTCAGAAGGATAAATAAAATAAATGTAAATCGGAGCATACCACTTTTTATTAAATTCTCAAAATGTTCCGCTTCACAATAACATAAAAAGCAGCTCCTAGAGATTATGAGTACATTTAAATTAATTTCCCCAAATTATGTTTTATATTTGCTGAAACCACATTTATTGCAAAAGAATTTACCTCCACACAGTTCGTAACCTAAATGTTTAACACGCAATACAAAAATATTTTACGAAGTATCCAGGTATACATTTCAGTCTTAAAGTCAGTGTTGCGTTCCGTTAATTATATTTGCTTTACAGCAAATGGAATTACAAATTATTCATGTACGTAGGGTCTACATTACTACATGTGATATTAGCAATATTATTCTGTAGTTCATTATACAACATACTAGCGTAGAACTACAAGCCATTAAATAACAAACACTTGCTTATGTGACAGAAGACATTAATTGTTAATGACATGTGTGGTATCCCGTTGAATATATTCGTAATGCTTGACTAGGGGAAGTCATTCCGGAGTATAACAGTGGTAACATTTTCACCAATACTCTGGAATGAGGAAGTGGAAGTACTTCCAATCGAACTACTTCTTTGAAACGACTCCGACTGCGAAGTGGAAGCTGTTCCGGTAAAGTAAGGCATTCGATCCTCACTAGTCATCTAACCGTCTGCATTGTGAACAATGTGCACAGATTCACAGATCAAATTGTACCTTTCGCGTGGCCTATGCCTTAGCGGAAGTTACCACATTAATTGATATACGCCGGATAAATCATCATGTGAAAAGTACAACAAACTTACTGAAGATCGAATTCACTCAGTAATCCGATCTTACCAAAAATTCCAGAACAAAAGTTCAGAAAATTCCATACCAAATGTACTGTCTATTGCAAATTTGTATCCTCAATTGTGGTATTCAATAACACACTGCATTAACTTCTTGCGCTCTGTTTGATCAGAAAATTAATTTCTGCAATATCACATCTACGATAAGTAAAGTTATAGAATACTACAGATAGGATCCACCTTTGTCATCTGAATTTAGTTTTGTATCAATCAATATTAATTAATTCTCTAATCCAAACGCAAAGAAACACCTAGTCCGCCATCTGTGTTCAGTGATTTAAACTTCTGAAGATGGCGCAGTCGGTGCTGCTACCGCAGCGCCATATACAATATACTTTTGCCACCGATCTCTGCGCCTCGCCGGTTGTAAACGGCTGCATCGCTGACACAATAACTGCGGCTCATAAATGATCACACTCAATCGATCATTGTTATTGCAGAAAAGCTGTTTATTTCAGCATTAACCTCTTTGGATTAGCGCTTATTAGCTACGTATGCAACGATTCTATAATGGGATTATTAAGACGCGAGTGACGAGTAACTTTCGACACGAGGGAGTGACGAATAACTATCGACATGAGGGAGTGTCGAGAGCGTTACGAGCGTCCTAATAACCATTATATGAGAAATGCATACAATAGTTTTTCTAGGATATTTAGATATACCATAAATATTTACTCCTTAGATACATACGAAAGAAAATAAAAACGTGATAAATAAATGTTTCCAAACATATTTTAGATGCACTTGGACAACAAGTGAATATCGATTCAAGGTCGTTGGTATTGATTTTACAAGATGGAGTCAGAAATATTTGTTAGTGAATTTGAAGAGATGGAATTTATTTCCATGCCTCCTGATATTCTGGAGGAGGCGAGGAATGTAAGCAAGAATTCAAGAATTTACTTGCTGAAAAATAAAAGAAAATGTGTGAAAAATTGTATGACAAGTTCATGGTTTGAAGAGCAAAAAAAAATGTAACTTCATTGTCAGAAAATGTATTCATTCATTATCTGTTTACCCTCCACCTATGTAGGACTTACACCCCCCGGGACTTACAAGCGGGTGCCTGGGGTCAGAGACCCGTCGAGGAGCAGACACTCATGGATCAGATAGAACAACCAGGATGAGTGATCAGCCCGATGCCTGGTATGGGATGAAGGAAGTAGATGAAACGAAAAGTTGGTGAAATGGATGAAAGGAAAGGTGATGATGGAGCAGTTGGTGGAATGAATGGCGGGGGAAACCGGAGAACCCGGAGAAAACCGGCCCAGAGGCCGCTTCGTCCACCACAAATCCCACATACAAGTCCTTGGGATTGAACCCGGTGGGGAGGCGAGCGGTCTAACCACTCGGCCACGACGCCGCCTTCAGAAAATGTACCCATAGTTTACTTGGAAGAAATGTCAAAAGCAATGGAATCCCCAACCTTGTGGACAAATAATTCAGTATTGAGGACAACTCTAAACGTAAAACACGGAACTGATATATCCGAGTATAAAACGTTGTCTTGCCTGTTATAGTGGAAATAGCGAATGAACGCACTTAACTACAGGTGTCGAAAAATATTGTATGCTCGACCATACCAAAATGTAGTATTCATACGATTGGTAGCAGTACCTTAATGGGCCTCATTAAAGTATTGATATTCGACCAGTCGAAAGTGGCCACGTAACATTGTGAAAGCGCAAGTATCGATTATTCTGCGTAGTACGTCTCACAACGCTAGCAACTTTGTTTGACACAGGCGCTACAAGGTCATTGTATTGTGACCATAGATAAAGGAATGACAATTATTAACACATTACTCAAACCAGAAACGAATACTTATGAAACCTTTAGTTTAGATACAAGGTGGAGCATAAACAGTCGTATGAAACTTGACTATAATGGTGATTAAAACGCTCGTATGATAATTATTAACCTAGCTTCGTTTTGCTCGCTCGGTTAATAATAATAATACTCGCGTTTTAATTACTACCATTATAGTCTCGTTGCATAATATATCATTATATTCAAATATAACTATAAATACCTAATTGTATTCGATTTAAATCATTAACCCAATCCCATTCAAAAATTCAAGTGCAAACGTGGCTTCAGCTGCTTCTCAACGCGCGTGCTCGCTTGCTACAGCAAATTTATATCCTCAATTGCGGTGTCTAATAGCACAAGGCATTAAATTCTTGTGCTATATGTAATAAAGGGATTAATTTCTGTAATATCACATCTACAATAAGTACATTTTATAGAACACTTCAAATACGAATGTACCTTCTTTATGTGAATTTAGTTTGTATCACTCAGTGTTAATTTATTTTCCAGTTGAAACACCTAATTCTCCATCTGGTGTTCATTGATTTAAATTTCTGAAAATGGCACAGAGAGTGTTGTTACACCAGCGCCGCATGCAATGCACTGTTGCTACCGATCTCTTCGCCTCGCCCGTTGTAAATAGCAAACTCATTTTATCCTCTCCCTTATGGAATTGCAACAGAATGTCTACTTTCTCTACCATTTACCTATGGTAGTGAAAGTAGCGATGTTCTGTTCCATCCTATACGGTATGATAATTGATCAAAAATATGTTTTACACCTGAATGAAAGAGAACAAAGCATTCAAAGAGAATGAGAGAGTAGGCGAGTGTGAGTATATGTGTGTGTGTGTGTGTGTGTGTGTGAGAGAGAGAGAGAGAGAGAGAAGGGATGGAGAGAAACAGAGAGAAAGAGAGAGTTTCCCGTTTGCACATAGTTTCACATCCATGTCCGACTTGGATACAATTTCAAATTGAAAATATTAAAATGAGAGGCACCATTAGAAACTAGATCTTTCCTTGGATGTAAAAAATTCAGATGTGATACATTCACATGACTTTCTCTAACCTCTGTAATTAATTAGTGTGAATACAAAATACTCTTATTAAATGTACCCTTGTATTCGTGGTTGCTGGAGCGTATAATTTCGGCGTTCCGCTAAGCTGAGGGCCGCGGTTTCGAATCCCGCTATGGGCATAGATTCGTGTGTGTGTGTGTCTCGTACTAATAAGCAATAAAGTAAAGAGCAAACACAGTAATCATAAGCTGGGTAAAGGAGGGAACTCAAAAAAATTAAACCTTAATTTTATAACTACATCATTTTAATCCAAATAAACCTTTGCAGAAGTATCTACATTGTACATTTCGTTATAGATACAAAGGCAACAGCGAGAGTCAAGCGTTTAACAACTGGACGCTATATGCTGGTTTTAAAATTCCATACAATTTCGATACAATCCCGAGATATAAGTGAATGTTAACAGGACTTTAAAAAAATCTGATGTGTTACACTCACATGACTTTCTCTACTCTTGTACAAACCATTTTTACAAACGCTTATTCTCCATATGCTTCATGTTAATCGAGTTATCGAGATGCTAATCTTATTGCTAATTTTCTTGTAGATGCAACGGGAATATGTTAGGGTTTAAGCGATAGTCAAATATTTTAAGAGCTGTTTGCTATGTGGAGTAATCCTTTCTCTTTGCTTTACCAGGACAAAAAATGACTAAGGAATTCCCATTTGAGAAAAGTATAAGTATTGCAAAATTTAAAGGAATAACAAGCAATATCTCGAAAATGGTACACTCAACAAAAAAAAATGCATATTACATAAATTGTGTATTTTAAAGCAATCTACATTTTTTGTGCAGTAAAATTTTGTGCATCTCTTATGGTTTACCAGTTATGCAAAAGTTGTTCACAATGAATAATACTTTTGGAGACATTCCCAGAAAATTCAAGATATACATTTTATTTGTCATGAAAATATCTTAAATATAATATACTCTAATCAAAATCCTAGAGCCATTTTTGTGAAAATTAAAATTTTCGAAAAATTGTTCCATGTAAAGGGTAATCTGGGATGGGGCGATTTTCTTAAAATACCTTCGTGTCGCATCTCTATAAAATACTGAACCTAAATACCAAGTTTGGTGTTTATCCGACTGTTCGTTTCTGAGTTATGTTGTTCGCAGACAGACAGACAGACAGACACACACACATGGACTTGTTTCCAAAAATGCCTTTTTTCGATTCAGGGGTCTCGAAACATGTATTTACTGTGAAATCTCGGTATCGAATTTTTGGTTGGAATACAATACTTCCCCTACTTACTATACGTAGTAGAGAAAGTAAAAATCTGATGTGTTACACTCACATGACTTTCTCTACTCTTGTACAAACTATTTTTACAAACGCTTATTCCCCATATGCTTCATGTTAATCGAGATATCGATATGTTGATCTTATTGCTAATTTTCTTGTAGATGCAAGGGGAATATGGTAGCTTTTAAGCGATAGACAAATATTTTAAGCGCTGGTTGCTATGGGGCGCATTCCATTCTCTTTGCAATTCCAGGACATAAAAAAATGAATAACGAATTTGAGAAAAAGTATAAGTATTGGAAAATTTAAGGAAATAACAAGCAATATCTCGAACACGGTTCACTCAACAAAAAAATGTATATGACATAAATTGTGTATTTTAACGCGATCTACATTTTGTGTGTAGTCAAAGGTTGTCTATCTCTTATGGTTTACCAGTTATGCAAAAGTCGTTCACAATGAAGAACACTTTTGGAGACATTCCCAGAAAATTCGAGTTATACATTTCATTTCTAATAACAATGTCTTAAACATATGATATTTTAATCAAAATCGTTAGAGCCATTTTTGAGAAAATTAAAATTTTCGAAAAATTTTCCATGTAAAGGGTAGTCTGTGGTGGGGGAATTTTCTTGAAAACCTTCGTGTCGCGTCTCTGGAAGATAGTGAACCTAAATACCAAGTTTGGTGTTTATCCGACTGTTCGTTTCTGAGTTATGCTGTTCACAGACACACAGACACACACACGGACATGTTTCCAAAAATGCTTTTTTTGGATTCAGAGGGTCTCAAAACATGTATTTCCGGTGAAATCTCGGTATCGAATTTTTGGGTGGAATACAATACTTCCCCTACTTACTATACGTAGTAGAGAAAGTAAAAATGAATAACGAATTTGAGAAAAAGTATAAGTATTGGAGAATTTACGGGAATAACAAGCAATATCTCGAAAATGGTTCACTCTACAAAAAAATGTATATGACATAAATTGTATATTTTAACGTGATCTACATTTTTTGTGTAGTAACATTTTGTCTATCTCTTATGGTTTACCAGCTATGCAAAAGTCGTTCACAATGAAGAATACTTTTGGAGACATTTCCAGAAAATTCGAGATATACATTTCATTTGTCATGAAAATATCTTGAACATATGACATTTTAATCAAAATCGTTAGAGCCATTTTTGGTAAAATTAAAATTATCGAAAAATGTTCCATGTATAGGGTAGTCGGGGGTTAGGGAATTTTCTTGAAAACCTTTGTGTCGCATCTTTGGAAGATACTGAACCTAAATACCAAGTTTGGTGTTTATCCGACTGTTCGTTTCTGAGTTTTGCTGTTCACAGACAGACACACAAGACACACAGACACAGACACGGACATGTTTCCAAAAATGCTTTTTTTGTATTCAGGGGGTCTCAAAACATGTATTTCCGGTGACATTGTATTCCACCCTAAAATAGGGTGGAATACAATACTTCCCCTACTTACTATACGTGGTAGAGAAAGTAAAAATTATTATTCTCTGCATACCGGGTTTATACCTTTTCACGTATTTATAAAACAGCTTATTTTCGCAAGCAGCTTCGGTAGTAGTGCCGAACAATAATAATATTATTAATAATAATAATAATAATAATAATAATAATAATAATAATAATAATAACAAAATAGGACAAAAGTAAAATTCAGACAGCGGAAATGAGATTTTTACGAAGAACTTGAGAATGCACTAGATTAGACCTAATAAGACATAAAACCTTAAAATTAGAGAACAGAATATTTATAAATTATATCATAAAATTGAAGAAAACCAACTTAGTTGAAAAGCTATATAAACTACATGACTGAAGAAGTAATACCACTATTAATTAATAAATACAAACCGTCGGGGAAAAGAGACATCGGATACCCCAGAGAAAGAGAGGAGTAAAGTAAAGTATCGAATGGAATGCCTAATCATCGAAATGAAGAATATAATAATAATAATAATAATAATAATAATAATAATAATAATAATATCTTCATAATTACTTCGCATTATACCTTATGTAATCGTAACTTAAGTGGAATCACACAGGTAGTGATGGGTCGAAGGAGTCGGAGTCGTTTCAAAGGAACGGTTCCTCCTTTGGAAGTGTGAAGTAACCATTCCACTATTCGGAACTGGCACTTCCTTACTTCCAATCACTTCCAACTCCGTCGGAGTTACTTCCAGAACAGTTTTACTTCCACTCCGCCAGAGTACTTCCAAGGCATTTACTTCCATCTCCGTCGGAGTTACTTCCACAACAGTTTTACTTCCATTCCGCCGGAGTACTTCCAAGACATTTACTTCCAACTCCGTCGGAGTTACTTCCACTTCCAATTGCATCATTCCATCAATTCCATTGGCAGTACAATACCTAACCAGTATTGCGTTATGCGTAGGTATTATTTAGAAGTCGCCATGACATTGGATATCATTTCCTTTATGGTAAATGAGATGGTATTAATGCAGCCTGCGTCACGTTGCAATTTGAGAAAAAATGTTTAAGTAAATTAAGTCAATTCTGACTCAAGTATTGATGAATTCGGGTTTGTGTCATTTATGCAAAATTGATGTTAAATGCCCTATTGAATATGACAAATGCAATGAACCTTTTTAGTTGAACGTTAATACAGACTTCTATAAAATACGCATAAACTTTCTCCCCTCCCCCGATGTATGGTTCAATACCAATTATGCTTCCACGAGAAAAAACATTTTTACTTTCTCTACTACGTATAGTAAGTAGGGGAAGTATTGCATTCCACCCAAAAATTCGATACCGAGATTTCACCGGAAATACACGTTTTGAGACCTCCTGAATCCAAAAAAAGCATTTTTAGAAACATGTCCGTGTGTGTGTCTGTGTGTGTGTCTGTGTGTCTGTGTGTGTGTCTGTGTGTGTGTCTGTGAACAGCATAACTCAAAAACGAACAATCGGATAAGCACCAAACTTGGTATTTAGGTTCAGTATCTTCCAGAGATGCGACACGAAGGTTTTCAAGAAAATCCCCCCAACCCAGACTACCCTTTACATGGAACATTTTTCGAAAATTTTAATTTTCTCAAAAACGGCTCTAACGATTTTGATTAAAATATCATATGTTTAAGATATTGTCATGACAAATAAAATGTATATCTCGAATTTTCTGGGAATGTCTCCAAAAGTGTTCTTCATTATGAACGACTTTTTCATAACTGGTAAACCATAAGAGATAGACAAAATTTTACTACACAAAAAATGTAGATCGCGTTAAAATACACAAGTTATGTCATATACATTTCTTTTGTTGAGTGAACCGTTTGCGAGATATTGCTTGTTATTCCCTTAAATTTTCCAATACTTATACTTTTTCTCAAATTCGTTATTCATTTTTTTATGTTCTGGACATGCAAAGAGAATGGAATGCCCCACATAGCAACCAGCGATAAAATATTTGACTATCGCTTAAAAGCTACCATATTCCCCTTGCATCTACAAGAAAATTACAAATAAGATTGACATCTCGATATCTCGATTAATATGAAGCATATGGAGAATAGGCGTTTGTAAAAATAGATTGTACAAGAGTAGAGAAAGTCATGTGAGTGTAACACATCAGATTTTTTTTATGTCCTGAACATGCAAAGAGAATGGAATTCGCCACATAGCAACCAGCGTTAAAATATTTGACTATCGCTTAAAAGCTACCATATTCCCCTTGCATCTACAAGAAAATTACCAATAAGATTTACATCTCGATATCTCGATTAGCATGAAGCATATGGAGAATAGGCGTTTGTAAAATTAGATTGTACAAGAGTAGAGAAAGTCATGTGAGTGTAACACATCAGATTTTTTTTAGTTATATTTCATCTGCTCGTACTTTCCACGTCATGTAGTCGTGATTTTAATAAGGGAATATTGCAGTAAGTTGAACGTTATGTACAGAATTTCAAAAGCACGCAGAAGCCTGTTTTTTTTTCTGGTGTAATCATTTAATTCCGATTATGCTTCTATGAGAGAATTCCAATTTCTAGTTACATGTGCGCTTACTACTTCGCACGTATGTAGCAGTTATAATAATATAATTTTGCAGTATGTCTGTAGTCAAATATTGCATTTTAACTCCCTAAAGCAACATTTTATGTTGATTGCTAGTTTTAGTCTTAAAATTAATAGTGAGCCCTTTACGTGAACAGCACGAATTATGCTTAATTAGCCATTTAAAACAAATTTTTCATTTGTTACATTGTCGCTGAGAGCAAAATAACTTTTTGAAACAAGAAAAAACTTGAAGGCACCATAATTAGGACAAAGCTACAATAGTATTTAATTATGAATTGCCATACGTCACATAAGCTCATTTTAAATCAGCTGATAAATTACTTCCAGTTTCGCCAACCTCATTTCTGTTGAAAATGTTGGTACTCTACATTGCGCATTTTCCTTATCCGCTTCGTTGTTGGCTGTGTGCCATGACGTAGTTAGTAGTCGCTAACAGCAAAATAGCTGATAATTCTGCATATACAGCTGCAGCTAAGACAAACAATTTTTAATTTAACCGGACGGAGACCGGGAGATCCGTGGTTCAAATCCCGGCTTGGCATTGAATGTTTCAGTCATCTGATTCTACCTTTCCAACCCTGTCCAACACACGGCTTGTGTGAAAGAACATTAATTCCAATTTGTAATTTGCATTATTCTGTATTTGATAACCTAGTTTTTTTCATCACAAAGTTAGAGTAATATCTTAAGAATTTAAACTATTAAACTGCCTTAAGGCAGTAAACTTTGTCCCGCAGACTTACGGTTCAGAAGGATAAATAAAATAAATGTAAATCGGAGCATACCACTTTTTATTAAATTCTCAAAATGTTCCGCTTCACAATAACATAAAAAGCAGCCCCTAAAGATTATGAGTATATTTAAATTAATTTCCCAAAAGTAATGTTTTATATTTGCTGAAACTACATTTATTGCAAAAGAATTTACCTCCACACTGTTCATAACCTAAATGTTTAACACGCAATATAACAATATTTTACTAAGTATCTAGGCATAAGTTTCAGTCTTAAAGCCAGTGTAGCGTTCCGTTAATTATATTTGCTTTACAGCAAATGGAATTACAAATTATTCAAGTACGTTGGGTCTACATCACTACACATGATATTACCAATATTACTTTGTAGTTCATTATACAACGGGGATAAAAACACAACATACTAGCGTAGAACTACAAGCCATTAAATCACAAACACTTGCTCATGTGACAGGAGACATTAATTGTTAAAGACATGTGTGGTATCCCGTTGAATATATTTGAAAAGCTTCCTCTTCATAGACTAGGGGGAGGGGAAGTCATTCCGGAGTAAAACAGTGGAGCAGTGGAAGTATTTTCACCAATACTCCGGAATGAGGAAGTGGAAGTACTTCCAATGGAACTAGTTCCACCAGAGGCCGGAACTACTTCCTCGGAGAGGAACTGGAACTACTTCCTTGAAACGACTCCGACTGCGGAGTGGAAGTGTTGGAAGTAGTTCCGGTAAAGTAACGCACTCGACCCATCACTACACACAGGTTGATTTTTATGACAAATTCAGGAAACTCCAAGTGTATTATCCAAAATAACGCGGAAAGCGCTTTTACATACATTGTCTTTTATATGTCAAAGAAAAAGATCATAGCCCCCATCGTAACAAAAAAAGTCCTGATTGCGTATTTTAGCTGCAAACTACAAACGGAAACGATTCATATAAGAAACGTGAGTGAGAATAGACGGCACGCAAGGAGACGATTCATGAATGAATCGTGCGCTAGGAGAGACTAGCAGACAGGTAGCAAGAGGATGATTCACGAATCGTGAATAAATCGGATAAAACGCTCAACTCAACTGTAGGAACATCTAACAGACAGAATGCAACACAACGATTCATGAACCGTGAACGATTGGCACGAAACTATTACTGGAAAAGAATCGCTCGCTCCACCGAACTCTACTTCAAAACCTGAAAGCCAATCAAAAAATGCACCTTTCTCGCAAAAGTACATCTAGCGCCCACAGAGTTCAGTTCTAAAAGTCATGGTATGACTCTATTTAGGATCGGATTCACTCAGTAATCCAATCCTTACAAAAATTCCTAAATTAGTAAGGTTAGAATATCCTAATACCTATTATACTGGTTATTGCAAATGTGTATTCTCAATTGTAGAATCCAATAGCGCACTGCATTAATTTTTGCGCTCTTTGTGATCAAAAAATTAATTTCTACAATATAACGTCTACGATAAGTAAATTTTATAGAATACTAAAGATACGATCCACCTTTGCCATCTGAATTTAGTTTTGTATCAATCAATATTCATTAATTCTCTAATCCAAACACAAAGAAACACCTAGTCCGCCATCTGTTTTCAGTTATCTAAATTTCTGAAGATGGCACCGTCCGTGCTGCTACCCCAGCGCCATATACTTTTGCCACTGATCTCTGCGCCTCGCCGGTTGTAAACAGCTGAATCGCTGACACAGTGACTGCGGCTTATAAATGATCACTCTCAAGCGATCATTGTGATTGCAGAAAAGCTGTTTATTTCAGCATTAACCTCTTTGGATTAGCGCATATTAGCTGCGTATGCAATGATTCTATAATGGGAATTATTAAGACGCGAGTGACGAGTAACTATCGACATGAGGCAGCGTCGAGAGCCTTACGAGCGTCTTAATAACCATTATATGAGAATTGCATAGAATAGTTTTTCTACGACATTTAGATATACAATAAATACTTACTCTTTAGATATATATGAAAGAAAATAAAAACGTGATAAATAAGTGTTTCGATGCGTATTTTAGATGAACTTGGACAAGTGAATATCGATTTAAGGTTGCTGGTATTGATTTTACAAGATGGAGTCAGAAACAATTATTAGTGCATTTGAAGACATGGAATTTAGTTACACGCCTCCTGATATTCTGGAGGAGGCGAGGTATGTAAGCAAGAATTTACTTCCTGAAAAATCAAAGAAAATGCGTGAAAAGTTGTATCACAAGTTCATGGTTTGAAGAGCAACAAAAAATGTAACTTCATTGTCAGAAAATGTACCCATAGTTTACTTGGAAGAAATGTCAAAAGCAATGGAATCCCCAACCTTGTGGACAAATAATTCAGTATTGAGGACAACTCTAAAGGTAAAACATGGAACTGATATATCCGAGTATAAAACGTTGTCTTGCCTGTTAAAACAGAAACCGGTAGGTACAGAAGGAAAAAACCACAAACGTTTTCGATAAATGGATTTATGAAGCACCAGGACAATAGGTATCTACTGATAAAGTTATGTAAATATAAATATTTTCGTAAAAATGCGTATCTTTGTAAAGATTATTTCAAATGCATGACTTTGTTACAGATAGCATTAATATTAGAAGTAATGGGAGCACGTCCAAGACATGAGTTACGCGAATTAAAATTTGATGATGTGATGGATTTAGAATCAACATTGCTAGTTACTATCCCCAAAATAAAAACAATAACTCACGAGGGTTCACAGTAACAAGAAAGTATTAGGAAATCTGTAAAAAGTATATGAATCTGAGCCCTGTTAATTATTACAGTGCAAAATACACTGTGCAAACAGTTGGCATTAATAAATTATTAAATATGAGCAAATAAATATCTTAACCTCCCTGACCCACAGTCATTCACTGGGCACTGCTTCGGTAGGAGTTTTGTAACTCTGTTAGTTGATGCAGGTGGTCACATTGCAACTTTTAAAACGCCATGATGGTTGGAAATCCACAACAGTAGCTGAAGGTTGTGTAGATGAATCCTAGAAAACAAACTAAAGATCCCAAATACAATACTTATGTCCATAGAAAATAAAACCTCAAATATATACAACTTCACCATCTACTTCAACTAAGCTTCATAAGGGATAATTACCAAATATTACCCTTGCAACCTACACCATAAAAAATGTGTATATTAACACGGTAGATAACAGTTAGATTCTGTGCTTTCAAAGTCTTTGATCTTAAAAGTTTCAAAAGTATGAACAGAAATTTATTAGAATTTTATTATAAAGAATGAAAACAGTAAATTAAGGTTAATTTAAATTCATATAATTGAATAAACTCTTTCTCACCGGCTCTGACTAGCACGTCGCGTAAGTGTGGAAACAACAAATGAACGCACTTAACTACAGATGTCGAAAAATACTGTATGCTCGACCATGCCAAAATGTAGTATTTATACGACTGGTACCAGTACTTTAATGGGCCTCATTAAAGTATTGATATTCGACCAATCAGAAGTGGCCACGTAACATTGTGAAAACGCAAGTATCGATTATTCTGCGTAGTACGTCTCACAACGCTAGCAACTTTGTTTGAAACAGGTGCCACAAGGTAACCATAGATAAAGGAATAACGATTGTAACACATCACTCAAATCAGAAACGAATACTTAACAAAGCTTTAATTTAGATACATGGTCGAGCATAAACAGTGGTATGAAACTTGACTGTAATGGTGATTAAAACGCTCGTATGATAGTTATTAACCTCGCTTCGTTATGCTCGCCTCGGTTAATAATAATGCTCGCGTTTTTAATTACTACCATTATAGTCTCGTTGCATAATATACTAATATATCCAAATATAACTATAAATGCATAATTGGGATCGATTTCACACATTAACCCTATCCCATCCATTAGTTCAAGTGTAAACGAGGCTGCAACTGCTTCTCAACGCGCGTATTCGCTTGCTACTGTAAATTTATATCCTCAATTGTGGTGTCTAATAGCACAAGGCATTAAATTCTTGTGCTCTATGTAATAAAGGGATTAACTTCTGTAATATCACTTCTAGAATAAGTACATTTTACAGAACACTACAAATAGGAGTGTACCTTTCTCATGAGATTTTAGTTTGTATCACTCAGTATTAGTTTATTTTCCAGTTGAAACACCTAATCCTCCATCTGCTGTTCATTGATTTAAATTTCTGAAAATGGCACAGAGAGTGTTGCTACACCAGAGCTACATGCAATGTACTGTTGCTACCGATCTCTTCGCCTCGCCCGTTGTAAACAGCTATAACTCATTTTAACCTCGACCTTAAGAAATTGCAATAGAATGTCTACTTTCTCTACCATTTATCTATGGTAGCTAAAGTAGTGATGTTCTGTTCTATGCTATTCGATATGATAATTGATCAGAAATATATGTTTTTAAACCCGAATAAAAAAGAACAAAGCATTCAAAGAGAATGAGAGAGTGAGTGAGAGTGTTAGTGTAAGTGTGTGTGTGTGTGAGAGAGAGAGAGAGAGAGAGAGAGAGAGAGATGGAGAGAAACAGAGAGAAAGAGAGAGAGAGTTTCCAGTTTGCTTATTGTTTCACATGCATGTCCGACTTGGATACAATTTCAAATTGAAAATATCAAAATGAGAGGCATTTTTAAAAACTACATCTTCTCTTGGATGAAAAAAATTCAGATGTGATACATTCACATGACTTTCTCTAACCTCTGTAATTAATTAGTGTGAATACAAAATACTCTTATTAAATGTACCCTTGTATTCGTGGTTGCTGGAGCGTATAATTTCGGCGTTCCGCCAAGCTGAGGGCCGCGGTTTCGGATCCCGCCATGGGCATAGATGTGTGTGTGTGTGTGTGTCTCATTGTACTAATAAGCAATAAAGTAAAGAGCAAACACAGTAATCATAAACTGGGTAAAGGAGGGAACTCAAAAAAATTAAACCTTAATTTTATAACTACATCATTTTAATCCAAATAAACCTTAGCAGAAATATCTACATTGTACATTTCGTTATAGATACAAAGGCAACAGCGAGAGTCAAGCGTTTAACAACTGGACGCTATATGCTGGTTTTAAAATTCCATACAGTTTCGATACAATCCCGAGATATAAGTGAATGTTAACAGGACTTTAAAAAATCTGATGTGTTACACTCAGATGACTTTCTCTACTCTTGTACAAACTATTTTTACAAACGCTTATTCTTCATATGCTTCATGTTAATCGAGTTATCGAGATGCTAATCTTATTGCTAATTTTCTTGTAGATGCAACGGGAATATGTTAGGCTTTAAGCGATAGTCAAATATTTGAAGAGCTGTTTGCTATGTGGAGTAATCCTTTCTCTTTGCTTTACCAGGACAAAAAAATGACTAAGGAATTCCCATTTGAGAAAAGTATAAGTATTGCAAAATTTAAAGGAATAACAAGAAATATCTCGAAAATGGTACACTCAACAAAAAAATGCACATTACATAAATTGTGTACTTCAAAGCAATCTACATTTTTTGTGCAGTAAAATTTTGTGCATCTCTTATAGTTTACCAGTTATGCAAAAGTTGTTCACAATGAATAATACTTTTGGAGACATTCCCAGAAAATTCAAGATATACATTTTATTTTTCATGAAAATATCTTAAATATAATATACTCTAATCAAAATCCTTAGAGCCATTTTTGAGAAAATTAAAATTTTCGAAAAATTGTTCCATGTAAAGGGTAATCTGGGATGTGGCGATTTTCTTAAAAAACCTTCGTGTCACATCTCTATAAGATACTGAACCTAAATACCAAGTTTGGTGTTTATCCGACTGTTCGTTTCTGAGTTATGTTGTTCAGAGACAGACAGACACACACACACACACACACACACACACACACACACAGGCACACACATGGACTTGTTTCCAAAAATGCCTTTTTTGGATTCAGGGGGTCTCGAAACATGTATTTACGGTGAAATCTCGGTATCGAATTTTTGGGTGGAATACAATACTTCCCCTACTTACTATACGTAGTAGAGAAAGTAAAAATGAATAACGAATTTGAGAAAAAGTATAAGTATTGGAGAATTTACGGGAATAACAAGCAATATCTCGAAAATGGTTCACTCTACAAAAAAATTATATGACATAAATTGTATATTTTAACGTGATCTAGATTTTTTGTGTAGTAAAATTTTGTCTATCTCTTATGGTTTACCAGCTATGCAAAAGTCGTTCACAATGAAGAATACTTTTGGAGACATTCTCAGAAAATTCGAGATATACATTTCATTTGTCATGAAAATATCTTGAACATATGACATTTTAATCAAAATCGTTAGAGCCATTTTTGGTAAAATTAAAATTATCGAAAAATGTTCCATGTAAAGGGTAGTCTGGGGTTAGGGAATTTTATTGAAAACCTTTGTGTCGCATCTCTGGAAGATCCTGAACCTAAATACCAAGTTTGGTGTTTATCCGACTGTTCGTTTCTGAGTTATGCTGTTCACAGACAGACACACAGACACAGACACGGACATGTTTCCAAAAATGCTTTTATTGGATTAAGGGGGTCTCAAAACATGTATTTCCGGTGAAATCTCGGTATCGAATTTTAGGGTGGAATACAATACTTCCCCTACTTACTATATGTGGTAGAGAAAGTAAAAATTATTATTCTCTGCATACCGCGTTTTTACCTTTTCACGTATTTATAAAAATTATACAGCTTATTTTCACAAGCAGCTTCGGTAGTAGTGCCGAATAGTAATAACAATAATAATAATAATAACAAAATAGGACAAAAGTAAAATTCAGACAGCGGAAATGAGATTTTTACGAAGAACTTGAGAATGCACTAGATTAGACCTAGTAAGAAATAAAACCTTAAAATTAGAGAACAGAATATTTATAAATCATATCATAAAATTGAAGTAAACCAACTTAGTTGAAAAGCTATATAAACTACATGACTGAAGAAAGAATACCACTATTAATTAATAAGTACAAACCGTCTGGGAAAAGAGACATCGGATACCCCAGAAAAAGAGAGGAGTAAAGTATAGAATCGAATGGAATGCCTAATCATCGAAATGAAGAATATAATAATAATAATAATAATAATAATATCTTCATAATTACTTCGCATTATACCTTATGTAATCGTAACTTAAGTGGAATCACACAGGTTGATTTTTATGACAAATTCAGGAAACTCCAAGTGTATTATCCAAAATAACGCGGAAAGCGCTTTTACATACATTGTCTTTTATATGCCAAAGAAAAAGATCATAGCCCCCATCGTAACAAAAAGTCCAGATTGCGTATTTTAGTTGCAAACTACAAACGGAAACGCTAGGAGAGCCTATCAGACAGGTAGCAAGAGGACGATTCATGAACCGCGAATAAATCGCATAAAACGCTTGACCCAACTTCAGGGGCATCGAACTCACAGAATGCAAGAGAACGATTCATGAAACGAGAAAGATTGGAATGAGAATATCACTGCAAAAGAATCGCTCAACCCAACCCTACTTCAAAACCTGAAACCCAATCTAAAAATTCACCTTTCCCGCAAACGTACATCTAGATCCCACCGAGTCCAGTTCTCCAAAACAACCTAAGACCATACTTGGGATCGGCTTCACTCAGTAATCCAATCCTTACAAAAATTCCTTAATTAGTAAGGTTAGAATATCCTAATACCTATTATACTGGTTATTGCAAATGTGTATTCTCAATTGTAGAATCCAATAGCGCACTGCATTAACTTTTTGCGCTCTGTGTGATCAAAAAATTAATTTCTGCAACATCACGTCTACGATAAGTAAATTTTATAGAATACTACAGATACTATCCACCTTTGTCATCTGAATTTAGTTTTGTATCAATCAATATTCATTAATTCTCTAATCTAAACACAAAGAAACACCTAATCCGCCATCTGTTTTCAGTTATTTAAATTTCTGAAGATGGCACCGTCCGTGCTGCTACCCCAGCGCCATAT
This sequence comes from Deroplatys truncata, assembly GCA_030765065.1. Lineage (NCBI taxonomy): Eukaryota > Metazoa > Arthropoda > Insecta > Mantodea > Mantidae > Deroplatys > Deroplatys truncata. The sequence goes on along the minus strand of CM060989.1, from coordinate 88,436,980 downwards.
ACTTTTGCCACTGATCTCTGCGCCTCGCCGGTTGTAAACAGCTGCATCGCTGACACAGTGACTGCGGCTCATAAATGATCACTCTCAAGCGATCATTGTGATTGCAGAAAAGCTGTTTATTTCAGCATTAACCTCTTTGGATTAGCGCATATTAGCTGCGTATGCAATGATTCTAAAATGGGAATTATTAAGACGCGAGTGACGAGTAACTATCGACATGAGGCAGCGTCGAGAGCCTTACGAGCGTCTTAATAACCATTATATGAGAATTGCATACAATAGTTTTTCTACGACATTTAGATATACAATAAATACTTACTCTTTAGATATATATGAAAGAAAATAAAAACGTGATAAATAAGTGTTTCGATACGTATTTTAGATGACCTTGGACAACAAGTGAATATCGATTTAAGGTTGCTGGTATTGATTTTACAAGATGGAGTCAGAAACAATTATTAGTGCATTTGAAGACATGGAATTTAGTTACACGCCTCCTGATATTCTGGAGGAGGCGAGGGATGTAAGCAAGAATATACTTCCTGAATAATCAAAGAAAATGTGTGAAAAGTTGTATGACAAGTTCATGGTTTGAAGAGCAACAAAAAATGTAACTTCATTGTCAGAAAATGTACCCATAGTTTACTTGGAAGAAATGTCAAAAGCAATGGAATCCCCAACCTTGTGGACAAATAATTCAGTATTGAGGACAACTCTAAACGTAAAACATGGAACTGATATATCCGAGTATAAAACGTTGTCTTGCCTGTTAAAACAGAAACCGGTAGGGTACAGAAGGAAAAAACCACAAACGTTTTCGATAAATGGATTTATGAAGCACCAGGACAATAGGTATCTACTGATAAAGTTATGTAAATATAAATATTTTCGTAAAAATGCGTATCTTTGTAAAGATTATTTCAAATGCGTGACTTTGTTACAGATAGCATTAATATTAGGAGTAATGGGAGCACGTCGAAGACATGAGTTACGCGAATTAAAATTTGATGATGTGATGGATTTAGAATCAACATTGCTAGTTACTATCCCCAAAATAAAAACAAATACTCACGAGGGTTCACAGTAACAAGAAATTATTAGGAAATCTGTAAAAAGTATATGAATCTGAGCCCTGTTAATTATTACAGTGCAAAATACACTGTGCAAAAGGTTGGCATTAATAAATTATTAAATATGAGCAAATAAATATCTTAACCTCCCTGACCCACAGTCATTCACTGGGCACTGCTTCGGTAGGAGTTCTGTAACAATGTTAGTTGATGCAGGTGGTCACATTACAACTTTTAAAACGCCATGATGGTTGGAAATCCACAACAGTAGCTGAAGGTTGTGTAGATGAATCCTAAAAAACAAACTAAAGATCCCAAATACAATACTTATGTCCATAGAAAATAAAACCTCAAATATATACAACTTCACCATCTACTTCAACTAAGCTTCATAAGGGATAATTACCAAATATTACCTTTGCAAACCGCACATAAAAAATGTGTATATTAACACGGTAGATAACAGTTAGATTCTGTGCTTTCAAAGTCTTTGATCTTAAAAGTTTCAAAAGTATGAACAGAAATTTATTAGAAGTTTATTATAAAGAATGAAAACAGTGAAATAAGGTTAATTTAAATTCATATAATTGAATAAACTCTTTCTCACCGGCTCTGAGTAGCACGTCGCGTAAGTGTGGAAACAACAAATAAACGCACTTAACTACAGATGTCGAAAAATACTGTATGCTCGACCATGCCAAATGTAGTATTTATACGACTGGTACCAGTACTTTAATGGGCCTCATTAAAGTATTGATATTCGACCAATCAGAAGTGGCCACGTAACATTGTGAAAACGCAAGTATCGATTATTCTGCGTAGTACGTCTCACAACGCTAGCAACTTTGTTTGACACAGGTGCTACAAGGTCATTTTATTGTAACCATAGATAAAGGAAAAACGATTGTAACACATCACTCAAATCAGAAACGAATACTTATGAAACCTTTAATTTAGATACATGGTCGAGCATAAACAGTCGTATGAAACTTGACTATAATGGTGATTAAAACGCTCGTATGATAGTTATTAACCTCGCTTCGTTATGCTCGCCTCGGTTAACAATAATACTCGCGTTTTTAATTACTACCATTATAGTCTCGTTGCATAATATACTAATATATCCAAATATAACTATAAATGCATAATTGGGATCGATTTCACACATTAACCCAATCCCATCCATTAGTTCAAGTGTAAACGAGGCTGCAACTGCTTCTCAACGCGCGTATTCGCTTGCTACTGTAAATTTATATCCTCAATTGTGGTGTCTAATAGCACAAGGCATTAAATTCTTGTGCTCTATGTAATAAAGGGATTAACTTCTGTAATATCACTTCTAGAATAAGTACATTTTACAGAACACTACAAATAGGAGTGTACCTTTATCATGAGAATTTAGTTTGTATCACTCAGTATTAGTTTATTTTCCAGTTGAAACCCTAATTCTCCATCTGCTGTTCATTGATTTAAATTTCTGAAAATGGCACAGAGAGTGTTGCTACACCAGAGCTACATGCAATGTACTGTTGCTACCGATCTCTTCGCCTCGCCCGTTGTAAACCGCTATAACTCATTTTACCCTCGACCTTAAGAAATTGCAATAGAATGTCTACTTTCTCTACCATTTATCTATGGTAGCTAAAGTAGTGATGTTCTGTTCTATGCTATTCGATATGATTATTGATCAGAAATATATGTTTTACACCCCGAATAAAAAATAACAAAGCATTCAAAGAGAATGAGAGAGTGAGTGAGAGTGTTAATGTAAGTGTGTGTGTGTGACAGAGAGAGAGATGGAGAGAAACAGAGAGAAAGAGAGAGAGAGTTTCCAGTTTGCTCATTGTTTTACATGCATGTCCGACTTGGATACAATTTCAAATTGAAAATACCAAAGTGAGAGGCATTTTTAAAAACTACATCTTCTCTTGGTTGAAAAAATACAGATGCGGTACATTCACATGCCTTTCTCTAAGCTCTGTAATTAATTATTGTGAATACAAAATACACTTATTAAATGGACCCTCATAGTCGTGGCCGCTGGACCCTATAATGTCGGCGTTCATGCAAGGTGAGGGTCGCGGGTTCGAGTCCCGCCATGGGCATGGATGCTTCTCTGTAAGTGTAATTGTACTAATTAGCGGTAAAGTAAACAGCAAACAATATAATCATAAACTGGGTAGAGGAGGGAACTTAAAAAATACTAACACTTAGTTTTATAACTACATCATTTAATCCAAATAAACTTTTGCAGAAATATCTAAATTGTACATTTCGTTATAGATACAAAGGCAACAGCGATACTCAAGTGTTTAAGAATGGACGCTATACGCTGGCCTTAAAATTCCATACAGTTTCGATACAATCCCGAGATATAAGTGAATGTTAACAGGACTTTAAAAAAATCTGATGTGTTACACTCACATGACTTTCTCTACTCTTGTACAAACTATTTTTACAAACGCTTATTCTCCATATGCTTCATGTTAATGGAGTTATCGAGATGCTACTCTTATTGCTAATTTTCTTGTAGATGCAACGGGAATATGTTAGGCTTTAAGCGATAGTCATATGTTTTTAGAGCTGGTTGCTATTTGGAGCATTCCCTTCTCTTTACATTACCAGGACAAAAAACATGAATAACGAATTCCCATTTGAGAAAAAGTATAAGTATTGAAATATTTTGTCTATCTCCTATGGTTTACCAGTTATGCAAAAGTCGTTCACAATGTATAATACTTTTGGAGACATTCCCAGAAAATTCGAGATATACAATTCATTTGCCATAAAATGTCTTAAACTTGTCATATTTTATTCAAAATCGTCAGAGCCATTTTTGGGAAAATAAAAATTTTCGAAAAATGTTCCATGTAAAGGGTAGTCTGGGGTGGGGGAATTTTCTTGAAAACCCTCATGTCGCATTTACGGAAGATACTGCACCTAAATACTAAGTTTGGAGTTTATCCGACTGTTCGTTTCTGAGTTATGCTGTTCACAGTCAGACACATACATACGGACATGTTTCCAAAAATGTTTCTTTTTTCTGGATTTTCTCCTTAAGAGCCCCAAATACCCATACCAGAACCCTCGAAAAAATATCTGGGATAGTACCAGCTCTTTAAAACAGCACAAAATACCTCAAAATATTCCGAAAAATACTAAACATCTGTATCAATATCCTGAAATACCTTCTCCAGTTTCCGAAAATGCTCTTGAAACGCCAACAATCCTCCTGCCTATGTACCAGAATGTTCTAAACGTGTGCGCACATACCTAATTCGATAGTATGAAATACCCTTAAAGAGCCTAAAATACTCTCGCTAGACTCCTCGAAAAAGTATAAAATGCACAGAATGCCCTGCCATTCTAAAAACCATCAGGATACTCTAAAACCATATGTAAATACCATGAAAATAGCTGCTACAATTTCTATAAAGTCCTTCAACTACTCCAAAATTCCAAATCCTTGCCTTAAAAGCCCGTAAATGGTTGCTAAAACGCTTAACAACTCCCAATACAGTGGTTCAAATGCCATTGAAATGCTTACGCCAACACCCTAAAATACCTATTTTTGTGTCCAAAAATATCCTAAAGCCAGAAAGAGGATGTGAAATATCTGTACCACTGCATCGAAAAACCATCAAAATACCTGTAAAGTAAGCTAATCTGGTACTCAGAAATTTCTTCTAAGTACCGTCCGAAATAGTTACATTGTGCCTGTGCTCCAAATATCTTGAAAATGTAACCCAACACATGTGGAAAACATTCTTAGATACCTTGAGCCCCTGTCTTCCCTAGCATCCCTCATCGTATTCCTTGCCTCTTCCCATATAAACGCATTGTCTAGTCCTCAAACCCCTCCTACTCTAGCCACGTTTTCCCTATCTCGTCCTTGTGAACACATTTCCCTCCTTCAGCCTCTATCTAGCCTAGCTTATGTCCTCGTATTTTCCATATATCATTCACATAAATGCATATTGTAGCTTCACCCTCTGTGTAACCTAGCATCTCTCCTTATATTCCCCATCTCGGCTATATAAAAGCCTTTTCTTGTCCATTACCCCACCTCTCATACCATATCTGCTTGGTTTCCCATCTCTCCTATATGAAACACCTACATTCTACCCATTAACACTGTCTAGCCTAGCATCTCTACTTATTCTCCCTATTTCCCCTCATATAAGATGCATATTATATCCTTCAAGACCCTCCTAGTCTAGCATCTCTCCACGTTTCCCCTAACCCTCCCTTATAAACCCATATTCCGTCCTTCAATCCCCGTCTAGCCTGCATCCTTCCTCGTATTCCCTATCTCATCTATATAAATGCCTCTTCTAGTCTCCTACCCGCCTAACCTAGCATCTCTCCAAGGTTTCCTATCCCTTCCATATAAAGCACATATTCTACCCATTAACACTGTCTTGTCTAGCATCTCTCCTTGATTCCCCTATCTCCCTCATATAAGACGCATATTCTATCCTTCAAGACCCTCCTAGCCTTGCGTCTCTCCACGTCTTCCTTATCCCTCCCTTATAAACCCATATTCCGTCCTTCAATCCCCGTCTAACCTGGCATCTCTCCTCGTATTCCCTATCTCTTCTATATAAATGCCTCTTCTAGTCTCCTACCCGCATAACCTACCACCTCTCCACGGTTTCCTATCTCTTCCATATAAAATACATATTCTACCCTCCAAGTCCTGTCTAGCCTAGCAATTCTCATCGTATCCCGTATATTTTCCCTTATAATCACATGTTCTATCTTTCATGCCCTTTCTATCCTAGCATCCCTTTTCATATCTCCCCTTTATGAACGCATTTTCCTCCTTTAACCCAATTCTAGCCTAGCATTTCCCCTCGTTTTCCCTATTTTTTCCCATATAAACGCTGAAAAGAGGCCTCGCTACCCCTTATTTATCCTACTGAGGCTAACACTTCATATGCAGGTGTAGCTAAGAGAAACTATTTGTAATCTGCATTATTCTGTATCTGTTGCCTAGCTTTCTCCCATAAAGCTGAGCAATACCATAAGTATTGAATAGTAAACACATTAAAGGCAATTTTTTCCTGTATACCTGTGGTTCAGAAAGTTAAATAAAATTAAATTAATTCGGAAGATGCAATTCTTAATAAATTCTCAAAATGTTTCGTTCCAAAATAACATAAAAAAACAGCTCCTGGAAGTAACGATTTGTCTATGTAAGCTCATTTCCCAAAACAATGTTTTATATTTGCTAAAACCACATCTAATGTAAAACAATTTAACTACACACTGTTAATAACCCAAAGTTCAACACGTAAAAAAGCAATATTTTACGACATATCTACATACAAGTTTCAGCCATAAATCCGCAGAGTTGGTTCCGTTGTTCAGATTTCCTTTACAGCAAATGGAGTTACTGTTTATTTATGTACGTAGTTGTGCATTAATAAGTATATTACTTTCTATCTTATTATACAACGTGTATAATGGTATACATACTAGCAACTGCAGGCCATTAAATCACAAACATTCGTTTATGCGACAGCTGACATTAATTATATAGCTTGGCATTCCACTGGTTATCATAATAGCCCTGCCTTATGCCACTGCAATACCTCCTATATGCAATAGAGGGTGACATACCATCAGCACTCTGAAGTAAACCACTGGAAGTACTTTCACCAATACCCCGGATTGGAAAAGTGAAAGTACCTCCAATGTAACTAGTTTCACCGAAGTTCGGGACTGCTTCCTAGAAGTGGAACTGGTGGAAGTAGTTGCGGCAAACTAACACGCTCCACCGATCACAGTGCTGACATCGATCTTTGCGCCTTACCCGGTGTAAACAGCTGCATCACGGGCGCAGCGATCATGAATTGCGGCTCATAAATAATCACTGCCAAGCGATCATTGTGATTGCAGAAAGTTGTTTACTTCAGAATGAACCTCTTTAGATTAGCGCATATTAGTTATTTAACAACGATCCTATCATGGGAGTTACCAAGACGCGAGTGACGAGTAACTTTCGACCTGAGAGCTTCACGAGCGTCTTAATTACCATTAAATGAGAGTTGCATGCAATAGTTTTTCTACGAGTTTTAGATATACAATAACTATTTAATATTTAAATGCATAAAATAAATTAAACATGTGATAAAACACTTTCTCGCTACAGAATTTACGTGCGCTTCGATAACGAGTAAATATCGATACATGGTAACAGGTATCGACTTTGCAAGATGGGGACAAAAGAGTTTATTAGTGAATTTGAAGAGATGGAATCTGGTTCAACAACTCCTAGCATCCTGGGGAAGGCCAGAAATGCAAGCAAGAATTGACTTCCTGAAGAATCAAAGATGTTTTGGAGAGCAGGAAAAGTGTAACTTCATTATCAGAAAATGTGCTCATACTTTACTTTGATCAAATGTTAAACACAATGAAATCTCCTATCTTGTGGCTACTGAACACTATTCTAAATGTAAAACATGGAACTGATATAACCCAGTAAAAAAATTGTATTACGTGTTAATATAGAAATCGGTAGAGTACAAAGGGAATAAAGGAAAACTATTTTCTACAAATGAAATTAAAACCTTCATTGATGTAGCACCTGGCAATACGTATCTATTGATAAAGGTTTGTGCATATAATCAATTTCCTAAAACTACCAATATACCTTAAAGATAATTTTCGAAATACATGACTTTGTTACAGATAGCACCAATATTAGGGGTAATTGGGGGACGTCTAAGAATGAGTTACATGATTTAAAATTTGATGACGTAAAGGATTTAGACCCAGCATTACTAGCTACTATCCTCAACACAAAAAGAAATATATCACGAGAGATCACAGTAACAAAAATGTATTACGAAATCTGCAAGAAGTACATAAATCAGCGCCCTAAAGCCTATAAATCTCAATCTGTTTCTGTAGTCATTACAGCAGAAAATACACGGTTTTTAAATTTATTGATTTTGGTATTAATACATTTGGAAAAATGGGCAAACAAATAGCTACCTACACTATGTGATCAAAAGTATCCGGGCACCCCCACAAACATAGGTTTTTTAACTTAGGTTCATTGTGCTTCCACCTACTGCCTGGTACTCATTATCAGCGACCTCAGTAATCATTAGACAGAAGAATGGGACGCTCTGTGGAACTGACGGACTTCGAAAGTGATCAGGTGATTGGGTGTCACTTGTGTCAGAAGTCTGTACGCGAGATTTCCACACTCCTAAACATCCCTAGGTCCAGTGTTTCTGATGTGATAGTGAAGTGGAAACGTGAAGGGACATGTACAGCACAAAAATGTACAGGCCGACCTCGTCTGTTGAGTGACAGAGACCGCCGACATTAGAAGAGGGTCGTAAAGAGTAATAGGCAGTCATCTATCCAGACCATCACACAAGAATTCCAAACTGCATCAGGATTCACTCCAAGTACTTTGACAGTTAGGCGTGAAGTGATAACCCTTGGATACCATGGTCGAGCGGCTACTCATAAGCCACACATCTCGCAGGAAAATGCCAAACGACGCTCTGCTTGGTGTAAGGAGCGTCAACACTACACGATTGAATAGTGGCAAAACGTTGTGCGGAGTGACGAATCACAGTGCGCAATGTGGCGATCCGATGGCAGGGTGTGGGTATGGTGAATGCCCGGTGAACGTCATCTGCCAGTGTGTGTAGTACCAACAGTGAAATTCGGAGGCGGTGGTATTATGGTTGTGGTCCTGTATTTCCTGGAGGGGTTTTGCACCCCTTGTTGTTTTGCGTGGCACGATCACAGCGCAGACCTACAATGATATTTAAACACCTTGCTTCCCACTGTTGAAGAGCAATTCGGGGATGGCGATTGCATCTTTCAACATGATCGAGCACCTGTTCATACTGCATGGACTGTGACGAAGTGGTTGTAGGACAATAACATCCCTGCAATGGACTGGCCTGCACAGAGTCCTGGCTTTAATCCTATGGAACACCTTTGTGATGTTTTGGAACGCCGACTTCGTGCCAGGCCTTACCGACCTACATTGATACCTCTCCTCAGTTCCGCACTCCGTGAAGAATGGGCTGCCATTCCCCAAGAAACCTTCCGGCACCTGATTGAAAGTATGCCTGCGAAAGTGTACGCTGTCAATAAGGTTAAGGGTGGGCCAACACCATATTGACTTCCAGCATTACCGATGGAGGGAGCCACGAACTTGTACCTCATTTTCAGTCAAGTGTCCGGATACTTTTGATCACTTAGGGTATATTAACCTCCGTGACCCAGATATTCACTGGCCACTGCTTCCATAGAAGATGTGCAAGTGCGTTAGTTGATGCAGGTGGTGACATAACAGCTTTAAAAGGCCATGTTGGTTGGAAATCTACAACAGTAGCTGAAAGTTATATAGACGAATCTCTTCAAAATAGACTTAAGATCTCAAATACATTATTAAAGCCCAAGGAAATAAAAACGATCAAATATAAATTCACCATCTAGTTCAACTAAGTTTCATAAGGGATCATTACCAGGTATTACCTTTGCAAATTGCACTACATAAAATGTGTATATTGACAAGGCAACTAAGAGATACATTTTGTGTTTGTAAAGTCTTTTTTACTAGACATGGGCCGATTCATGAACGAATCGTTCATATGAACGATTACAAGGAAAAAATTGTAAGAATTGTGTCAGTATTAGCATGAATTGTCGTTCAAAATAAATCGTAAGAATCGTGAATGAATCGTGGTACAAAATGAATCGTAAGAATCGTGTATGAATCGTGGTTCAAAATGAATCGTAAGAATCATGCATGAATCGTCGTTCAAAAGGAATCGCAAGAATCGTGCATGAATCGTCGTTCAAAAAGAATCGTGATCAGGGCATTCCCGATTCATTCTCGCTTGCGCTTTGTTTACTACTCACCTTTGGCTTCCAAGCCGAGCCCGAACGAATGCTGCCGAGTGAGTACGATGATGAGCAGGGAATTTACTAAGCATTGTGATGCTATATCATAGTATAAGAAAACACATCACCGCAGTTCTGTCGATTCGTAGTAGTGAATTGCACAGGTTGAAAGATTCGTTAGAATTTATAATGTGAATTGGTAGATCAACACGGTTCTTTGAGATCCTGATGGCATAATCTAGGAGTATCGAGTTCAGCCGAGAAAGACTAATTCTTAAAAACAAATTGCGCAAATAGCTGTAAAGCGCAGTAAAATGAATCGTAAGCATTGCCAATGGATGAACGGAGGCTGCAGTATAAGCAATAGAAGTAATTCTCAGTACTTTACTGAGAGATCTGATACACAGCATTGCATGATTACATTGTAGTAAGTATTATAATATACAATACCAGAATATATGCAAAATGGACGAAAATAGGGAATTTTTGCATTCTTGGTTTGAATAACTTTTAAAATTATATAATTTAAAAGAATTAAGTTGTATACTATAATCTACATTAAAAGTATAAGAACATGCATCCATATAACTAAGTCAATTCTAATGTATTAAAAGCACCTCGTATATGCTGATGTAAAATTTATGTAAAAAATCTGATCTGCTACACTCACATGACTTTCTCTACTCTTGTACAAACTATTTTTACAAACTCTTATTCTCCATCTATTTCACATTAATCGAGATAAACATTTGAGAAACGATCTTTTAACATACAAAGAGAATTACATTTTACACATAACGACTAGTTCTAAAAATATTTGACTATCGCTTAAGGCGTACTATGTTCCCCTTGTTTTGTATTTGCATCGGCCTTTAAGCATATACATATCTCTTAATAGCTGGTTGCTATGTGCAGCTCCATTCTCTTTGCCTTTGATTAATACTCTTTGCATATACAAGACAAAAATTTGAATAACGAATTCCCATTTGAGAAAATTATTGAAAAAATCTGATGTGTTACACTCACATGACTTTCTCTACTCTTGTACAATCTAATTTTACAAACGCCTATTCTCCATATGCTTCATGTTAATCGAGATATCAAGATGTCAATCTTATTGGTAATTTTCTTGTAGATGCAAGGGGAATATGGTAGCTTTTATGCAATAGTCAAATATTTTAACGCTGGTTGCTATGTGGCGATTCCATTCTCTTTGGATGTCCAGGACATAAAAAAATCTGATGTGTTACACTCACATAACTTTCTCTACTCTTGTACAACCTAATTTTACAAACGCCTATTCTCCATATGCTTCATGTTAATCGAGATATCGAGATGTCAATCTTATTGGTAATTTTCTTGTAGATGCAAGGAAAATATGGTAGCTTTTAAGCGATAGTCAAATATTTTAACGCTGGTTGCTATGTGACGCATTCCATTCTCTTTGCATGTCCATGACATAAAAAAAATCTGATGTGTTACACTCACATAACTTTCTCTACTCTTGTAAACCTAATTTTACAAACGCCTATTCTCCATATGCTTCATGTTAATCGAGATATCGAGATGTCAATCTTATTGGTAATTTTCTTGTAGATGCAAGGAAAATATGGTAGCTTTTAAGCGATAGTCAAATATTTTAACGCTGGTTGCTATGTGACGCATTCCATTCTTTTTGCATGTCCAGGACATAAAAAAAAATCTGATGTGTTACACTCACATGACTTTCTCTACTCTTGTACAATCTATTTTTACAAACGCCTATTCTCCATATGCTTCATATTAATCGAGATGTCAATCTTATTTGTAATTTTCTTGTAGATGCAAGGGGAATATGGTAGCTTTTAAGCGATAGTCAAATATTTTATCGCTGGTTGCTATGTGGCGCATTCCATTCTCTTTGCATGTCCAGTACATAAAAAAATGAATAACGAATTTGAGAAAAAGTATAAGTATTGGAAAATTTAAGGAAATAACAAGCAATATCTCGAAAACGGTTCACTCAACAAAAAAAATGTATATGATATAAGTTGTGTATTTTAACGCGATCTACATTTTTTGTGTAGTAAAATTTTGTCTATCTCTTATGGTTTACCAGTTATGCAAAAGTCGTTCATAATGAAGAATACTTTTGGAGACATTCCCAGAAATTTCGAGATATACATTTCATTTCTCATGACATTATCTTAAACATATGATATTTTCATCAAAATCGTTAGAGCCATTTTTGAGAAAATTAAAATTTTCGAAAAATCTTCCATGTAAAGGGTAGTCTGGGGTGGGGGGATTTTCTTGAAAATCTTCGTGTCGCATCTCTGGAAGATACTGAACGTAAATACCAAGTTTGGTGTTTATCCGACTGTTAGTTTTTGAGTTATGCTGTTCACAGACACACACACAGACACACACACAGACACACAGACACACACACAGACACACACACGGACATGTTTCCAAAAATGCTTTTTTTGGATTCAGGAGGTCTCAAAACATGTATTTCCGGTGAAATCTCGGTATCGAATTTTTGGGTGGAATGCAATACTTCCCCTACTATACGTAGTAGAGAAAGTAAAAATGAATAACGAATTTGAGAAAAAGTATAAGTATTGGAAAATTTAAGGAAATAACAACCAATATCTCGAAAACGGTTCACTCAACAAAAGAAATGTATATGACATAAGTTGTGTATTTTAACGCGATCTACATTTTTTGTGAAGTAAAATTTTGTCTATCTCTTATGGTTTACCAGTTATGCAAAAGTCGTTCACAATGAAGAATACTTTTGGAGACATTCCCAGAAAATTCGAGATATACATTTCATTTGTCATGACATTACCCTAAACATATGATATTTTCATCAAAATCGTTAGAGCCATTTTTGAGAAAATTAAAATTTTCGAAAAATCTTCCATGTAAAGGGTAGTCTGGGGTGGGGGGATTTTCTTGAAAACCTTCGTGTTGCATCTCTGGAGGATACTGAACCCAAATACCAAGTTTGGTGCTTATCCGATTGTTCGTTTTTGAGTTATGCTGTTCACAGACACACACACACAGACACACACACACACACACAGACACACACACACACACACACACACACACAGACACACACACGGACATGTTTCCAAAAATGCTTTTTTTGGATTCAGGAGGTCTCAAAACGTGTATTTCCGGTGAAATCTCGGTATCGAATTTTTGGGTGGAATGCAATACTTCCCCTACTTACTACACGTAGTAGAGAAAGTAAAAATGAGTAACGAATTTGAGAAAAAGTATAAGTATTGGAAAATTTAAGGGAATAACAAGCAATATCTCGAAAACGGTTCACTCAACAAAAAAATCTGATGTGTTACACTCACATGACTTTCTTTACTCTTGTACAATCTAATTTTACAAACGCTTATTCTCCATATGGTTCATGTTAATCGAGATATCGAGATGTCAATCTTATTGCTAATTTTCTTGTAGATGCAAGGGGAATATGGTAGCTTTTAAGCGATAGTCAAATATTTTAACGCTGGTTGCTATGTGGCGCATTCCATTCTCTTTGCATGTCCAGGACATAAAAAAAATGAATAACGAATGTGAGAAAAAGTATAAGTATTGGAAAATTTAAGGGAATAACAAGCAATATCTCGAAAACGGTTCACTCAACAAAAGAAATGTATATGACATAAGTTGTGTATTTTAACGCGATCTACATTTTTTGTGTAGTAAAATTTTGTCTATCTCTTATGGTTTACCAGTTATGCAAAAGTCGTTCACAATGAAGAATACTTTTGGAGACATTCCCAGAAAATTCGAGATATACATTTCATTTCTCATGACATTATCTTAAACATATGATATTTTCATCAAAATCGTTAGAGCCATTTTTGAGAAAATTAAAATTTTCGAAAAATCTTCCATGTAAAGGGTAGTCTGGGGTGGGGGGATTTTCTTGAAAACCTTCGTGTCGCATCTCTGGAAGATACTGAACCTAAATACCAAGTTTGGTACTTATCCGACTGTTCGTTTTTGAGTTATGCTGTTCACAGACACACACACAGACACACACACACACAGACACACAGACACACACACAGACACACACACGGACATGTTTCCAAAAATGCTTTTTTTGGATTCAGGAGGTCTCAAAACATGTATTTCCGGTGAAATCTCGGTATCGAATTTTTGGGTGGAATGCAATACTTCCCCTACTTACAATACGTAGTAGAGAAAGTAAAAATGTATATGACATAACTTGTGTATTGTAACGCGATCTACATTTTTTGTGTAGTAAAATTTTGTCTATTTCTTATGGTTTACCAGTTATGCAAAAGTCGTTCAGAATGAAGAACACTTTTGGAGACATTCCCAGAAAATTCGAGATATACATTTCATTTGTCATGCAAATACCTTAAACATATGATATTTTAATCAAAATCGTTTGAGCCATTTTTGAGAAAATTAAAATTTTCGAAAAATGTTCCATGTAAAGGGTAGTCTGGGGTGGGGGGATTTTCTTGAAAACCTTCGTGTCGCATCTCTGGAAGATACTGAACCTAAATACCAAGTTTGGTGTTTATCCGACTGTTCGTTTCTGAGTTATGCTGTTCACAGACACACAGACACACACAGACAAACACACACACAGACACACACACGGACATGTTTACAAAAATGCTTTTTTTGGATTCAGGGAGTCTCAAAACATGTATTTCCGGTGAAATCTCGGTATCGAATTTTTGGGTCGAATGCAATACTTCCCCTACTTACTATACGTAGTAGAGAAAGTAAAAATGAATAACGAATTTGAGAAAAAGTATAAGTATTGGAAAATTTAAGGAAATAACTAGCAATATCTCGAAAACGGTTCACTCAACAAAAGAAATGTATATGACATAGGTTGTGTATTTTAACGCGATCTACATTTTTTGTGTAGTCAACTTTTGTCTATCTCTTATGGTTTACCAGTTATGCAAAAGTCGTTCACAATGAAGAATACTTTTGGAGACATTCCCAGAACATTCGAGATATACATTTCATTTATCATGACATTACCCTAAACATATAATATTTTCATCAAAATCGTTAGAGCCATTTTCGAGAAAATTAAAATTTTCGAAAAATCTTCCATGTAAAGGGTAGTCTGGGGTGGGGGGATTTTCTAGAAAACCTTCGTGTCGCATCTCTGGAAGATACTGAACCTAAATACCAAGTTTGGTGCTTATCCAATTGTTCGTTTTTGAGTTATGCTGTTCACAGACACACACACACAGACACACACACACACACAGACACACACACAGACACACACACACACACACACACAGACACACACACGGACATGTTTCCAAAAATGCTTTTTTTGGATTCAGGAGGTCTCAAAACGTGTATTTCCGGTGAAATCTCGGTATCGAATTTTTGGGTGGAATGCAATACTTCCCCTACTTACTATACGTAGTAGAGAAAGTAAAAAATCTGATGTGTTACACTCACATGACTTTCTCTACTCTTGTACAATCTAATTTTACAAACGCCTATTCTCCATATGCTTCATGTTAATCGAGATATCGAGATGTCAATCTTATTGGTAATTTTCTTGTAGGTGCAAGGAAAATATGGTAGCTTTTAAGCGATAGTCAAATATTTTAACGCTGGTTGCTATGTGGCGCATTCCATTCTCTTTGCATGTCCAGGACATAAAAAAATCTGATGTGTTACACTCACATGACTTTCTCTACTCTTCTACAATCTAATTTTACAAACGCTTATTCTCCATATGCTTCATGTTAATCGAGATATCGAGATGTCAATCTTATTGCTAATTTTCTTGTAGATGCAAGGGGAATATGGTAGCTTTTAAGCTATAGTCAAATATTTTAACGCTGGTTGCTATGTGGAGTATTCCATTCTCTTTGCATGTCCAGGACATAAAAAAAATGAATAACGAATTTGAGAAAAAGTATAAGTATTGGAAAATTTAAGGAAATAACAAGCAATATCTCGAAAACGGTTCACTCAACAAAAGAAATGCATATGACATAAGTTGTGTATTTTAACGCGATCTACATTTTTTGTGTAGTAACATTTTGTCTATCTCTTATGGTTTACCAGTTATGCAAAAGTCGTTCACAATGAAGAATACTTTTGGAGACATTCCCAGAAAATTCTAGATATACATTTCATTTCTCATAACATTATCTTAAACATATGATATTTTCATCAAAATCGTTAGAGCCATTTTTGAGAAAATTAAAATTTTCGAAAAATCTTCCATGTAAAGGGTAGTCTGGGGTGGGGGGATTCTCTTGAAAACCTTCGTGTCGCATCTCTGGAAGATACTGAACCTAAATACCAAGTTTGGTGCTTATCCGACTGTTCGTTTTTGAGTTATGCTGTTCACAGGCACACAGACACACACACAGACACACACACAGACACACACACACACACACGGACATATTTCCAAAAATGCTTTTTTTGGATTCAGGAGGTCTCAAAACATTTATTTCCGGTGAAATCTTGGTATCGAATTTTTGGGTGGAATGCAATACTTCCCCTACTTACTATACGTAGTAGAGAAAGTAAAAATGAATAACGAATTTGAGAAAAAGTATAAGTATTGGAAAATTTAAGGAAATAACAAGCAATATCTCGAAAACGGTTCACTCAACAAAAGAAATGCATATGACATAAGTTGTGTATTTTAACGCGATCTACATTTTTTGTGTAGTAACATTTTGTCTATCTCTTATGGTTTACCAGTTATGCAAAAGTCGTTCACAATGAAGAATACTTTTGGAGACATTCCCAGAAAATTCTAGATATACATTTCATTTCTCATAACATTATCTTAAACATATGATATTTTCATCAAAATCGTTAGAGCCATTTTTGAGAAAATTAAAATTTTCGAAAAATCTTCCATGTAAAGGGTAGTCTGGGGTGGGGGGATTCTCTTGGAAACCTTCGTGTCGCATCTCTGGAAGATACTGAACCTAAATACCAAGTTTGGTGCTTATCCGACTGTTCGTTTTTGAGTTATGCTGTTCACAGACACACAGACACACACACAGACACACACACAGACACACACACACACACAGACACACACACGGACATGTTTCCAAAAATGCTTTTTTTGGATTCAGGAGGTCTCAAAACATGTATTTCCGGTGAAATCTTGGTATCGAATTTTTGGGTGGAATGCAATACTTCCCCTACTTACTATACGTAGTAGAGAAAGTAAAAATGAATAACGCATTTGAGAAAAAGTATAAGTATTGGAAAATTTAAGGAAATAACAAGCAATATCTCGAAAACGGTTCACTCAACAAAAGAAATGTATATGACATAAGTTGTGTATTTTAACGCGATCTACATTTTTTGTGTAGTAAAATTTTGTCTATCTCTTATGGTTTACCAGTTATGCAAAATTCGTTCACAATGAAGAATACTTTTGGAGACATTCCCAGAAAATTCGAGATATACATTTCATTTCTCATGACATTACCCTAAACATATGATATTTTGATTAAAATCGTTAGAGCCATTTTTGAGAAAATTAAAATTTTCGAAAAATCTTCCATGTAAAGGGTAGTCTGGGGTGGGGTTATTTTCTTGAAAACCTTCGTGTCGCATCTCTGGAAGATACTGAACCTAAATACCAAGTTTGGTGCTTATCCGACTGTTCGTTTTTGAGTTATGCTGTTCACACACACACAGACACACACACAGACACACAGACACACAGACACACACACGGACATGTTTCCAAAAATTCTTTTTTTGGATTCAGGAGGTCTCAAAACATGTATTTCCGGTGAAATCTCGGTATCGAATTTTTGGGTGGAATGCAATACTTCCCCTACTTACTATACGTAGTAGAGAAAGTAAAAATGAATAACGAATTTGAGAAAAAGTATAAGTATTGGAAAATTTAAGGAAATAAGAAGCAATAGCTCGAAAACGGTTCACTCAACAAAAGAAATGTATAAGACATAAGTTGTGTATTTTAACGCGATCTACATTTTTTGTGTAGTAAAATTTTGTCTATCTCTTATGGTTTACCAGTTATGCAAAAGTCGTTCACAATGAAGAATACTTTTGGAGACATTCCCAGAAAATTCGAGATATACATTTCATTTCTCATGACATTATCTTAAACATATGATATTGTCATCAAAATCGTTAGAGCCATTTTTGAGAAAATTAAAATTTTCGAAAAATGTTCCATGTAAAGGGTAGTCTGGGGTGGGGGGATTTTCTTGAAAACCTTCGTGTCGCATCTCTGGAAGATACTGAACCTAAATACCAAGTTTGGTGTTTATCCGACTGTTCGTTTTTGAGTTATGCTGTTCACAGACACACAGACACACACACACAGACACACACACACACACACAGACACAAACACGGACATGTTTCCAAAAATGCTTTTTTTGGATTCAGGAGGTCTCAAAACATGTATTTCCGGTGAAATCTCGGTATCGAATTTTTGGGTGGAATGCAATACTTCCCCTACTTACTATACGTAGTAGAGAAAGCAAAAATTAAGGTAATAACAAGCAATATCTCGAAAATGGTTCACTCAACAAAAAAATGTATATGACATAAATTGCGTATTTTAACGTGATCTACATGTTTTGTGTAGTAAAATTCTGTCTATCTCTTATGGTTTACCAGTTATGCAAAAGTCGTTCACAATGAAGAATACTTTTGGAGACATTTCCAGAAAATTCAAGATATACATTTCATTTGTCATGAAAATATCTTCAACATATGATATTTGAATCAAAATCGTTAGAGCCATTTTTGAGAAAATTAAAATTTGCGAAAAATGTTCCATGTATAGGTTAGTTTGTGGTTAGGGAATTTTCTTGAAAACTTCGTGTCGCATCTCTGGAAGAAACTGAACCTACATATCACGTTTGGTGTTTATCCGACTGTTCGTTTCTGAGTTATGCTGTTCACACACAGACACACAGACACGCACACGGACATGTTTCCTAAAACGTCTTTTTGGATTCAGGGGGTCTCAAAACATGTATTTCCGGTGAAATCTCGGTATCGAATTTTTGGGTGGAATACAATACTTCCCCTACTTACTGTTCGTAGTAGAGAAAGTAAAAATGAATAACGAATTTGAGAAAAAGTATAAGTATTGGAAAATTTAAGGGAATAACAAGCAATATCTGGAAAATGGTTCACTCTACAAAAAAGGTATATTACATAACTTGTGTATTTTAACGCGATCTACATTTTTTGTGCAGTAAATTGTTCTCTATCGCTTATGGTTTACGAGTTATGCAAAAGTCGTTCACAATGAAGAACACTTTTGGAGACATTCCCAGAAAATTCGAGATATACATTTCATTTGTCATGAAAATATCTTAAACATATGATATTTTAATCATAATCGTTAGAGCCATTTTTGAGAAAATTAAAATTTTCGAAAAATTTTCCATGTAAAGGGTAGTCTGGGGTGGGTGGGTTTTCTTGAAAACCTTCGTGTCGCATCTCTGGAAGATACTGAACCTAAATACCAAGTTTGGTGTTTATCCGACTGTTCGTTTCTGAGTTATGCTGTTCACATGCAGACACACACACAGACACACACACGGACATGTTTCCAAAAATGCTTTTTTGGATTCAGGGTGTCTCAAAACATGTATTTCCGGTGTAATCTCGGTATCGAATTTTTGGGTGGAATACAATACTTCCCCTACTTACTATACTTGATAGAGAAAGTAAAAATTATCATTCTCTGCATACAGCGTTTATACCTTTTCACGTATTTATAAAAATTATATAACTTATTTTCGCGTGCAACTTCGGTAGTAGTGCCGAATAATAATAATAATAATAATAATAATAATAATAATAATAATAATAATAATAATAATAATAATAATAATATCTTCATAATTACTTCGCATAATACCTTATGTAATCGTAAATTATGTGGAATCAGACAGGTTGCTTTTTATGACAAATTCAGGAAACTCCAAGTGTATTATCCAAAATAACGCAGAAAGCGTTTTTATATACATTGTCTTTTATATGTCAAAGAAAAGATCATAGTCCCCATTATAACAAAAAAAGTCTTGATTGCGTATTTTGGCTCCAAACTGCAAGGTACAAACGGGGTCGATTCATATAAGAATCGTGAGTAGGAATAGACGGTAGGCAATGCGACGATTCATCAACGAATTTTGCAGTACGGTAGACCAGGAGACAAAGTGACGATTCTTGAACGAATCGTGCGCTAGGAGTAACTACCAGACAGGATGCAAGAGAACGATTCATGAATCGTGAACGAATTGTACGAATCGATCGAACATACTTTACTTCGAAACTTGAAAGAGCCAACCAGAAAATTCGCCTTTCCCGGAAAAGTACAACTAGTGTCCACTGTTTCCAGTTGTTCTATTCAACTTATGGTGTTACTTAGAATCAAATTCACGCAATAATCCGATCCTTTCAAAAATTCTATATATAAAAAAACGACCAGAACATTGCATGTTCGCTGTTGCACATTTGTATCCTCAATTGTGGAATCCAATACCACACTGCATTAACTTCTTGCGCTCTGTGTGATCAGAAAATTAATTTCTGCAATATCACATCTACGATAAGCAAATTTTATTGAGTACTACAGATACGATCCACCTTTGTCTTCTAAAATTATTTCGTATCAATCAATATTAAATAATTCTCTAATCGAAACACAAAGAAACACCTAGTCCACCATCTGTGTTCAGTGATTTAAATTTCTGAAGATGACACCGTCAGTGCTGCTACCGCAGCGCCATATACAATATACTTTTGCCACTGATCTCTGCGCCTCGCCGGTTGTAAACAGCTGCATCGCAGACACAGTGACTGCGGCTCATAAATGATCACACTCAAGCGATCATTGTGATTGCAGAAAAGCTGTTTATTTCAGCATTAATCTCTTTGTATCAGCACATATTAGCTACGTATGCAACGATTCTATAATGGGAATTATTAAGACGCGAGTGACGAGTAACTATCGACACGAGAGAGTGACAAGTAACTATCGACACGAGCGTGTGACGAGTGCCTTACGAGCGCCTTAATAACCATTATATGAGAATTGCATACAATAGTTTTTCTACGACATTTAGATATACAATAAATATTTACTCTTTAGATACATACGAAAGAAAATAAAAATGTGATAAGTGAATGTTTCGATACGTATTTTAGATGCACTTGCACAACAAGTGAATATCGATTGAAGGTCGCTGGTATTAATTTTACAAGATGGAGTCAGAAATATTTATTAGTGAATTTGAAGAGATGGAATTTAGTTACACGCCTCATGATATTCTGAAGTGAGCGAGGAATGTAAGCAAAGAATTTACTTACTGAAAAATCAAAGAAAATGTCTGAAACGTTGTATGACAAGTTCATGGTTTGGCGAGCAACAAAAAATGAAACCTCATTGTCAGAAAATGTACCCATAGTTTACTTGGAAGAAATGTCTAAAGCAATCGAATCCCCAACCTTTTGGACAAATAATTCAGTATTGAGGACAACTCTAAACGTAAAACATGGAACTGATATATCCGAGTATAAAACGTTGTCTTGCCTGTTAAAACAGAAACCGGTAAGGTACAGAAGGAAAAAACCACAAACGTTCTCGATAAATGGATTTATGAAGCACCAGGACAATAGGTATCTACTGATAAAGTTATGCAAATATAAATATTTTCGTAAAAATGCGTATCTTTGTAAAGATTATTTGCAAATACATGACTTTGTTACAGATAGCATTAATATTAGGAGTAATGGGAACAAGTCCAAAACATGAGTTACGCGAATTAAAATTTTTTGATGTGATGGATTTAGAATCAACATTGCTAGTTACTATCCCCAACAAAAAAAAACAAATACTCTCGAGATTTCACAGTAATAAGAAAGTATTAGGAAATTTGTAAAAAGTATATGAATCTCAGCCCTGTTAATTATTACAGTTCAAAATACACTGTGCAAACAGTTGGCATTAATAAATTTTTAAATATGGGCAAATACATATCTTAACCTCCCTGACCCACAGTCATTCACTGGCCAGTGCTTCGGTAGGAGTTCTGTAACTCTGGTAGTTGATGCAGGTGGTCAGATTACAACTTTAAAACGCCATGGCGGTTGGAAATCCACAACAGCTGCTGAAGTTTGTAAACATGTATCCTGGAAAACAAACTAAAGATCCCAAATACAATACTTATATCCATAGAAAATAAAACCTCAAAATTATAAAACTTCACCATCTACTTAAACTAAGCTTCATCAGGGATAATTACCAAATATGACCTTTGCAAACTACAACATAAAAAATGTATATATTAACACGATAATTAATAGTTAGATTCTGTGCTTTCAAAGTCTTTGATACTAAACGTTTGTAAAGTTTGAACAGAGATTTAATACAGTTTCATTATAAAGAATGCAAACAGTGAAATAAAGTTCATTTAAATTCATATTAGTGAATAAACTGTTTCTTACTGGCTCCGAGTAGCACCTCGCGTTAGTGTGGAAACAACAAATGAACGCACTTAACTACAGGTGTCGAAAAATATTGTATGCTCGACCATGCCAAAATGTAGTATTTATACGACTGGTAGCAGTACTTTAATGGGCCTCATTAAAGTATCGATATTCGACCAATCGGAGGTGGCCACGTAACATTGTGAAAGCGCATGTATCGATTATTCTGCGTAGTACGTCTCATAACGCTAGCAACTTTGTTTGACGCAGATGCTACAAGGTCATTTTATTGTAACCATAGATAAAGGAATAACGATTGTAACACATCGCTCAAATCAGAAACGAATACTTATGAAACCTTTAATTTAGATACATGGTCGAGCATAAACAGTCGTATGAAACTTGACTATAATGGTGATTAAAACGCTCGTATGATAGTTATTAACCTAGCTTCGTTTTGCTCGCTCGGCTAATAATAATACTCGCGTTTTAATTACTACCATTATAGTTCTCGTTGCATAATATACTATTATATTCAAATATAACTATAAATACCTAATTGTGATCGATTTCACTCATTAACCCAATCCCATCCAAAAATTCAAGAGCAAACGAGGCTTCAGCTGCTTCTCAACGCGCGTATTCGCTTGCTACTGCAAATTTGTATCCTCAATTGTGGTGTCTAATAGCACAAGGCATTAAATTCTTGTGCTCTATGTAATAAAGGGATTAACTTCTGTAATATCATATCTACAATAAGTACATTTCACAGAACACTTCAAATACGAATGTACCTTTTTAATGTGAATTTAGTTTGTATCACTCAGTGTTAATTTATTTTCCAGTTGAAACACCTAATTCTCCATCTGCTGTTTATTGATTTAAATTTCTGAAAATGGCACAGAGAGTGTTGCTACAACAGCGCCGAATGCAATGCACTGTTGCTACCGATTTCTTCGCCTCGCCCGTTGTATATAGCAAACTCATTTTATCCTCTCCCTTATGGAATTGCAATAGAATGTCTACTTTCTCTACCATTTACCTATGGTAATGAAAGTAGCGATGTTCTGTTCCATCCTATACGATATGATATTTGATCAAATATATATGTTTAACACCCGAATGAAAGAGAACAAAGCATTCAAAGAGAATGAGAGAGTAGGCAGGTGTGTGTGTATGTGAGAGAGAGAGAGAGAGAGAGAGAGAGACAGGGAGAGAGAGAGAAGGGATGAGGAGAAACAGAGAGAAAGAGAGAGTTTCCCGATTGTACATAGCTTCACATGCATGTCCGACTTGGATACAATTTCAAATTGAAAATATCAAAATGAGAGGCATTATTAGAAACTAGATCTTCTCTTGGATGAAAAAAATTCAGATGTGATACATTCACATGACTTTCTCTAACCTCTGTAATTAATTAGTGTGAATACAAAATACTCTTATTAAATGTACCCTTGTATTCGTGGTTGCTGGAGCGTATAATTTCGGCGTTCCGCCAAGCTGAGGGCCGCGGTTTCGGATCCCGCCATGGGCATAGATGTGTGTGTGTGTGTGTCTCATTGTACTAATAAGCAATAAAGTAAAGAGCAAACACAGTAATCATAAACTGGGTAAAGGAGGGAACTCAAAAAAATTAAACCTTAATTTTATAACTACATCATTTTAATCCAAATAAACCTTAGCAGAAGTATCTACATTGTACATTTCGTTATAGATACAAAGGCAACAGCGAGAGTCAAGCGTTTAACAACTGGACGCTATATGCTGGTTTTAAAATTCCATACAGTTTCGATACAATCCCGAGATATAAGTGAATGTTAACAGGACTTTAAAAAATCTGATGTGTTACACTCACATGACTTTCTCTTCTCTTGTACAAACTATTTTTACAAACGCTTATTCTTCATATGCTTCATGTTAATCGAGTTATCGAGATGCTAATCTTATTGCTAATTTTCTTGTAGATGCAACGGGAATATGTTAGGCTTTAAGCGATAGTCAAATATTTGAAGAGCTGTTTGCTATGTGGAGTAATCCTTTCTCTTTGCTTTACCAGGACAAAAAATGACTAAGGAATTCCCATTTGAGAAAAGTATAAGTATTGCAAAATTTAAAGGAATAACAAGAAATATCTCGAAAATGGTACACTCAACAAAAAAAATGCACATTACATAAATTGTGTATTTCAAAGCAATCTACATTTTTTGTGCAGTAAAATTTTGTGCATCTCTTATAGTTTACCAGTTATGCAAAAGTTGTTCACAATGAATAATACTTTTGGAAACATTCCCAGAAAATTCAAGATATACATTTTATTTGTCATGAAAATATCTTAAATATAATATACTCTAATCAAAATCCTTAGAGCCATTTTTGAGAAAATTAAAATTTTCGAAAAATTGTTCCATGTAAAGGGTAATCTGGGATAGGGCGATTTTCTTAAAAAAACCTTCGTGTCACATCTCTATAAGATACTGAACCTAAATACCAAGTTTGGTGTTTATCCGACTGTTCGTTTCTGAGTTATGTTGTTCACAGACAGACAGACACACACACACACACACACACACACACACACACACACACACACACACACACACAGGCACACACATGGACTTGTTTCCAAAAATGCCTTTTTTGGATTCAGGGGGTCTCGAAACATGTATTTACGGTGAAATCTCGGTATCGAATTTTTGGGTGGAATACAATACTTCCCCTACTTACTATACGTAGTAGAGAAAGTAAAAATGAATAACGAATTTGAGAAAAAGTATAAGTATTGGAGAATTTACGGGAATAACAAGCAATATCTCGAAAATGGTTCACTCTACAAAAAAATTATATGACATAAATTGTATATTTTAACGTGATCTAGATTTTTTGTGTAGTAAAATTTTGTCTATCTCTTATGGTTTACCAGCTATGCAAAAGTTGTTCACAATTAAGAATACTTTTGGAGACATTCCCAGAAAATTCGAGATATACATTTCATTTGTCATGAAAATATCTTGAACATATGACATTTTAATCAAAATCGTTAGAGCCATTTTTGATAAAATTAAAATTATCGAAAAGTGTTCCATGTAAAGGGTAGTCTGGGGTTAGGGAATTTTATTGAAAACCTTTGTGTCGCATCTCTGGAAGATCCTGAACCTAAATACCAAGTTTGGTGTTTATCCGACTGTTCGTTTCTGAGTTATGCTGTTCACAGACACACACACAGACACAGACACGGACATGTTTCCAAAAATGCTTTTATTGGATTAAGGGGGTCTCAAAACATGTATTTCCGGTGAAATCTCGGTATCGAATTTTAGGGTGGAATACAATACTTCCCCTACTTACTATATGTGGTAGAGAAAGTAAAAATTATTATTCTCTGCATACCGCGTTTTTACCTTTTCACGTATTTATAAAAATTATACAGCTTATTTTCACAAGCAGCTTCGGTAGTAGTGCCGAATAATAATAACAATAATAATAATAATAACAAAATAGGACAAAAGTAAAATTCAGACAGCGGAAATGAGATTTTTACAAAGAACTTGAGAATGCACTAGATTAGACCTAATAAGAAATAAAACCTTAAAATTAGAGAACAGAATATTTATAAATCATATCATAAAATTGAAGAAAACCAACTTAGTTGAAAAGCTATATAAACTACAGGACTGAAGAAAGAATACCACTATTAATTAATAAGTACAAACCGTCGGGGAAAAGAGACATCGGATACCCCAGAAAAAGAGAGGAGTAAAGTAAAGAATCGAATGGAATGCCTAATCATCGAAATGAAGAATATAATAATAATAATATCTTCAAAATTACTTCGCTTTATACCTTATGTAATCGTAACTTAAGTGGAATCACACAGGTTGATTTTTATGACAAATTCAGGAAACTCCAAGTGTATTATCCAAAATAACGCGGAAAGCGCTTTTACATACATTGTCTTTTATATGCCAAAGAAAAAGATCATAGCCCCCATCGTAACAAAAAGTCCAGATTGCGTATTTTAGCTACAAACTACAAACGAAGACGCTAGGAGAGCCTATCAGACAGGTAGCAAGAGGACGATTCATGAACCGCGAATAAATCGCATAAAACGCATGACCCAACTTCAGGGGCATCTAACACACAGAATGCAAGAGAACGATTCATGAAACGTGAAAGATTGGAATGAGACTATTACTGCAAAAGAATCGCTCAACCCAACCCTACTTCAAAACCTGAAAGCCATTCAAAAAATTCACCTTTCCCGCAAAAGTACATCTAGTTCCCACCGTGTCCAGTTCTCCAAAACAACGTATCACCATACTTGGGATCGGATTCTCAGTAATCCAATCCTTACAAAAATTCCAACATCAAAAAGGTTAGATTATCGTAATACCTATTATACTGGTTATTGCAAATTTGTATTCTCAATTGTAGAATCCAATAGCACACTGCATTAACTTTTTGCGCTCTGTGTGATCAAAAAATTAATTTCTGCAACATCACGTCTACGATAAGTAAATTTTATAGAATACTACAGATACGATCCACCTTTGTCATCTGAATTTAGTTTTGTATCAATCAATATTCATTAATTCTCTAATCTAAACACAAAGAAACACCTAATCCGCCATCTGTTTTCAGTTATTTAAATTTCTGAAGATGGCACCGTCCGTGCTGCTACCCCAGCGCCATATACTTTTGCCACTGACCTCTGCGCCTCGCCGGTTGTAAACAGCTGCATCGCTGACACAGTGACTGCGGCTCATAAATGATCACTCTCAAGCGATCATTGTGATTGCAGAAAAGCTGTTTATTTCAGCATTAACCTCTTTGGATTAGCGCATATTAGCTGCGTATGCAATGATTCTAAAATGGGAATTATTAAGACGCGAGTGACGAGTAACTATCGACATGAGGCAGCGTGGAGAGCCTTACGAGCGTCTTAATAACCATTATATGAGAACTGCATACAATAGTTTTTCTACGACATTTAGATATACAATAAATACTTACTCTTTAGATATATATGAAAGAAAATAAAAACGTGATAAATAAGTGTTTCGATACGTATTTTAGATGAACTTGGACAACAAGTGAATATCGATTTAAGGTTGCTGGTATTGATTTTACAAGATGGAGTCAGAAACAATTATTAGTGCATTTGAAGACATGGAATTTAGTTACACGCCTCCTGATATTCTGGAGGAGGCGAGGGATGTAAGCAAGAATTTACTTCCTGAAAAATCAAAGAAAATGCGTGAAAAGTTGTATGACAAGTTCATGGTTTGAAGAGCAACCAAAAATGTAACTTCATTGTCAGAAAATGTACCCATAGTTTACTTGGAAGAAATATCAAAAGCAATGGAATCCCCAACCTTGTGGACAAATAATTCAGTATTGAGGACAACTCTAAACGCTAAACAGTGAACTGATATATCAGAGTATAAAACGTTGTCTTGCCTGTTAAAACAGAAACCGGTAAGGTACAGAAGGAAAAAAGCACAAACGTTTTCGATAAATGAATTTATGAAGCACCAGGACAATATGTATCTACTGATAAAGTTATGCAAATATAAATATTTTCGTAAAAATGCGTATCTTTGTAAAGATTATTTGCAAATACATGACTTTGTTACAGATAGCATTAATATTAGGAGTAATGGGAGCACGTCCAAGACATGAGTTTCGCGAATTAAAATTTGATGATGTGATGGATTTAGAACCAACATTACTAGTTACTATCCCCAACACAAAAACAAATACTCACGAGGGTTCACAGTAACAAGAAAGTGTTAGGAAATCTGTAAAAAGTATATGAATCTTAGCCCTGTTAATTATTACAGTTCAAAATACACTGTGCAAACGGTTGGCATTAATAAATTTTTAAATATGGGCAAATACATATCTTAACCTCCCTGACCCACAGTCATTCACTGGCCACTGCTTCGGTAGGAGTTCTGTAACTCTGATAGTTGATGCAGGTGGTCAGATTACAACTTTAAAACGCCATGGTGGTTGGAAATCCACAACAGCTGCTGAAGTTTGTAAACATGTATCCTGGAAAACAAACTAAAGATCCCAAATGCAGTACTTATATCCATAGAAAATAAAACCTCAAATATATACAACTTCACCATCTACTTAACTAAGCTTCATAAGGGATAATTACCAAATATTACCTTTGCAAACTACACCATAAAAAATGTGTATATTAACACGGTAATTAACAGTTAGATTCTGTGCTTTCAAAGTCTTTGATACTAAACGTTTGTAAAGTTTGAGCAGAGATTTATTACAGTTTCATTATGAAGGATGCAAACAGTGAAATATGGTTCATTTAAGTTCATATTAGTGAATAAACTGTTTCTCACTGGCTCCGAGTAGCACGTCGCGTTAGTGTGGAAACAACAAATGAACGCACTTAACTACAGGTGTCGAAAAATTTTGTATGCTCGACCATGCCAAAATGGAGTATTTTTACGACTGGTAGCAGTACTTTAATGGGCCTCATTAAAGTATTGATATTCGACCAATCGGCAGTGGCCACGTAACATTGTGAAAGCGCAAGTATCGATTATTCTGAGTAGTACGTCTCATAACGTGAGATAGCTCTTGTGTGTTGTTGAGATCCACACATGGTGGATAATGTTTCTCACGTAATGTTGCTTACCTCACGCGTGCAGCCATATTGTGTGACGTCATTCGTCGGTCGCCTGCTAACCCTATTCTGGCATAGCAATCTATATGAATTAGTTTTAAGGTTATGTATATTTTCTTCCGGCCAGCTATTTAGGTAGGCATTTAATTCTTGCAGGGTGTGAAGCGGAAAAGGAATCTTTTATCCAAAAATTACTAGTGAAGAAATATGTTTTATAATGTTTTATTGTCGAACACGTGCACTAACACTTTCACAAATTTATCTTGATAATCGCCATACTGAAACTGTTTCTAATAACTTCTCACTTTTAACTCACGTACTTCAATTTTTGTATATAAGTGACTTTGTAATATTTTAGATCTTTAATGATTTTCACTGCGTGTAATTTGGCGAACTGAACGGCCAACGTGTAATATGCGGACGAAGTGTAATGCTTCGTAAGTCCTGCCGAACTGGAGGACGATGTGTACTGTGTCGAGAATCTTGCCGAACTGGAGGACGCTCTCTTTGATTCTACACTATTTATAGACTTACCCCAAGCTACACCTAAAGATTATAAATGAATTACCATTGGCCAACAAAACGCGCCAACATTAGCGTCTATTTTACTATCCAATGAAAACCATTAATACATATTACTTTTATAGAATATTCTGGAAGCTTTTTTACTGAAAAGGCGCGAAACATGACGTAACTTCCTGGTTCCCGGTAACGATAAACAACTCACTCCCTTGCTAAAGTATTATGTTATTGTTAACAGTTTCAGTAGAGCCGAAAATTATTATTTACCAATAATAATTACAATTATTAAACCCCTGAAATCAATGTTACATAAAAATACATATTCATATTATTATCGTTAACCACATCTGAGTAATTTGTGATACAAATTACCGTCACATATGCCCCACTAGAAATATAATTATAAACATTTATAACCTGTTTAGAAATTTTATAATTTTGTTTTTAGTCTCCTAAATCTTGTAACACACGCTATTCACTTTCACTTAACACTTCACACGTATTTAACACACGACATATGTTTTATCTCGCCACTACTTACTGGCTCTGGTTTGATTTGTTTTGACATTAATCTGACGTTACAAACAAATTTTTTTTTTTTTTTTTTTTTTATATCAAATACTGTACCCCAAATTATTTAATTAGTGTTACAAAAAATGGTTTACTTTCTCATATTGTTACCAAAAATTTATCAATTCAAGAATTTTTGTAATTTTAAACATTTACCAAAAATATTTACCCTGTACACAAATATTTACATCTCTTAAATCTAGACAATGTTTCACCTTTTCTGTTTGCTACATAAGTATTTGTTTCAATTATTTTTAATTATATTTACCAATTTTTTTGTTATTTTGTACTTTGCAAATATATTTAAATCTCTTAAATCTTGACAATGTTTCACCTTTTCTGTTTGCTACATAAGTATTTGTTTTATTTATTTTTACCAATTTTTGTTATTCTGAATTTTATTTTAACAATACTCTTTGAATTGTATTTATGTACTTTTACTTTAATATCATATTAAGTTTCAATTATTACCTTCTTCTTTTCAAATACTATTACAGTTAATAAAAATTTTAATTTATTTATTTATTTTTTTTTTTTTTTAAACATTTCTCTTTTCAAATGATATATATATATATAAATAGTTAACCCTCTTACGTTCCAATACATTTCTCTGCAAGTCGTCTTTAACTATCCAGCATTTACTTTACATCTCATTGCTATTTACCCTCCTGGATCAAATTGTGTGTGGCTAAACATTACTCGTAGCCGTAACCTAACCTCCAAATTATTGTTCATGAATAACCTCATGTATTCATATGACATTTCGTTCCCTGATAACATTTGAAAACAATCTACAGTTTCTTGAACTACACATCTTTTAACAACTTTCATTTTCAATTCTTCTATCATTTTAATCTGAGAATACTCTGACAAATCTGTACTAAACTGTACTGGACTGGAGTTTTCATTTTGAACATCTTGGTACCATTTACTTCTTTGCATTACTGACTCATTTTGTATTTCTGATATTTCCCCTCTGAAATTAACTTGCGCCTCATTTACATCTACATTCATAACCTCATTTATCTCTCTTAGCTCACTTGAAATATTACTCACTTGACTGCCTAACTCTGTACATTCTACATTAACCTCACTTTTAGTATTAACCTCACTTTCTTTGTTATCTCTTTCCCTACTCATGTCTAGCATTTTCTTTGAAATTTCTCCTATCTCACTTGCTATTACTTCATTTTCATCTCTAATTTCTGGCATACTACTATCTAGCTTCATAACTTTCTTTTCAATTTCTTCACTGCTTTGATCTACTGTTTGCTCTAATATCTCATTACTCCTATCAATACTTTCTATTAATTCCCTATGACTCCTGTCTATAGCTTCCCCCAATTCCTCAAAACTCTGATCTATTTTCTTACTAATATTTCTCAGCAATTTCATAATCATCATATTAGTATCAAGATTAACATTTCCTGCTATTCTATTCTCACTTTCTACACTCACATTTTCATCTTCAAATCCCAAAAAATCTGGGCTATTCCCTGTACTTTGTATTTGATCACAGCTAACTATTACACTATCTCCCTCCATAATTATTTCCTCCGTATTATTGGTAGCCATTGTTTTTATTATCCTACCACTTCTTAGTCTCATTTAATTACCTTTTTAATGCTGTCTGATGCTGCAGTTTTGATGTCCAGCGTTCTGCCCCTTTCTCCTAGGTTTGTATGTCGCTTCTGCGTTGTATCGTGATGAATCTACGTCGTTTCGATGTTTTCTTGTAGCTGAATTACCCTTCTGTCTCGGAATCTGCGTCTATAGGTCGTTTCACTGCTGCTTTCGCCTCTCTGGTTATTCTTGTTCCTTTCCTAGTCGTCTAGCCTTCCTTTCCTAGTTGTCGCTCCACGTTGATGCGCCAATTTGCGAGAGATAGAATATGTTTTATGTGTTTTTTGTAGCACCACGTTGTGGATGTTTCTCACGTAATGTTGCTTACCTCACGCGTGCAGCCATATTGTGTGACGTCATTCGTCGGTCGCCTGCTAACCCATCTGGCATAGCAATCTATATGAATTAGTTTTAAGGTTATGTATATTTTCTTCCGGCCAGCTATTTAGGTAGGCATTTAATTCTTGCAGGGTGTGAAGCGGAAAAGGAATCTTTTATCCAAAAATTACTAGTGAAGAAATATGTTTTATAATGTTTTATTGTCGAACACGTGCACTAACACTTTCACAAATTTATCTTGATAATCGCCATACTGAAACTGTTTCTAATAACTTCTCACTTTTAACTCACGTACTTCAATTTTTGTATATAAGTGACTTTGTAATATTTTAGATCTTTAATGATTTTCACTGCGTGTAATTTGGCGAACTGAACGGCCAACGTGTAATATGCGGACGAAGTGTAATGCTTCGTAAGTCCTGCCGAACTGGAGGACGATGTGTACTGTGTCGAGAATCTTGCCGAACTGGAGGACGCTCTCTTTGATTCTACACTATTTATAGACTTACCCCAAGCTACACCTAAAGATTATAAATGAATTACCATTGGCCAACAAAACGCGCCAACATTAGCGTCTATTTTACTATCCAATGAAAACCATTAATACATATTACTTTTATAGAATATTCTGGAAGCTTTTTTACTGAAAAGGCGCGAAACATGACGTAACTTCCTGGTTCCCGGTAACGATAAACAACTCACTCCCTTGCTAAAGTATTATGTTATTGTTAACAGTTTCAGTAGAGCCGAAAATTATTATTTACCAATAATAATTACAATTATTAAACCCCTGAAATCAATGTTACATAAAAATACATATCCATATTATTATCGTTAACCACATCTGAGTAATTTGTGATACAAATTACCGTCACAAACGCTAGCAACTTTGTTTGACACAGGTGCTACAAGGCCATTGTATTGTAACCATAGATAAAGCAATAACAACACTCAAACCAGAAACGAATACTTATGAAACCTTTAATTTATATACATGGTCGAGCATAAACAGTCGTATGAAACTTGACTATAATGGTGATTAAAACGCTCGTATGATAGTTATTAACCTCGCTTCGTTATGCTCGCCTCGGTTAATAATAATACTCGCGTTTTAATTACTACCATTATAGTCTCGTTCCATAGTATACTAATATATCCAAATATAACTATAAATACATAATTGGGATCGATTTCACACATTAACCCAATCCCATCCATTAGTTCAAGTGTAAACGAGGCTGCAACTGCTTCTCAACGCGCGTATTCGCTTGCTACTGTAAATTTATATCCTCAATTGTGGTGTCTAATAGCACAAGGCATTAAATTCTTGTGCTCTATGTAATAAAGGGATTAACTTCTGTAATATCACGTCTACAATACGTACATTTTACAGAACACTACAAATAGCAGTGTAGCTTTATCATGTGAATTTAGTTTGTATCACTCAGTATTAATTTATTTTCCAGTTGAAACCCTAATTCTCCATCTGCTGTTCATTGATTTAAATTTCTGAAAATGGCACAGAGAGTGTTGCTACACCAGAGCTACATGCAATGTACTGTTGCTACCGATCTCTTCGCCTCGCCCGTTGTAAACCGCTATAACTCATTTTACCCTCGACCTTAAGAAATTGCAATAGAATGTCTACTTTCTCTACCATTTATCTATGGTAGCTAAAGTAGTGATGTTCTGTTCTATGCTATTCGATATGATGATTGATCAGAAATATATGTTTTACACCCCGAATAAAAAAGAACAAAGCATTCAAAGAGAATGAGAGAGTGAGTGAGAGTGTTAGTGTAAGTGTGTGTGTGTGTGTGTGACAGAGAGAGAGAGATGGAGAGAAACAGAGAGAAAGAGAGAGAGAGTTTCCAGTTTGCTCATTGTTTTACATGCATGTCCGACTTGGATACAATTTCAAATTGAAAATACCAAAATAAGAGGCATTTTTAAAAACTACATCTTCTCTTGGTTGAAAAAATACAGATGCGGTACATTCACATGCCTTTCTCTAAGCTCTGTAATTAATTATTGTGAATACAAAATACACTTATTAAATGGACCCTCATAGTCGTGGCCGCTGGACCCTATAATGTCGGCGTTCATGCAAGGCGAGGGTCGCGGGTTCGAGTCCCGCCATGGGCATGGATGTTTCTCTGTAAGTGTAATTGTACTAATTAGCGGTAAAGTAAACAGCATACAATGTAATCATAAACTGGGTAGAGGAAAGAACTTAAAAAATACTAACACTTAAATTTATAACTACATCATTTAATCCAAATAAACTTTTACAGAAATATCTAAATTGTACATTTCGTTATAGATACAAAGGCAACAGCGATACTCAAGTGTTTAAGAATGGACGCTATACGCTGGCCTTAAAATTCCATACAGTTTCGATACAATCCCGAGATATAAGTGAATGTTGACAGGACTTTAAAAAAATCTGATGTGTTACACTCACATGACTTTCTCTACTCTTGTACAAACTATTTTTACAAACGCTTATTCTTCATATGCTTCATGTTAATGGAGTTATCGAGATGCTAATCTTATATGCTAATTTTCTTGTAGATGCAACGGGAATATGTTAGGCTTTAAGCGATAGTCAAATGTTTTAAGAGCTGGTTGCTATTTGGAGCATTCCATTCTCTTTACATTACCAGGACAAAAAACATGAATAACGAATTCCCATTTGAGAAAAAGTATAAGTATTGAAAAATTTTGTCTATCTCTTATGGTTTACCAGTTATGCAAAAGTCGTTCACAATGAATAATACTTTTGGAGACATTCCCAGAAAATTCGAGATATACAGTTCATTTGCCATAAAATGTCTTAAACTTGTGATATTTTATTCAAAATCGTCAGAGCCATTTTTGGGAAAATAAAAATTTTCGAAAAATGTTCCATGTAAAGGGTAATCTGGGGTGGGGGGATTTTCTTGAAAATCTTCATGTCGCATTTACGGAAGATACTGCACCTAAATACTAAGTTTGGAGTTTATCCGAGTGTTCGTTTCTGAGTTATGCTGTTCACAGTCAGACACATACACACGGACATGTTTTCAAAAATGTTTCTTTTTTCTGGATTTTCTCCTTAAGAGCCCCAAATACCCATACCAGAACCCTCGAAAAAATATCTGGGATTACCAGCTGTTTAAAACAGCACAAAATACCTCAAAATATTCCGAAAAATATTAAACATCTGTATCAATATCCTGAAATACCTTCTCCAGTTTCCGAAAATGCTCTTGAAACGCCTGCAATTCTCCTGCCTATGTACCAGAATGTTCTAAACGTGTGCGCCCATACCTAATTCGATAGTATGAAATACCCTTAAACAGCGTAAAATACTCTCGCTAGACTCCTCGAAAAAGTATAAAATGCACAGAATGCCCTGCCATTCTAAAAACCATCAGGATACTCTAAAACCATATGTAAATACCATGAAAATAGCTGCTACAATTTCTATAAAGTCCTTCATTTACTCCAAAATTCCAAATCCTTGCCTTAAAAGCCCGTAAATGGTTGCTAAAACGCTTAACAACTCCCACTACAGTGGTTCAAATGTCATTGAAATGCTTACGCCAACACCCTAAAATACCTATTTCTGTGTCCAAAAATATCCTAAAGCCAGAAAGAGGATGTGAAATATCTGTACCACTGCATCGAAAAACCATCAAAATACCTGTAAAGTAAGCTAATTTGGTACTCAGAAATTCCTTCTAAGTACCGTCCGAAATAGTTACATTGTGCCTGTGCTCCAAATATCTTGAAAATGTAACCCAACACTTGTGGAAAACATTCTTAGATACCTTCAGCCCCTGTCTTCCCTAGCATCCCTCATCGTATTCCTTGCCTCTTCCCATATAAACGCATTGTCTAGTCCTCAAACCCCTCCTAGTCTAGCCACGTTTTCCCTATCTCCTCCTTGTGAACACATTTCCCTCCTTCAGCCTCTATCTAGCCTAGCTTATGTCCTCGTATTTTCCATATATCATTCACATAAATGCATATTGTAGCTTCAACCTCTGTGTAACCTAGCATCACTCCTTATATTCCCCATCTCAGCTATATAAAAGCCTTTTCTTGTCCATTACCCCACCTTGCATACCATATCTTCTTGGTTTCCCATCTCTCCTATATGAAACACCTACATTCTACCCATTAACACTGTCTAGCCTAGCATCTCTACTTATTCTCCCTATTTCCCTCATATAAGATGCATATTATATCCTTCAAGACCCTCCTAGTCTAGCATCTCTCCACGTTTCCCCTAACCCTCCCTTATAAACCCATATTCCGTCCTTCAATCCCCGTCTAGCCTGCATCCTTCCTCGTATTCCCTATCTCATCTATATAAATGCCTCTTCTAGTCTCCTACCCGCCTAACCTAGCATCTCTCCAAGGTTTCCTATCCCTTCCATATAAAGCACATATTCTACCCATTAACACTGTCTGGTCTAGCATCTCTCCTTGATTCCCCTATCTCCCTCATATAAGACGCATATTCTATCCTTCAAGACCCTCCTAGCCTTGCGTCTCTCCACGTCTTCCTTATCCCTCCCTTATAAACCCATATTCCGTCCTTCAATCCCCGTCTAACCTGGCATCTCTCCTCGTATTCGCTATCTCTTCTATATAAATGCCTCTTCTAGTCTCCTACCCGCATAACCTACCACCTCTCCACGGTTTCCTATCTCTTCCATATAAAATACATATTCTACCCTCCAAAACCTGTCTAGCCTAGCAATTCTCATCGTATCCCGTATCTTTTCCCTTATAATCACATGTTCTGTCTTTCATGCGCTTTCTATCCTAGCATCCCTTTTCATATCTCCCCCTTATGAAAGCATTTTCCTCCTTTAACCCAATTCAAGCCTAGCATTTCTCCTCGTTTTCCCTATTTTTTCCCATATAAACGCTGAAAAGAGGCCTCGCTACATCTTATCTATCCTACTGAGGCTAACACTTCATATGCAGGTGTAGCTAAGAGAAACTATTTGTAATCTGCATTATTCTGTATCTGTTGCCTAGCTTTCTCCCATAAAGCTGAGCAATACCATAAGTATTGAATAGTAAACACATTAAAGGCAATTTTTTCCTGTATACCTGTGGTTCAGAAAGTTAAATAAAATTAAATTAATTCGGAAGATGCAATTCTTAATAAATTCTCAAAATGTTTGGTTCCAAAATAACATAAAAAAACAGCTCCTGGAAGTAACGATTTGTCTATGTAAGCTCATTTCCCAAAACAATGTTTTATATTTGCTAAAACCACATCTAATGTAAAACAATTTAACTACACACTGTTAATAACCCAAAGTTCAACACGTAAAAAAGCAATATTTTACGACATATCTACATACAAGTTTCAGCCATAAATCCGCAGAATTGGTTCCGTTGTTCAGATTTCCTTTACAGCAAATGGAGTTACTGTTTATTTATGTACGTAGTTGTGCATTAATAAGTATATTACTTTCTATCTTATTATACAACGGGTATAATGGTATACATACTAGCAACTGCAGGCCATTAAATCACAAACATTCGTTTATGCGACACCTGACATTAATTATATAGCTTGGCATTCCATTGGTTATCATAATAGCCCTGCCTTATGCCACTGCAATACCTCCTATATGCAATAGAGGGTGACATACCATCAGCACTCTGAAGTAAACCACTGGAAGCACTTTCACCAATACCCCGGATTGGAAAAGTGAAAGTACCTCCAATGTAACTAGTTTCACCGAAGTTCGGGACTGCTTCCTCGAAGTGGAACTGGTGGAAGTAGTTCCGGCAAACTAACACCCTCGATCGATCACAGTGCTGACATCGATCTTTGCGCCTCACCCGGTGTAAACAGCTGCATCACGGGCGCAGCGATCATGAATTGCGGCTCATAAATAATCACTGCCAAGCGATCATTGTGATTGCAGAAAGCTGTTTACTTCAGAATGAACCTCTTTAGATTAGCGCATATTAGTTATTTAACAACGATCCTATCATGGGAGTTACCAAGACGCGAGTGACGAGTAACTTTCGACCTGAGAGCTTCACGAGCGTCTTAATAACCATTAAATGAGAGTTGCATGCAATAGTGTTTCTACGAGTTTTAGATATAAAATAACTATTTAATATTTAAATGCATAAAATAAATTAAACATGTGATAAAACACTTTCTCGCTACAGAATTTACGTGCGCTTCGATAACGAGTAAATATCGATACATGGTAACAGGTATCGACTTTGCAAGATGGAGACAAAAGAGTTTATTAGTGAATTTGAAGAGATGGAATCTGGTTCAACAACTCCTAGTATCCTGGGGAAGGCCAGAAATGCAAGCAAGAATTGACTTCCTGAAGAATCAAAGATGTTTTGGAGAGCAGGAAAAGTGTAACTTCATTATCAGAAAATGTGCTCATACTTTACTTTGATCAAATGTTAAACACAATGAAATCTCCTATCTTGTGGCTACTGAAGACTATTCTAAATGTAAAACATGGAACTGATATAACCCAGTAAAAAAATTGTATTACGTGTTAATATAGAAATCGGTAGAGTACAAAGGGAATAAAGGAAAACTATTTTCTACAAATGAAATTAAAACCTTCATTGATGTAGCACCTGGCAATACGTATCTATTGATAAAGGTTTGTGCATATAATCAATTTCCTAAAACTACCAATATACCTTAAAGATAATTTTCGAAATACATGACTTTGTTACAGATAGCACCAATATTAGGGGTAATTGGGGGACGTCTAAGAATGAGTTACATGATTTAAAATTTGATGACGTAAAGGATTTAGACCCAGCATTACTAGCTACTATCCTCAACACAAAAAGAAATATATCACGAGAGATCACAGTAACAAAAATGTATTACGAAATCTGCAAGAAGTACATAAATCAGCGCCCTAAAGCCTATAAATCTCAATCTGTTTCTGTAGTCATTACAGCAGAAAATACACGGTTTTTAAATTTATTGATTTTGGTATTAATACATTTGGAAAAATGGGCAAACAAATAGCTACCTACACTATGTGATCAAAAGTATCCGGGCACCCCCACAAACATAGGTTTTTTAACTTAGGTTCATTGTGCTTCCACCTACTGCCTAGTACTCATTATCAGCGACCTCAGTAATCATTAGACAGAAGAATGGGACGCTCTGTGGAACTGACGGACTTCGAAAGTGATCAGGTGATTGGGTGTCACTTGTGTCAGAAGTCTGTACGCGAGATTTCCACACTCCTAAACATCCCTAGGTCCAGTGTTTCTGATGTGATAGTGAAGTGGAAACGTGAAGGGACATGTACAGCACAAAAATGTACAGGCCGACCTCGTCTGTTGAGTGACAGAGACCGCCGACATTAGAAGAGGGTCGTAAAGAGTAATAGGCAGTCATCTATCCAGACCATCACACAAGAATTCCAAACTGCATCAGGATTCACTCCAAGTACTTTGACAGTTAGGCGTGAAGTGATAACCCTTGGATACCATGGTCGAGCGGCTACTCATAAGCCACACATCTCGCAGGAAAATGCCAAACGACGCCCTGCTTGGTGTAAGGAGCGTCAACACTACACGATTGAATAGTGGCAAAACGTTGTGCGGAGTGACGAATCACAGTGCGCAATGTGGCGATCCGATGGCAGGGTGTGGGTATGGTGAATGCCCTGTGAACGTCATCTGCCAGTGTGTGTAGTACCAACAGTGAAATTCGGAGGCGGTGGTATTATGGTTGTGGTCCTGTATTTCCTGGAGGGGTTTTGCACCCCTTGTTGTTTTGCGTGGCACGATCACAGCGCAGACCTACAATGATATTTAAACACCTTGCTTCCCACTGTTGAAGAGCAATTCGGGGATGGCGATTGCATCTTTCAACATGATCGAGCACCTGTTCATACTGCATGGACTGTGACGAAGTGGTTGTAGGACAATAACATCCCTGCAATGGACTGGCCTGCACAGAGTCCTGGCTTTAATCCTATGGAACACCTTTGTGATGTTTTGGAACGCCGACTTCGTGCCAGGCCTTACCGACCTACATTGATACCTCTCCTCAGTTCCGCACTCCGTGAAGAATGGGCTGCCATTCCCCAAGAAACCTTCCGGCACCTGATTGAAAGTATGCCTGCGAAAGTGTACGCTGTCAATAAGGTTAAGGGTGGGCCAACACCATATTGACTTCCAGCATTACCGATGGAGGGAGCCACGAACTTGTACCTCATTTTCAGTCAAGTGTCCGGATACTTTTGATCACTTAGGGTATATTAACCTCCGTGACCCAGATATTCACTGGCCACTGCTTCCATAGAAGATGTGCAAGTGCGTTAGTTGATGCAGGTGGTGACATAACAGCTTTAAAAGGCCATGTTGGTTGGAAATCTACAACAGTAGCTGAAAGTTATATAGACGAATCTCTTCAAAATAGACTTAAGATCTC
The DNA here is from genome assembly GCA_030765065.1 of Deroplatys truncata. Classification (NCBI taxonomy): domain Eukaryota; kingdom Metazoa; phylum Arthropoda; class Insecta; order Mantodea; family Mantidae; genus Deroplatys; species Deroplatys truncata. The sequence continues at coordinate 88,396,362 of CM060989.1, read as the reverse complement.
AAATACATTATTAAAGCCCAAGGAAATAAAAACGATCAAATATAAATTCACCATCTAGTTCAACTAAGTTTCATAAGGGATCATTACCAGGTATTACCTTTGCAAATTGCACTACATAAAATGTGTATATTGACAAGGCAACTAAGAGATACATTTTGTGTTTGTAAAGTCTTTTTTACTAGACATGGGCCGATTCATGAACGAATCGTTCATATGAACGATTACAAGGAAAAAATTGTAAGAATTGTGTCAGTATTAGCATGAATTGTCGTTCAAAATGAATCGTAAGAATCATGCATGAATCGTCGTTCAAAAAGAATCGCAAGAATAGTGCATGAATCGTCGTTCAAAAAGAATCGCAAGAATAGTGCATGAATCGTCGTTCAAAAAGAATCGTGATCAGGGCATTCCCGATTCATTCTCGCTTGCGCTTTGTTTACTACTCACCTTTGGCTTCCAAGCCGAGCCCGAACGAATGCTGCCGAGTGAGTACGATGATGAGCAGGGAATTTACTAAGCATTGTGATGCTATATCATAGTATAAGAAAACACATCACCGCAGTTCTGTCGATTCGTAGTAGTGAATTGCACAGGTTGAAAGATTCGTTAGAATTTATAATGTGAATTGGTAGATCAACACGGTTCTTTGAGATCCTGATGGCATAATCTAGGAGTATCGAGTTCAGCCGAGAAAGACTAATTCTTAAAAACAAATTGCGCAAATAGCTGTAAAGCGCAGTAAAATGAATCGTAGGCATTGCCAATGGATGAACGGAGGCTGCAGTATAAGCAATAGAAGTAATTCTCAGTACTTTACTGAGAGATCTGATACACAGCATTGCATGATTACATTGTAGTAAGTATTATAATACACAATACCAGAATATATGCAAAATGGACGAAAATAGGGAATTTTTGCATTCTTGGTTTGAATAACTTTTAAAATTATATAATTTAAAAGAATTAAGTTGTATACTATAATCTACATTAAAAGTATAAGAACATGCATCCATATAACTAAGTCAATTCTAATGTATTAAAAGCACCTCGTATATGCTGATGTAAAATTTATGTAAAAAATCTGATCTGTTACACTCACATGACTTTCTCTACTCTTGTACAAACTATTTTTACAAACTCTTATTCTCCATCTATTTCACATTAATCGAGATAAACATTTGAGAAACGATCTTTTAACATACAAAGAGAATTACATTTTACACATAACGACTAGTTCTAAAAATATTTGACTATCGCTTAAGGCGTACTATGTTCCCCTTGTTTTGTATTTGCATCGGCCTTTAAGCATATACATATCTCTTAATAGCTGGTTGCTATGTGCAGCTCCATTCTCTTTGCCTTTGATTAATACTCTATGCATATACAAGACAAAAATTTGAATAACGAATTCCCATTTGAGAAAATTATTGAAAAAATCTGATGTGTTACACTCACATGACTTTCTCTACTCTTGTACAATCTAATTTTACAAACGCCTATTCTCCATATGCTTCATGTTAATCGAGATATCGAGATGTCAATCTTATTGGTAATTTTCTTGTAGATGCAAGGGGAATATGGTAGCTTTTAAGCAATAGTCAAATATTTTAACGCTGGTTGCTATGTGGCGATTCCATTCTCTTTGGATGTCCAGGACATAAAAAAATCTGATGTGTTACACTCACATAACTTTCTCTACTCTTGTACAAGCTAATTTTACAAACGCCTATTCTCCATATGCTTCATGTTAATCGAGATATCGAGATGTCAATCTTATTGGTAATTTTCTTGTAGATGCAAGGAAAATATGGTAGCTTTTAAGCGATAGTCAAATATTTTAACGCTGGTTGCTATGTGACGCATTCCATTCTCTTTGCATGTCCATGACATAAAAAAAATCTGATGTGTTACACTCACATAACTTTCTCTACTCTTGTACAACCTAATTTTACAAACGCCTATTCTCCATATGCTTCATGTTAATCGAGATATCGAGATGTCAATCTTATTGGTAATTTTCTTGTAGATGCAAGGAAAATATGGTAGCTTTTAAGCGATAGTCAAATATTTTAACGCTGGTTGCTATGTGACGCATTCCATTCTCTTTGCATGTCCAGGACATAAAAAAAATGAATAACGAATTTGAGAAAAAGTATAAGTATTGGAAAATTTAAGGAAATAACAACCAATATCTCGAAAACGGTTCACTCAACAAAAGAAATGTATATGACATAAGTTGTGTATTTTAACGCGATCTACATTTTTTGTGTAGTAAAATTTTGTCTATCTCTTATGGTTTACCAGTTATGCAAAAGTCGTTCACAATGAAGAATACTTTTGGAGACATTCCCAGAAAATTCGAGATATACATTTCATTTGTCATGACATTACCCTAAACATATGATATTTTCATCAAAATCGTTAGAGCCATTTTTGAGAAAATTAAAATTTTCGAAAAATCTTCCATGTAAAGGGTAGTCTGGGGTGGGGGGATTTTCTTAAAAACCTTCGTGTTGCATCTCTGGAGGATACTGAACCTAAATACCAAGTTTGGTGCTTATCCGATTGTTCGTTTTTGAGTTATGCTGTTCACAGACACACACACACACACACAGACACACACACACACACACAGACACACACACACACAGACACACACACGGACATGTTTCCAAAAATGCTTTTTTTGGATTCAGGAGGTCTCAAAACGTGTATTTCCGGTGAAATCTCGGTATCGAATTTTTGGGTGGAATGCAATACTTCCCCTACTTACTATACGTAGTAGAGAAAGTAAAAATGAGTAACGAATTTGAGAAAAAGTATAAGTATTGGAAAATTTAAGGGAATGACAAGCAATATCTCGAAAACGGTTCACTCAACAAAAAAAATGTATATGACATAAATTGTGTATTGTAACGCGATCTACATTTTTTGTGTAGTAAAATTTTGTCTATTTCTTATGGTTTACCAGTTATGCAAAAGTCGTTCAGAATGAAGAACACTTTTGGAGACATTCCCAGAAAATTCGAGATATACATTTCATTTGTCATGAAAATACCTTAAACATATGATATTTTAATCAAAATCGTTAGAGCCATTTTTGAGAAAATTAAAATTTTCGAAAAATGTTCCATGTAAAGGGTAGTCTGGGGTGGGGGGATTTTCTTGAAAACCTTCGTGTCGCATCTCTGGAAGATACTGAACCTAAATACCAAGTTTGGTGTTTATCCGACTGTTCGTTTCTGAGTTATGCTGTTCACAGACACACAGACACACACACAGACACACACACACACACAGACACACACACACACACACAGACACACACACACACACACAGACACACACACGGACATGTTTACAAAAATGCTTTTTTTGGATTCAGGGAGTCTCAAAACATGTATTTCCGGTGAAATCTCGGTATCGAATTTTTGGGTCGAATGCAATACTTCCCCTACTTACTATACGTAGTAGAGAAAGTAAAAATGAATAACGAATTTGAGAAAAAGTATAAGTATTGGAAAATTTAAGGAAATAACTAGCAATATCTCGAAAACGGTTCACTCAACAAAAGAAATGTATATGACATAAGTTGTGTATTTTAACGCGATCTACATTTTTTGTGTAGTCAACTTTTGTCTAACTCTTATGGTTTACCAGTTATGCAAAAGTCGTTCACAATGAAGAATACTTTTGGAGACATTCCCAGAACATTCGATATATACATTTCATTTATCATGACATTACCCTAAACATATAATATTTTCATCAAAATCGTTAGAGCCATTTTCGAGAAAATTAAAATTTTCGAAAAATCTTCCATGTAAAGGGTAGTCTGGGGTGGGGGGATGTTCTTGAAAACCTTCGTGCCGCATCTCTGGAAGATACTGAACCTAAATACCAAGTTTGGTGCTTATCCAATTGTTCGTTTTTGAGTTATGCTGTTCACAGACACACACACACAGACACACACACACACAGACACACACACAGACACACACACACACACACACAGACACACACACGGACATGTTTCCAAAAATGCTTTTTTTGGATTCAGGAGGTCTCAAAACGTGTATTTCCGGTGAAATCTCGGTATCGAATTTTTGGGTGGAATGCAATACTTCCCCTACTTACTATACGTAGTAGAGAAAGTAAAAAATCTGATGTGTTACACTCACATGACTTTCTCTACTCTTGTACAATCTAATTTTACAAACGCCTATTCTCCATATGCTTCATGTTAATCGAGATATCGAGATGTCAATCTTATTGGTAATTTTCTTGTAGGTGCAAGGAAAATATGGTAGCTTTTAAGCGATAGTCAAATATTTTAACGCTGGTTGCTATGTGGCGCATTCCATTCTCTTTGCATGTCCAGGACATAAAAAAATCTGATGTGTTACACTCACATGACTTTCTCTACTCTTCTACAATCTAATTTTACAAACGCTTATTCTCCATATGCTTCATGTTAATCGAGATATCGAGATGTCAATCTTATTGCTAATTTTCTTGTAGATGCAAGGGGAATATGGTAGCTTTTAAGCTATAGTCAAATATTTTAACGCTGGTTGCTATGTGGAGTATTCCATTCTCTTTGCATGTCCAGGACATAAAAAAAATGAATAACGAATTTGAAAAAAAGTATAAGTATTGGAAAATTTAAGGAAATAACAAGCAATATCTCGAAAACGGTTCACTCAACAAAAGAAATGCATATGACATAAGTTGTGTATTTTAACGCGATCTACATTTTTTGTGTAGTAACATTTTGTCTATCTCTTATGGTTTACCAGTTATGCAAAAGTCGTTCACAATGAAGAATACCTTTGGAGACATTCCCAGAAAATTCTAGATATACATTTCATTTCTCATAACATTATCTTAAACATATGATATTTTCATCATAATCGTTAGAGCCATTTTTGAGAAAATTAAAATTTTCGAAAAATCTTCCATGTAAAGGGTAGTCTGGGGTGGGGGGATTCTCTTGAAAACCTTCGTGTCGCATCTCTGGAAGATACTGAACCTAAATACCCAGTTTGGTGCTTATCCGACTGTTCGTTTTTGAGTTATGCTGTTCACAGACACACAGACACACACACAGACACACACACAGACACACACACACACACACACAGACACACACACGGACATGTTTCCAAAAATGCTTTTTTTGGATTCAGGAGGTCTCAAAACATGTATTTCCGGTGAAATCTTGGTATCGAATTTTTGGGTGGAATGCAATACTTCCCCTACTTACTATACGTAGTAGAGAAAGTAAAAATGAATAACGCATTTGAGAAAAAGTATAAGTATTGGAAAATTTAAGGAAATAACAAGCAATATCTCGAAAACGGTTCACTCAACAAAAGAAATGTATATGACATAAGTTACGTATTTTAACGCGATCTACATTTTTTGTGTAGTAAAATTTTGTCTATCTCTTATGGTTTACCAGTTATGCAAAAGTCGTTCACAATGAAGAATACTTTTGGAGACATTCCCAGAAAATTCGAGATATACATTTCATTTCTCATGACATTACCCTAAACATATGATATTTTCATTCAAATCGTTAGAGCCATTTTTGAGAAAATTAAAATTTTCGAAAAATCTTCCATGTAAAGGGTAGTCTGGGGTGGGGGGATTTTCTTGAAAACCTTCGTGTCGCATCTCTGGAAGATACTGAACCTAAATACCAAGTTTGGTGCTTATCCGACTGTTCGTTTTTGAGTTATGCTGTTCACACACACAGACACACACACAGACACACACACACACACAGACACACAGACACACACACGGACATGTTTCCAAAAATTCTTTTTTTGGATTCAGGAGGTCTCAAAACATGTATTTCCGGTGAAATCTCGGTATCGAATTTTTGGGTGGAATGCAATACTTCCCCTACTTACTATACGTAGTAGAGAAAGTAAAAATGAATAACGAATTTGAGAAAAAGTATAAGTATTGGAAAATTTAAGGAAATAAGAAGCAATAGCTCGAAAACGGTTCACTCAACAAAAGAAATGTATAAGACATAAGTTGTGTACTTTAACGCGATGTACATTTTTTGTGTAGTAAAATTTTGTCTATCTCTTATGGTTTACCAGTTATGCAAAAGTCGTTCACAATGAAGAATACTTTTGGAGACATTCCCAGAAAATTCGAGATATACATTTCATTTCTCATGACATTATCTTAAACATATGATATTTTCATCAAAATCGTTAGAGCCATTTTTGAGAAAATTAAAATTTTCGAAAAATGTTCCATGTAAAGGGTAGTCTGGGGTGGGGGGATTTTCTTGAAAACCTTCGTGTCGCATCCTTGGAAGATACTGAACCTAAATACCAAGTTTGGTGTTTATCCGACTGTTCGTTTTTGAGTTATGCTGTTCACAGACACACAGACACACACACACACACAGACACAAACACGGACATGTTTCCAAAAATGCTTTTTTTGGATTCAGGAGGTCTCAAAACATGTATTTCCGGTGAAATCTCGGTATCGAATTTTTGGGTGGAATGCAATACTTCCCCTACTTACTATACGTAGTAGAGAAAGCAAAAATTAAGGTAATAACAAGCAATATCTCGAAAATGGTTCACTCAACAAAAAAATGTATATGACATAAATTGCGTATTTTAACGTGATCTACATGTTTTGTGTAGTAAAATTCTGTCTATCTCTTATGGTTTACCAGTTATGCAAAAGTCGTTCACAATGAAGAATACTTTTGGAGACATTTCCAGAAAATTCGAGATATACATTTCATTTGTCATGAAAATATCTTCAACATATGATATTTGAATCAAAATCGTTAGAGCCATTTTTGAGAAAATTAAAATTTGCGAGAAATGTTCCATGTATAGGTTAGTTTGTGGTTAGGGAATTTTCTTGAAAACTTCGTGTCGCATCTCTGGAAGAAACTGAACCTACATATCACGTTTGGTGTTTATCCGACTGTTCGTTTCTGAGTTATGCTGTTCACACACAGACACACAGACATGCACACGGACATGTTTCCTAAAACGTCTTTTTGGATTCAGGGGGTCTCAAAACATGTATTTCCGGTGAAATCTCGGTATCGAATTTTTGGGTGGAATACAATACTTCCCCTACTTACTGTACGTAGTAGAGAAAGTAAAAATGAATAACGAATTTGAGAAAAAGTATAAGTATTGGAAAATTTAAGGGAATAACAAGCAATATCTCGAAAATGGTTCACTCTACAAAAAAGGTATATTACATAACTTGTGTATTTTAACGCGATCTACATTTTTTGTGCAGTAAATTGTTCTCTATCGCTTATGGTTTACGAGTTATGCAAAAGTCGTTCACAATGAAGAACACTTTTGGAGACATTCCCAGAAAATTCGAGATATACATTTCATTTGTCATGAAAATATCTTAAACATATGATATTTTAATCATAATCGTTAGAGCCATTTTTGAGAAAATTAAAATTTTCGAAAAATTTTCCATGTAAAGGGTAGTCTGGGGTGGGTGGGTTTTCTTGAAAACCTTCGTGTCGCATCTCTGGAAGATACTGAACCTAAATACCAAGTTTGGTGTTTATCCGACTGTTCGTTTCTGAGTTATGCTGTTCACATGCAGACACACACACAGACACACACACGGACATGTTTCCAAAAATGCTTTTTTGGATTCAGGGTGTCTCAAAACATGTATTTCCGGTGTAATCTCGGTATCGAATTTTTGGGTGGAATACAATACTTCCCCTACTTACTATACTTGATAGAGAAAGTAAAAATTATCATTCTCTGCATACAGCGTTTATACCTTTTCACGTATTTATAAAAATTATATAACTTATTTTCGCGTGCAACTTCGGTAGTAGTGCCGAATAATAATAATAATAATAATAATAATAATAATAATAATAATAATAATAATAATAATAATAATATCTTCATAATTACTTCGCATAATACCTTATGTAATCGTAAATTATGTGGAATCAGACAGGTTGCTTTTTATGACAAATTCAGGAAACTCCAAGTGTATTATCCAAAATAACGCAGAAAGCGTTTTTATATACATTGTCTTTTATATGTCAAAGAAAAGATCATAGTCCCCATTATAACAAAAAAAGTCTTGATTGCGTATTTTGGCTCCAAACTGCAAGGTACAAACGGGGTCGATTCATATAAGAATCGTGAGTAGGAATAGACGGTAGGCAATGCGACGATTCATCAACGAATTTTGCAGTACGGTAGACCAGGAGACAAAGTGACGATTCTTGAACGAATCGTGCGCTAGGAGTAACTACCAGACAGGATGCAAGAGAACGATTCATGAATCGTGAACGAATTGTACGAATCGATCGAACATACTTTACTTCGAAACTTGAAAGAGCCAACCAGAAAATTCGCCTTTCCCGGAAAAGTACAACTAGTGTCCACTGTTTCCAGTTGTTCTATTCAACTTATGGTGTTACTTAGAATCAAATTCACGCAATAATCCGATCCTTTCAAAAATTCTATATATATAAAAACGACCAGAACATTGCATGTTCGCTGTTGCACATTTGTATCCTCAATTGTGGAATCCAATACCACACTGCATTAACTTCTTGCGCTCTGTGTGATCAGAAAATTAATTTCTGCAATATCACATCTACGATAAGCAAATTTTATTGAGTACTACAGATACGATCCACCTTTGTCTTCTAAAATTATTTCGTATCAATCAATATTAAATAATTCTCTAATCGAAACACAAAGAAACACCTAGTCCACCATCTGTGTTCAGTGATTTAAATTTCTGAAGATGACACCGTCAGTGCTGCTACCGCAGCGCCATATACAATATACTTTTGCCACTGATCTCTGCGCCTCGCCGGTTGTAAACAGCTGCATCGCAGACACAGTGACTGCGGCTCATAAATGATCACACTCAAGCGATCATTGTGATTGCAGAAAAGCTGTTTATTTCAGCATTAATCTCTTTGTATCAGCACATATTAGCTACGTATGCAACGATTCTATAATGGGAATTATTAAGACGCGAGTGACGAGTAACTATCGACACGAGAGAGTGACAAGTAACTATCGACACGAGCGTGTGACGAGTGCCTTACGAGCGCCTTAATAACCATTATATGAGAATTGCATACAATAGTTTTTCTACGACATTTAGATATACAATAAATATTTACTCTTTAGATACATACGAAAGAAAATAAAAATGTGATAAGTGAATGTTTCGATACGTATTTTAGATGCACTTGCACAACAAGTGAATATCGATTGAAGGTCGCTGGTATTAATTTTACAAGATGGAGTCAGAAATATTTATTAGTGAATTTGAAGAGATGGAATTTAGTTACACGCCTCATGATATTCTGAAGTGAGCGAGGAATGTAAGCAAAGAATTTACTTACTGAAAAATCAAAGAAAATGTCTGAAACGTTGTATGACAAGTTCATGGTTTGGCGAGCAACAAAAAATGAAACCTCATTGTCAGAAAATGTACCCATAGTTTACTTGGAAGAAATGTCTAAAGCAATCGAATCCCCAACCTTTTGGACAAATAATTCAGTATTGAGGACAACTCTAAACGTAAAACATGGAACTGATATATCCGAGTATAAAACGTTGTCTTGCCTGTTAAAACAGAAACCGGTAAGGTACAGAAGGAAAAAACCACAAACGTTCTCGATAAATGGATTTATGAAGCACCAGGACAATAGGTATCTACTGATAAAGTTATGCAAATATAAATATTTTCGTAAAAATGCGTATCTTTGTAAAGATTATTTGCAAATACATGACTTTGTTACAGATAGCATTAATATTAGGAGTAATGGGAACAAGTCCAAAACATGAGTTTCGCGAATTAAAATTTTTTGATGTGATGGATTTAGAATCAACATTGCTAGTTACTATCCCCAACAAAAAAAAACAAATACTCTCGAGATTTCACAGTAATAAGAAAGTATTAGGAAATTTGTAAAAAGTATATGAATCTCAGCCCTGTTAATTATTACAGTTCAAAATACACTGTGCAAACAGTTGGCATTAATAAATTTTTAAATATGGGCAAATACATATCTTAACCTCCCTGACCCACAGTCATTCACTGGCCAGTGCTTCGGTAGGAGTTCTGTAACTCTGGTAGTTGATGCAGGTGGTCAGATTACAACTTTAAAACGCCATGGCGGTTGGAAATCCACAACAGCTGCTGAAGTTTGTAAACATGTATCCTGGAAAACAAACTAAAGATCCCAAATACAATACTTATATCCATAGAAAATAAAACCTCAAAATTATAAAACTTCACCATCTACTTAAACTAAGCTTCATCAGGGATAATTACCAAATATGACCTTTGCAAACTACAACATAAAAAATGTATATATTAACACGATAATTAATAGTTAGATTCTGTGCTTTCAAAGTCTTTGATACTAAACGTTTGTAAAGTTTGAACAGAGATTTAATACAGTTTCATTATAAAGAATGCAAACAGTGAAATAAAGTTCATTTAAATTCATATTAGTGAATAAACTGTTTCTTACTGGCTCCGAGTAGCACCTCGCGTTAGTGTGGAAACAACAAATGAACGCACTTAACTACAGGTGTCGAAAAATATTGTATGCTCGACCATGCCAAAATGTAGTATTTATACGACTGGTAGCAGTACTTTAATGGGCCTCATTAAAGTATCGATATTCGACCAATCGGAGGTGGCCACGTAACATTGTGAAAGCGCATGTATCGATTATTCTGCGTAGTACGTCTTATAACGCTAGCAACTTTGTTTGACGCAGATGCTACAAGGTCATTGTATTGTGACCATAGATAAAGGAATAAGGATTGTAACACATCCCTCAAATCAGAAACGAATACTTATGAAACCTTTAATTTAGATACATGGTCGAGCATAAACAGTCGTATGAAACTTGACTATAATGGTGATTAAAACGCTCGTATGATAGTTATTAACCTAGCTTCGTTTTGCTCGCTCGGCTAATAATAATACTCGCGTTTTAATTACTACCATTATAGTCTCGTTGCATAATATACTATTATATTCAAATATAACTATAAATACCTAATTGTGATCGATTTCACTCATTAACCCAATCCCATCCAAAAATTCAAGAGCAAACGAGGCTTCAGCTGCTTCTCAACGCGCGTATTCGCTTGCTACTGCAAATTTGTATCCTCAATTGTGGTGTCTAATAGCACAAGGCATTAAATTCTTGTGCTCTATGTAATAAAGGGATTAACTTCTGTAATATCATATCTACAATAAGTACATTTCACAGAACACTTCAAATACGAATGTACCTTTTTAATGTGAATTTAGTTTGTATCACTCAGTGTTAATTTATTTTCCAGTTGAAACACCTAATTCTCCATCTGCTGTTTATTGATTTAAATTTCTGAAAATGGCACAGAGAGTGTTGCTACAACAGCGCCGAATGCAATGCACTGTTGCTACCGATTTCTTCGCCTCGCCCGTTGTATATAGCAAACTCATTTTATCCTCTCCCTTATGGAATTGCAATAGAATGTCTACTTTCTCTACCATTTACCTATGGTAATGAAAGTAGCGATGTTCTGTTCCATCCTATACGATATGATATTTGATCAAATATATATGTTTAACACCCGAATGAAAGAGAACAAAGCATTCAAAGAGAATGAGAGAGTAGGCAGGTGTGTGTGTATGTGAGAGAGAGAGAGAGAGAGAGAGACAGGGAGAGAGAGAGAAGGGATGAGGAGAAACAGAGAGAAAGAGAGAGTTTCCCGATTGTACATAGCTTCACATGCATGTCCGACTTGGATACAATTTCAAATTGAAAATATCAAAATGAGAGGCATTATTAGAAACTAGATCTTCTCTTGGATGAAAAAAATTCAGATGTGATACATTCACATGACTTTCTCTAACCTCTGTAATTAATTAGTGTGAATACAAAATACTCTTATTAAATGTACCCTTGTATTCGTGGTTGCTGGAGCGTATAATTTCGGCGTTCCGCCAAGCTGAGGGCCGCGGTTTCGGATCCCGCCATGGGCATAGATGTGTGTGTGTGTGTCTCATTGTACTAATAAGCAATAAAGTAAAGAGCAAACACAGTAATCATAAACTGGGTAAAGGAGGGAACTCAAAAAAATTAAACCTTAATTTTATAACTACATCATTTTAATCCAAATAAACCTTAGCAGAAGTATCTACATTGTACATTTCGTTATAGATACAAAGGCAACAGCGAGAGTCAAGCGTTTAACAACTGGACGCTATATGCTGGTTTTAAAATTCCATACAGTTTCGATACAATCCCGAGATATAAGTGAATGTTAACAGGACTTTAAAAAATCTGATGTGTTACACTCACATGACTTTCTCTTCTCTTGTACAAACTATTTTTACAAACGCTTATTCTTCATATGCTTCATGTTAATCGAGTTATCGAGATGCTAATCTTATTGCTAATTTTCTTGTAGATGCAACGGGAATATGTTAGGCTTTAAGCGATAGTCAAATATTTGAAGAGCTGTTTGCTATGTGGAGTAATCCTTTCTCTTTGCTTTACCAGGACAAAAAATGACTAAGGAATTCCCATTTGAGAAAAGTATAAGTATTGCAAAATTTAAAGGAATAACAAGAAATATCTCGAAAATGGTACACTCAACAAAAAAAATGCACATTACATAAATTGTGTATTTCAAAGCAATCTACATTTTTTGTGCAGTAAAATTTTGTGCATCTCTTATAGTTTACCAGTTATGCAAAAGTTGTTCACAATGAATAATACTTTTGGAAACATTCCCAGAAAATTCAAGATATACATTTTATTTGTCATGAAAATATCTTAAATATAATATACTCTAATCAAAATCCTTAGAGCCATTTTTGAGAAAATTAAAATTTTCGAAAAATTGTTCCATGTAAAGGGTAATCTGGGATAGGGCGATTTTCTTAAAAAAACCTTCGTGTCACATCTCTATAAGATACTGAACCTAAATACCAAGTTTGGTGTTTATCCGACTGTTCGTTTCTGAGTTATGTTGTTCACAGACAGACAGACACACACACACACACACACACACACACACACACACACACACACACACACACAGGCACACACATGGACTTGTTTCCAAAAATGCCTTTTTTGGATTCAGGGGGTCTCGAAACATGTATTTACGGTGAAATCTCGGTATCGAATTTTTGGGTGGAATACAATACTTCCCCTACTTACTATACGTAGTAGAGAAAGTAAAAATGAATAACGAATTTGAGAAAAAGTATAAGTATTGGAGAATTTACGGGAATAACAAGCAATATCTCGAAAATGGTTCACTCTACAAAAAAATTATATGACATAAATTGTATATTTTAACGTGATCTAGATTTTTGTGTAGTAAAATTTTGTCTATCTCTTATGGTTTACCAGCTATGCAAAAGTCGTTCACAATGAAGAATACTTTTGGAGACATTCCCAGAAAATTCGAGATATACATTTCATTTGTCATGAAAATATCTTGAACATATGACATTTTAATCAAAATCGTTAGAGCCATTTTTGATAAAATTAAAATTATCGAAAAGTGTTCCATGTAAAGGGTAGTCTGGGGTTAGGGAATTTTATTGAAAACCTTTGTGTCGCATCTCTGGAAGATCCTGAACCTAAATACCAAGTTTGGTGTTTATCCGACTGTTCGTTTCTGAGTTATGCTGTTCACAGACACACACACAGACACAGACACGGACATGTTTCCAAAAATGCTTTTATTGGATTAAGGGGGTCTCAAAACATGTATTTCCGGTGAAATCTCGGTATCGAATTTTAGGGTGGAATACAATACTTCCCCTACTTACTATATGTGGTAGAGAAAGTAAAAATTATTATTCTCTGCATACCGCGTTTTTACCTTTTCACGTATTTATAAAAATTATACAGCTTATTTTCACAAGCAGCTTCGGTAGTAGTGCCGAATAATAATAACAATAATAATAATAATAACAAAATAGGACAAAAGTAAAATTCAGACAGCGGAAATGAGATTTTTACAAAGAACTTGAGAATGCACTAGATTAGACCTAATAAGAAATAAAACCTTAAAATTAGAGAACAGAATATTTATAAATCATATCATAAAATTGAAGAAAACCAACTTAGTTGAAAAGCTATATAAACTACAGGACTGAAGAAAGAATACCACTATTAATTAATAAGTACAAACCGTCGGGGAAAAGAGACATCGGATACCCCAGAAAAAGAGAGGAGTAAAGTAAAGAATCGAATGGAATGCCTAATCATCGAAATGAAGAATATAATAATAATAATATCTTCAAAATTACTTCGCTTTATACCTTATGTAATCGTAACTTAAGTGGAATCACACAGGTTGATTTTTATGACAAATTCAGGAAACTCCAAGTGTATTATCCAAAATAACGCGGAAAGCGCTTTTACATACATTGTCTTTTATATGCCAAAGAAAAAGATCATAGCCCCCATCGTAACAAAAAGTCCAGATTGCGTATTTTAGTTACAAACTACAAACGAAGACGCTAGGAGAGCCTATCAGACAGGTAGCAAGAGGACGATTCATGAACCGCGAATAAATCGCATAAAACGCATGACCCAACTTCAGGGGCATCTAACACACAGAATGCAAGAGAACGATTCATGAAACGTGAAAGATTGGAATGAGACTATTACTGCAAAAGAATCGCTCAACCCAACCCTACTTCAAAACCTGAAAGCCATTCAAAAAATTCACCTTTCCCGCAAAAGTACATCTAGTTCCCACCGAGTCCAGTTCTCCAAAATAACGTATCACCATACTTGGGATCGGATTCACTCAGAAATCCAATCCTTACAAAAATTCCAACATCAAAAAGGTTAGATTATCGTAATACCTATTATACTGGTTATTGCAAATTTGTATTCTCAATTGTAGAATCCAATAGCACACTGCATTAACTTTTTGCGCTCTGTGTGATCAAAAAATTAATTTCTGCAACATCACGTCTACGATAAGTAAATTTTATAGAATACTACAGATACTTTCCACCTTTGTCATCTGAATTTAATTTTGTATCAATCAATATTCATTAATTCTCTAATCTAAACACAAAGAAACACCTAGTCCGCCATCTGTTTTCAGTTATTTAAATTTCTGAAGATGGCACCGTCCGTGCTGCTACCCCAGCGCCATATACTTTTGCCACTGACCTCTGCGCCTCGCCGGTTGTAAACAGCTGCATCGCTGACACAGTGACTGCGGCTCATAAATGATCACTCTCAAGCGATCATTGTGATTGCAGAAAAGCTGTTTATTTCAGCATTAACCTCTTTGGATTAGCGCATATTAGCTGCGTATGCAATGATTCTAAAATGGGAATTATTAAGACGCGAGTGACGAGTAACTATCGACATGAGGCAGCGTGGAGAGCCTTACGAGCGTCTTAATAACCATTATATGAGAACTGCATACAATAGTTTTTCTACGACATTTAGATATACAATAAATACTTACTCTTTAGATATATATGAAAGAAAATAAAAACGTGATAAATAAGTGTTTCGATACGTATTTTAGATGAACTTGGACAACAAGTGAATATCGATTTAAGGTTGCTGGTATTGATTTTACAAGATGGAGTCAGAAACAATTATTAGTGCATTTGAAGACATGAAATTTAGTTACACGCCTCCTGATATTCTGGAGGAGGCGAGGGATGTAAGCAAGAATTTACTTCCTGAAAAATCAAAGAAAATGCGTGAAAAGTTGTATGACAAGTTCATGGTTTGAAGAGCAACCAAAAATGTAACTTCATTGTCAGAAAATGTACCCATAGTTTACTTGGAAGAAATATCAAAAGCAGTGGAATCCCCAACCTTGTGGACAAATAATTCAGTATTGAGGACAACTCTAAACGCTAAACAGTGAACTGATATATCAGAGTATAAAACGTTGTCTTGCCTGTTAAAACAGAAACCGGTAAGGTACAGAAGGAAAAAAGCACAAACGTTTTCGATAAATGAATTTATGAAGCACCAGGACAATATGTATCTACTGATAAAGTTATGCAAATATAAATATTTTCGTAAAAATGCGTATCTTTGTAAAGATTATTTGCAAATACATGACTTTGTTACAGATAGCATTAATATTAGGAGTAATGGGAGCACGTCCAAGACATGAGTTTCGCGAATTAAAATTTGATGATGTGATGGATTTAGAACCAACATTACTAGTTACTATCCCCAACACAAAAACAAATACTCACGAGGGTTCACAGTAACAAGAAAGTGTTAGGAAATCTGTAAAAAGTATATGAATCTTAGCCCTGTTAATTATTACAGTTCAAAATACACTGTGCAAACGGTTGGCATTAATAAATTTTTAAATATGGGCAAATACATATCTTAACCTCCCTGACCCACAGTCATTCACTGGCCACTGCTTCGGTAGGAGTTCTGTAACTCTGATAGTTGATGCAGGTGGTCAGATTACAACTTTAAAACGCCATGGTGGTTGGAAATCCACAACAGCTGCTGAAGTTTGTAAACATGTATCCTGGAAAACAAACTAAAGATCCCAAATGCAGTACTTATATCCATAGAAAATAAAACCTCAAATATATACAACTTCACCATCTACTTAACTAAGCTTCATAAGGGATAATTACCAAATATTACCTTTGCAAACTACACCATAAAAAATGTGTATATTAACACGGTAATTAACAGTTAGATTCTGTGCTTTCAAAGTCTTTGATACTAAACGTTTGTAAAGTTTGAGCAGAGATTTATTACAGTTTCATTATGAAGGATGCAAACAGTGAAATATGGTTCATTTAAGTTCATATTAGTGAATAAACTGTTTCTCACTGGCTCCGAGTAGCACGTCGCGTTAGTGTGGAAACAACAAATGAACGCACTTAACTACAGGTGTCGAAAAATTTTGTATGCTCGACCATGCCAAAATGGAGTATTTTTACGACTGGTAGCAGTACTTTAATGGGCCTCATTAAAGTATTGATATTCGACCAATCGGCAGTGGCCACGTAACATTGTGAAAGCGCAAGTATCGATTATTCTGAGTAGTACGTCTCATAACGCTAGCAACTTTGTTTGACACAGGTGCTACAAGGCCATTGTATTGTAACCATAGATAAAGCAATAACAACACTCAAACCAGAAACGAATACTTATGAAACCTTTAATTTATATACATGGTCGAGCATAAACAGTCGTATGAAACTTGACTATAATGGTGATTAAAACGCTCGTATGATAGTTATTAACCTCGCTTCGTTATGCTCGCCTCGGTTAATAATAATACTCGCGTTTTAATTACTACCATTATAGTCTCGTTCCATAGTATACTAATATATCCAAATATAACTATAAATACATAATTGGGATCGATTTCACACATTAACCCAATCCCATCCATTAGTTCAAGTGTAAACGAGGCTGCAACTGCTTCTCAACGCGCGTATTCGCTTGCTACTGTAAATTTATATCCTCAATTGTGGTGTCTAATAGCACAAGGCATTAAATTCTTGTGCTCTATGTAATAAAGGGATTAACTTCTGTAATATCACGTCTACAATACGTACATTTTACAGAACACTACAAATAGAAGTGTAGCTTTATCATGTGAATTTAGTTTGTATCACTCAGTATTAATTTATTTTCCAGTTGAAACCCTAATTCTCCATCTGCTGTTCATTGATTTAAATTTCTGAAAATGGCACAGAGAGTGTTGCTACACCAGAGCTACATGCAATGTACTGTTGCTACCGATCTCTTCGCCTCGCCCGTTGTAAACCGCTATAACTCATTTTACCCTCGACCTTAAGAAATTGCAATAGAATGTCTACTTTCTCTACCATTTATCTATGGTAGCTAAAGTAGTGATGTTCTGTTCTATGCTATTCGATATGATGATTGATCAGAAATATATGTTTTACACCCCGAATAAAAAAGAACAAAGCATTCAAAGAGAATGAGAGAGTGAGTGAGAGTGTTAGTGTAAGTGTGTGTGTGTGTGTGTGACAGAGAGAGAGAGATGGAGAGAAACAGAGAGAAAGAGAGAGAGAGTTTCCAGTTTGCTCATTGTTTTACATGCATGTCCGACTTGGATACAATTTCAAATTGAAAATACCAAAATAAGAGGCATTTTTAAAAACTACATCTTCTCTTGGTTGAAAAAATACAGATGCGGTACATTCACATGCCTTTCTCTAAGCTCTGTAATTAATTATTGTGAATACAAAATACACTTATTAAATGGACCCTCATAGTCGTGGCCGCTGGACCCTATAATGTCGGCGTTCATGCAAGGCGAGGGTCGCGGGTTCGAGTCCCGCCATGGGCATGGATGTTTCTCTGTAAGTGTAATTGTACTAATTAGCGGTAAAGTAAACAGCATACAATGTAATCATAAACTGGGTAGTGGAAAGAACTTAAAAAATACTAACACTTAAATTTATAACTACATCATTTAATCCAAATAAACTTTTACAGAAATATCTAAATTGTACATTTCGTTATAGATACAAAGGCAACAGCGATACTCAAGTGTTTAAGAATGGACGCTATACGCTGGCCTTAAAATTCCATACAGTTTCGATACAATCCCGAGATATAAGTGAATGTTGACAGGACTTTAAAAAAATCTGATGTGTTACACTCACATGACTTTCTCTACTCTTGTACAAACTATTTTTACAAACGCTTATTCTTCATATGCTTCATGTTAATGGAGTTATCGAGATGCTAATCTTATATGCTAATTTTCTTGTAGATGCAACGGGAATATGTTAGGCTTTAAGCGATAGTCAAATGTTTTAAGAGCTGGTTGCTATTTGGAGCATTCCATTCTCTTTACATTACCAGGACAAAAAACATGAATAACGAATTCCCATTTGAGAAAAAGTATAAGTATTGAAAAATTTTGTCTATCTCTTATGGTTTACCAGTTATGCAAAAGTCGTTCACAATGAATAATACTTTTGGAGACATTCCCAGAAAATTCGAGATATACAGTTCATTTGCCATAAAATGTCTTAAACTTGTGATATTTTATTCAAAATCGTCAGAGCCATTTTTGGGAAAATAAAAATTTTCGAAAAATGTTCCATGTAAAGGGTAATCTGGGGTGGGGGGATTTTCTTGAAAATCTTCATGTCGCATTTACGGAAGATACTGCACCTAAATACTAAGTTTGGAGTTTATCCGACTGTTCGTTTCTGAGTTATGCTGTTCACAGTCAGACACATACACACGGACATGTTTTCAAAAATGTTTCTTTTTTCTGGATTTTCTCCTTAAGAGCCCCAAATACCCATACCAGAACCCTCGAAAAAATATCTGGGATTACCAGCTGTTTAAAACAGCACAAAATACCTCAAAATATTCCGAAAAATATTAAACATCTGTATCAATATCCTGAAATACCTTCTCCAGTTTCCGAAAATGCTCTTGAAACGCCTGCAATTCTCCTGCCTATGTACCAGAATGTTCTAAACGTGTGCGCCCATACCTAATTCGATAGTATGAAATACCCTTAAACAGCGTAAAATACTCTCGCTAGACTCCTCGAAAAAGTATAAAATGCACAGAATGCCCTGCCATTCTAAAAACCATCAGGATACTCTAAAACCATATGTAAATACCATGAAAATAGCTGCTACAATTTCTATAAAGTCCTTCATTTACTCCAAAATTCCAAATCCTTGCCTTAAAAGCCCGTAAATGGTTGCTAAAACGCTTAACAACTCCCACTACAGTGGTTCAAATGTCATTGAAATGCTTACGCCAACACCCTAAAATACCTATTTCTGTGTCCAAAAATATCCTAAAGCCAGAAAGAGGATGTGAAATATCTGTACCACTGCATCGAAAAACCATCAAAATACCTGTAAAGTAAGCTAATTTGGTACTCAGAAATTCCTTCTAAGTACCGTCCGAAATAGTTACATTGTGCCTGTGCTCCAAATATCTTGAAAATGTAACCCAACACTTGTGGAAAACATTCTTAGATACCTTCAGCCCCTGTCTTCCCTAGCATCCCTCATCGTATTCCTTGCCTCTTCCCATATAAACGCATTGTCTAGTCCTCAAACCCCTCCTAGTCTAGCCACGTTTTCCCTATCTCCTCCTTGTGAACACATTTCCCTCCTTCAGCCTCTATCTAGCCTAGCTTATGTCCTCGTATTTTCCATATATCATTCACATAAATGCATATTGTAGCTTCAACCTCTGTGTAACCTAGCATCACTCCTTATATTCCCCATCTCAGCTATATAAAAGCCTTTTCTTGTCCATTACCCCACCTTGCATACCATATCTGCTTGGTTTCCCATCTCTCCTATATGAAACACCTACATTCTACCCATTAACACTGTCTAGCCTAGCATCTCTACTTATTCTCCCTATTTCCCTCATATAAGATGCATATTATATCCTTCAAGACCCTCCTAGTCTAGCATCTCTCCACGTTTCCCCTAACCCTCCCTTATAAACCCATATTCCGTCCTTCAATCCCCGTCTAGCCTGCATCCTTCCTCGTATTCCCTATCTCATCTATATAAATGCCTCTTCTAGTCTCCTACCCGCCTAACCTAGCATCTCTCCAAGGTTTCCTATCCCTTCCATATAAAGCACATATTCTACCCATTAACACTGTCTGGTCTAGCATCTCTCCTTGATTCCCCTATCTCCCTCATATAAGACGCATATTCTATCCTTCAAGACCCTCCTAGCCTTGCGTCTCTCCACGTCTTCCTTATCCCTCCCTTATAAACCCATATTCCGTCCTTCAATCCCCGTCTAACCTGGCATCTCTCCTCGTATTCGCTATCTCTTCTATATAAATGCCTCTTCTAGTCTCCTACCCGCATAACCTACCACCTCTCCACGGTTTCCTATCTCTTCCATATAAAATACATATTCTACCCTCCAAGTCCTGTCTAGCCTAGCAATTCTCATCGTATCCCGTATCTTTTCCCTTATAATCACATGTTCTGTCTTTCATGCGCTTTCTATCCTAGCATCCCTTTTCATATCTCCCCCTTATGAAAGCATTTTCCTCCTTTAACCCAATTCTAGCCTAGCATTTCCCCTCGTTTTCCCTATTTTTTCCCATATAAACGCTGAAAAGAGGCCTCGCTACATCTTATCTATCCTACTGAGGCTAACACTTCATATGCAGGTGTAGCTAAGAGAAACTATTTGTAATCTGCATTATTCTGTATCTGTTGCCTAGCTTTCTCCCATAAAGCTGAGCAATACCATAAGTATTGAATAGTAAACACATTAAAGGCAATTTTTTCCTGTATACCTGTGGTTCAGAAAGTTAAATAAAATTAAATTAATTCGGAAGATGCAATTCTTAATAAATTCTCAAAATGTTTGGTTCCAAAATAACATAAAAAAACAGCTCCTGGAAGTAACGATTTGTCTATGTAAGCTCATTTCCCAAAACAATGTTTTATATTTGCTAAAACCACATCTAATGTAAAACAATTTAACTACACACTGTTAATAACCCAAAGTTCAACACGTAAAAAAGCAATATTTTACGACATATCTACATACAAGTTTCAGCCATAAATCCGCAGAATTGGTTCCGTTGTTCAGATTTCCTTTACAGCAAATGGAGTTACTGTTTATTTATGTACGTAGTTGTGCATTAATAAGTATATTACTTTCTATCTTATTATACAACGGGTATAATGGTATACATACTAGCAACTGCAGGCCATTAAATCACAAACATTCGTTTATGCGACAGCTGACATTAATTATATAGCTTGGCATTCCATTGGTTATCATAATAGCCCTGCCTTATGCCACTGCAATACCTCCTATATGCAATAGAGGGTGACATACCATCAGCACTCTGAAGTAAACCACTGGAAGTACTTTCACCAATACCCCGGATTGGAAAAGTGAAAGTACCTCCAATGTAACTAGTTTCACCGAAGTTCGGGACTGCTTCCTCGAAGTGGTACTGGTGGAAGTAGTTCCGGCAAACTAACACCCTCGACCGATCACAGTGCTGACATCGATCTTTGCGCCTCACCCGGTGTAAACAGCTGCATCACGGGCGCAGCGATCATGAATTGCGGCTCATAAATAATCACTGCCAAGCGATCATTGTGATTGCAGAAAGCTGTTTACTTCAGAATGAACCTCTTTAGATTAGCGCATATTAGTTATTTAACAACGATCCTATCATGGGAGTTACCAAGACGCGAGTGACGAGTAACTTTCGACCTGAGAGCTTCACGAGCGTCTTAATAACCATTAAATGAGAGTTGCATGCAATAGTGTTTCTACGAGTTTTAGATATAAAATAACTATTTAATATTTAAATGCATAAAATAAATTAAACATGTGATAAAACACTTTCTCGCTACAGAATTTACGTGCGCTTCGATAACGAGTAAATATCGATACATGGTAACAGGTATCGACTTTGCAAGATGGAGACAAAAGAGTTTATTAGTGAATTTGAAGAGATGGAATCTGGTTCAACAACTCCTAGTATCCTGGGGAAGGCCAGAAATGCAAGCAAGAATTGACTTCCTGAAGAATCAAAGATGTTTTGGAGAGCAGGAAAAGTGTAACTTCATTATCAGAAAATGTGCTCATACTTTACTTTGATCAAATGTTAAACACAATGAAATCTCCTATCTTGTGGCTACTGAAGACTATTCTAAATGTAAAACACGGAACTGATATAACCCAGTAAAAAAATTGTATTACGTGTTAATATAGAAATCGGTAGAGTACAAAGGGAATAAAGGAAAACTATTTTCTACAAATGAAATTAAAACCTTCATTGATGTAGCACCTGGCAATACGTATCTATTGATAAAGGTTTGTGCATATAATCAATTTCCTAAAACTACCAATATACCTTAAAGATAATTTTCGAAATACATGACTTTGTTACAGATAGCACCAATATTAGGGGTAATTGGGGGACGTCTAAGAATGAGTTACATGATTTAAAATTTGATGACGTAAAGGATTTAGACCCAGCATTACTAGCTACTATCCTCAACACAAAAAGAAATATATCACGAGAGATCACAGTAACAAAAATGTATTACGAAATCTGCAAGAAGTACATAAATCAGCGCCCTAAAGCCTATAAATCTCAATCTGTTTCTGTAGTCATTACAGCAGAAAATACACGGTTTTTAAATTTATTGATTTTGGTATTAATACATTTGGAAAAATGGGCAAACAAATAGCTACCTACACTATGTGATCAAAAGTATCCGGGCACCCCCACAAACATAGGTGTTTTAACTTAGGTTCATTGTGCTTCCACCTACTGCCTGGTACTCATTATCAGCGACCTCAGTAATCATTAGACAGAAGAATGGGACGCTCTGTGGAACTGACGGACTTCGAAAGTGATCAGGTGATTGGGTGTCACTTGTGTCAGAAGTCTGTACGCGAGATTTCCACACTCCTAAACATCCCTAGGTCCAGTGTTTCTGATGTGATAGTGAAGTGGAAACGTGAAGGGACATGTACAGCACAAAAATGTACAGGCCGACCTCGTCTGTTGACTGACAGAGACCGCCGACATTAGAAGAGGGTCGTAAAGAGTAATAGGCAGTCATCTATCCAGACCATCACACAAGAATTCCAAACTGCATCAGGATTCACTCCAAGTACTTTGACAGTTAGGCGTGAAGTGATAACCCTTGGATACCATGGTCGAGCGGCTACTCATAAGCCACACATCTCGCAGGAAAATGCCAAACGACGCCCTACTTGGTGTAAGGAGCGTCAACACTACACGATTGAATAGTGGCAAAACGTTGTGCGGAGTGACGAATCACAGTGCGCAATGTGGCGATCCGATGGCAGGGTGTGGGTATGGTGAATGCCCTGTGAACGTCATCTGCCAGTGTGTGTAGTACCAACAGTGAAATTCGGAGGCGGTGGTGTTATGGTTGTGGTCCTGTATTTCCTGGAGGGGTTGTTTTGCGTGCCACGATCACAGCGCAGACCTACAATGATATTTAAACACCTTGCTTCCCACTGTTGAAGAGCAATTCGGGGATGGCGATTGCATCTTTCAACATGATCGAGCACCTGTTCATACTGCATGGACTGTGACGAAGTGGTTGTAGGACAATAACATCCCTGCAATGGACTGGCCTGCACAGAGTCCTGGCATTAATCCTATGGAACACCTTTGTGATGTTTTGGAACGCCGACTTCGTGCCAGGCCTTACCGACCTACATTGATACCTCTCCTCAGTTCCGCACTCCGTGAAGAATGGGCTGCCATTCCCCAAGAAACCTTCCGGCACCTGATTGAAAGTATGCCTGCGAAAGTGTACGCTGTCAATAAGGTTAAGGGTGGGCCAACACCATATTGACTTCCAGCATTACCGATGGAGGGAGCCACGAACTTGTACCTCATTTTCAGTCAAGTGTCCGGATACTTTTGATCACTTAGGGTATATTAACCTCCGTGACCCAGATATTCACTGGCCACTGCTTCCATAGAAGATGTGCAAGTGCGTTAGTTGATGCAGGTGGTGACATAACAGCTTTAAAAGGCCATGTTGGTTGGAAATCTACAACAGTAGCTGAAAGTTATATAGACGAATCTCTTCAAAATGGACTTAAGATCTCAAATACATTATTAAAGCCCAAGGAAATAAAAACGATCAAATATAAATTCACCATCTAGTTCAACTAAGTTTCATAAGGGATCATTACCAGGTATTACCTTTGCAAATTGCACTACATAAAATGTTTATATTGACAAGGCAACTAAGAGATACATTTTGTGTTTGTAAAGTCTTTTTTACTAGACATGGGCCGATTCATGAACGAATCGTTCATATGAACGATTACAAGGAAAAAATTGTAAGAATTGTGTCAGTATTAGCATGAATTGTCGTTCAAAATAAATCGTAAGAATCGTGAATGAATCGTGGTACAAAATGAATCGTAAGAATCGTGTATGAATCGTGGTTCAAAATGAATCGTAAGAATCGTGCATGAATCGTCGTTCAAAAAGAATCGCAAGAATAGTGCATGAATCGTCGTTCAAAAAGAATCGCAAGAATAGTGCATGAATCGTCGTTCAAAAAGAATCGTGATCAGGACATTCCCGATTCATTCTCGCTTGCGCTTTGTTTACTACTCACATTTGGCTTCCAAGCCGAGCCCGAACGAATGCTGCCGAGTGAGTACGATGATGAGCAGGGAATTTACTAAGCATTGTGATGCTATATCATAGTATAAGAAAACACATCACCGCAGTTCTGTCGATTCGTAGTAGTGAATTGCACAGGTTGAAAGATTCGTTAGAATTTATAATGTGAATTGGTAGATCAACACGGTTCTTTGAGATCCTGATGGCATAATCTAGGAGTATCGAGTTCAGCCGAGAAAGACTAATTCTTAAAAACAAATTGCGCAAATAGCTGTAAAGCGCAGTAAAATGAATCGTAAGCGTTGCCAATGGATGAACGGAGGCTGCAGTATAAGCAATAGAAGTAATTCTCAGTACTTTACTGAGAGATCTGATACACAGCATTGCATGATTACATTGTAGTAAGTATTATAATATACAATACCAGAATATATGCAAAATGGACGAAAATAGGGAATTTTTGCATTCTTGGTTTGAATAACTTTTAAAATTATATAATTTAAAAGAATTAAGTTGTATACTATAATCTACTTTAAAAGTATAAGAACATGCATCCATATAACTAAGTCAATTCTAATGTATTAAAAGCACCTCGTATATGCTGATGTAAAATTTATGTAAAAAATCTGATGTGTTACACTCACATGACTTTCTCTACTCTTGTACAAACTATTTTTACAAACTCTTATTCTCCATCTATTTCATATTAATCGAGATAAACATTTGAGAAACGATCTTTTAACATACAAAGAGAATTACATTTTACACATAACGACTAGTTCTAAAAATATTTGACTATCGCTTAAGGCGTACTATGTTCCCCTTGTTTTGTATTTGCATCGGCCTTTAAGCATATACATATCTCTTAATAGCTGGTTGCTATGTGCAGCTCCATTCTCTTTGCCTTTGATTAATACTCTTTGCATATACAAGACAAAAATTTGAATAACGAATTCCCATTTGAGAAAATTATTGAAAAAATTAAGGTAATAACAAGCAATATCTCGAAAATGGTTCACTCAACAAAAAAATGTATATGACATAAATTGCGTATTTTAACGTGATCTACATGTTTTGTGTAGTAAAATTCTGTCTATCTCTTATGGTTTACCAGTTATGCAAAAGTCGTTCACAATGAAGAATACTTTTGGAGACATTTCCAGAAAATTCAAGATATACATTTCATTTGTCATAAAAATATCTTCAACATATGATATTTGAATCAAAATCGTTAGAGCCATTTTTGAGAAAATTAAAATTTGCGAAAAATGTTCCATGTATAGGTTAGTCTGTGGTTAGGGAATTTTCTTGAAAACCTTCGTGTCGCATCTCTGGAAGAAACTGAACCTACATATCACGTTTGGTGTTTATCCGACTGTTCGTTTCTGAGTTTTGCTGTTCACACACAGACACACAGACACGCACACGGACATGTTTCCTAAAACGTCTTTTTGGATTCAGGGGGTCTCAAAACATGTATTTCCGGTGAAATCTCGGTATCGAATTTTTGGGTGGAATACAATACTTCCCCTACTTACTGTACGTAGTAGAGAAAGTAAAAATGAATAACGAATTTGAGAAAAAGTATAAGTATTGGAAAATTTAAGGGAATAACAAGCAATATCTCGAAAATGGTTCACTCTACAAAAAAAGGTATATTACATAACTTGTGTATTTTAACGCGATCTACATTTTTTGTGCAGTAAATTGTTCTCTATCGCTTATGGTTTACGAGTTATGCAAAAGTCGTTCACAATGAAGAACACTTTTGGAGACATTCCCATAAAATTCGAGATATACATTTCATTTGTCATAAAAATATCTTAAACATATGATATTTTAATCATAATCGTTAGAGCCATTTTTGAGAAAATTAAAATTTTCGAAAAATTTTCCATGTAAAGGGTAGTCTGGGGTGAGTGGGTTTTCTTGAAAACCTTCGTGTCGCATCTCTGGAAGATACTGAACCTAAATACCAAGTTTGGTGTTTATCCGACTGTTCGTTTCTGAGTTATGCTGTTCACATGCAGACACACACACAGACATACAGACGGACATGTTTCCAAAAATGCTTTTTTGGATTCAGGGTGTCTCAAAACATGTATTTCCGGTGTAATCTCGGTATCGAATTTTTGGGTGGAATACAATACGTCCCCTACTTGCTATACTTGATAGAGAAAGTAAAAATTATCATTCTCTGCAATCAGCGTTTATACCTTTTCACGTATTTATAAAAATTATATAACTTATTTTCGCGTGCAACTTCGGTAGTAGTGCCGAATAATAATAATAATAATAATAATAATAATAATAATAATAATAATAATAATAATAAAAATAATAATAATAATCATTTCTTCATAATTACTTCGCATAATACCTTATGTAATCGTAAATTATGTGGAATCAGACAGGTTGCTTTTTATGACAAATTCAGGAAACTCCAAGTGTATTATCCAAAATAACGCAGAAAGCGTTTTTATATACATTGTCTTTTATATGTCAAAGAAAAGATCATAGTCCCCATTATAACAAAAAAAAGTCTTGATTGCGTATTTTGGCTCCAAACTGCAAGGTACAAACGGGGTCGATTCATATAAGAATCGTGAGTAGGAATAGACGGTAGGCAATGCGACGATTCATCAACGAATTTTGCAGTACGGTAGACCAGCAGACAAAGTGACGATTCTTGAACGAATCGTGCGCTAGGAGTAACTACCAGACAGGATGCAAGAGAACGATTCATGAATCGTGAACGAATTGTACGAATCGATCGAACATACTTTACTTCGAAACTTGAAAGAGCCAACCAGAAAATTCGCCTTTCCCGGAAAAGTACAACTAGTGTCCACTGTTTCCAGTTGTTCTATTCAGCTTATGGTGTTACTTAGAATCAAATTCATGCAATAATCCGATCCTTTCAAAAATTCTATATATAAAAAAACGACAAGAACATTGCATATCCGCTGTTGCACATTTGTATCCTCAATTGTGGAATCCAATACCACACTGCATTAACTTCTTGCGCTCTGTGTGATCAGAAAATTAATTTCTGCAATATCACATCTACGATAAGCAAATTTTATTGAGTACTACAGATACGATCCACCTTTGTCTTCTAACATTATTTCGTATCAATCAATATTAAATAATTCTCTAATCGAAACACAAAGAAACACCTAGTCCACCATCTGTGTTCAGTGATTTAAATTTCTGAAGATGACACCGTCAGTGCTGCTACCCCAGCGCCATATACAATATACTTTTGCCACTGATCTCTGCGCCTCGCCGGTTGTAAACAGCTGCATCGCAGACACAGTGACTGCGGCTCATAAATGATCACACTCAAGCGATCATGGGATTGCAGAAAAGCTGTTTATTTCAGCATTAATCTCTTTGTATCAGCACATATTAGCTACGTATGCAACGATTCTAGTGACAAGTAACTATCGACACGAGCGTGTGACGAGTGCCTTACGAGCGCCTTAATAACCATTATATGAGAATTGCATACAATAGTTTTTCTACGACATTTAGATATACAATAAATATTTACTCTTTAGATACATACGAAAGAAAATAAAAATGTGATAAGTAAATGTTTCGATACGTATTTTAGATGCACTTGCACAACAAGTGAATATCGATTGAAGGTCGCTGGTATTAATTTTACAAGATGGAGTCAGAAATATTTATTAGTGAATTTGAAGAGATGGAATTTAGTTACACGCCTCCTGATATTCTGGAGGAGGCGAGGGATGTAAGCAAGAATTTACTTCCTGAAAAATCAAAGAAAATGCGTGAAAAGTTGTATGACAAGTTCATGGTTTGAAGAGCAACCAAAAATGTAACTTCATTGTCAGAAAATGTACCCATAGTTTACTTGGAAGAAATGTCAAAAGATATGGAATCCCCAACCTTGTGGACAAATAATTCAGTATTGAGGACAACTCTAAACGTAAAACATGGAACTGATATATCCGAGTATAAAACGTTGTCTTGCCTGTTAAAACAGAAACCGGTAGGGTACAGAAGGAAAAAAGCAAAAACGTTTTCGATAAATGAATTTATGAAGCACCAGGACAATAGGTATCTACTGATAAAGGTATGTAAATATAAATATTTTCGTAAAAATACCTATCTATGTAAAGATTATTTGCAAATACATGACTTTGTTACAGATAGCATTAATATTAGGAGTAATGGGAGCACGTCCAAGATATGAGTTACGCGAATTAAAATTTGATGATGTGATGGATTTAGAACCAACATTACTAGTTACTATTCCCAACACAAAAACAAATACTCACGAGGGTTCACAGTAACAAGAAAGTATTAGGAAATCTGTAAAAAGTATATGAATCTTAGCCCTGTTAATTATTACAGTTCAAAATACACTGTGCAAACGGTTGGCATTAATAAATTTTTAAATATGGGCAAATACATATCTTAACCTCCCTGACCCACAGTCATTCACTGGCCACTGCTTCCGTAGGAGTTCTGTAACTCTGATAGTTGATGCAGGTGGTCAGATTACAACTTTAAAACGCCATGGTGGTTGGAAATCCACAACAGCTGCTGAAGTTTGTAAACATGTATCCTGGAAAACAAACTAAAGATCCCAAATGCAATACTTATATCCATAGAAAATAAAACCTCAAATATATACAACTTCACCATCTACTTAAACTAAGCTTCATAAGGGATAATTACCAAATATTACCTTTGCAAACTACACCATACAAAATGTGTATATTAACACGGTAATTAACAGTTAGATTCTGTGCTTTCAAAGTCTTTGATACTAAACGTTTGTAAAGTTTGAGCAGAGATTTATTACAGTTTCATTATGAAGAATGCAAACAGTGAAATATGGTTCATTTAAGTTCATATTAGTGAATAAACTGTTTCTCACTGGCTCCGAGTAGCACGTCGCGTTAGTGTGGAAACAACAAATGAACGCACTTAACTACAGGTGTCGAAAAATTTTGTATGCTCGACCATGCCAAAATGGAGTATTTTTACGACTGGTAGCAGTACTTTAATGGGCCTCATTAAAGTACTGATATTCGACCAATCGGCAGTGGCCACGTAACATTGTGAAAGCGCAAGTATCGATTATTCTGCGTAGTACTTCTCACAACGCTAGCAACTTTGTTTGACACAGGTGCTACAAGGTCATTGTATTGTAACCATAGATAAAGCAATAGCAACACTCAAACCAGAAACGAATACTTATGAAACCTTTAATTTAGATACATGGTCGAGCATAAACAGTGGTATGAAACTTGACTATAATGGTGATTAAAACGCTCGTATGATAGTTATTAACCTCGCTTCGTTATGCTCGCCTCGGTTAATAATAATGCTTGCGTTTTTAATTACTAACATTATAGTCTCGTTGCATAATATACTAATATATCCAAATATAACTATAAATGCATTATTGGGATCGATTTCACACATTAACCCTATCCCATCCATTAGTTCAAGTGTAAACGAGGCTGCAACTGCTTCTTAACGCGCGTATTCGCTTGCTACTGTAAATTTATATCCTCAATTGTGGTGTCTAATAGCACAAGGCATTAAATTCTTGTGCTCTATGTAATAAAGCGATTAACTTCTGTAATATCACTTCTAGAATAAGTACATTTTACAGAACACTACAAATAGGAGTGTACCTTTATCATGAGAATTTAGTTTGTATCACTCATTATTAATTTGTTTTCCAGTTGAAACACCTAATCCTCCATCTGCTGTTCATTGATTTAAATTTCTGAAAATGGCACAGAGAGTGTTGCTACACCAGAGCCACATGCAATGTACTGTTGCTACCGATCTCTTCGCCTCGCCCGTTGTAAACAGCTATAACTCCTTTTAACCTCGACCTTAAGAAATTGCAATAGAATGTCTACTTTCTCTACCATTTATCTATGGTAGCTAAAGTAGTGATGTTCTGTTCTATGCTATTCGATATGATAATTGATCAGAAATATATGTTTTACACCCCGAATAAAAAAGAACAAAGCATTCAAAGAGAATGAGAGAGTGAGTGAGAGTGTTAGTGTAAGTGTGAGAGAGAGAGAGATGGAGAGAAACAAAGAGAAAGAGAGAGATAGTTTCCAGTTTGCTTATTGTTTCACATGCATGTCCGACTTGGATACAACTTCAAATTGAAAATACCAAAATGAGAGGCATTTTTAAAAACTACATCTTCGCTTGGTTGAAAAAATACAGATGCGGTACATTCACATGCCTTTCTCTAAGCTCTGTAATTAATTTTTGTGAATACAAAATACACTTATTAAATGGACCCTCATAGTCGTGGTCCCTGGACCGTATAATGTCGGCGTTCATGCAAGGCGAGGGTCGCGGGTTCGAGTCCCGCCATGGGCATGGATGTTTGTCTGTAAGTGTAATTGTACTAATTAGCGGTAAAGTAAACAGCAAACAATGTAATCATAAACTGGGTAGAGGAGGGAACTTAAAAAATACTAACCCTTAATTTTATAACTACATCATTTAATCCAAATAAACTTTTGCAGAAATATCTAAATTGTACATTTCGTTTTAGATACAAAGGCAACAGCGAGAGTCAAGCGTTTAACAACTGGACGCTATATGCTGGTTTTAAAATTCCATACAGTTTCGATACAATCCCGAGATATAAGTGAATGTTAACAGGACTTTAATAAAATCTGATGTGTTACACTCACATGACTTTCTCTACTCTTGTACAAACTATTTTTACAAACGCTTATTCTCCATATGCTTCATGTTAATGGAGTTATCGAGATGCTAATCTTATTGCTAATTTTCTTGTAGATGCAACGGGAATATGTTAGGCTTTAAGCGATAGTCAAATGTTTTAAGAGCTGGTTGCTATTTGGAGCATTCCATTCTCTTTACATTACCAGGACAAAAAACATGAATAACGAATTCCCATTTGAGAAAAAGTATAAGTATTGAAATATTTTGTCTATCTCTTATGGTTTACCAGGTATGCAAAAGTCGTTCACAATGAATAATACTTTTGGAGACATTCCCAGAAAATTCGAGATATACAGTTCATTTGCCATAATATGTCTTAAACTTGTGATATTTTATTCAAAATCGTCAGCGCCATTTTTGGGGAAATAAAAATTTTCGAAAAATGTTCCATGTAAAGGGTAATCTGGGGTGGGGGGATTTTCTTGAAAACCTTCATGTCGCATTTATGGAAGATACTGCACCTAAATACTAAGTTTGGAGTTTATCCGACTGTTCGTTTCTGAGTTATGCTGTTCACAGTCAGACACATACACACGGACATGTTTCCAAAAATGTTTCTTTTTTCTGGATTTTCTCCTTAAGAGCCCCTAATACCCATACCAGAACCCTCGAAAAAATATCTGGGATAGTACCAGCTCTTTAAAACAGCACAAAATACGTCAAAATATTCTGAAAAATACTAAACATCTGTATCAATATACTGAAATACCTTCTCCAGTTTCCCAAAATGCTCTTGAAACGCCTGTAGTTCTCCTGCCTGTGTAACAGAATGTTCTAAATGTCTGCGCCCATACCTAATTCGATAGTATGAAATACCCTTAAAGAGCCTAAAATACTCTCGCTAGACTCCTCGAAAAAGTATAAAATGCACAGAATGCCCTGCCATTCTAACAACCATCAGGATACTCTAAAACCATATGTAAATACCATGAAAATAGCTGCTACAATTTCTATAAAGTCCTTCATTTACTCCAAAATTCCAAATCCTTGCCTTAAAAGCCCGTAAATGGTTGCTAAAACGCATAACAGCTCCCACTACACCGGTTCAAATGCCATTGAAATGCTTACGCCAACACCCTAAAATACCTGTTTCTGTGTCCAAAAATATCCTAAAGCCAGCAAGAGGATGTGAAATATCTGTACCACTGCATCGAAAAACCATCAAAATACCTGTAAAGTAAGCTAATCTGGTACTCAGAAATTTCTTCTAAGTACCGTCCGAAATAGTTACATTGTGCCTGTGCTCCAAATATCTTGAAAATGTAACCCAACACTTGTGGAAAACATTCTTAGATACCTTCAGCCCCTGTCTTCCCTAGCATCCCTCATCGTATTCCTTGCCTCTTCCCATATAAACGCATTGTCTAGTCCTCAAACCCCTCCTAGTCTAGCCACGTTTTCCCTATCTCCTCCTTGTGAACACATTTCCCTCCTTCAGCCTCTATCTAGCCTAGCTTCTGTCCTCGTATTTTCCATATATCATTCACATAAATGCATATTGTAGCTTCGCCCTCTGTGTAACCTAGCATCTCGCCTTATATTCCCCATCTCAGCTATATAAAAGCCTTTTCTTGTCCATTACCCCACCTTGCATACCATATCTGCCTGGTTTCCCATCTCTCCTATATGAAACACCTACATTCTACCCATTTACACTGTCTAGCCTAGCATCTCTCCTTATTCTACCTATTTCCCTCATATAAGACACATATTCTATCCTTCAAGACCTCCTAGTCTAGCATCTCTCCACGTCTTCTCTAACCCTCCCTTATAAACCCATATTCCGTCGTTCAATCGCCGTCTAGCCTACATCTCTCCTCGTATTCCCTATCTCATCTATATAAATGTCTCTTCTAGTCTCCTACCCGCCTAACCTAGCATCTCTCCAAGGTTTCCTATCCCTTCCATATAAAACACATATTCTACCCATTAACACTGTCTGGTCTAGCATCTCTCCTTGTTTCCCCTATCTCCCTCATATAAGACGCATATTCTATCCTTCAAGACCCTCCTAGTCTTGCATATCTTTCACGTCTTCCTTATCCCTCCCTTATAAACCCATATTCCGTCCTTCAATCCCCGTCTAACCTGGCATCTCTCCTCGTATTCCCTATCTCTTCTATATAAATGCCTCTTCTAGTCTCCTACCCGCCTAACCTAGCACCTCTCCACTGTTTCCTATCTCTTCCATATAAAACACATATTGTACCCTCCAAGTCCTGTCTAGCCTAGCAATTCTCATCGTATCCCGTATCTTTTCCCTTATAATCACATGTTCTGTCTTTCATGCCCTTTCTATCCTAGCATCCCTTTTCATATCTCCCCCTTATGAACGCATTTTCCTCCTTTAACCCAATTCTAGCCTTGCATTTCCCCTCGTTTTCCCTATTTTCCCCATATAAACGTAAAAAAGAGGCCTCGCTACCCCTTATCTATCCTACTGATGCTAACACTTCATATCCAGGTGTAGCTAAGAGGAACTATTTGTAATCTGCATTATTCTGTAGCTGTTGACCTAGCTTTCTCCCATAAAGCTGAGCAATACCATAAGTATTGAATAGTAAACCCATTAAAGGCAATTTTTCTTCCTGTATACCTGTGGTTCAGAAAGTTAAATGAAATTAAATTAATTCGGAAGATGCAATTCTTAATAAATTCTCAAAATGTTTCGTTCCAAAATAACATAAAAAAACAGCTCCTGGAAGTAACGATTTGTCTATGTAAGCTCATTTCCCAAAACAATGTTTTATTTTTGCGAAAACCACATCTAGTGTAAAACAATTTAACTCCACACTGTTAATAACCTAAAGTTCAACACGTAAAAAAGCAATATTTTACGACATATCTACATACAAGTTTCAGCCATAAATCCGCAGAGTTGGTTCTGTTGTTTATATTTCCTTTACAGCAAATGGAGTTACTGTTTATTTATGTACGTAGTTGTACATTAATAAGTATAATATTACTTTCTATCTTATTATACAACGGGTATAATAGTATACATACTAGCAACTGCAGGCCATTAAATCACAGACACGTGTTTATGCGACAGCAGACATTAATTGTATAGCGTGGCATTCCATTGGTTATCATAATAGAGTTGCCTTATGCCACTGCAATACCTCCTATATGCAATGGAGGGTGACATTCCATAAGCACTCCGGAGTAAACCACAGGAAGTATTTTCACCAATACCCCGGATAGGAAAAGTGGAAGTACTTCTAATGTAACTAGTTTCACCGAAGTTCGGGACTGTTTCCTCGGAGTGTAACTGGTGGAAGTAGTTCCGGCAACCTAACGCCCTCGACCAGGACCGTCTAGAACGAACGGACCTGACACTGGCATTCAAAATGGAGGCCGTACGTGGTGGGAAACATTTTAAACAGCTCGTCTACAAGCTACGATTTTTCCGCAGCAAAATTCAAAAGTGGTATAATAACACGTCTTTTGTGTACACATATGCTCTGTTGTACGCAAAAATACTGTCTTAAAAGTAAAATAAATACAGTTTAATGTTACATGAGACCAATGAGCAATGAAATGCGTATATAACCCCAAAGAACATCCACGTAGTCTACAGTTTTGCATGCCATAAATTAACAACGTTCCTAAACTACAGCTACATATATACATTGCAAAGAAGATAGACAGTTTTACAAAACTGTAAACAGCATACTACTTACGTGAAACAGAACTGTTGATACTGCACCTGACACTGAGTTCACACAAAATTATCTGTCACTGTTTACATGTTTATTGCACTGTACACAATATTATATACAAAAAATATGTACTGGATGGCTGATACACGAAATGCCATTATTTAGGGTAATTAGCTACTGAATTAAGCAGCTTTAAGGTGGAAAGCTTTCATTTCTCAGTCTGCAGCAATAATTAAAAAATATATTTCTCAGCAGCTTATAACACTTCACTAGTTTTGCAGGGGAATCCATACTGGGAGACTGAAATTAAAAAAATAAGTAACCTTAAACCAGCTCTGCAACTGAAATGTATGAAATACACAGACTTAAGTCAGCACTGTGAAACAACATTCAGGAAGTCTACAATTTTGCATGCAGCAACATAACAGCATTTCTAAACTACAGCTACATATTTAAATTACAAAGAAGTTAAGACAGTTTTGCAAAACTACAAGCATGATACTACTTACATGAAACAGAATTGTTGGTATTGCAGCTGACATTGATTGAGTTCACTCACAATTATCTGTCACTATTTACACTGTTCACAATATTATACATACAAAATATACTTTGATGACTAACACACGAAATGCTGCGGTTTATAGTAATTTGTTATTGAATTTGGAAGCTTTACGCTGAAATTTTGCTTTTGCTTTCGCTGAGAGCTTCTCATTTTTAAGTTTACAATAATTATTCAAAAATATATTAGTTAACACCTTACAGCACTTCTTTACAAGCTTTTGCAGGGGGAGTCCACATTGACAGACTTGGTCAAAGTCTACAGAATGCAATTCAAAATGAAGCATTGCTAACTGTACCACAAGCTTTCTTTGGCAATTTAGATGCAAGAACTCCTTTTCATACTTCTCGCCAATTAAAATGGTGAATATTTTAAAAACCAGTACACAAAGGTGTATTACAAAATCTGAAGGACACTTGAGACCCCCGCGATTGATAGCATCAAAATATGAAAATCTTGCATCATACTCAATCATTATGTTTCTGAGAGTAGATAATGTAGAGGTACATGCTGCACACGTTTCTCTGTTTATTTTCAATGTGTTAACAACACTGTGTGCAACATATCCACCAATGCAAATAATCACTTCTTGATTACTTTCATCAATTTCAGCTGAATCGACACACTCTATTACAGGTTCAAACTTTTCCAGAACAGTGCTAGGTACATTTGCAGAACTAGGAACATTTTTTCTGGAGCAAGAGGATACAAATGATGTTATAGAACAGTCCCCAAGGAAAGCTGATTTTAATTTAATTACACTACAAATTTTCAGTTTCCTTTCTGATTCCAGAACTTGTTCCACAGAAATATGATAGTTTCCACCACTCATTTGTCGATACTGACCAAATCTACCCTCGAGTTTATCAGTTTGAAACTTTCCTGCCAAAATATACTTCCATTTAAAATTACAAAAAATGTATTTACACATATGTACAAAACTATCTAAAGTGTGTGTAAGAGCAACATGTGTTTCATTTGTGAGTTTACCACTGACAGCTGAAGAATGCCACAATTTCAAAAACAATGAAAACTCTTCTAGAAACTTAAGTTTTGGGTCTTCAGGTCCCTGGATAGGGTTACAGTCAAAATCCCTACTATATTTTCCTTTGGATGGACTCTTAACATTTGAAATCTTCCACCATTTCACAACAAGTTGGAGAAAATGTATCGTTCCTGTAGAGAATTCTTTAGGATTTTCAACTAACTTCCTTTGCAGATCTACAATGTTTTTATCATCAAATATCTTTAAAGCAAGAGAAACATTTTGCCTCTCAAAAGAAGAAGGGAAAAGTTAGTTTCTTGTAAGGGCAGGAGCCTCTTTAATTATGCAGTTTTGCTCCGATTCATGAAGGCGTATTAAATCACTAAACTTTGCTTCTTCATTAAAATATGTGAAAGTGACAGATGATGTGGCACCCTCACTTATGTTAGTTTGAAACCAATCTTCTGGAACTCCTGACAGAATGTCATTCTTGTTTGGAATGTTGAAAATTTGATTTACTACATTGAGCCAATTGCTTCTTATACATTTTAATAAATGTACGGAATCAAAAAGTGAGAAGAGCTCTCTATCAGTATTTGATGGATTTTGCACACTCTTTTTCAATGACCCATTGCATAAATGCTGAAACATTGCTTTATTCACCTTATTGTTGTCTGATATAAGGCAAAGAGCAATGTATCCACAACTTTCTAAAGCATTTAGTACTTCAAGGGTCATTTGATGCAATGAAACGCTATTTATGTTTTTTACTGGAAAGAGGGCAATGACATCTGAATTTCCTGACAAAAGAGAAGAAATCATAAATGCTTGGATTGTAGTGGCAGTAACGACTTCTCTCTCTCTCTATTCATGGCAATCCCTTCTATTTTCCCACCCTTATAACTCAGCTTGGGTGTGACATAAATTTCATTCAGCAAGACACTTACTATTCTTTCATGTTCCCCAATAAGTTTACATTTTTCTGTAAGATATTTTACTTGGGAGGGATTTATTACACTATTAGTTCCCAACTTGCAGAGTAGCCTCCTTAAATAAGCTGGATGGGGAATTGTCAGAACCTTGCTTGTGTGAACCAGACGATAAGCCCCAGGAAAAGAGTAAAATAATGCTGATGCCCAAAACAATGTTTCTGGTGAATACCTTGGCTGTGTGGATACAGCAAGTTACAACTGTTCTCTTAAGAATACCAATTTCGTTTTTGTTTTGTCCTCAAAATTGCTAAGGTCAGTGTTTCCAAACCAATTCAAAAATAATGAAAGTTTGTCATTACTACTTACATTTTCCTCTTCAAATGCTGCTACTTGGCTCAACAGGCAGTCAAATTTCGTCCACTTATTACACATTAATTCATCACCCAAACACCATTCAAACTGTTTCCTGGGAAGTTCTGCATTATTGTGAAATACATGCACTGCAAGAGATGGCATGATTTTAATGCACACTGTCACTTTTGGCGGCTCAGTAACACACGTGTCATCGATTTTACATAATGAAATATAACTGCTGTCAGGCCTGTTTATTATAATAAAAGGACTCACATTTCTACTTTTCAACTTTTCCAGAAACTCACAGTATCCACTTATATTGTCCCTTTCATTCCATTCTTCAAATTGTTGCTGGTCACGGGCACAAACTTGGTTCATACGCTCACTCGGTTCCTTTCCTTTAGGAGGCAACCGTTTCGATAAATAGGATGGTTGATTTTCAAAAATTGTTGGAAATGCACCATCCTCTAGTTTGATCCTCTTTCTTGGAAGTGTTATAAAAGAACCATCATCACAACGGAATTTATCTTCTCTTATAACAAAGTCAGCAGCAAAATGTTGTATGCATACAGCTGAATCCTTCAATGGCGTAAAGTGCTCTCGATTTATGCATTTGATCCATTTTTCTCTTAAAAGTTTATCTTTCGGAAATATAAATATCGGTACCAAAGGTCCATCTTTGCTGTAATTGGATTTACATCCGGGAACACAACAGTTACGGGGCATTGTAGCGTTTTAGGTTAGGTACCTATATTTGCGACAATAAAATCAACTTCTGAAACAATTTCCTCTTTATAGGTATCGCCACTATAACTGTAACACAAATTAGGTTCACAAACAGATAAATTAATAATACTTTACTTTTAATATAGCCATAATCTATATGGAATACAATAGTAAACATAAACACATGGAAAGCACATTGCACAACAAACACATGACTGGATTTATTCTCGTTTCCTAAATTGCACAAAACACACTTACTTCACTAATGTAAATACAAAATTATGCCGGAGTTACTAAAAAAAACAATAAATCACAGGCAGCGAAAACACAACACAGCAGCTAGCATGTGTAAACACCACAGTGATCACCACCAACAATCGACGCCATTTTCCTCAATCTTGAATGCCAGTGTCTGGTCCGTTCATTCTAGACGGTCCTGCACACAAGCGCTTGCAGATAGCTCACCCGAAGGTAAACGAACAGCACGATTCCAGAGCGAATAGCGCGACCTCTGCCATGCTGATTGCTGAGGCTTGAAACTATCTGCACCTGAAACTAAGATGGGAGTCAGCTGATAAAATAGCAATACCGAAAATACAAAAATAAAGCTGAATTTTCGTATCAACGAGCAATTGCGTAATTGTAGGAGTTTATAGTGTTACCTTATTTAATATTGAGTACCAAATAACGAGCAATCGATGTTTAAAACTGGATCATGACCTGAAAACCTAGTAAGGTAGAAAACATGTTATGAATCGAAAGTCACAACATTAGTTGGTTTTAATCAAGAATTGAAATATACATAGCGAAAACAAGCTAACCTTAAATATAAACTATACTTAGTATGTTAAGGTGTTAAAATGTGTGTTTGTGCTCTTAGTGTTGAAATGTGTTCGAATTAGGGACTGTATTTTGAAAAGTTTGTTTTTGTGGATTGCACACTAATATCGTAAAACGAACATGAGAAGTCATGCTCAAAGGTTATGTCTGATACCTATTTCAAGTTTGAATGTGATGTAATTATAATAGTATGGGATCCATAGTTTGATTTAGGATGTGTATTAGTATTGTGCTCAAACACTATTTCCTGCTGTTATACCAAATAAATAAATTAGGACATAATGCTCTTTTCATTGCAAAATAACTTAAAGCATTTCATAAACAGAAAATTCTCCATATGTACTGTGTATCTTTGGGAATTTTTGGTCAATCTGGATAACTCGGTTAAGCGCTGGCCTTGGAAGCACAAGTAATTACATAAAACTTGTGTATTACCACATTATTGCTGAATGATTTCTACATATCGCATATCGAAATGACAAAACACCCAACTTAAATTATATAAATGTATAATATGTATTGCATGGCAAAATATCTGCTGAAATAGTTATTATTTTTTAAGCATTAATTAATGCTTTATTTACATACACCTCATTTGTGAAGTCATAGTGGGAGCTGCCTTATAAAACCACTTCTTGGTTTCATTAATTGATAGTATTGAGTAATACTATCTCTGCTTTAAATGTTGTCTCATATTCACACTTCTAATTGGGCAGCACTATGGCCTCTCACAAAAAAGCCTGGATTCAATCCTAGGGATCAGAGGTGGGATTTTGTGGTAGATAAAATAGCACTTAGAATGAGTGTTCTCTGGTTTACCCCACCATAATTCCATCAATTGCACCATCTTCATCATTGTCATCTCCCCTCCCACCAGTCTCCAATCTCTGTAAACCTGTGAAGATAAAAAAGACATTAAAATTAAAAATACTACGGAGGACAGAGAGCAATACTAATGAACGAGTGTCTCATCCAGCCACCCAAATTTATAAACCAGCATGTGGACCATTAACCTGCAGAAACAGCAATATAACTATACTTAAGTGATAATAAAATTGTGTAAGGAGGTAAGTAGGTAATAATGAAATATTGCATTTTAAGCAAATTTAAATTCTGTAATTGCTAAAAAACAATAGTATGAAAGTCATACAAAATGCTGTTACATTCTTTCTGCAGTCCACATCTGAAAAAACAATTAATACTGGCACACTAAACTACATGTTAAAGTGGTAGACAATTATGAAGGGTGGGTGTGATATGGTTAAACACAAAGAGATATTGTCGTTATTTAGAGACATTGCATTCACATCCATATTTAATAATACTGTATAATACATTTGTATGGTATTTCAAGGAACATATGCCTACATTAATATACATTTGAATGGCCTACCCAATTAAAATGTCCATTAAATTCTAACCTCTTGAATGTCTGTTATTACAATCTATTGGAATGATCTTATAGGTAATTGTAATTGCACTTAGTCACTTATGCATACACAAAGCCAGTTCTAGTTAATAAAACTTACAGCTATTGAATAGAAAATATACTTTGATTCCTTTTCTCGGGAAAGGTTCTATATATAACATTTGATATAACACAGCGGAGGTCCTACAGCACATGGGAACCTTAAATTTATTGACAGGTTATATGGGAAAAAAAACAAATTGAGCCGATACAGTGATGTTTGTTTGTTTGTGTTTGTTCATTTGGCTACACTGTAAGCAATGCTCAGGGAAATTGAACACATCATACAATATGAAGTATGCAGAGTAAGTAGGAATATACCCAACGCCAAGAGCAGCCTTTGGGGGGGAGGATGCTCCCCTCCCCATCATGCATTATCTAAGAGAGAAAAATTTGCAAAACATCACCATTTCAACAGTAAACATCTTGACACGCATTACAGTAGGACAACAATTGCAAATAATTGTTAATCACCATCACATGCAATCTGCCCTACATAAAGTGCTTACATGATGTTGATACTATTATGATGATTAATTCACTTTGAATAAGCTCGAAATTATAACTTTATACTTATGTTATGCTTAAATTTCAATTTCCCATGTAATTTCTATTACCTTGAAGACATGTTTGACAAAGACATCACTTGAAACGAGAAATTCTCATTATTACTGCATGGGTATTATTTGGGAGGACAGTATACAGAGTGGAAGGTACTGCTTAAACCGTACGTTAATCATGGATTCTATATAATGAGTAGTGCAAATATGTCCAATACAATTTTTGTCATTAAGCCTACAAAAGTGAAACATAGTGATGTTCCTTGTGCCTGTGTCTATTAGCCATTTTATTACAGTTCAAGCAATACCTTTCACCCTGTATAAGAAAACATTTAGAAGATGTTGAGGTTTGCATATACATAAAACATTATAACATAAAACTGGGATGCAACAGATCCATCTATCCCATTGACATTTTTTGTGTAGCCCATTTTCCTCTGTTGTTTAAATTTACCAGTTACACAAGATTATACAAAATTCCTTCCGAATGATGGAAGCTATTCCCAGAAAATTAAAAATAAACATTTTATTTTTCATGTAAATATCTTGAATACAATGGCATTTTAATCAAAATCGTTTGAGTCATTTTTCAGAAAAAAAATCGAGAATTCTTCCGTGTAAAGGGTTATTTTGGGTGGGGAATTTTCTTGAAAATCTTTGTGTCTCATCTTTGGAAGGTACTGAACTTATACCGATTTGTACTATGTATGTACAAATTACTGCTTTGAAACGCATGGCTTTATGTATTCACTTACAATTGACAGTAAAAATGCGCGCGGCAGCGTTTCACGTTATGTATTTGACCACAACCAATGGGAGCAAAATGTGGCAGAACGGACTACCTTCCCCCTTATACAGGAATGCTTCATTATGTTCGCTACCTTTCGTTCATTTTCGAACTTCGCTCGGACTTCGTCAAACAATATCGGGTAAGCTATCTGCAAGCGCTTGTAGTGCCCACTGTTTCCATTCTTCAATATACCGTAGGTCATACTTAATATCAAATTCACTCACTAATCCAATCCTTCCAAAAAGTTCCTATAAAACAAAAAAGAATAGGTCAGAACATTTAATACCGAATATTTTGGCTATTGCAAATTTGTATCCTCAATTGTGGTATCCAATAGCACACTGCATTAACTTCTTGCGCTCTGTGTGATCAGAAAATTAATTTCTGCAATATCACGCCTACCATAAGTAAATTTTATACAATACTACAGATACGATCCACCTTTGTCAACTAAAATTAGTTTTGTATCAATCAATATTAATTAATTCTCTAATCCAAACGCAAAGAAACACTTCGTCCGCCATCTATGTTCAGCAATTTAAATTTCTAGGATGGCACCGTCAGTGCTGCAACCCCTGCGCCATATACAATATACTTTTGCCACTGATCTCTGCACCTCGCCGGTTGTAAACAACTGCATCGCTGCCACAGTGATCAACTGCGGCTCTCAAGCGATCATTATGATTGCAGAAACGCCGTTTATTTCAGCATTTACCTCTTTGGTTTAGCACATATTAGC
Source organism: Deroplatys truncata (assembly GCA_030765065.1). Lineage (NCBI taxonomy): Eukaryota > Metazoa > Arthropoda > Insecta > Mantodea > Mantidae > Deroplatys > Deroplatys truncata. Next base: position 88,352,756 of record CM060989.1, on the reverse strand, counting down.
TACGTATGCAACGTTTCTATAATGGGAATTATTAAGACGCGAGTGACTAGTAACTATCGACACGAGGGAGAGACGAGTAACTATCGACATGAGGCAGCGTCGAGAGCCTTACGAGCGTCTTAATAACCATTATATGAGAATTGCATACAATAGTTTTTCTACGACATTTAGATATACAATAAATATTTACTCTTTAGATACATACGAAAGAAAATAAAAACGTGATAAATAAATGTTTCGATAACGTATTTTAGAATACGTTAGAACAAGTGAATATCGATTGAAGGTCGCTGGTATTGATTTTACATGATGGAGTCAGAAATATTTATTAGTGAATTTGAAGAGATAGAATTTAGTTACACGCCTGGAGGAGGCCAGGTATGTAAGCAAGAATATACTTCCTGAAAAATCAAAGAAAATGTGTGAAAAGTTGTATGACAAGTTCATGGTTTGAAGAGCAACAAAAAATGTAACTTCATTGTCAGAAAATGTACCCATAGTTTACTTGGAAGAAGTGTTAAAAGCAATGGAATACCCAACCTTGTGGACAAATAATTCAGTATTGAGGACAACTCTAAACGTAAAACATGGAACTGATATATCCGAGTATAAAACGTTGTCTTGCCTGTTAAAACAGAAACCGGTAGGTACAGAAGGAAAAAAGCACAAACATTTTCGATAAATGAATTTTTGAAACACCAGGACAATAGGTATCTACTGATAAAGTTATGTAAATATAAATATTTTCGTAAAAATGCGTATCTTTGTAAAGATTATTTGCAAATACATGACTTTGTTACAGATAGCATTATTATTAGGAGTAATGGGAACAAGTCCAAAACATGAGTTACGCGAATTAAAATTTTTTGATGTGATGGATTTAGAATCAACATTGCTAGTTACTATCCCCAACAAAAGAAAAACAAATACTCACGAGATTTCACAGTAATAAGAAACTATTAGGAAATTTGTAAAAAGTATATGAATCTCAGCCCTGTTAATTATTACAGTTCAAAATACACTGTGCAAACAGTTGGCATTAATAAATTTTTAAATATGGGCAAATACATATCTTAACCTCCCTGACCCACAGTCATTCACTGGCCACTGCTTCGGTAGGAGTTCTGTAACTCTGGTAGTTGATGCAGGTGGTCAGATTACAACTTTAAAACGCCATGGCGGTTGAAAATCCACAACAGCTGCTGAAGTTTGTAAACATGTATCCTGGAAAACAAACTAAAGATCCCAAATACAATACTTATATCCATAGAAAATAAAACCTCAAAATTATACAACTTCACCATCTAATTAAACTAAGCTTCATCAGGGATAATTACCAAATATTACCTTTGCAAACTACACCATAAAAAATGTGTATATTAACACGGTAATTAACAGTTAGATTCTGTGCTTTCAAAGTCTTTGATACTAAACGTTTGTAAAGTTTGAACAGAGATTTAATACAGTTTCATTATAAAGAATGCAAACAGTGAAATAAAGTTCATTTAAATTCATATTAGTGAATAAACTGTTTCTTACTGGCTCCGAGTAGCACCTCGCGTTAGTGTGGAAACAACAAATGAACGCACTTAACTACAGGTGTCGAAAAATATTGTATGCTCGACCATGCCAAAATGTAGTATTTATACGACTGGTAGCAGTACTTTAATGGGCCTCATTAAAGTATCGATATTCGACCAATCGGAGGTGGCCACGTAACATTGTGAAAGCGCATGTATCGATTATTCTGCGTAGTACGTCTCACAACGCTAGCAACTTTGTTTGACGCAGGTGCTACAAGGTCATTGTATTGTGACCATAGATAAAGGAATAACTATTGTAACACATCACTCAAATCAGAAACGAATACTTATGAAACCTTTAATTTAGATACATGGTCGAGCATAAACAGTCGTATGAAACTTGACTATAATGGTGATTAAAACGCTCGTATGATAGTTATTAACCCAATCCCATCCAAAAATTCAAGAGCAAACGAGGCTTCAGCTGCTTCTCAACGCGCGTATTCGCTTGCTACTGCAAATTTATATCCTCAATTGTGGTGTCTAATAGCACAAGGCATTAAATTCTTGTGCTCTATGTAATAAAGGGATTAACTTCTGTAATATCATATCTACAATAAGTACATTTCACAGAACACTTCAAATACGAATGTACCTTTTTAATGTGAATTTAGTTTGTATCACTCAGTGTTAATTTATTTTCCAGTTGAAACACCTAATTTTCCATCTGCTGTTTATTGATTTAAATTTCTGAAAATGGCACAGAGAGTGTTGCTACAACAGCGCCGAATGCAATGCACTGTTGCTACCGATCTCTTCGCCTCGCCCGTTGTAAATACCTAACTCATTTTATTCTCTCCCTTATGGAATTGCAATAGAATGTCTACTTTCTCTACCATTTACCTATGGTAGTGAAAGTAGCGATGTTCTGTTCTATCCTATACGATATGATAATTGATCAAAAATATATGTTTAACACCCGAATGAAAGAGAACAAAGCATTCAAAGAGAATGAGAGAGTAGGCGAGTGTGTGGGTATGTGAGAGAGAGAGAGAGAGGGAGAGAGAGAGAAGGGATGAGGAGAAACAGAGAGAAAGAGAGAGTTTCCCGATTGCACATAGTTTCACATCCATGTCCGACTTGGATACAATTTCAAATTGAAAATATCAAAATGAGAGGCATTATTAGAAACTAGATCTTCTCTTGGATGAAAAAAATTCAGATGTGATACATTCACATGACTTTCTCTAACCTCTGTAATTAATTAGTGTGAATACAAAATACTCTTATTAAATGTACCCTTGTATTTGTGGTTGCTGGAGCGTATAATTTCGGCGTTCCGCCAAGCTGAGGGCCGCGTTTTCGAATCCCGCCATGGACATAGATGTGTGTGTGTGTGTGTGTCTCATTGTACTAATGAGCAATAAAGTAAAGAGCAAACACAGTAATCATAAACTGGGTAAAGGAGGGAACTCAAAAAAATTAAACCTTAATTTTATAACTACATCATTTTAATCCAAATAAACCTTTGCAGAAATATCTACATTGTACATTTCGTTATAGATACAAAGGCAACAGCGATACTCAAGTGTTTAAGAATGGACGCTATACGCTGGCCTTAAAATTCCATACAGTTTCGATACAATCCCGAGATATAAGTGAATGTTAACAGGACTTTAAAAAATCTGATGTGTTACACTCACATGACTTTCTCTACTCTTGTACAAACTATTTTTACAAACGCTTATTCTTCATATGCTTCATGTTAATCGAGTTATCGAGATGCTAATCTTATTGCTAATTTTCTTGTAGATGCAACGGGAATATGTTAGGGTTTAAGCTATATTCAAATATTTGAAGAGCTGTTTGCTATGTGGAGTAATCCATTCTCTTTGCTTTACCAGGACAAAAAAATGACTAAGGAATTCCCATTTGAGAAAAGTATAAGTATTGCAAAATTTAAAGGAATAACAAGAAATATCTCGAAAATGGTACACTCAACAAAAAAAATGCACATTACATAAATTGTGTATTTCAAAGCAATCTACATTTTTTGTGCAGTAAAATTTTGTGCATCTCTTATAGTTTACCAGTTATGCAAAAGTTGTTCACAATGAATAATACTTTTGGAGACATTCCCAGAAAATTCAAGATATACATTTTATTTGTCATGAAAATATCTTAAATATAATATACTCTAATCAAAATCCTTAGAGCCATTTTTGAGGAAATTAAAATTTTCGAAAAATTGTTCCATGTAAAGGGTAATCTGGGATGGGGCGATTTTCTTAAAAAACCTTCGTGTCACATCTCTATAAGATACTGAACCTAAATACCAAGTTTGGTGTTTATCCGACTGTTCGTTTCTGAGTTATGTTGTTCACAGACAGACAGACACACACACACACACACACACACACACACACACACACACACACACACACACACAGGCACACACGTGGACTTGTTTCCAAAAATGCCTTTTTTGGATTCAGGGGGTCTCGAAACATGTATTTACGGTGAAATCTCGGTATCGAATTTTTGGGTGGAATACAATACTTCCCCTACTTACTATACGTAGTAGAGAAAGTAAAAATGAATAACGAATTTGAGAAAAAGTATAAGTATTGGAGAATTTACGGGAATAACAAGCAATATCTCGAAAATGGTTCACTCTACAAAAAAATTATATGACATAAATTGTATATTTTAACGTGATCTAGATTTTTTGTGTAGTAAAATTTTGTCTATCTCTTATGGTTTACCAGCTATGCAAAAGTCGTTAACAATGAAGAATACTTTTGGAGACATTCCCAGAAAATTCGAGATATACATTTCATTTGTCATGAAAATATCTTGAACATATGACATTTTAATCAAAATCGTTAGAGCCATTTTTGATAAAATTAAAATTATCGAAAAATGTTCCATGTAAAGGGTAGTCTGGGGTTAGGGAATTTTATTGAAAACCTTTGTGTCGCATCTCTGGAAGATCCTGAACCTAAATACCAAGTTTGGTGTTTATCCGACTGTTCGTTTCTGAGTTATGCTGTTCACAGACACACACACAGACACAGACACGGACATGTTTCCAAAAATGCTTTTATTGGATTAAGGGGGTCTCAAAACATGTATTTCCGGTGAAATCTCGGTATCGAATTTTAGGGTGGAATACAATACTTCCCCTACTTACTATATGTGGTAGAGAAAGTAAAAATTATTATTCTCTGCATACCGCGTTTTTACCTTTTCACGTATTTATAAAAATTATACAGCTTATTTTCACAAGCAGCTTCGGTAGTAGTGCCGAATAATAATAACAATAATAATAATAATAACAAAATAGGACAAAAGTAAAATTCAGACAGCGGAAATGAGATTTTTACAAAGAACTTGAGAATGCACTAGATTAGACCTAATAAGAAATAAAACCTTAAAATTAGAGAACAGAATATTTATAAATCATATCATAAAATTGAAGAAAACCAACTTAGTTGAAAAGCTATATAAACTACAGGACTGAAGAAAGAATACCACTATTAATTAATAAGTACAAACCGTCGGGGAAAAGAGACATCGGATACCCCAGAAAAAGAGAGGAGTAAAGTAAAGAATCGAATGGAATGCCTAATCATCGAAATGAAGAATATAATAATAATAATATCTTCAAAATTACTTCGCTTTATACCTTATGTAATCGTAACTTAAGTGGAATCACACAGGTTGATTTTTATGACAAATTCAGGAAACTCCAAGTGTATTATCCAAAATAACGCGGAAAGCGCTTTTACATACATTGTCTTTTATATGCCAAAGAAAAACATCATAGCCCCCATCGTAACAAAAAGTCCAGATTGCGTATTTTAGTTGCAAACTACAAACGGAGACGCTAGGAGAGCCTATCAGACAGGTAGCAAGAGGACGATTCATGAACCGCGAATAAATCGCATAAAACGCATGACCCAACTTCAGGGGCATCGAACTCACAGAATGCAAGAGAACGATTCATGAAACGTGAAAGATTGGAATGAGACTATTACTGCAAAAGAATCGCCCAACCCAACTCTACTTCAAAACCTGAAACCCAATCTAAAAACTCACCTTTCCCGCAAAAGTACATCTAGATCCCACCGAGTCCAGCTCTCCAAAACAACCTAACACCATACTTGGGATCGGATTCACTCAGTAATCCAATCCTTACAAAAAATTCCTAAATCACAAAAGATATCGTAATACCTATTATACTGGTTATTGCAAATTTGTATTCTCAATTGTAGAATCCAATAGCACACTGCATTAACTTTTTGCGCTCTGTGTGATCAAAAAATTAATTTCTGCAACATCACGTCTACGATAAGTAAATTTTATAGAATTCTACATATACTATCCACCTTTGTCATCTGAATTTAGCTTTGTATCAATTAATATTCATTAATTCTCTAATCTAAACACAAAGAAACACCTAGTCCGCCATCTGTTTTCAGTTATTTAAATTTCTGAAGATGGCACCGTCCGTGCTGCTACCCCAGCGCCATATACTTTTGCCACTGATCTCTGCGCCTCGCCGGTTGTAAACAGCTGCATCGCTGACACAGTGACTGCGGCTCATAAATGATCACTCTCAAGCGATCATTGTGATTGCAGAAAAGCTGTTTATTTCAGCATTAACCTCTTTGGATTAGCGCATATTAGCTCCGTATGCAATGATTCTATAATGGGAATTATTAAGACGCGAGTGACGAGTAACTATCGACATGAGGCAGCGTCGAGAGCCTTACGAGCGTCTTAATAACCATTATATGAGAACTGCATACAATAGTTTTTCTACGACATTTAGATATACAATAAATACTTACTCTTTAGATATATATGAAAGAAAATAAAAACGTGATAAATAAGTGTTTCGATACGTATTTTAGATGAACTTGGACAACAAGTGAATATCGATTTAAGGTTGCTGGTATTGATTTTACAAGATGGAGTCAGAAACAATTATTAGTGCATTTGAAGACATGGAATTTAGTTACACGCCTCCTGATATTCTGGAGGAGGCGAGGGATGTAAGCAAGAATTTACTTCCTGAAAAATCAAAGAAAATATGTGAAAAGTTGTATGACAAGTTCATGGTTTGAAGAGCAACCAAAAATGTAACTTCATTGTCAGAAAATGTACCCATAGTTTACTTGGAAGAAATGTCAAAAGCAATGGAATCCCCAACCTTGTGGACAAATAATTCAGTATTGAGGACAACTCTAAACGTAAAACATGGAACTGATATATCCGAGTATAAAACGTTGTCTTGCCTGTTAAAACAGAAACCGGTAGGGTACAGAAGGAAAAAAGCACAAACGTTTTCGATAAATGAATTTATGAAGCACCAGGACAATAGGTATCTACTGATAAAGTTATACAAATATAAATATTTTCGTAAAAATGCGTATCTTTGTAAAGATTATTTGCAAATACATGACTTTGTTACAGATAGCATTAATATTAGGAGTAATGGGAGCACGTCCAAGACATGAGTTTCGCGAATTAAAATTTGATGATGTGATGGATTTAGAACCAACATTACTAGTTACTATCCCCAACACAAAAACAAATACTCACGAGGGTTCACAGTAACAAGAAAGTATTAGGAAATCTGTAAAAAGTATATGAATCTTAGCCCTGTTAATTATTACAGTTCAAAATACACTGTGCAAACGGTTGGCATTAATAAATTTTTAAATATGGGCAAATACATATCTTAACCTCCCTGACCCACAGTCATTCACTGGCCACTGCTTCGGTAGGAGTTCTGTAACTCTGATAGTTGATGCAGGTGGTCAGATTACAACTTTAAAACGCCATGGTGGTTGGAAATCCACAACAGCTGCTGAAGTTTGTAAACATGTATCCTGGAAAACAAACTAAAGATCCCAAATGCAATACTTATATCCATAGAAAATAAAACCTCAAATATATACAACTTCACCATCTACTTAAACTAAGCTTCATAAGGGATAATTACCAAATATTACCTTTGCAAACTACACCATAAAAAATGTGTATATTAACACGGTAATTAACAGTTAGATTCTGTGCTTTCAAAGTCTTTGATACTAAACGTTTGTAAAGTTTGAGCAGAGATTTATTACAGTTTCATTATGAAGGATGCAAACAGTGAAATATGGTTCATTTAAGTTCATATTAGTGAATAAACTGTTTCTCACTGGCTCCGAGTAGCACGTCGCGTTAGTGTGGAAACAACAAATGAACGCACTTAACTACAGGTGTCGAAAAATTTTGTATGCTCAACCATGCCAAAATGGAGTATTTTTACGACTGGTAGCAGTACTTTAATGGGCCTCATTAAAGTATTGATATTCGACCAATCGGCAGTGGCCACGTAACATTGTGAAAGCGCAAGTATCGATTATTCTGAGTAGTACGTCTCATAACGCTAGCAACTTTGTTTGACACAGGTGCTACAAGGCCATTGTATTGTAACCATAGATAAAGCAATAACAACACTCAAACCAGAAACGAATACTTATGAAACCTTTAATTTATATACATGGTCGAGCATAAACAGTCGTATGAAACTTGACTATAATGGTGATTAAAACGCTCGTATGATAGTTATTAACCTCGCTTCGTTATGCTCGCCTCGGTTAATAATAATACTCGCGTTTTAATTACTACCATTATAGTCTCGTTCCATAGTATACTAATATATCCAAATATAACTATAAATACATAATTGGGATCGATTTCACACATTAACCCAATCCCATCCATTAGTTCAAGTGTAAACGAGGCTGCAACTGCTTCTCAACGCGCGTATTCGCTTGCTACTGTAAATTTATATCCTCAATTGTGGTGTCTAATAGCACAAGGCATTAAATTCTTGTGCTCTATGTAATAAAGGGATTAACTTCTGTAATATCACGTCTACAATACGTACATTTTACAGAACACTACAAATAGCAGTGTAGCTTTATCATGTGAATTTAGTTTGTATCACTCAGTATTAATTCATTTTCCAGTTGAAACCCTAATTCTCCATCTGCTGTTCATTGATTTAAATTTCTGAAAATGGCACAGAGAGTGTTGCTACACCAGAGCTACATGCAATGTACTGTTGCTACCGATCTCTTCGCCTCGCCCGTTGTAAACCGCTATAACTCATTTTACCCTCGACCTTAAGAAATTGCAATAGAATGTCTACTTTCTCTACCATTTATCTATGGTAGCTAAAGTAGTGATGTTCTGTTCTATGCTATTCGATATGATAATTGATCAGAAATATATGTTTTTAAACCCGAATAAAAAAGAACAAAGCATTCAAAGAGAATGAGAGAGTGAGTGAGAGTGTTAGTGTAAGTGTGTGTGTGACAGAGAGAGAGAGATGGAGAGAAACAGAGAGAAAGAGAGAGAGAGTTTCCAGTTTGCTCATTGTTTTACATGCATGTCCGACTTGGATACAATTTCAAATTGAAAATACCAAAATAAGAGGCATTTTTAAAAACTACATCTTCTCTTGGTTGAAAAAATACAGATGCGGTACATTCACATGCCTTTCTCTAAGCTCTGTAATTAATTATTGTGAATACAAAATACACTTATTAAATGGACCCTCATAGTCGTGGCCGCTGGACCCTATAATGTCGGCGTTCATGCAAGGCGAGGGTCGCGGGTTCGAGTCCCGCCATGGGCATGGATGTTTCTCTGTAAGTGTAATTGTACTAATTAGCGGTAAAGTAAACAGCAAACAATGTAATCATAAACTGGGTAGAGGAAAGAACTTAAAAAATACTAACACTTAAATTTATAACTACATCATTTAATCCAAATAAACTTTTGCAGAAATATCTAAATTGTACATTTCGTTATAGATACAAAGGCAACAGCGATACTCAAGTGTTTAAGAATGGACGCTATACGCTGGCCTTAAAATTCCATACAGTTTCGATACAATCCCGAGATATAAGTGAATGTTGACAGGACTTTAAAAAAATCTGATGTGTTACACTCACATGACTTTCTCTACTCTTGTACAAACTATTTTTACAAACGCTTATTCTTCATATGCTTCATGTTAATGGAGTTTTCGAGATGCTAATCTTATATGCTAATTTTCTTGTAGATGCAACGGGAATATGTTAGGCTTTAAGCGATAGTCAAATGTTTTAAGAGCTGGTTGCTATTTGGAGCATTCCATTCTCTTTACATTACCAGGACAAAAAACATGAATACCGAATTCCCATTTGAGAAAAAGTATAAGTATTGAAAAATTTTGTCTATCTCTTATGGTTTACCAGTTATGCAAAAGTCGTTCACAATGAATAATACTTTTGGAGATATTCCCAGAAAATTCGAGATATACAGTTCATTTGCCATAAAATGTCTTAAATTTGTGATATTTTATTCAAAATCGTCAGAGCCATTTTTGGGAAAATAAAAATTTTCGAAAAATGTTCCATGTAAAGGGTAATCTGGGGTGGGGGGATTTTCTTGAAAATTTTCATGTTGCATTTACGGAAGATACTGCACCTAAATACTAAGTTTGGAGTTTATCCGACTGTTCGTTTCTGAGTTATGCTGTTCACAGTCAGACACATACACACGGACATGTTTCCAAAAATGTTTCTTTTTTCTGGATTTTCTCCTTAAGAGCCCCAAATACCCATACCAGAACCCTCGAAAAAATATCTGGGATTACCAGCTGTTTAAAACAGCACAAAATACCTCAAAATATTCCGAAAAATATTAAATATCTGTATCAATATCCTGAAATACCTTCTCCAGTTTCCGAAAATGCTCTTGAAACGCCTGCAATTCTCCTGCCTATGTACCAGAATGTTCTAAACGTGTGCGCCCATACCTAATTCGATAGTATGAAATACCCTTAAAGAGCCTAAAATACTCTCGCTAGACTCCTCGAAAAAGTATAAAATGCACAGAATGCCCTGCCATTCTAAAAACCATCAGGATACTCTAAAACCATATGTAAATACCATGAAAATAGCTGCTACAATTTCTATAAAGTCCTTCAACTACTCCAAAATTCCAAATCCTTGCCTTAAAAGCCCGTAAATGGTTGCTAAAACGCTTAACAACTCCCACTACAGTGGTTCAAATGCCATTGAAATGCTTACGCCAACACCCTAAAATACCTATTTCTGTGTCCAAAAATATCCTAAAGCCAGAAAGAGGATGTGAAATATCTGTACCACTGCATCGTAAAACCATCAAAATACCCGTAAAGTAAGCTAATTTGGTACTCAGAAATTCCTTCTAAGTACCGTCCGAAATAGTTACATTGTGCCTGTGCTCCAAATATCTTGAAAATGTAACCCAACACTTGTGGAAAACATTCTTAGATACCTTCAGCCCCTGTCTTCCCTAGCATCCCTCATCGTATTCCTTGCCTCTTCCCATATAAACGCATTGTCTAGTCCTCAAACCCCTCCTAGTCTAGCAGTTATACACGTTTACCCTATCTCCCCCGTATGAACACATTTCCCTCCTTCAGCCTCTATCTAGCCTAGCTTATGTCCTCGTATTTTCCATATATCATTCACATAAATGCATATTGTAGCTTCAACCTCTGTGTAACCTAGCATCACTCCTTATATTCCCCATCTCAGCTATATAAAAGCCTTTTCTTGTCCATTACCCCACCTTGCATACCATATCTGCTTGGTTTCCCATCTCTCCTATATGAAACACCTACATTCTACCCATTAACACTGTCTAGCCTAGCATCTCTACTTATTCTCCCTATTTCCCTCATATAAGATGCATATTATATCCTTCAAGACCCTCCTAGTCTAGCATCTCTCCACGTTTCCCCTAACCCTCCCTTATAAACCCATATTCCGTCCTTCAATCCCCGTCTAGCCTGCATCCTTCCTCGTATTCCCTATCTCATCTATATAAATGCCTCTTCTAGTCTCCTACCCGCCTAACCTAGCATCTCTCCAAGGTTTCCTATCCCTTCCATATAAAGCACATATTCTACCCATTAACACTGTCTGGTCTAGCATCTCTCCTTGATTCCCCTATCTCCCTCATATAAGACGCATATTCTATCCTTCAAGACCCTCCTAGCCTTGCGTCTCTCCACGTCTTCCTTATCCCTCCCTTATAAACCCATATTCCGTCCTTCAATCCCCGTCTAACCTGGCATCTCTCCTCGTATTCGCTATCTCTTCTATATAAATGCCTCTTCTAGTCTCCTACCCGCATAACCTACCACCTCTCCACGGTTTCCTATCTCTTCCATACAAAATACATATTCTACCCTCCAAGTCCTGTCTAGCCTAGCAATTCTCATCGTATCCCGTATCTTTTCCCTTATAATCACATGTTCTGTCTTTCATGCGCTTTCTATCCTAGCATCCCTTTTCATATCTCCCCCTTATGAAAGCATTTTCCTCCTTTAACCCAATTCTAGCCTAGCATTTCCCCTCGTTTTCCCTATTTTTTCCCATATAAACGCTGAAAAGAGGCCTCGCTACACCTTATCTATCCTACTGAGGCTAACACTTCATAAGCAGGTGTAGCTAAGAGAAACTATTTGTAATCTGCATTATTCTGTATCTGTTGCCTAGCTTTCTCCCATAAAGCTGAGCAATACCATAAGTATTGAATAGTAAACACATTATAGGCAATTTTTTCCTGTATACCTGTGGTTCAGAAAGTTAAATAAAATTAAATTAATTCGGAAGATGCAATTCTTAATAAATTCTCTAAATGTTTGGTTCCAAAATAACATAAAAAAACAGCTCCTGGAAGTAACGATTTGTCTATGTAAGCTCATTTCCCAAAACAATGTTTTATATTTGCTAAAACCACATCTAATGTAAAACAATTTAACTACACACTGTTAATAACCCAAAGTTCAACACGTAAAAAAGCAATATTTTACGACATATCTACATACAAGTTTCAGCCATAAATCCGCAGAATTGGTTCCGTTGTTCAGATTTCCTTTACAGCAAATGGAGTCACTGTTTATTTATGTACGTAGTTGTGCATTAATAAGTATATTACTTTCTATCTTATTATACAACGTGTATAATAGTATACATACTAGCAACTGCAGGCCATTAAATCACAAACATTCGTTTATGCGACAGCTGACATTAATTATATAGCTTGGCATTCCATTGGTTATCATTATAGCCCTGCCTTATGCCACTGCAATACCTCCTATATGCAATAGAGGGTGACATACCATCAGCACTCTGAAGTAAACCACTGGAAGTACTTTCACCAATACCCCGGATTGGAAAAGTGAAAGTACCTCCAATGTAACTAGTTTCACCGAAGTTCGGGACTGCTTCCTGGAAGTGGAACTGGTGGAAGTAGTTCCGGCAAACTAACACCCTCGACCGATCACAGTGCTGACATCGATCTTTGCGCCTCGCCCGGTGTAAACAGCTGCATCACGGGCGCAGCGATCATGAATTGCGGCTCATAAATAATCACTGCCAAGCGATCATTGTGATTGCAGAAAGTTGTTTACTTCAGAATGAACCTCTTTAGATTAGCGCATATTAGTTATTTAACAACGATCCCATCATGGGAGTTACCAAGACGCGAGTGACGAGTAACTTTCGACCTGAGAGCTTCACGAGCGTCTTAATAACCATTAAATGAGAGTTGCATGCAATAGTTTTTCTACGAGTTTTAGATATACAATAACTATTTAATATTTAAATGCATAAAATAAATTAAACATGTGATAAAACACTTTCTCGCTACAGAATTTACGTGCGCTTCGATAACGAGTAAATATCGATACATGGTAACAGGTATCGACTTTGCAAGATGGAGACAAAAGAGTTTATTAGTGAATTTGAAGAGATGGAATCTGGTTCAACAACTCCTAGTATCCTGGGGAAGGCCAGGAATGCAAGCAAGAATTGACTTCCTGAAGAATCAAAGATGTTTTGGAGAGCAGGAAAAGTGTAACTTCATTATCAGAAAATGTGCTCATACTTTACTTTGATCAAATGTTAAACACAATGAAATCTCCTATCTTGTGGCTACTGAAGACTATTCTAAATAAAAACATGGAACTGATATAACCCAGTAAAAAAATTGTATTACGTGTTAATATAGAAATCGGTAGAGTACAAAGGGAATAAAGGAAAACGATTTTCTACAAATGAAATTAAAATCTTCATTGATGTAGCACCTGGCAATACGTATCTATTGATAAAGGTTTGTGCATATAATCAATTTCCTAAAACTACTAATATACCTTAAAGATAATTTTCGAAATACATGACTTTGTTACAGATAGCACCAATATTAGGGGTAATTGGGGGACGTCTAAGAATGAGTTACATGATTTAAAATTTGATGACGTAAAGGATTTAGACCCAGCATTACTAGCTACTATCCCCAACACAAAAAGAAATATATCACGAGAGATCACAGTAACAAAAATGTATTACGAAATCTGCAAGAAGTACATAAATCAGCGCCCTAAAGCCTATAAATCTCAATCTGTTTCTGTAGTCATTACAGCAGAAAATACACGGTTTTTAAATTTATTGATTTTGGTATTAATACATTTGGAAAAATGGGCAAACAAATAGCTACCTACACTATGTGATCAAAAGTATCCGGGCACCCCCACAAACATAGGTTTTTTAACTTAGGTTCATTGTGCTTCCACCTACTGCCTGGTACTCATTATCAGCGACCTCAGTAATCATTAGACAGAAGAATGGGACGCTCCGTGGAACTGACGGACTTCGAAAGTGATCAGGTGATTGGGTGTCACTTGTGTCAGAAGTCTGTACGCGAGATTTCCACACTCCTAAACATCCCTAGGTCCAGTGTTTCTGATGTGATAGTGAAGTGGAAACGTGAAGGGACATGTACAGCACAAAAATGTACAGGCCGACCTCGTCTGTTGACTGACAGAGACCGCCGACATTAGAAGAGGGTCGTAAAGAGTAATAGGCAGTCATCTATCCAGACCATCACACAAGAATTCCAAACTGCATCAGGATTCACTCCAAGTACTTTGACAGTTAGGCGTGAAGTGATAACCCTTGGATACCATGGTCGAGCGGCTACTCATAAGCCACACATCTCGCAGGAAAATGCCAAACGACGCCCTGCTTGGTGTAAGGAGCGTCAACACTACACGATTGAATAGTGGCAAAACGTTGTGCGGAGTGACGAATCACAGTGCGCAATGTGGCGATCCGATGGCAGGGTGTGGGTATGGTGAATGCCCTGTGAACTTCATCTGCCAGTGTGTGTAGTACCAACAGTGAAATTCGGAGGTGGTGGTGTTATGGTTGTGGTCCTGTATTTCCTGGAGGGGTTTTGCACCCCTTGTTGTTTTGCGTGGCACGATCACAGCGCAGACCTACAATGATATTTAAACACCTTGCTTCCCACTGTTGAAGAGCAATTCGGGGATGGCGATTGCATCTTTCAACATGATCGAGCACGCTGTCAATAAGGTTAAGGGTGGGCCAACACCATATTGACTTCCAGCATTACCGATGGAGGGAGCCACGAACTTGTACCTCATTTTCAGTCAAGTGTCCGGATACTTTTGATCACTTAGGGTATATTAACCTCCGTGACCCAGATATTCACTGGCCACTGCTTCCATAGAAGATGTGCAAGTGCGTTAGTTGATGCAGGTGGTGACATAACAGCTTTAAAAGGCCATGTTGGTTGGAAATCTACAACAGTAGCTGAAAGTTATATAGACGAATCTCTTCAAAATAGACTTAAGATGTCAAATACATTATTAAAGCACAAGGAAATAAAAACGATCAAATATAAATTCACCATCTAGTTCAACTAAGTTTCATAAGGGATCATTACCAGGTATTACCTTTGCCAATTGCACTACATAAAATGTGTATATTGACAAGGCAACTAAGAGATACATTTTGTGTTTGTAAAGTCTTTTTTACTAGACATGGGCCGATTCATGAACGAATCGTTCATATGAACGATTACAAGGAAAAAATTGTAAGAATTGTGTCAGTATTAGCATGAATTGTCGTTCAAAATAAATCGTAAGAATCGTGAATGAATCGTGGTACAAAATGAATCGTAAGAATCGTGTATGAATCGTGGTTCAAAATGAATCGTAAGAATCGTGCATGAATCGTCGATCAAAAAGAATCGCAAGAATCGTGCATGAATCGTCGTTCAAAAAGAATCGTGATCAGGACATTCCCGATTCATTCTCGCTTGCGCTTTGTTTACTACTCACCTTTGGCTTCCAAGCCGAACCCGAACGAATGCTGCCGAGTGAGTACGATGATGAGCAGGGAATTTACTAAGCATTGTGATGCTGTAAGTAGTATTAGTCCCGGATGAGCCAATTGTTTTAACGATAATCCTGCCGCTAGGGGCGCTCGTGTCGCTAGTGTCGCTGCGTGCGACGGCGGCGGCGGTAAGTTTGAAAAGCGCCCTGAGCGGTAGGATTATCGTTAAATCGATTGGCTCATCCGGGACGAGTTGAAAGAATTGAGGAAGTGACGTGGAGTGTTTTGATTGGATCGTTAATTCGGGTGGAAGATGAAGGAAGGAAGATGGAAGAGTATGGAGGTCACGTGATGGAGAGGAGCTGGGTGGCGAGGTGTTGTCTGTGCGGAGGTCGGTACTGAAAGAGGCAAAAGATGGGCAGCGAGGGATAAAAAGTGTAAGAGAAAGTGACGTGTGAAGTTGTGATTGGTGGGAATAAGAAGTGATGTTATTGGTGGAAGGAACAAATGAGAGTTGTTGATTGGTAAGAATAAGAGAGATTATGATTGGTGGAAAGAAAAAAGGTGTGGGAGTGGGGTATGTTGGAGGTGATGGGAAAGGTAAGTTTTGCTAGCAGCAAGATTTGCAAAAGCCTGTCGTGAACTGATCAGCAATTTTTTTGAACGTTGGGTGGTAGTTTTCTTGAGTGGATAGAGAGATGGGGCGGTATGAGATGCGGTGGCGAAAATGGGAACTAAACAAGGTGGTTGAGACAAGAGGTTTAAGGACGAGGAAATTTGGAGGTTAGTGGTGAACATGGCGGTCGCAAGAGGTGGGGGTAAGGAGACGCGGTGGTGAGAATGGGAACTAAAAGAAGATGGCGGTAGCAAGAGTTTAGAAGAGTGGATTTTGAGGTTAAAATAGTGGGAACTAAAAATGGCGGAGGGTCTGCGACAAGGAGATGCGTTGAGAACTAAACAAGATGGCGGACGCAAGAGGTGGGTAAGGAGGTTTGAGGTTACAGTACCAAAACACGAAAGGATATATTCCTACGCCAAGCAGGTCCGAAAAATAATTATGCGTGTGGTATTTACCTGTTACCGGTGTGGATGCGTCACCAAAAGCGCGGCACGCGACACGAAAAAATAAAAGCAAACGGTTTTTGAAAATGCTTAACCAGCTTTAAGATCAACCAACATCACTACGCACTGATATACCTAGGTTTTTAAAGCGGTACAGACACCCTTTGCAGAGGCGTAATTTAACTATACCAAAAACCTGGTACTGGACCATCGTGATGGTCGCTAGCGTACGTAGGAGCAGGGTTCTCATAGCCGGTCGAAAGCGGTCAAAAACGTGTACGACGTAGGTGTTCGCAGTAGCTGCTGCCGAGTCAACCGTCGAGGTGCGAATGAACGAGATCTGTTCTTGCCGACAATCTGGTTGGGAGATGAGAGGCGCGGTGGTAAAAATGGGAACTAAATAAGATGACGGAGGCATGAAGTTGAGGTTAAGGAGCGGTGAGGTGTTGTCTGTGCGGAGGTTGGGGCTGGAAGAGGTGAAAGATGGCGAACGAGGGATAAAAAGTATAACAGAAAGTGACGTGTGAAGTTGTGATTGCTGGGAATAAGAAGTGATGTTATTGGTGGAAAGGAACAAATGAAAGTTGTTGATTGGTGAGAATAAGAGAGATTCTGATTGGTGGAAAGAAAAAAGGTGTGGGAGTGGGGTATGTTGGAGGTGATGGAAAAGGTAAGTTTTGCTACCAACAACATTTGCAAAAGCCTATCCAGAACTCATCAGCAATTTTAAATAACTAGTGTTTCGGGGTTTTCTCTGGTTGGTAGACGAATGCAAGCTGTTTCTGCCATACTTATATTATTCGTCTTTTCCTTTTTTTCTTTTTTTTCTTTTTGTTTTTGGTTTTTTTTTAAAAATAACTAGTTTTTTTGGGGTTTTTCTGCGGATGGTAAACGAATGCAAGCTCTTTCTGCTTTTTTCATAGGTTTTCCCTGGTTGGTAGGCGTTTTCTGTACTGGTTGACGAAGGCGTTTCTAATTTTCGAGGTTTTCGCAGGTTTTTTAGCGGTTGTCCCTGCCCGGTAGGCAAATGATGAAGTTTTACCTTGTCGGCGCACGGATACTAGGCACATACTCGCGCGCACACACACACACACACACACAAACGTTGCAGTTGCCATACTTATATTATTCGTCTTTTCCTTTTTTTTATTTTTTTTATTTTTGTTTTTTCGTTTTTTTTTAAAATAACTAGTTTTTGGGAGTTTTCTGCGGTTGGTAAACGAATGCAAGCTCTTTCTGCTTTTTCATAGGTTTTCCCTGGTTGGTAGGCGTTTTCTATAGTGGTTGACGAAGCCGTTTCTAATTTTCGAGGTTTTCTCAGGTTTTTTAGTGGTTGTCCCTGTCCGGTAGGCAAATGATAAAGTTTTTCTATAATGTCGTCGTTTTGGCTTGTGGCGCACGGATACTAGGCACATACTCGCGCACACACACACACACAGACACACACACGGACATGTTTCCAAAAATGCTTTTTTTAGGATTCAGGAGGTCTCAAAACGTGTATTTCCGGTGAAATCTCGGTATCGAATTTTTTTGGGTGGAATGCAATACTTCCCCTACTTACTATACGTAGTAGAGAAAGTAAAAAGTATAAGTATTGGAAAATTTAAGGAAATAACAAGCAATATCTCGAAAACGGTTCACTCGACAAAAGAAATGTATATGACATAAGTTGTGTATTTTAAAGCAATCTACATTTTTTGTGTAGTAAATTTTGTCTATATCACGACATTATCTTAAACATATGATATTTTCATCAAAATCGTTATAGCCATTTTTGAGAAAATTAAAAAAGTGTACTATCTTGTTTTCATGGGTTTTCCAGATCGGTAAGCGTTAGAATACTCTTAGAGCTTTTTTCAGGTTTTTTCGCGGTTATCCCTGTCCGGTAGGCAGTTGATAAAGTTTTTCTATAATGTCGTCGTTTTGGCTTGTGGCGCACGGATACTAGGCACATACTCGGACACACACACACACAAACACAAACACACACACACTAAAATAGTAGCGTATAAAAAATTTAACAAAACGTAGATTTTCAAGAAAATTCCCACACCGCAAACTACCCGTTTAGCGGAAGAAAGTTCGTTATTTTTATTGTCTTAAAAATGGCTCTAACCCCTTTTGATTACGGTACGGTATGTTTAAGATATCTGCATGACAAATAAAATGTATAACTTCAATTTTCTGGGAATAGCTGTGAAGTAGTCTCATTGTGAATGTCTTTTGTACAACTGTTAAACCGTAGGAAACGAAGCCTTACTGTACAAGAACGTTAAAGCGCACAATTTATGTGTATTATTATTATTATTATTATTATTTCTTTGTGGCGTTGTCTATTTACAAAGTTTCCATGTTGATTTTAATGTTTAAAAGCTTTAGACCTTTCTCACTAAAACTCGTCATTCTTTTAACTTTTCTTTTTTCATTTTCATACAAAGAGAACGGAATTTCACAAGTGAAACAGCACTGTAATAACGATACCAACAAACTAATTATTATTCACCCCACTGAAACACATAAAAACAATAAGTAATAATCACAGACCCAGTTTGTGGGTATTTAAATGAAACATCATGCACAATATAAGCCAATTATGTAATAAGTTGAAATGTGCAAATCTATAGATGTATTTCTGGCGAAAATCCCGGTATGGAATTTTTGAGTGCAATGCAATTTCTCCTGTATCTGCTATGTACGTCAGACTCAACTTTTGCGCCATTCTCCGAATATCTGAGAATATTCTTAATATGAGACAAGCATTTTACCTTAAGCAAGTAGTTTTAATCTTACTTTTATGAAAATCAGAGTTTTCTCTATATCGTTTATTTGTGACAACAACGCTAAGTTTCGAGCTAGCTATACTCACTTTCTTGCAACTATATACGTTTAAACTAATATTAACAAATTTCTCGTAATCCCAGAATTTATTAATCATAGCTGTAATATTTTTCACAACCGCATGTAATAATATGTGTATTATTATTATTATTATTATTATTATTATTATTATTATTATTATTACTTTGTGGCGTTGTCTATTTACAAAGTTTCCATGTTGATTTTAATGTTTAAAAGCTTTAGACCTTTCTCACTAAAACTCGTCATTCTTTTAACTTTTCTTTTTTCATTTTCATACAAAGAGAACGGAATTTCACAAGTGAAACAGCACTGTAATAACGATACCAACAAACTAATTATTATTCACCCACTGAAACACTTAAAAACAATAAGTAATAATCACAGACCCAGTTTGTGGGTATTTAAATGAAACATCATGCACAATATAAGCCAATTATGTAATAAGTTGAAATGTGCAAATCTATAGATGTATTTCTGGCGAAAATCCCGGTATGGAATTTTTGAGTGCAATGCAATTTCTCCTGTATCTGCTATGTACGTCAGACTCAACTTTCGCGCCATTCTCCGAATATCTGAGAATATTCTTAATATGAGACAAGCATTTTACCTTAAGCAAGTAGTTTTAATCTTACTTTTATGAAAATCAGAGTTTTCTCTATATCGTTTATTTGTGACAACAACGCTAAGTTTCGAGCTAGCTATACTCACTTTCTTGCAACTATATACGTTTAAACTAATATTAACAAATTTCTCGTAATCCCAGAATTTATTAATCATAGCTGTAATATTTTTCACAACCGCATGTAATAATATTGATTTAGGGGCTTTCTCTACCACGTAAAATAGTAGGTAGAGGAGGTATGCATTGCATTCAAATATTCAATATTGAGATTTCACCGGAAAAACTAAATACTTGTTTTGAGGTCCCCTGAATAAAAAACATTTTTAGAAAATTCTGTGTGTATGTGTCAGAGCAGCATAACTCAAAAATGAAAAGTCGGATAAATACTAAAACTTGGTACTTAGGCTGAGTACCTTCCAAAGTTACGATACAGAGATTTTCAAGAAAGTCCCTCCACCCCAAACCACCCTTTACATGAACTATTTTCCGAAATGTTTTATTTTCTAAAACTGTCTCTGACGATTTTAATTACAACACCATATATTTAAGACATTTATATGAAAAATAAAATGTATATCTTGAATTTTGTGGAAATAGCCTGTGAAGTCCTCTTGATTCGGAAGAAATTTTCTACGATCTTGTATAACTGCTAAGGTTTGAGGAAACACACACAATTTATTTGAAATAACTTTTTTGCGACGTCAGCCATTTCCGAGATATCTGTTATAAAATGGTTCGAATTGTACAATGCTTAGCCATTCTTTTTTAAAGGCATGTCGCTTTTCAGTTCTTGCCCGCCATGTTGATGGAAAGAATTTAGAATTTTTTTAAGGCCAGTGTATAACGGATGTGTGCAATGCAACCATTTCCCGAAAAGTTTATCCGGATTAAAATTAAGTGGATATGAAAATAAACTTTCGTACTCACCTATAAGAGATAGAGGGTAGAGGTCATACGAACGTAACACTTGAGAATTTTTATTCAACAGTTGGTGTTACTCCTTAGAAAGGAAGTATCTGCTGCTTTCTATTTAATTCACACATTCTACATAACACGTATGCACTGCACAACACAAAAAACACTACACACGGCACTCGTAGTTTTAAAATATTGCACTGAGGCGGTGTGGAAAACGTTAAAACGCTGCTCGCTCGTCATTTCCCACGCACGGCACTGCTGATGATAAGTGTAAATCGAGCGTGAGAAAAGGATGTTTGTCAGCGTTTATGCAGCCTTACTGCCAACGGTGGCGGTCGCGCAGTGGCGGATCGTGACAGGATGACCGCGTTTTTTTACAACTTGACAATTTTGTAGCGAAATGAGGCATTTAACTCTACGCGCATGTTGAAAACAGCAGTTGCGATAAGCGAGCTTATAAAAACCCGGCGCCAAGAGCAAACGCCCCGTAGTGAGAAACGGGGACGATAGCGGATTTTTCTACAAAATCGTTCTATTTGACGAAAAATAGTTTAAAATAAAAACAAAATACCAGCAACACTTTGCAGGGAAAGAGCGATCGGTGCATTCGGACGATAAGATGGAGCTACAATCCGGGGGAAGTCGCGATGACACCTTGCAACCTACGTTCGAAATTATAGGACACAAGCAGAGAAGGCTGCCAAAGCTTTTTTCCGGCTTTACAGAGTCTCAAATTACCGTAAACCCGGTCCCCAGAGATGTCAACCCTGAGCAATGGGTATCGCATTTGTTTAACGATATTCTAAACTTTGCGAAAGAGAACCTGTTAGAAAACGAACCCGGGTATTTAGGCATATCCATAACAGATGAAAAGGAGACGTCCAAAGCCTTCAACATGAGCGTTAGGCGCGTAGACCAATTGAATGCGGACGTCATTGTTGGAAGCA
Organism: Deroplatys truncata; assembly: GCA_030765065.1. Taxonomy (NCBI): domain Eukaryota; kingdom Metazoa; phylum Arthropoda; class Insecta; order Mantodea; family Mantidae; genus Deroplatys; species Deroplatys truncata. The sequence continues at coordinate 88,330,576 of CM060989.1, read as the reverse complement.
TCGAAAAAGTAATGTAAAGTAACCAACAATTCTTGCTAAGCGGGCCTCTTCACGTGACGTTTGTGTGGACCAAGGAGGTCTCGGGTTCGTGCCACCAACCTTGCGATGCCTGTAGGGGCAATAAAGGCATTGTCGAAATAGCCAACAAAGACAACCTGTGTTTAGCAAGAGCCATTGTTGTAGTCAAAGCCAAAGTGGATCGCGACGTCAACTATAGAACGATGACGCGCTCCGACTATCTGCAAAAATCGAAGGCCGTAGCCTTGTGCGCGAGCATCGGTCAAGGCCACGACAGCTGCACGATAGACGACGTCAGACGCTTCGACGCAGCGTTAAAGGGCTACGCCGTGACGGTGTTTGGCGATCATACGGGGAAGCACGTGCTGTACGCGTCGGATAAGAAATGCGATAAATACATCGACGTCATGCTCCACGCCGGGCACTTTAATGCTATCGTGAACCTTCACAAGTGCTTTGAATGCAAATGGTATTGCCGCCGGTGTCATCATCCCTCGGCACACAAAAAAGAATTTCATAGGTGCGACGCCAGGTGCGCTAAATGCCATCAGCTGTGCGATGCGCGATTTGACGCCTACATACGCTGCGCCGAGTGCAACAGAGATTTTAAGGGACCGACATGCTTTGCAAACCACGCAAAGAAAGGCGTTTTTTACCCAAAGGCGCTGTCGGTGTGCGACGTAGAAAAGGTGTACACGTCTTGCAACAAGCTGGTGAATGCGAGGCACAGAATAACCGCGCACCAGTGCGGGGAAAAGTACTGCAATCATTGCAAGGCACACGGGAATTCTAGCCACATGTGCTATATGCAGCCGTATGCCACAAAGAACAAAAGAAACCGGTACGTGTTCATGTTTATCGACTTTGAATGCACGCAAAACATTCCATATACCGGCAAAAAGGACACATACGAGCACACATACGAGCATGTACCTAACTTGTGCGTGTTGTACCAAGCCTGCCCGCACTGCATCGACGAACGCCGCAAGACGGCATACTGCACCGAATGCGGTTGCAAAGAATGGGTGTTCACGGACGATCCCGTGAAGCAGCTTTTCGAGCACATCGCGCAGGCGAGGTTCGAAGCCTGGGACGTCTACGTCGTGGCGCATAACCTCAGAGCTTACGACGGGCAGTTTCTATTAAAGTACATGGTGGCGCACTTAGACTGGGTGCCGGAGCTCATCATGAACGGGAGCAAGATCTACAGGATGAGGTACGACGACGTCACATTTCTAGACTCGCTCAACTTCATACCCATGCCACTCTCCCGCTTTTCCAAGACCTTCGGATTGAAGGAATGCAAAGGTTATTTCCCGTACCTGTTTAACACGAAGGAAAACGAGCGGTACGTGGGTTCGATTCCCGACAAAAGCCATTACTGCCCGGAGGGCATGTCGGCGGAGGGTCGGAAAGCCTTCGAGCAGTGGCACGAAGAAAAGGCGTCCTCCGGGTACGTCTTCGACATGAGGGCGGAAATGGTGGCGTATTGCAAGATGGACGTATTTCTACTCAGTCAGGGAGTTTCCAAATTCAGAAGGGAATTCTTGGACGAGAACGGAATAGACCCGTTCAGAGAATGCGTCACCATCGCGCAGGCGTGCATGTGCGTGTATAGAAAGCGCTTCATGCCGCTTAAAAAATTGCCCTCTTGCCAGCGGGTATCGACTAGCGGACCGTCAGTCTCGCGCCGCATGCATATGGCTAACTTGGCTAGAGATGCAAAACCGCATCGTCATCCAGCACGCCATGCGAGGACGCGAAGTCAAAATCGCGGGGCACAAGGTGGACGGGTACAGAGAGGCCGAAAAAACCGCGTACTTTTTCCACGGCTGCTTTTACCACGGCTGCAGGCGGTGCTTTCACAATCGCCATGCGGCGATATACAACTCGGGACACGAAACCATGGCCTCCAGGTTAGAGAGCACCGAGAAGGTCACGGCCAAGATCAAGGCCGCCGGCTACGCCGTGGTGGAAATGTGGGAGTGCGAGTTCGACGCCGCGATGAAGGCCGACCAGGACCTCGCGCGCCACGCAAGGGACTTTCCGGTACCCGAACCCCTGAACCCCAGAGACGCCTTCTACGGAGGTCGCACCAACTGCACCAAGACGTCTATACTTAAATATAATTCTTCCTAATCCGAAGGGGGATAGCAAGATCTACTACTACGACGTATGCAGCCTGTACCCGTACGTGAACAAGACGAAACCCTACCCCGCGGGCCACCCCAAGATCCACGTGGATCGATTCCCGCGCTTGGAAGACGTGGGGGGCGGGTTGTTGAAGTGCGAGGTTCTACCGCCGCGACACCTGTACCACCCGGTGCTACCGGCGCGCATCGGCGGCAAGCTCATGTTCCCGCTATGCCGCGTTGCGCGGAGGCGGAGAACCAAGACAAGTGCCACCACGGAGAGCGCTAGAGGGCGTTGTCGGGTACCTGGGTGATCGACGAGATGAAGGTCGCCCTGGAGGAGGGGTACCGCCTGCTGCGGGTCCACGAGATCTGGGAGTACGACGTGGTGCGGCACGAACCGACCACCGCAGCAAAGGGTCTCTTCGAGGACTACGTGAATCAGTTCCTGAAGATCAAGACCGAAGCCTCCGGCTGGCCCTCGGATTGCGACGACCCTGCCGCGAAGCAGCAGTACGTGGAGCAATTCTTCGAGCACGAAGGCGTCGCCCTGGATCCCCAGGCCGTCGCCACCAACCCCGGCAGGCGGGAGCTGGCCAAGCTAATGCTCAACAGCTTCTGGGGCAAACTCGGGCAGAGGGAAAACCTCCCCACGTGCGAGCTGGTGGACCGGTACGACCGCCTCCTGGAGCTGCTCAACGACCCGGGCGTGGAAGTGCAGACCTACGTGCCCGTCACCGACCGGATCGTGTGCGCGGTGTGGAGGTACTGCGAGGAGTGCCGCAAGGTCAAACCCGCCGCCAACGCCGTTCTGGCGGCCTACACCACGGCTCACGCGCGCCTGGTGCTCTACTCCTACCTCAAGAGGCTGGGAGAACGGGTCTGCTCTTCGACACCGATTCCGTCGTCGTCGCCGCCGCTCCGGGCGACTGGACGCCGTCCGTCGGACGCCTCCTGGGGGACATGACGGACGAGCTGGAGAAGTACGGGCGGGGCTCTTACATCGCCCGGTTCGCCTCCACGGGGCCCAAGAGCTACTGCATGGAGATCGTTTGCCCCGAGACGGGCAAGACCTTCTCGGTGTGCAAGGTGAAGGGGATCACGCTCAATTCGGGCAACCTGGAGCTGGTGAACGCGGAGGTGATTCGCGACGTGGTGCTCAGGGACAACGACCGCGCGGTGAAGCTGGCGGGCACGCAGATCTCGCGGAAACCGTCTTGGACGGTCGTCACCGAACCCAGCTCGAAGACGTTTAGGATGGTGGTCAACAAGCGCGTGCTCGCCGGCGATCACGATTCCTATCCCTACGGGTTCAAGAGGAACGCATAAATGAGACGTCCGCAGCCGCGCCAAAGTCATTTCGAACCGGGCGCCCCTGAGGAGACGATGCCCGGTCCCCGAGACCTGGGGCGATTCGAGTTTCCCAGCACGATGCTCGTGGCGGGGGCCGTCGCGCTGCGGTAAGTCGACCTTCGTGAAATACCTGTTGCGCCACGCGCACCGGATGTTCGACGTGCGCCCCAGGAGGGTGCTGTGGTGCCACCCTCCGGAGTATTCGCCGAGACTCGAACCCTCGGCACTGCGTTGCGAGACCCACGCGGGCATACCCGAACTTGCTTCGGTGGGCGAAAACGACCTCGTCGTCGACGATCTGATGCTGGAGGGTGGCGGGAAGGACGTGTCCAATTTTTTCACCAGAGACTCCCATCACAAGCGCTTCGGCATCGTCTACATCCTGCAGAACGTGTTTCCGCAGGGTCAGAAATATCGCAACATCTCTCTGAATGCGAACTACGTCGTGGTCTTCAAGAAAAACCGGGACAAGATGGAGATCGAGAGACTGTGCCAGCAGATCGAACCCAGGAACTCTAGGTTGCTCTTGGAGGCCTTCGAGAAGGCCACCGAACGCCCTCACGGGTATCTCGTGTTGGACTGCACCCAGTACACGCCCGCCCGATACAGGTATCGAACCGGCGGCCGGGGGAAAATCTCTCTTATTTCGTACCCAACTGAGACCGCCGAGAGGACTCGGGTTCGTTTCGTTCTATATCATCCCGGCAGGGTCTTGCCCGATTGAGGCTGTCGAGTCTAAATAAAAAGTACCGCTTTCGGAGCGAACGTCATTATCGCGCAAGCATGGCTAGAGGTAGGTCAAGGCTCGCGACGTTGACCAGTCCTCGCATAGCGAGACAGCACACGGTAATTTGGCGGCTCTGGCCAAGGCGAAGGCCCCTCTGCGCAAAAAGTTGTTAAAAAATGCCGACGGCGATCTGATCAAGGCCATTAGCGAATGCATGCTCAACGTGTGCAGAGGTCACGTGCAACTTCCCGCAAAGTGCTTGGCTCGCCTAAAGAAGCACAAGGCTTCTTGGAGGAAGTTGACGGATAGACGGGTTCCTCTGAAGAAGAAGAAGAAGAGCATCTTGGTTCAAAAAGGAGGTTTTTTGCCGGCATTCCTCCTGCCCGTCTTGGCCTCGCTCGGCGGCGCGCTAGTGTCGAAATTAACAGGATGAAGTACGGCAGGCAGATCCTCGTTGCACCGCAACCGAAGACCGTCGACAAGCTTCACGCTGTAGACCGCACCATATCCAGATTGGCCAAAGAAATTCGGAACCTGCAGAGCGCAAAGCTCTCTGCCGACGAAAAGTGGCGGCTCGTAAAACATAAATTGGACAACTACCTCGATCTCGTGGCACAAGTCAGAAAGCCCTTCCTCGGCGACGACGACGACGACGACGATTACGAAGACGTGCACGAGCGCGTGCCGGTGAAGCAGGAGGTCGAACCCCGAACCATAAAGGTCAACCTCCTCTCGCCTCGCAAAAAGAAGAGGGCGAACCCTGCCACTCCGAAAAAGAAATTGAAATCGCCTTCCGCGTCGTACCATTTTCGCAAGCGCGTCTGGCAGCCCCTGTACAAGTAAAGCATGAAGGAATGGAAGGCGCTAAGGCGATACTATGCCAGACCGGAACACTATGCCGGTTTGGGCACGGTCAAGCCCCTTCGAAAGGCCACGGGCGCGTCTAAGGCGAACATCGAGTCCTTCCTTCGAACCCGGGACAGTTACACTCTGCACAAACCGGTCAGAAAGCGGTTCGCCACCAGATGTTATCACGTGACGAATATGGACGATCTTTGGGAGGCCGATCTAAACGTCATGAACAGCGTGAGGGAACATAACAAACCTTACGTGTACATTCTGACCGTTATCGACGTATTTTCCAAATATGCTTGGGCCGTACCCCTGAAATCGAAGCTGGGTACCGAGGTCGCGCAAGCGTTTCGCTCCATATTCTCCCAACGCGTCCCCAGGGTCCTCCAGACGGACAAGGGAACAGAGTTTACCAACAAGACTTTTCGCGACTTTCTGAAGAAACACGACGTGAAACATTACACGACCAAAAATAACGTTAAAGCCAGCGTCGTGGAGCGCTTCAACCGCACCTTAAAAACCAAGATGTGGAGGTATTTCACGCACAAAAACAGTTACAGATACCTGGAAGTCCTTCCGGCCTTACTCGAGTCGTACAATAGCTCGCATCACAGGTCCATAAAAATGGCTCCGAAGGACGTGAACGAATCTAACATTTTACAAGTGTACCGCAATCTCTACGGAAATAGGACCCTACCTCGCGCAGGGAAACCCACATTTTCCGTCGGCGATCACGTGCGCATCTCTAAAGAAAAAATGAAATTCGACAAGGGCTACGAGCAGAATTGGACGGACGAAATATTTCGGATAGCCGAGGTGGTGCGCGGTCGGCCGGTGGTATATAAGTTGAAGGATCTGGCCGGAGAAGCCATAGACGGCACATTTTACACCCAGGAGCTACAAAAGGTCGCGCTACCTCGGACGTTTAAGATCGAGCGCGTTTTACAGACCAAGGGCCGAGGGCGCCGCAAGCAGGTCTTGGTAAAGTGGAAGGGGTATCCGGCAAAGTTTAACTCGTGGGTTCTGGCTTCGACCGTCGATTCGACATGATTAAGACCGAGCCCTTCTCCATCACTCTCGTGAGCAACGCTTCCATGGAACACTTTACCGACAACACCACGGCCAGATTTTCTAACATCTTGCCCGAGAGAATCGTTCTGCAGGGAGAATGGGAGGTCGCCCTGCAAAAGGTCAGGTATCCGGTGAAATTTTATAACCTTTCGCCAGACGATGCCCGTCTGGCGGGCGCCAAGTACACCATGACGCTCCTCCCCACGCATTCCAAATTCAGTTTGCAAATGCCGCAAGGCATCGTGCACAATCCCAAAGACTTGGTGAACCTCGTCAACGCCGTTCTACTCGAACACTTGCACGTGGAAAACTTCTTCCTCTTCGACGAGCGCAAGCAGACGGTGGGCGTGAATGCCGCCGTCACCCATCCCGAACCACTACCCGACATTCCGTTCGACGGGTTTGTGGAAAATGTCGCGCGCACGGTCGTACCGTACGCGGTCGGCGAATACGAAGCTCTCAACGATGCGCCCCACCAGAGACCCAAGCTGAAACCGAAACCGAAGCCCCGGGCTTCGGGGCAGCAGAAACCCGCGGCGGCTCGTTCCGTCAGACCCAAACGAGACGTTTCAAAATCGGAGGACCCTCCGGGACCTCTACACCGCATCCACAGTTTGCTCTTAACGCCCGCTATGGCAAAAATGTTGGGTTTCGAGCCCTACGTCAACGTCGTTCTCGAAAAAGCTGCTAAACACCCCGTAGATCCTTATATGGGGTTTCCTTACGAAATGTTCGTCTATTGTAATCTAGTGTCCCCGCAAGTCGTGGGCGACACCTTCGCCCAAGTCATAGAGAGCGCGGCCGTGGAATACGAAAGAAGCAACAACACTTACATGAGCGACGAAAAGACGTTTTTTCCCCAAAATTGGGTACCCTTGATTCAGCAAGACTTCAAGACGGTCAACATAGATTTAAGGAACGGTTACGGCGATCTCTTGCCATTCGCCGACGGATTTTCCTCTACTGTAGTTCTCGCTTTTCGTCCGAAACAGGCGTAATGGACGTGCACGCCGTAACGCGGTACTACCTCAATCAGACCGGCGGAGCGTTCCACCATCGCGATTTCACTCTCTACAGGGGCAAGCGCTACCAAAGAGGCAGAAGGTTGCTACCGTTTTTAAAGAGCGGAGCAAACGCAGTCGGAAAGGAGGCCTTAAAGGCGGGCGCTCACGTTCTGTCCGATGTGGCTGTGGCGGGAGCAGCGCCGAAGCAAGCGCTCCAGCGGAGGCTCAAGGAGTCCGGATACAATTTAAAGCGAAAAGCCGACGAAAAGCTCGATGCCATGCTCGGTTCCGGCGCCAGGCGTCTCAAGAGAATAAAACCGAGCAAATCCAGAAAGAGCAAGCAGTCCAAGCTGAAACGCGGTAGGCGCAAGGTGCAAGACGTATTTTCGTAATGGCAGACGCGACCGTCCACATGAGTTCCGAACTGGACCTCTTTACAGAGGTGCCGGTTCAGATGAGCATCGAGGAGTCACGGTTCCTATACCTAAACCCTCAAAACACTTTAATGAAAAATGCCCCCATCACCTTTCATTATTCCGGAAATGCGGACGATTACCTAGACCTGACCTACGTCGTACTCGAACTCATGGTGCGCATTGTAGATGACAAAGGAGAGGCCTTAAACGCTGACGCTAACGCAACTCTGGTCAACAACGCCTTAAATTCCCTGTTTCAACAGATGGAGGTAACCCTCAATAACGTCATCGTCTCCATGCCGCAAGCCGGTTACCCCTATAGAACCTACCTCGAGACGCTTCTCAATTACTCCGAAGATGCCATGAACACCAAACTAGAATCTACCCTCTGGAGAAAGGACACGGCAGGCATCATGGACACTTTTATCGCCAATGCGGGTTTTCAGTGGCGTCAGGGGTTTACCAAAGGGAGCAACGTCGTGCAGCTCATCGGTCCTCTGTCCAACGCTCTTTTTAGACAGGAGAAGCTGCTTTTGAACAACGTTAGCATGACCGTCAAGCTCACTCCCGCCTCTCTCCAGTTTTATCTGTTTTCCGACGTAGATACCTTTAAGGGGTACGCCGACATCTGCCACGCTGCGCTTAAAATCGGTGCGGCCCTCGCCGACCATAAAGCTCGCGCACCAGGCCATGCTCACAAAGGGGAACGCAAAGTACCATCTCAAAGACGTCAGCTTTCACGCTCTCAGCATCCCCAAGGAGTCCAGGGCAATGACGTTTAGCGACGTGTGCGTAGGGCAAGTTCCAAGGAGAGTGGTAGTAGCCATGGTCACCGACAAGGCCTATTCCGGCCATTTTAACTCAAATCCGTACAACTTGAAACATTTTAAAATGAACTTCTTTCAGCTCTACGTGAACGGGCAACCCGTTCCCTCCCAACCTCTGCAACCCGACTTTACAAAGGGACACTATTTGCAATGCTTTCAAACCCTGCAGGACGGGCTAGGCATTCATTTCAAGGACGAGGGACACTCCATCTCCAGAGAAACCTACCCGCAAGGGTATACGATAATGGTTTTCGATCTCACTGCAGACATGAGCGCTAACGAGTCTCACATCTCGGGTCAGCGCCACGGAACCGTCTCTATAAGCATCGGTTTTGCCGATAAATTGACAGAACCGGTCATACTTCTGCTGCTAGCGGAAATACATCGCACAGTCGAAATCAACGCCAACCGATCCATTTTGGTATCATGAACACCTTTCAAATTCAACGGTTTCTATCGACATGCCCCTCTACGCGCTCTCACTTTTTAGGCGTCTACCCCTGCGATAAACTACCCGTACTTCACGGCATTCGAACGCCTCCCTTGGCGCTAGTGGCTAACACCGACCCCAGCACCAAATCAGGGCAACACTGGGTTTGCATCTTTGTGGACAAAAACTCGCATGCAGAATATTTTGACAGTTACGGCATAGGACCGCTTTCGCCCCATTTTCTCCGGTTCTTAAATTCGGTCTGCGGGACGCGTTGGTCCACCAACGCCAGAAGGCTGCAAGGTTTCGACAGCACCACGTGCGGTCATTACGTCATCGCCAACCTCACCCACCGCTGCTCCGGCTTGCCTAAGCATACATTCTTCTCAAAATTTCACGTCAGCAATCACGCGCATAATGATGTCGTCATTCGCAAAACGTTCAAAAACGCATGCCGCGCAAAGTGCTCTGACGCTCAGCAAACTTGTCAACCCTTGAAGGTGAGTACGTGTGTGTGTGTGTGTGTGTGTGTCACTATTCAGCACATCTAAGCTAATCCATCGTCTTGCACGTGCTTTCAGAAGACGCTCCTGCTCATATAAAAAGCAACGTCACGGTGCCGCTCGCCTCATTCAGAGTGTACCATGCAGCGCGCGGATACAGTCCTGCTGCCATGCAGCACGCCGACCAGGTAGGTCCGCACCTATGTATTAGCTTGCTTTTTTCTATCCCGTTTATCTCTCTATCCCTCACATTATTATTATTGTTTTGTGTGTTCCAGTATAACCGGATGTCAAACCCCGACCACCTCAAAACCCGGGGAAAAAAGGAAACTACCCATCTTCGACCTCCAACAGCATCCCGACAGCCCTGCTCCGCCAGCACAGTTCCAACACAGTGCAGTTGTGGGTCCTCTGGCGGATATCTACTTCCTCAACCCGCAACAAACTAAATTCGTCAGTGTGGGATTCTCCCCCCGGCCGCCGCACCATCTCGTCGTCACCATTGCCAAATGTGGACAGCACAACGCAGTCGTCATGAGTTCCTCGCAGTGGCACAAACTCATCGAAGCCATCCCCATCATTCACAAACGCTTGAATGACCCGCAGGGACGTCTACAGCAATTTCAGTTCAGCGACAGCGTCACCATCGTGTTTAAGTTTGTATTCGGAAAGCTAAAGCTCGTTTTCAAAGAACCGCAAGGCGCATCCGTTACGCTCAACCAACAAGAATGGCACGTGTTGCATACCCTGCAGCGCATCATTACCGACATCATCTATCACAAAAAGAAGGAAGAGACGGACGTGCAAAATCAAATCATGGCATACCACAAGTACATGCTTCACAACCATGCCTCCAACGTTCCCTTACATGACATGAATTTCACGCAGTTCACCAAGTACATACGGTGCGCCAATTTTAGAACATTCTTAGAGGTTCATCATTTCCTCAACACCCATTTCGCACTGCGCATCTCACAAAATAGTCCTTAGTGCGCATGTATTTCTACCAGCGTTCCAACCGCACCTCACCCAAACATCTCGCGCCCTTCGCTCCCGCATTTGGGTCGCGAAGCATCCTATATCATACCCGATCACATTCACGGCGTTTGCATGTTCAGCACCGTTCAAAACAGAGTTCTCCTCCAAGTCGAAAACCGTTAAATCAACGGATACAGTGTTTTTCCTGCGGATGTTGTGCAATAATCGCTAAGCGCTTCCGGCGGATGTAGTGAACCTCCAACGAACGTTTCCCCCACCAGTGCTTCCCCTGATGTGGTAATTCTCCAACCAACTTTTCCCCCACCAGTGCTTCCCCTGATGTGGTCGTTTGCATATTCAGCACCGTTCAAAACAGAGTTCTCCTCCAAGACGAAAAACCGTTAAATCAACGGACACAGTGTTTTTCCTGCGGATGTTGTGCAATAATCGCTAAGCGATTCCGGCGTATGTAGCCAACCTCCAACGAACGTTTCCCCCCAACCACTGCTTCCCCTGATGTGGTGTTTCTCCAACGAACTTTTCCCCCACCAGTGCTTCCCCTGATGCGGTAAATTTCCAACGAACTTTTCCCCCACCAGTGATTTCCTGCTTCCGGCAGTTGGGTTATATTTATGCACGCGCATTCTTTTCCCCTTCATTCGGTGCTAGCCAGCCGTGGGGAATGCCAGGACCGTCGTGTAAAGACTTCCACTGCTCGTTTTGCTTTCACCAAACGTGCAGCTGCGAACTTAAGCACCGTCTCACCCTCCTGTGCACGCAGTGTCAACTCGGTTTCTACGAAGACCTCGATCATCTCAACAAGCAAATTCAGAAATTCCTTCGAAGGTACTCCGCTAGAAACACCACATGAACTGCTTCATCGTGCGCTTTCGGTATCTCGATAACGGACGAAGAATCCACCTGCTACTGCCCAGGGAACGCGAAGTGCTGCTGCAGAACGGCATATACATCTTCGAACGTTATCCCCCAAGCGACGTCGACCTTGTGTGGAACCAACTTCCCACAGACGCACAGGTAGTTTGCGCACCTTATCGCAGGTGTAAACAACACTACAACCTTCCTCATCAAACCACTCATACAGACGGTCCTCCCCCGTTTATCAAAAACTGCCATCTGTGCCGTCAGAATGTCACAGGACGTCCTTAAAGAGCTAGAAGAACTTTCCAGCAGCGCCCACACTCTCAGCGTATCTACGCTTCAACAGCACGTACCATATCGCGTCGTCGGCGTCAAAACAATCGACACCGTTCACGGTACAAAACTCGTCGCCAAACTCGACAACGACACAGAAGTTTTCCTACCAACAAGATTTGCAAAAGCCTCTCCAGAACTCGTCAACAAACTCAACTCTACCTCATTCTGCATCATATACGCAGGCGAGGAAAAACTACGCAGCGGTTTCAAACGCCACATCGTCACGTTCTCCCCATATAACCCTAAATAATGTCCGACGAAACCTATCCCGTCCCCGTGGGGAACAATCTTGACCTACAACTCATTCTCAACGCAGCTTCACCTATCCGTATCCTCTGCATCTCCAACTCCTATTTCCGCAACAGCAGAGTTGTCACCATCACACTCGACGTCCAAGGGGCTCACGCCGTCCACGTCAAATGCGTACCTACCAAAGTGCACCAGCATAAACAAGACGCACTATGCGTCATATACCTCGGCAACAGCAACATTCCTGCTCTAACCAACAAAGTCACATCCGCAGGATGCTTCTCAACCAGCCATTACAGCGAATTTACCATCCCCATCTATATACCAACCTTCACCGAGTTCGTCAACGAAAGTTTCTCTCACCTGCTCGTCACCTGCATCACCAAACCTATCCACCAATTTACCGCCGATAGCAGCAGCAGCGATGACGAGGACTCAAAGTGCACCACGTACTTTAAAATCATTGTTGTGCGCGAAATCTGTGTGTCCTAGTGCCTCAAACAAAAACTATGAATTTTAATGTGCTTTTTTTTCTCCTAATATTTCTTATATTGTCCATTTATTGTATTCATATGTTAATCTCCTGTAATCAAATAATCCATTATGTTATTCTCAAACTATGTATTCATATGTTCAGTAAATAACACATCATGTTAATCAAAGAAAACTATGTATACATATCTTTATCCAATGTACTGTATTCAAATTATAAATAAAGAAAACAGTCCCGGATGAGCCAATTGCAATAACGATAATCCTACCGCTCAGGGCGCTTTTCAAACTTACCGCCGCCGCCGTCGCACGCAGAGACACTAGCGACACGAGCGCCCCTAGCGGCAGAATTATCGTTAAAACAATTGGCTCATCCGGGACTAATACTACTGCTGTATCATAGTATAAGAAAACAGATCACCGCAGTTCTGTCGATTCGTAGTAGTGAATTGCACAGGTTGAAAGATTCGTTAGAATTTATAGTGTGAATTGGTAGATCAACACGGTTCTTTGAGATCCTGATGGCATAATCTAGGAGTATCGAGTTCAGCCGAGAAAGACTAATTCTTAAAAACAAATTGCGCAAAAAGCTGTAAAGCGCAGTAAAATGAATCGTAAGCATTGCCAATAGATGAACGGAGGCTGCAGTATAAGCAATAGAAGTAATTTTCAGTACTTTACTGAGAGATCTGATACACAGCATTGCATGATTACATTGTAGTAAGTATTATAATATACAATACCAGAATATATGCAAAATGGACGAAAATAGGGAATTTTTGCATTCTTGGTTTGAATAACTTTTAAAATTATATAATTTAAAAGAATTAAGTTGTATACTATAATCTACATTAAAAGTATAAGAACATGCATCCATATAACTAAGTCAATTCTAATGTATTAAAAGCACCTCGTATATGCTGATGTAAAATTTATGTAAAAAAATCTGATGTGTTACACTCACATGACTTTCTCTACTCTTGTACAAACTATTTTTACAAACTCTTATTCTCCATCTATTTCATATTAATCGAGATAAACATTTGAGAAACGATCTTTTAACATACAAAGAGAATTACATTTTACACATAACGACTAGTTCTAAAAATATTTGACTATCGCTTAAGGCGTACTATGTTCCCCTTGTTTTGTATTTGCATCGGCCTTTAAGCATATACATATCTCTTAATAGCTGGTTGCTATGTGCAGCTCCATTCTCTTTGCCTTTGATTAATACTCTTTGCATATACAAGACAAAAATTTGAATAACGAATTCCCATTTGAGAAAATTATTGAAACATTTAAGGTAATAACAAGGAATATCTCGAAAATGGTTCACTCAACAAAAAAATGTATATGACATAAATTGCGTATTTTAGCGTGATCTACATGCTTTGCGTAGTAAAATTCTGTCTATCTCTTATGGTTTACCAGTTATGCAAAAGTCGTTCACAATGAAGAATACTTTTGGAGACATTTCCAGAAAATTCAAGATATACATTTCATTTGTCATGAAAATATCTTCAACATATGATATTTGAATCAAAATCGTTAGAGCCATTTTTGAGAAAATTAAAATTTGCGAAAAATGTTCCATGTATAGGTTAGTCTGTGGTTAGGGAATTTTCTTGAAAACCTTCGTGTCGCATCTCTGGAAGAAACTGAACCTACATATCACGTTTGGTGTTTATCCGACTGTTCGTTTCTGAGTTATGCTGTTCACACACAGACACACAGACACGCACACGGACATGTTTCCTAAAACGTCTTTTTGGATTCAGGGGGTCTCAAAACATGTATTTCCGGTGAAATCTCGGTATCGAATTTTTGGGTGGAATACAATACTTCCCCTACTTACTATACGTAGTAGAGAAAGTAAAAATGAATAACGAATTTGAGAAAAAGTTTAAGTATTGGAAAATTTAAGGGAATAACAAGCAATATCTCGAAAATGGTTCACTCTACAAAAAAAGGTATATTACATAACTTGTGTATTTTAAGGCGATCTACATTTTTTGTGCAGTAAATTGTTCTCTATCGCTTATGGTTTACGAGTTATGCAAAAGTCGTTCACAATGAAGAACACTTTTGGAGACATTCCCATAAAATTCGAGATATACATTTCATTTGTCATAAAAATATCTTAAACATATGATATTTTAATCATAATCGTTAGAGCCATTTTTGAGAAAATTAAAATTTTCGAAAAATTTTCCATGTAAAGGGTAGTCTGGGGTGGGTGGGTTTTCTTGAAAACCTTCGTGTCGCATCTCTGGAAGATACTGAACCTAAATACCAAGTTTGGTGTTTATCCGACTGTTCGTTTCTGAGTTATGCTGTTCACATGCAGACACACACACAGACACACACACGGACATGCTTTTTTGGATTCAGGGGGTCTCAAAACATGTATTTCCGGTGTAATCTCGGTATCGAATTTTTGGGTGGAATACAATACTTCCCCTACTTACTATACTTGATAGAGAAAGTAAAAATTATCATTCTCTGCATACAGCGTTTATACCTTTTCAGGTATTTATAAAAATTATATAACTTATTTTCGCGTGCAACTTCGGTAGTAGTGCCGAATAATAATAATAATAATAATAATAATAATAATAATAATAATAATAATAATAATAATAATAATATCTTCATAATTACTTCGCATAATACCTGATGTAATCGTAAATTATGTGGAATCAGACAGGTTGCTTTTTATGACAAATTCAGGAAACTCCAAGTGTATTATCCAAAATAACGCGGAAAGCGTTTTTATATACGTTGTCTTTTATATGTCAAAGAAAAGATCATAGTCCCCATTATAACAAAAAAAGTCTTGATTGCGTATTTTGGCTGCAAACTGCAAGGTACAAACGGGGTCGATTCATATAAGAATCGTGAGTAGGAATAGACGGTAGGCAATGCGACGATTCATCAACGAATTTTGCAGTACGGTAGACCAGCAGACAAAGTGACGATTCTTGAACGAATCGTGCGCTAGGAGTAACTACCAGACAGGATGCAAGAGAACGATTCATGAATCGTGAAAACGAATTGTACGAATCGATTACTGCAAAAGAATCGCTCGAACATACTTTACTTCGAAACTTGAAAGAGCCAACCAGAAAATTCGCCTTTCCCGGAAAAGTACAACTAGTGTCCACTGTTTCCAGTTGTTCTATTCAACTTATGGTGTTACTTAGAATCAAATTCACGTAATAATCCGATCCTTTCAAAAATTCCATATATAAAAAAACGACCAGAACATTGCATATTCGCTATTGTACATTTGTATCCTCAATTGTGGAATCCAATACCACACTGCATTAACTTCTTGCGCTCTGTGTGATCAGAAAATTAATTTCTGCAATATCACATCTACGATAAGTAAATTTTATTGAGTACTACAGATACGATCCATCTTTGTCTTCTAAAATTATTTTGTATCAATCAATATTAAATAATTCTCTAATCGAAACACAAAGAAACACCTAGTCCACCATCTGTGTTCAGTGATTTAAATTTCTGAAGATGACACCGTCAGTGCTGCTACCCCAGCGCCATATACAATATACTTTTGCCACTGATCTCTGCGCCTCGCCGGTTTTAAACAGCTGCATCGCAGACACAGTGACTGCGGCTCATAAATGATCACACTCAAGCGATCATTGTGATTGCAGAAAAGCTGTTTATTTCAGCATTAATCTCTTTGTATCAGCACATATTAGCTACGTATGCAACGATTCTATAATGGGAATTATTAAGACGCGAGTGACGAGTAACTATCGACACGAGAGAGTGACAAGTAACTATCGACACGAGCGTGTGAAGAGTGCCTTACGAGCGCCTTAATAACCATTATATGAGAATTGCATACAATAGTTTTTCTACGACATTTAGATATACAATAAATATTTACTCTTTAGATACATACGAAAGAAAATAAAAATGTGATAAGTAAATGTTTCGATACGTATTTTAGATGCACTTGCACAACAAGTGAATATCGATTGAAGGTCGCTGGTATTAATTTTACAAGATGGAGTCAGAAAGATTTATTAGTAAATTTGAAGAGATGGAATTTAGTTACACGCCTCATGATATTCTGAAGTGAGCGAGGAATGTAAGCAAAGAATTTACTTACTGAAAAATCATAGAAAATGTCTGAAACGTTGTATGACAAGTTCATGGTTTGGCGAGCAACAAAAAATGTAACCTCATTGTCACAAAATGTACCCATAGCTTACCTGGAAGAAATGTCAAAAACAATGGAATCCCCAACCTTGTGGACAAATAATTCAGTATTGAGGACAACTCTAAACGTAAAACATGGAACTGATATATCAGAGTATAAAACGTTGTCTTGCCTGTTAAAACAGAAACCGGTAGGTACAGAAGGAAAAAAGCAAAACCGTTTTCGATAAATGCATTTATGAAGCACCTGACAGTACGTATCTACTGATAAAGTTATGCAAATATAAATATTTTCGTAAAAATACCTATCTATGTAAAGATTATTTGCAAATACATGACTTTGTTACAGATAGCATTAATATTAGGAGTAATGGAGGCACGTCCAAGACATGAGTTACGCGAATTAAAACTTGATGATGTGATGGATTTAGAACCAACATTACTAGTTACTATCCCCAACACAAAAACAAATACTCACGAGAGTTCACAGTAACAAGAAAGTGTTAGGAAATCTGTAAAAAGTATATGAATCTTAGCCCTGTTAATTATTACAGTGCAAAATACACTGTGCAAACGGTTGGCATTAATAAATTTTTACATATGGGCAAATACATATCTTAACCTCCCTGACCCACAGTCATTCACTGGCCACTGCTTCGGTAGGAGTTCTGTAACTCTGATAGTTGATGCAGGTGGTCAGATTACAACTTTAAAACGCCATGGTGGTTGGAAATCCACAACAGCTGCTGAAGTTTGTAAACATGTATCCTGGAAAACAAACTAAAGATCCCAAGTGCAATACTTATATCCATAGAAAATAAAACCTCAAATATATACAACTTCACCATCTACTTAAACTAAGCTTCATAAGGGATAATTACCAAATATTACCTTTGCAAACTACACCATACAAAATGTGTATATTAACACGGTAATTAACAGTTAGATTCTGTGCTTTCAAAGTCTTTGATACTAAACGTTTGTAAAGTTTGAGCAGAGATTTATTACAGTTTCATTATGAAGGATGCAAACAGTGAAATATGGTTCATTTAAGTTCATATTAGTGAATAAACTGTTTCTCACTGGCTCCGAGTAGCACGTCGCGTTAGTGTGGAAACAACAAATGAACGCACTTAACTACAGGTGTCGAAAAATTTTGTATGCTCGACCATGCCAAAATGTAGTATTTTTACGACTGGTAGCAGTACTTTAATGGGCCTCATTAAAGTATCGATATTCGACCAATCGGAGGTGGCCACGTAACATTGTGAAAGCGCAAGTATCGATTATTCTGCGTAGTACTTCTCACAAGGCTAGCAACTTTGTTTGACACAGGTGCTACAAGGTCATTGTATTGTAACCATAGATAAAGCAATAACAACACTCAAACCAGAAACGAATACTTATGAAACCTTTAATTTAGATACATGGTCGAGCATAAACAGTGGTATGAAACTTGACTATAATGGTGATTAAAACGCTCGTATGATAGTTATTAACCTCGCTTCGTTATGCTCGCCTCGGTTAATAATAATGCTCGCGTTTTTAATTACTACCATTATAGTCTCGTTGCATAGTATACTAATATATCCAAATATAACTATAAATGCATAATTGGGATCGATTTCACACATTAACCCTATCCCATCCATTAGTTCAAGTGTAAACGAGGCTGCAACTGCTTCTTAACGCGCGTATTCGCTTGCTGCTGTAAATTTATATCCTCAATTGTGGGGTCTAATAGCACAAGGCATTAAATTCTTGTGCTCTATGTAATAAAGGGATTAACTTCTGTAATATCACTTCTAGAATAAGTACATTTTACAGAACACTACAAATAGGAGTGTACCTTTATCATGAGAATTTAGTTTGTATCACTCAGCATTAATTTATTTTCCAGTTGAAACCCTAATTCTCCATCTGCTGTTCATTGATTTAAATTTCTGAAAATGGCACAGAGAGTGTTGCTACACCAGCGCCACATGCAATGCACTGTTGCTACCGATCTCTTCGCCTCGCCCGTTGTAAACCGCTATAACTCATTTTACCCTCGACCTTAAGAAATTGCAATAGAATGTCTACTTTCTCTACCATTTATCTATGGTAGCTAAAGTAGTGATGTTCTGTTCTATGCTATTCGATATGATAATTGATCAGAAATATATGTTTTACACCCCGAATAAAAAAGAACAAAGCATTCAAAGAGAATGAGAGAGTGAGTGAGAGTGTTAGTGTAAGTGTGTGTGTGTGACAGAGAGAGAGAGAGATGGAGAGAAACAGAGAGAAAGAGAGAGAGAGTTTCCAGTTTGCTCATTGTTTTACATGCATGTCCGACTTGGATACAATTTCAAATTGAAAATACCAAAATAAGAGGCATTTTTAAAAACTACATCTTCTCTTGGTTGAAAAAATACAGATGCGGTACATTCACATGCCTTTCTCTAAGCTCTGTAATTAATTATTGTGAATACAAAATACACTTATTAAATGGACCCTCATAGTCGTGGTCGCTGGACCGTATAATGTCGGCGTTCATGCAAGGCGAGGGTCGCGGGTTCGAGTCCCGCCATGGGCATGGATGTTTGTCTGTAAGTGTAATTGTACCAATTAGCGGTAAAGTAAACAGCAAACAATGTAATCATAAACTGGGTAGAGGAGGGAACTTAAAAAATACTAACCCTTAATTTTATAACTACATCATTTAATCCAAATAAACTTTTGCAGAAATATCTAAATTGTACATTTCGTTATAGATACAAAGGCAACAGCGATAGTCAAGTGTTTAAGAATGGACGCTATACGCTGGCCTTAAAATTCCATACAGTTTCGATACAATCCCGAGATATAAGTGAATGTTAACAGGACTTTAAAAAAATCTGATGTGTTACACTCACATGACTTTCTCTACTCTTGTACAAACTATTTTTACAAGCGCTTATTCTCCATATGCTTCATGTTAATGGTGTTATCGAGATGCTAATCTTATTGCTAATTTTCTTGTAGATGCAACGGGAATATGTTAGGCTTTAAGCGATAGTCAAATGTTTTAAGAGCTGGTTGCTATTTGGAGCATTCCATTTTCTTTACATTACCAGGACAAAAAACATGAATAACGAATTCCCATTTGAGAAAAAGTATAAGTATTGAAAAATTTTGTCTATCTCTTATGGTTTACCAGGTATGCAAAAGTCGTTCACAATGAATAATACTTTTGGAGACATTCCCAGAAAATTCGAGATATACAATTCATTTGCCATAATATGTCTTAAACTTGTGATATTTTATTCAAACTCGTCAGCGCCATTTTTGGGAAAATAAAAATTTTCGAAAAATGTTGCATGTAAAGGGTAATCTGGGGTGGGGGGATTTTCTTGAAAACCTTCATGTCGCATTTATGGAAGATACTGCACCTAAACACTAAGTTTGGAGTTTATCCGACTGTTCGTTTCTGAGTTATGCTGTTCACAGTCATATACATACACACGGACACGTTTCCAAAAATGTTTCTTTTTTCTGGATTTTCTCCTTAAGAGCCCCTAATACCCATACCAGTACCCTCGAAAAAATATCTGGGATAGTACCAGCTCTTTAAAACAGCACAAAATACCTCAAAATATTTTGAAAAATACTAAACATCTGTATCAATATACTGAAATACCTTCTCCAGTTTCCCAAAATGCTCTTGAAACGCCTGTAATTCTCCTGTCTGTGTAACAGAATGTTCTAAATGTCTGCGCCCATACCTAATTCGATAGTATGAAATACCCTTAAAGAGCCTAAAATACTCTCGCTAGACTCCTCGAAAAAGTATAAAATGCACAGAATGCCCTGCCATTCTAAAAACCATCAGGATACTCTAAAACCATATGTAAATACCATGAAAATAGCTGCTACAATTTCTATAAAGTCCTTCATTTACTCCAAAATTCCAAATCCTTGCCTTAAAAGCCCGTAAATGGTTGCTAAAACGCTTAACAACTCCCACTACAGTGGTTCAAATGCCATTGAAATGCTTACGCCAACACCCTAAAATACCTGTTTCTGTGTCCAAAAATATCCTAAAGCCAGCAAGGGGATGTGAAATATCTGTACCACTGCATCGAAAAACCATCAGAATACCTGTAAAGTAAGCTAATCTGGTACTCAGAAATTGCTTCTAAGTACCGTCCGAAATAGTTACATTGTGCCTGTGCTCCAAATATCTTGAAAATGTAACCCAACACTTGTGGAAAACATTCTTAGATACCTTCAGCCCCTGTCTTCCCTAGCATCCCTCATCGTATTCCTTGCCTCTTCCCATATAAACGCATTGTCTAGTCCTCAAACCCCTCCTAGTCTAGCCACGTTTTCCCTATCTCCTCCTTGTGAACACATTTCCCTCCTTCAGCCTCTATCTAGCCTAGCTTCTGTCCTCGTATTTTCCATATATCATTCACATAAATGCATATTGTAGCTTCACCCTCTGTGTAACCTAGCATCTCGCCTTATATTCCCCATCTCAGCTATATAAAAGCCTTTTCTTGTCCATTACCCCACCTTGCATACCATATCTGCCTGGTTTCCCATCTCTCCTATATGAAACACCTACATTCTACCCATTTACACTGTCTAGCCTAGCATCTCTCCTTATTCTCCCTATTTCCCTCATATAAGACACATATTCTATCCTTCAAGACCTCCTAGTCTAGCATCTCTCCACGTCTTCCCTAACCCTCCCTTATAAACCCATATTCCGTCCTTCAATCCCCGTCTAGCCTACATCTCTCCTCGTATTCCCTATCTCTTCTATATAAATGTCTCTTCTAGTCTCCTACCCGCCTAACCTAGCATCTCTCCAAGGTTTCCTATCCCTTCCATATAAAACACATATTCTACCCATTAACACTGTCTGGTCTAGCATCTCTCCTTGTTTCCCCTATCTCCCTCATATAAGACGCATATTCTATCCTTCAAGACCCTCCTAGTCTTGCATATCTTTCACGTCTTCCTTATCCCTCCCTTATAAACCCATATTCCGTCCTTCAATCCCCGTCTAACCTGGCATCTCTCCTCGTATTCCCTATCTCTTCTATATAAATGCCTCTTCTAGTCTCCTACCCGCCTAACCTAGCACCTCTCCACTGTTTCCTATCTCTTCCATATAAAACACATATTGTACCCTCCAAGTCCTGTCTAGCCTAGCAATTCTCATCGTATCCCGTATCTTTTCCCTTATAATCACATGTTCTGTCTTTCATGCCCTTTCTATCCTAGCATCCCTTTTCATATCTCCCCCTTATGAACGCATTTTCCTCCTTTAACCCAATTCTAGCCTTGCATTTCCCCTCGTTTTCCCTATTTTCCCCATATAAACGTAAAAAAGAGGCCTCGCTACCCCTTATCTATCCTACTGATGCTAACACTTCATATCCAGGTGTAGCTAAGAGAAACTATTTGTAATCTGCATTATTCTGTAGCTGTTGACCTAGCTTTCTCCCATAAAGCTCAGCAATACCATAAGTATTGAATAGTAAACCCATTAAAGGCAATTTTTCTTCCTGTATACCTGTGGTTCAGAAAGTTAAATGAAATTAAATTAATTCGGAAGATGCAATTCTTAATAAATTCTCAAAATGTTTCGTTCCAAAATACATAAAAAAACAGCTCCTGGAAGTAACGATTTGTCTATGTAAGCTCATTTCCCAAAACAATGTTTTATTTTTGCTAAAACCACATCTAATGTAAAACAATTTAACTCCACACTGTTAATAACCTAAAGTTCAACACGTAAAAAAGCAATATTTTACGACATATCTACATACAAGTTTCAGCCATAAATCCGCAGAGTTGGTTCCGTTGTTTATATTTCCTTTACAGCAAATGGAGTTACTGTTTATTTATGTACGTAGTTGTACATTAATAAGTATAATATTGCTTTCTATCTTATTATACAACGGGTATAATAGTGTACATACTAGCAACTGCAAGCCATTAAATCACAGACACGTGTTTATGCGACAGCAGACATTAATTGTATAGCGTGGCATTCCATTGGTTATCATAACAGAGTTGCCTTATGCCACTGCAATACCTCCTATATGCAATAGAGGGTGACATTCCATAAGCACTCCGGAGTAAACCACTGGAAGTATTTTCACCAATACCCCGGATAGGAAAAGTGGAAGTACTTCCAATGTAACTAGTTTCACCGAAGTTCGGGACTGTTTCCTCGGAGTGGAACTGGTGGAAGTAGTCTGGCAACCTAACGCCCTCGACCAGGACCGTCTAGAACGAACGGACCTGACACTGGCATTCAAAATGGAGGCCTACGTGGTGGGAAACATTTTAAACAGCTCGTCTACAAGCTACGATTTTTCCGCAGCAAAATTCAAAAGTGGTATAATAACACGTCTTTTGTGTACACATATGCTCTGTTGTACGCAAAAATACTGTCTTAAAAGTAAAATAAATACAGTTTAATGTTACATGAGACCAATGAGCAATGAAATGCGTATATAACCCCAAAGAACATCCACGTAGTCTACAGTTTTGCATGCCATAAATTAACAACGTTCCTAAACTACAACTACATATATACATTGCAAAGAAGATAGACAGTTTTACAAAACTGTAAACAGCATACTACTTACGTGAAACAGAACTGTTGATACTGCACCTGACACTGAGTTCACACAAAATTATCTGTCACTGTTTACATGTTTATTGCACTGTACACAATATTATATACAAAAAATATGTACTGGATGGCTGATACACGAAATGCCATTATTTAGGGTAATTAGCTACTGAATTAAGCAGCTTTAAGGTGGAAAGCTTTCATTTCTCAGTCTGCAGCAATAATTAAAAAATATATTACTCAGCAGCTTATAACACTTCACTAGTTTTGCAGGGGAATCCATACTGGGAGACTGAAATTAAAAAAATAAGTAACCTTAAACCAGCTCTGCAACTGAAATGTATGAAATACACAGACTTAAGTCAGCACTGTGAAACAACATTCAGGAAGTCTACAATTTTGCATGCAGCAACATAACAGCATTTCTAAACTACAGCTACATATTTAAATTACAAAGAAGTTAAGACAGTTTTGCAAAACTACAAGCATGATACTACTTACATGAAACAGAATTGTTGGTATTGCAGCTGACATTGATTGAGTTCACTCACAATTATCTGTCACTATTTACACTGTTCACAATATTATACATACAAAATATACTTTGATGACTAACACACGAAACGCTGCGGTTTATAGTAATTTGTTATTGAATTTGGAAGCTTTACGCTGAAATTTTGCTTTGCTTTCACTGAGAGCTTCTCATTTTTAAGTTTACAATAATTATTCAAAAATATATTAGTTAACACCTTACAGCACTTCTTTACAAGCTTTTGCAGGGGGAGTCCACATTGACAGACTTGGTCAAAGTCTACAGAATGCAATTCAAAATGAAGCATTGCTAATTGTACCACAAGCTTTCTTTGGCAATTTAGATGCAAGAACTCCTTTTCATACTTCTCGCCAATTAAAATGGTGAATATTTTAAAAACCAGTACACAAAGGTGTATTACAAAATCTGAAGGACACTTGAGACCCCCGCGATTGATAGCATCAAAATATGAAAATCTTGCATCATACTCAATCATTATGTTTCTGAGAGTAGATAATGTAAAGGTACATGCTGCACACGTTTCTCTGTTTATTTTCAATGTGTTAAGAACACTGTGTGCAACATATCCACCAATGCAAATAATCACTTCTTGATTACTTTCATCAATTTCAGCTGAATCGACACACTCTATTACAGGTTCAAACTTTTCCAGAACAGTGCTAGGTACATTTGCAGAACTAGGAACATTTTTTCTGGAGCAAGAGGATACAAATGATGTTATAGAACAGTCCCCAAGGAAAGCTGATTTTAATTTAATTACACTACAAATTTTCAGTTTCCTTTCTGATTCCAGAACTTGTTCCACAGAAATATGATAGTTTCCACCACTCATTTGTCGATACTGACCAAATCTACCCTCGAGTTTATCAGTTTGAAACTTTCCTGCCAAAATATACTTCCATTTAAAATTACAAAAAATGTATTTACACATATGTACAAAACTATCTAAAGTGTGTGTAAGAGCAACATGTGTTTCATTTGTGAGTTTACCACTGACAGCTGAAGAATGCCACAATTTCAAAAACAATGAAAACTCTTCTAGAAACTTAAGTTTTGTGTCTTCAGGTCCCTGGATAGGGTTACAGTCAAAATCCCTACTGTATTTTCCTTTGGATGGACTCTTAACATTTGAAATCTTCCACCATTTCACAACAAGTTGGAGAAAATGTATTGTTCCTGTAGAGAATGCTTTAGGATTTTCAACTAACCTCCTTTGCAGAGCTACAATGTTTTTATCATCAAATATCTTTAAAGCAAGAGAAACATTTTGCCTCTCAAACGAAGAAGGGAAAAGTGATTTTCTTGTAAGGGCAGGAGCCTCTTTAATTATGCAGTTTTGCTCCGATTCATGAAGGCGTATTAAATCACTAAACTTTGCTTCTTCATTAAAATATGTGAAAGTGACAGATGATGTGGCACCCTCACTTATGTTAGTTTGAAACCAATCTTCTGGAACTCCTGACAGAATGTCATTCTTGTTTGGAATGTTGAAAATTTGATTTACTACATTGAGCCAATTGCTTCTTATACATTTTAATAAATGTACGGAATCAAAAAGTGAGAAGAGCTCTCTATCAGTATTTGATGGATTTTGCACACTCTTTTTCAATGATCCATTGCATAAATGCTGAAACATTGCTTTATTCACCTTATTGTTGTCTGATATAAGGCAAAGAGCAATGTATCCACAACTTTCTAAAGCATTTAGTACTTCAAGGGTCATTTGATGCAATGAAACGCTATTTATGTTTTTTACT
Source organism: Deroplatys truncata (assembly GCA_030765065.1). Taxonomy (NCBI): domain Eukaryota; kingdom Metazoa; phylum Arthropoda; class Insecta; order Mantodea; family Mantidae; genus Deroplatys; species Deroplatys truncata. Next base: position 88,305,186 of record CM060989.1, on the reverse strand, counting down.
GGAAAGAGGGCAATGACATCTGAATTTCCTGACAAAGGAGAAGAAATCATAAATGCTAGGATTGTAGTGGCAGTAACGACTTCTCTCTCTCTCTATTCATGGCAATCCCTTCTATTTTCCCACCCTTATAACTCAGCTTGGGTGTGACATAAATTTCATCCAGCAAGACACTTACTATTCTTTCATGTTCCCCAATAAGTTTACATTTTTCTGTAAGATATTTTACTTGGGAGGGATTTATTACACTATTAGTTCCCAACTTGCAGAGTAGCCTCCTTAAATAAGCTGGATGGGGAATTGTCAGAACCTTGCTTGTGTGAACCAGACGATAAGCCCCAGGAAAAGAGTAAAATAATGCTGATGCCCAAAACAATGTTTCTGGTGAATACCTTGGCTGTGTGGATACAGCAAGTTGCAACTGTTCTCTTAAGAATACCAATTTCGTTTTTGTTTTGTCCTCAAAATTGCTAAGGTCAGTGTTTCCAAACCAATTCAAAAATAATGAAAGTTTGTCATTACTACTTACATTTTCCTCTTCAAATGCTGCTACTTGGCTCAACAGGCAGTCAAATTTCGTCCACTTATTACACATTAATTCATCACCCAAACACCATTCAAACTGTTTCCTGGGAAGTTCTGCATTATTGTGAAATACATGCACTGCAAGAGATGGCATGATTTTAATGCACACTGTCACTTTTGGCGGCTCAGTAACACACGTGTCATCGATTTTACATAATGAAATATAACTGCTGTCAGGCCTGTTTATTATAATAAAAGGACTCACATTTCTACTTTTCAACTTTTCCAGAAACTCACAGTATCCACTTATATTGTCCCTTTCATTCCATTCTTCAAATTGTTGCTGGTCACGGGCACAAACTTGGTTCATACGCTCACTCGGTTCCTTTCCTTTAGGAGGCAACCGTTTCGATAAATAGGATGGTTGATTTTCAAAAATTGTTGGAAATGCACCATCCTCTAGTTTGATCCTCTTTCTTGGAAGTGTTATAAAAGAACCATCATCACAACGGAATTTATCTTCTCTTATAACAAAGTCAGCAGCAAAATGTTGTATGCATACAGCTGAATCCTTCAATGGCGTAAAGTGCTCTCGATTTATGCATTTGATCCATTTTTCTCTTAAAAGTTTATCTTTCGGAAATATAAATATCAGTACCAAAGGTCCATCTTTGCTGTAATTGGATTTACATCCGGGAACACAACAGTTACGGGGCATTGTAGCGTTTTAGGTTAGGTACCTATATTTGCGACAATAAAATCAACTTCTGAAACAATTTCCTCTTTATAGGTATCACCACTATAACTGTAACACAAATTAGGTTCACAAACAGATAAATTAATAATACTTTACTTTTAATATAGCCATAATCTATATGGAATACAATAGTAAACATAAACACATGGAAAGCACATTGCACAACAAGCACATGACTGGATTTATTCTCGTTTCCTAAATTGCACAAAACACACTTACTTCACTAATGTAAATACAAAATTATGCCGGAGTTACTAAAAAAAACAATAAATCACAGGCAGCGAAAACACAACACAGCAGCTAGCATGTGTAAACACCACAGTGATCACCACCAACAATCGACGCCATTTTCCTCAATCTTGAATGCCAGTGTCTGGTCCGTTCATTCTAGACGGTCCTGCACACAAGCGCTTGCAGATAGCTCACCCGAAGGTAAACGAACAGCACGCTTCCAGAGCGAATAGCACGACCTCTGCCATGCTGATTGCTGAGGCTTGAAACTATCTGCACCTGAAACTAAGATGGAAGTCAGCTGATAAAATAGCAATACCGAAAATATAAAAATAAAGCTGAATTTTCGTATCAACGAGCAATTGCGTAATTGTAGGAGTTTATAGTGATACCTTATTTAATATTGAATACCAAATAACGAGCAATCGATGTTTAAAACTGGATCATGACCTGAAAACCTAGTAAGGTAGAAAACATGTTATGAATCGAAAGTCACAACATTAGTTGGTTTTAATCAAGAATTGAAATATACATAGCGAAAACAAGCTAACCTTAAATATAAACTATACTTAGTATGTTAAGGTGTTAAAATGTGTGTTTGTGCTCTTTAGTGTTGAAATGTGTTCGAATTAGGGACTGTATTTTGAAAAGTTTGTTTTTGTGGATTGCACACTAATATCGTAAAACGAACATGAGAAGTCATGCTCAAAGGTTATGTCTGATACCTATTTCAAGTTTGAATGTGATGTAATTATAATAGTATGGGATCCATAGTTTGATTTAGGATGTGTATTAGTATTGTGCTCAAACACTATTTCCTGCTGTTATACCAAATAAATAAATTAAGACATAATGCTCTTTTCATTGCAAAATAACTTAAAGCATTTCATAAACAGAAAATTCTCCATATGTACTGTGTATCTTTGGGAATTTTTGGTCAATCTGGATAACTCGGTTAAGCGCTGGCCTTGGAAGCACAAGTAGTTACATAAAACTTGTGTATTACCACATTATTGCTGAATGATTTCTACATATCGAAATGACAAAACACCCAACTTAAATTATATAAATGTATAATATGTATTGCATGGCAAAATATCTGCTGAAATAGTTATTATTTTTTAAGCATTAATTAATGCTTTATTTACATACACCTCATTTGTGAAGTCATAGTGGGAGCTGCCTTATAAAACCACTTCTTGGTTTCATTAATTGATAGTATTGAGTAATACTATCTCTGCTTTAAATGTTGTCTCATATTCACACTTCTAATTGGGCAGCACTATGGCCTCTCACAAAAAAGCCTGGATTCAATCCTAGGGATCAGAGGTGGGATTTTGTGGTAGATAAAATAACACTTAGAATGAGTGTTCTCTGGTTTACCCCACCATAATTCCATCAATTGCACCATCTTCATCATTGTCATCCTCCTCCCACCAGTCACCAATCTCTGTAAACCTGTGAAGATAAAAAATACATTAAAATTAAAAATACTATGGAGGACAGACAGCAATACTAATGAACGAGTGGCTCATCCAGCCACCCAAATTTATAAACCAGCATGTGGACCATTAACCTGCAGAAACAGCAATATAACTATACTTAAGTGATAATAAAATTGTGTAAGGAGGTAAGTAGGTAATAATGAAATATTGCATTTTAAGCAAATTTAAATTCTGTAATTGCTTAAAAAACAATAGTATGAAAGTCATACAAAATGCTGTTACATTCTTTCTGCAGTCGACATCTGAAAAAACAATTAATACTGGCACACTAAGCTACATGTTAAAGTGGTTGACAATTATGAAGGGTGGGTGTGATATGGTTAAACACAAAGAGATATTGTCGTTATTTAGAGACATTGCATTCACATCCATATTTAATAATACTGTATAATACATTTGTATGGTATTTTAAGGAACATATGCCTGCATTAATATACATTTGAATGGCCTACCCAATTAAAATGTCCATTAAATTCTAACCTCTTGAATGTCTGTTATTACAATCTATTGGAATGATCTTATAGGTAATTGTAATTGCACTTAGTCACTTATGCATACACAAAGCCAGTTCTAGTTAATAAAACTTACAGCTATTGAATAGAAAATATACTTTGATTCCTTTTCCTGGGAAAGGTTCTATATATAACATTTGATATAACACAGCGGAGGTCCTACAGCACATGGGAACCTTAAATTTATTGACAGGTTATATGGGAAAAAAACAAATTGAGCCCATACAGTGATGTTTGTTTGTTTGTGTTTGTTCATTTGGCTACACTGTAAGCAATGCTCAGGGTAATTGAACACATCATACAATATGAAGTATGCAGAGTAAGTAGGAATATACCCAACGCCAAGAGCAGCCTTTGAGGGGGAGGATGCTCACCTCCCCATCATGCATTATCTAAGAGAGAAAAATTTGTAAACCATCACCATTTCAACAGTAAACATCTTGACACGCATTACAGTAGGACAACAATAGCAAATAAGTGTTAATCACCATCACATGCAATCTGCCCTACATAAAGTGTTTACATGAGGTTGATACTATTATGATGATTAATTCACTTTGAATAAGCTCGAAATTATAACTTTATACTTATATTATGCTTAAATTTCAATTTCCCATGTAATTTATATTACCTTGAAGACATGTTTGACAAAGACATCACTTGAAACGAGAAATTCTAATTATTACTGCATGGGTATTATTTGGGAGGACAGTATACAGAGTGGAAGATACTGCTTAAACCGTACGTTAATCATGGATTCTATATAATGAGTAGTGCAAATATGTCCAATACAATTTTTGTCATTAAACCTACAAAAGTGAAACATAGTGATGTTCCTTGTGCCTGTGTCTATTAGCCATTTTATTACAGTTCAAGCAATACCTTTCACCCTGTATAAGAAAACATTTAGAAGATGTTGGAGTTTGCATATACATAAAACATTATAACATATAAAACTGGGATGCAACAGATCCATCTATCCCATTGACATTTTTTGTGTAGCCCATTTTCCTCTGTTGCTTAAATTTACCAGTTACACAAGATTATACAAAATTCCTTCCGAATGAAGGAAGCTATTCCCAGAAAATTAAAAATAAACATTTTAATTTTCATGTAAATATCTTGAATACAATGGCATTTTAATCAAAATCCTTTGAGTCATTTTTGAGAAAAAAAATCGAGAATTCTTCCGTGTAATGGGTTATTTTGGGTGGGTAATTTTCTTGAAAATCTTTGTGTCTCATCTTTGGAAGGTACTGAACCTAAACCGATTTGTACTATGTATGTACAAATTCCTGCTTTGAAACGCATGGCTTTATGTATTCACTTTCACTTACCAGTAAAAATGCGCGCTCCAACGTTTCACGTTACTTATTTGGCCTCAGCCAATGGGAGCAAAATGTAGCGGAATAGAGAAGCTTCCCCCTTGCACTATAATGCTCTAATATGTTCGGTCGCTTTCGTTCATTTTCAACTCTCGCTCGAACTTCGTCGGGCAATATCGGGTGAGCTATCTACAAGCGCTTATAGTGCCCACTGAATCTATTCCCCAATATAACGTATGGTCTTACTTAGGATCAAATTCACTCAGTAATCCAATCCTTCCAAAAATTCCTACAAATCAAAAAAGAATAGGGCAGAACATTCAATACCGATTTTGTTGGCTATTACAAATTTGTATCCTCAATTGTGGTATCCAATAGCACACTGCATTAACTTCTTGCGCTCTGTGTGATCAGAAAGTTAATTTCTGCAATATCACGCCTACCATAAGTAAATTTTATACAATACTACAGATACGATCCACCTTTGTCATCTAAAATTAGTTTTGTATCAATCAATATTAATTAATTCTCTAATCCAAACGCAAAGAAACACTTCGTCCGCCATCTATGTTCAGCAATTTAAATTTCTAGGATGGCACCGTCAGTGCTGCTACCCCAGCGCCATATACAATATACTTTTGCCACTGATCTCTGCACCTCGCCGGTTGTAAACAACTGCATCGCTGCCACAGTGATCAACTGCGGCTCTCAAGCGATCATTATGATTGCAGAAAAGCCGTTTATTTCAGCATTTACCTCTTTGGTTTAGCACATATTAGCTACGTATGCAACGTTTCTATAATGGGAATTAATAAGACGCGAGTGACGAGTAACTATCGACACGAGGGAGAGACGAGTAACTATCGACATGAGGCAGCGTCGAGAGCCTTACGAGCGTCTTAATAACCATTATATGAGAATTGCATAATATAGTTTTTCTACGACATTTAGATATACAATAAATATTTACTCTTTAGATACATACGAAAGAAAATAAAAACGTGATAAATAAATGTTTCGATAACGTATTTTAGAATACGTTAGAACAAGTGAATATCGATTGAAGGTCGCTGGTATTGATTTTACAAGATGGAGTCAGAAATATTTATTAGTGAATTTGAAGAGATAGAATTTAGTTACACGCCTGGAGGAGGCCAGGAATGTAAGAAAGAATATACTTCCTGAAAAATCAAAGAAAATGTGTGAAACGTTGTATGACAAGTTCATGGTTTGAAGAGCAACAAAAAATGTAACTTCATTGTCAGAAAATGTACCCATAGTTTACTTGGAAGAAATGTCAAAAGCAATGGAATCCCCAACCTTGTGGACAAATAATTCAGTATTGAGGACAACTCTAAAGGTAAAACATGGAACTGATATATCCGAGTATAAAACGTTGTCTTGCCTGTTAAAACGGAAACCGGTAGGGTACAGAAGGAAAAAAGCACAAACGTTTTCGATAAATGAATTTTTGAAACACCAGGACAATAGGTATCTACTGATAAAGTTATGTAAATATAAATATTTTCGTAAAAATGCGTATCTTTGTAAAGATTATTTGCAAATACATGACTTTGTTACAGATAGCATTAATATTAGGAGTAATGGGGACAAGTCCAAAACATGAGTTACGCGAATTAAAATTTTTTGATGTGATGGATTTAGAATCAACATTGCTAGTTACTATCCCCAACAAAAAAAAACAAATACTCACGAGATTTCACAGTAATAAGAAACTATTAGGAAATTTGTAAAAAGTATATGAATCTCAGCCCTGTTAATTATTACAGTTCAAAATACACTGTGCAAACAGTTGGCATTAATAAATTTTTAAATATGGGCAAATACATATCTTAACCTCCCTGACCCACAGTCATTCACTGGCCACTGCTTCGGTAGGAGTTCTGTAACTCTGGTAGTTGATGCAGGTGGTCAGATTACAACTTTAAAACGCCATGGCGGTTGAAAATCCACAACAGCTGCTGAAGTTTGTAAACATGTATCCTGGAAAACAAACTAAAGATCCCAAATACAATACTTATATCCATAGAAAATAAAACCTCAAAATTATACAACTTCACCATCTAATTAAACTAAGCTTCATCAGGGATAATTACCAAATATTACCTTTGCAAACTACACCATAAAAAATGTGTATATTAACACGGTAATTAACAGTTAGATTCTGTGCTTTCAAAGTCTTTGATACTAAACGTTTGTAAAGTTTGAACAGAGATTTAATACAGTTTCATTATAAAGAATGCAAACAGTGAAATAAAGTTCATTTAAATTCATATTAGTGAATAAACTGTTTCTTACTGGCTCCGAGTAGCACCTCGCGTTAGTGTGGAAACAACAAATGAACGCACTTAACTACAGGTGTCGAAAAATATTGTATGCTCGACCATGCCAAAATGTAGTATTTATACGACTGGTAGCAGTACTTTAATGGGCCTCATTAAAGTATCGATATTCGACCAATCGGAGGTGGCCACGTAACATTGTGAAAGCGCATGTATCGATTATTCTGCGTAGTACGTCTCACAACGCTAGCAACTTTGTTTGACGCAGGTGCTACAAGGTCATTGTATTGTGACCATAGATAAAGGAATAACTATTGTAACACATCACTCAAATCAGAAACGAATACTTATGAAACCTTTAATTTAGATACATGGTCGAGCATAAACAGTCGTATGAAACTTGACTATAATGGTGATTAAAACGCTCGTATGATAGTTATTAACCCAATCCCATCCAAAAATTCAAGAGCAAACGAGGCTTCAGCTGCTTCTCAACGCGCGTATTCGCTTGCTACTGCAAATTTATATCCTCAATTGTGGTGTCTAATAGCACAAGGCATTAAATTCTTGTGCTCTATGTAATAAAGGGATTAACTTCTGTAATATCATATCTACAATAAGTACATTTCACAGAACACTTCAAATACGAATGTACCTTTTTAATGTGAATTTAGTTTGTATCACTCAGTGTTAATTTATTTTCCAGTTGAAACACCTAATTTTCCATCTGCTGTTTATTGATTTAAATTTCTGAAAATGGCACAGAGAGTGTTGCTACAACAGCGCCGAATGCAATGCACTGTTGCTACCGATCTCTTCGCCTCGCCCGTTGTAAATACCTAACTCATTTTATTCTCTCCCTTATGGAATTGCAATAGAATGTCTACTTTCTCTACCATTTACCTATGGTAGTGAAAGTAGCGATGTTCTGTTCTATCCTATACGATATGATAATTGATCAAAAATATATGTTTAACACCCGAATGAAAGAGAACAAAGCATTCAAAGAGAATGAGAGAGTAGGCGAGTGTGTGGGTATGTGAGAGAGAGAGAGAGAGGGAGAGAGAGAGAAGGGATGAGGAGAAACAGAGAGAAAGAGAGAGTTTCCCGATTGCACATAGTTTCACATCCATGTCCGACTTGGATACAATTTCAAATTGAAAATATCAAAATGAGAGGCATTATTAGAAACTAGATCTTCTCTTGGATGAAAAAAATTCAGATGTGATACATTCACATGACTTTCTCTAACCTCTGTAATTAATTAGTGTGAATACAAAATACTCTTATTAAATGTACCCTTGTATTTGTGGTTGCTGGAGCGTATAATTTCGGCGTTCCGCCAAGCTGAGGGCCGCGTTTTCGAATCCCGCCATGGACATAGATGTGTGTGTGTGTGTGTGTCTCATTGTACTAATGAGCAATAAAGTAAAGAGCAAACACAGTAATCATAAACTGGGTAAAGGAGGGAACTCAAAAAAATTAAACCTTAATTTTATAACTACATCATTTTAATCCAAATAAACCTTTGCAGAAATATCTACATTGTACATTTCGTTATAGATACAAAGGCAACAGCGATACTCAAGTGTTTAAGAATGGACGCTATACGCTGGCCTTAAAATTCCATACAGTTTCGATACAATCCCGAGATATAAGTGAATGTTAACAGGACTTTAAAAAATCTGATGTGTTACACTCACATGACTTTCTCTACTCTTGTACAAACTATTTTTACAAACGCTTATTCTTCATATGCTTCATGTTAATCGAGTTATCGAGATGCTAATCTTATTGCTAATTTTCTTGTAGATGCAACGGGAATATGTTAGGGTTTAAGCTATATTCAAATATTTGAAGAGCTGTTTGCTATGTGGAGTAATCCATTCTCTTTGCTTTACCAGGACAAAAAAATGACTAAGGAATTCCCATTTGAGAAAAGTATAAGTATTGCAAAATTTAAAGGAATAACAAGAAATATCTCGAAAATGGTACACTCAACAAAAAAAATGCACATTACATAAATTGTGTATTTCAAAGCAATCTACATTTTTTGTGCAGTAAAATTTTGTGCATCTCTTATAGTTTACCAGTTATGCAAAAGTTGTTCACAATGAATAATACTTTTGGAGACATTCCCAGAAAATTCAAGATATACATTTTATTTGTCATGAAAATATCTTAAATATAATATACTCTAATCAAAATCCTTAGAGCCATTTTTGAGGAAATTAAAATTTTCGAAAAATTGTTCCATGTAAAGGGTAATCTGGGATGGGGCGATTTTCTTAAAAAACCTTCGTGTCACATCTCTATAAGATACTGAACCTAAATACCAAGTTTGGTGTTTATCCGACTGTTCGTTTCTGAGTTATGTTGTTCACAGACAGACAGACACACACACACACACACACACACACACACACACACACACACACAGGCACACACGTGGACTTGTTTCCAAAAATGCCTTTTTTGGATTCAGGGGGTCTCGAAACATGTATTTACGGTGAAATCTCGGTATCGAATTTTTGGGTGGAATACAATACTTCCCCTACTTACTATACGTAGTAGAGAAAGTAAAAATGAATAACGAATTTGAGAAAAAGTATAAGTATTGGAGAATTTACGGGAATAACAAGCAATATCTCGAAAATGGTTCACTCTACAAAAAAATTATATGACATAAATTGTATATTTTAACGTGATCTAGATTTTTTGTGTAGTAAAATTTTGTCTATCTCTTATGGTTTACCAGCTATGCAAAAGTCGTTAACAATGAAGAATACTTTTGGAGACATTCCCAGAAAATTCGAGATATACATTTCATTTGTCATGAAAATATCTTGAACATATGACATTTTAATCAAAATCGTTAGAGCCATTTTTGATAAAATTAAAATTATCGAAAAATGTTCCATGTAAAGGGTAGTCTGGGGTTAGGGAATTTTATTGAAAACCTTTGTGTCGCATCTCTGGAAGATCCTGAACCTAAATACCAAGTTTGGTGTTTATCCGACTGTTCGTTTCTGAGTTATGCTGTTCACAGACACACACACAGACACAGACACGGACATGTTTCCAAAAATGCTTTTATTGGATTAAGGGGGTCTCAAAACATGTATTTCCGGTGAAATCTCGGTATCGAATTTTAGGGTGGAATACAATACTTCCCCTACTTACTATATGTGGTAGAGAAAGTAAAAATTATTATTCTCTGCATACCGCGTTTTTACCTTTTCACGTATTTATAAAAATTATACAGCTTATTTTCACAAGCAGCTTCGGTAGTAGTGCCGAATAATAATAACAATAATAATAATAATAATAACAAAATAGGACAAAAGTAAAATTCAGACAGCGGAAATGAGATTTTTACAAAGAACTTGAGAATGCACTAGATTAGACCTAATAAGAAATAAAACCTTAAAATTAGAGAACAGAATATTTATAAATCATATCATAAAATTGAAGAAAACCAACTTAGTTGAAAAGCTATATAAACTACATGACTGAAGAAAGAATACCACTATTAATTAATAAGTACAAACCGTCGGGGAAAAGAGACATCGGATACCCCAGAAAAAGAGAGGAGTAAAGTAAAGAATCGAATGGAATGCCTAATCATCGAAATGAAGAATATAATAATAATAATATCTTCAAAATTACTTCGCTTTATACCTTATGTAATCGTAACTTAAGTGGAATCACACAGGTTGATTTTTATGACAAATTCAGGAAACTCCAAGTGTATTATCCAAAATAACGCGGAAAGCGCTTTTACATACATTGTCTTTTATATGCCAAAGAAAAACATCATAGCCCCCATCGTAACAAAAAGTCCAGATTGCGTATTTTAGTTGCAAACTACAAACGGAGACGCTAGGAGAGCCTATCAGACAGGTAGCAAGAGGACGATTCATGAACCGCGAATAAATCGCATAAAACGCATGACCCAACTTCAGGGGCATCGAACTCACAGAATACAAGAGAACGATTCATGAAACGTGAAAGATTGGAATGAGACTATTACTGCAAAAGAATCGCCCAACCCAACTCTACTTCAAAACCTGAAACCCAATCTAAAAACTCACCTTTCCCGCAAAAGTACATCTAGATCCCACCGAGTCCAGCTCTCCAAAACAACCTAACACCATACTTGGGATCGGATTCACTCAGTAATCCAATCCTTACAAAAAATTCCTAAATCACAAAAGATATCGTAATACCTATTATACTGGTTATTGCAAATTTGTATTCTCAATTGTAGAATCCAATAGCACACTGCATTAACTTTTTGCGCTCTGTGTGATCAAAAAATTAATTTCTGCAACATCACGTCTACGATAAGTAAATTTTATAGAATTCTACATATACTATCCACCTTTGTCATCTGAATTTAGCTTTGTATCAATTAATATTCATTAATTCTCTAATCTAAACACAAAGAAACACCTAGTCCGCCATCTGTTTTCAGTTATTTAAATTTCTGAAGATGGCACCGTCCGTGCTGCTACCCCAGCGCCATATACTTTTGCCACTGATCTCTGCGCCTCGCCGGTTGTAAACAGCTGCATCGCTGACACAGTGACTGCGGCTCATAAATGATCACTCTCAAGCGATCATTGTGATTGCAGAAAAGCTGTTTATTTCAGCATTAACCTCTTTGGATTAGCGCATATTAGCTCCGTATGCAATGATTCTATAATGGGAATTATTAAGACGCGAGTGACGAGTAACTATCGACATGAGGCAGCGTCGAGAGCCTTACGAGCGTCTTAATAACCATTATATGAGAACTGCATACAATAGTTTTTCTACGACATTTAGATATACAATAAATACTTACTCTTTAGATATATATGAAAGAAAATAAAAACGTGATAAATAAGTGTTTCGATACGTATTTTAGATGAACTTGGACAACAAGTGAATATCGATTTAAGGTTGCTGGTATTGATTTTACAAGATGGAGTCAGAAACAATTATTAGTGCATTTGAAGACATGGAATTTAGTTACACGCCTCCTGATATTCTGGAGGAGGCGAGGGATGTAAGCAAGAATTTACTTCCTGAAAAATCAAAGAAAATATGTGAAAAGTTGTATGACAAGTTCATGGTTTGAAGAGCAACCAAAAATGTAACTTCATTGTCAGAAAATGTACCCATAGTTTACTTGGAAGAAATGTCAAAAGCAATGGAATCCCCAACCTTGTGGACAAATAATTCAGTATTGAGGACAACTCTAAACGTAAAACATGGAACTGATATATCCGAGTATAAAACGTTGTCTTGCCTGTTAAAACAGAAACCGGTAGGGTACAGAAGGAAAAAAGCACAAACGTTTTCGATAAATGAATTTATGAAGCACCAGGACAATAGGTATCTACTGATAAAGTTATACAAATATAAATATTTTCGTAAAAATGCGTATCTTTGTAAAGATTATTTGCAAATACATGACTTTGTTACAGATAGCATTAATATTAGGAGTAATGGGAGCACGTCCAAGACATGAGTTTCGCGAATTAAAATTTGATGATGTGATGGATTTAGAACCAACATTACTAGTTACTATCCCCAACACAAAAACAAATACTCACGAGGGTTCACAGTAACAAGAAAGTATTAGGAAATCTGTAAAAAGTATATGAATCTTAGCCCTGTTAATTATTACAGTTCAAAATACACTGTGCAAACGGTTGGCATTAATAAATTTTTAAATATGGGCAAATACATATCTTAACCTCCCTGACCCACAGTCATTCACTGGCCACTGCTTCGGTAGGAGTTCTGTAACTCTGATAGTTGATGCAGGTGGTCAGATTACAACTTTAAAACGCCATGGTGGTTGGAAATCCACAACAGCTGCTGAAGTTTGTAAACATGTATCCTGGAAAACAAACTAAAGATCCCAAATGCAATACTTATATCCATAGAAAATAAAACCTCAAATATATACAACTTCACCATCTACTTAAACTAAGCTTCATAAGGGATAATTACCAAATATTACCTTTGCAAACTACACCATAAAAAATGTGTATATTAACACGGTAATTAACAGTTAGATTCTGTGCTTTCAAAGTCTTTGATACTAAACGTTTGTAAAGTTTGAGCAGAGATTTATTACAGTTTCATTATGAAGGATGCAAACAGTGAAATATGGTTCATTTAAGTTCATATTAGTGAATAAACTGTTTCTCACTGGCTCCGAGTAGCACGTCGCGTTAGTGTGGAAACAACAAATGAACGCACTTAACTACAGGTGTCGAAAAATTTTGTATGCTCAACCATGCCAAAATGGAGTATTTTTACGACTGGTAGCAGTACTTTAATGGGCCTCATTAAAGTATTGATATTCGACCAATCGGCAGTGGCCACGTAACATTGTGAAAGCGCAAGTATCGATTATTCTGAGTAGTACGTCTCATAACGCTAGCAACTTTGTTTGACACAGGTGCTACAAGGCCATTGTATTGTAACCATAGATAAAGCAATAACAACACTCAAACCAGAAACGAATACTTATGAAACCTTTAATTTATATACATGGTCGAGCATAAACAGTCGTATGAAACTTGACTATAATGGTGATTAAAACGCTCGTATGATAGTTATTAACCTCGCTTCGTTATGCTCGCCTCGGTTAATAATAATACTCGCGTTTTAATTACTACCATTATAGTCTCGTTCCATAGTATACTAATATATCCAAATATAACTATAAATACATAATTGGGATCGATTTCACACATTAACCCAATCCCATCCATTAGTTCAAGTGTAAACGAGGCTGCAACTGCTTCTCAACGCGCGTATTCGCTTGCTACTGTAAATTTATATCCTCAATTGTGGTGTCTAATAGCACAAGGCATTAAATTCTTGTGCTCTATGTAATAAAGGGATTAACTTCTGTAATATCACGTCTACAATACGTACATTTTACAGAACACTACAAATAGCAGTGTAGCTTTATCATGTGAATTTAGTTTGTATCACTCAGTATTAATTCATTTTCCAGTTGAAACCCTAATTCTCCATCTGCTGTTCATTGATTTAAATTTCTGAAAATGGCACAGAGAGTGTTGCTACACCAGAGCTACATGCAATGTACTGTTGCTACCGATCTCTTCGCCTCGCCCGTTGTAAACCGCTATAACTCATTTTACCCTCGACCTTAAGAAATTGCAATAGAATGTCTACTTTCTCTACCATTTATCTATGGTAGCTAAAGTAGTGATGTTCTGTTCTATGCTATTCGATATGATAATTGATCAGAAATATATGTTTTTAAACCCGAATAAAAAAGAACAAAGCATTCAAAGAGAATGAGAGAGTGAGTGAGAGTGTTAGTGTAAGTGTGTGTGTGACAGAGAGAGAGAGATGGAGAGAAACAGAGAGAAAGAGAGAGAGAGTTTCCAGTTTGCTCATTGTTTTACATGCATGTCCGACTTGGATACAATTTCAAATTGAAAATACCAAAATAAGAGGCATTTTTAAAAACTACATCTTCTCTTGGTTGAAAAAATACAGATGCGGTACATTCACATGCCTTTCTCTAAGCTCTGTAATTAATTATTGTGAATACAAAATACACTTATTAAATGGACCCTCATAGTCGTGGCCGCTGGACCCTATAATGTCGGCGTTCATGCAAGGCGAGGGTCGCGGGTTCGAGTCCCGCCATGGGCATGGATGTTTCTCTGTAAGTGTAATTGTACTAATTAGCGGTAAAGTAAACAGCAAACAATGTAATCATAAACTGGGTAGAGGAAAGAACTTAAAAAATACTAACACTTAAATTTATAACTACATCATTTAATCCAAATAAACTTTTGCAGAAATATCTAAATTGTACATTTCGTTATAGATACAAAGGCAACAGCGATACTCAAGTGTTTAAGAATGGACGCTATACGCTGGCCTTAAAATTCCATACAGTTTCGATACAATCCCGAGATATAAGTGAATGTTGACAGGACTTTAAAAAAATCTGATGTGTTACACTCACATGACTTTCTCTACTCTTGTACAAACTATTTTTACAAACGCTTATTCTTCATATGCTTCATGTTAATGGAGTTTTCGAGATGCTAATCTTATATGCTAATTTTCTTGTAGATGCAACGGGAATATGTTAGGCTTTAAGCGATAGTCAAATGTTTTAAGAGCTGGTTGCTATTTGGAGCATTCCATTCTCTTTACATTACCAGGACAAAAAACATGAATACCGAATTCCCATTTGAGAAAAAGTATAAGTATTGAAAAATTTTGTCTATCTCTTATGGTTTACCAGTTATGCAAAAGTCGTTCACAATGAATAATACTTTTGGAGATATTCCCAGAAAATTCGAGATATACAGTTCATTTGCCATAAAATGTCTTAAATTTGTGATATTTTATTCAAAATCGTCAGAGCCATTTTTGGGAAAATAAAAATTTTCGAAAAATGTTCCATGTAAAGGGTAATCTGGGGTGGGGGGATTTTCTTGAAAATTTTCATGTTGCATTTACGGAAGATACTGCACCTAAATACTAAGTTTGGAGTTTATCCGACTGTTCGTTTCTGAGTTATGCTGTTCACAGTCAGACACATACACACGGACATGTTTCCAAAAATGTTTCTTTTTTCTGGATTTTCTCCTTAAGAGCCCCAAATACCCATACCAGAACCCTCGAAAAAATATCTGGGATTACCAGCTGTTTAAAACAGCACAAAATACCTCAAAATATTCCGAAAAATATTAAATATCTGTATCAATATCCTGAAATACCTTCTCCAGTTTCCGAAAATGCTCTTGAAACGCCTGCAATTCTCCTGCCTATGTACCAGAATGTTCTAAACGTGTGCGCCCATACCTAATTCGATAGTATGAAATACCCTTAAAGAGCCTAAAATACTCTCGCTAGACTCCTCGAAAAAGTATAAAATGCACAGAATGCCCTGCCATTCTAAAAACCATCAGGATACTCTAAAACCATATGTAAATACCATGAAAATAGCTGCTACAATTTCTATAAAGTCCTTCAACTACTCCAAAATTCCAAATCCTTGCCTTAAAAGCCCGTAAATGGTTGCTAAAACGCTTAACAACTCCCACTACAGTGGTTCAAATGCCATTGAAATGCTTACGCCAACACCCTAAAATACCTATTTCTGTGTCCAAAAATATCCTAAAGCCAGAAAGAGGATGTGAAATATCTGTACCACTGCATCGTAAAACCATCAAAATACCCGTAAAGTAAGCTAATTTGGTACTCAGAAATTCCTTCTAAGTACCGTCCGAAATAGTTACATTGTGCCTGTGCTCCAAATATCTTGAAAATGTAACCCAACACTTGTGGAAAACATTCTTAGATACCTTCAGCCCCTGTCTTCCCTAGCATCCCTCATCGTATTCCTTGCCTCTTCCCATATAAACGCATTGTCTAGTCCTCAAACCCCTCCTAGTCTAGCAGTTATACACGTTTACCCTATCTCCCCCGTATGAACACATTTCCCTCCTTCAGCCTCTATCTAGCCTAGCTTATGTCCTCGTATTTTCCATATATCATTCACATAAATGCATATTGTAGCTTCAACCTCTGTGTAACCTAGCATCACTCCTTATATTCCCCATCTCAGCTATATAAAAGCCTTTTCTTGTCCATTACCCCACCTTGCATACCATATCTGCTTGGTTTCCCATCTCTCCTATATGAAACACCTACATTCTACCCATTAACACTGTCTAGCCTAGCATCTCTACTTATTCTCCCTATTTCCCTCATATAAGATGCATATTATATCCTTCAAGACCCTCCTAGTCTAGCATCTCTCCACGTTTCCCCTAACCCTCCCTTATAAACCCATATTCCGTCCTTCAATCCCCGTCTAGCCTGCATCCTTCCTCGTATTCCCTATCTCATCTATATAAATGCCTCTTCTAGTCTCCTACCCGCCTAACCTAGCATCTCTCCAAGGTTTCCTATCCCTTCCATATAAAGCACATATTCTACCCATTAACACTGTCTGGTCTAGCATCTCTCCTTGATTCCCCTATCTCCCTCATATAAGACGCATATTCTATCCTTCAAGACCCTCCTAGCCTTGCGTCTCTCCACGTCTTCCTTATCCCTCCCTTATAAACCCATATTCCGTCCTTCAATCCCCGTCTAACCTGGCATCTCTCCTCGTATTCGCTATCTCTTCTATATAAATGCCTCTTCTAGTCTCCTACCCGCATAACCTACCACCTCTCCACGGTTTCCTATCTCTTCCATACAAAATACATATTCTACCCTCCAAGTCCTGTCTAGCCTAGCAATTCTCATCGTATCCCGTATCTTTTCCCTTATAATCACATGTTCTGTCTTTCATGCGCTTTCTATCCTAGCATCCCTTTTCATATCTCCCCCTTATGAAAGCATTTTCCTCCTTTAACCCAATTCTAGCCTAGCATTTCCCCTCGTTTTCCCTATTTTTTCCCATATAAACGCTGAAAAGAGGCCTCGCTACACCTTATCTATCCTACTGAGGCTAACACTTCATAAGCAGGTGTAGCTAAGAGAAACTATTTGTAATCTGCATTATTCTGTATCTGTTGCCTAGCTTTCTCCCATAAAGCTGAGCAATACCATAAGTATTGAATAGTAAACACATTATAGGCAATTTTTTCCTGTATACCTGTGGTTCAGAAAGTTAAATAAAATTAAATTAATTCGGAAGATGCAATTCTTAATAAATTCTCTAAATGTTTGGTTCCAAAATAACATAAAAAAACAGCTCCTGGAAGTAACGATTTGTCTATGTAAGCTCATTTCCCAAAACAATGTTTTATATTTGCTAAAACCACATCTAATGTAAAACAATTTAACTACACACTGTTAATAACCCAAAGTTCAACACGTAAAAAAGCAATATTTTACGACATATCTACATACAAGTTTCAGCCATAAATCCGCAGAATTGGTTCCGTTGTTCAGATTTCCTTTACAGCAAATGGAGTCACTGTTTATTTATGTACGTAGTTGTGCATTAATAAGTATATTACTTTCTATCTTATTATACAACGTGTATAATAGTATACATACTAGCAACTGCAGGCCATTAAATCACAAACATTCGTTTATGCGACAGCTGACATTAATTATATAGCTTGGCATTCCATTGGTTATCATTATAGCCCTGCCTTATGCCACTGCAATACCTCCTATATGCAATAGAGGGTGACATACCATCAGCACTCTGAAGTAAACCACTGGAAGTACTTTCACCAATACCCCGGATTGGAAAAGTGAAAGTACCTCCAATGTAACTAGTTTCACCGAAGTTCGGGACTGCTTCCTGGAAGTGGAACTGGTGGAAGTAGTTCCGGCAAACTAACACCCTCGACCGATCACAGTGCTGACATCGATCTTTGCGCCTCGCCCGGTGTAAACAGCTGCATCACGGGCGCAGCGATCATGAATTGCGGCTCATAAATAATCACTGCCAAGCGATCATTGTGATTGCAGAAAGTTGTTTACTTCAGAATGAACCTCTTTAGATTAGCGCATATTAGTTATTTAACAACGATCCCATCATGGGAGTTACCAAGACGCGAGTGACGAGTAACTTTCGACCTGAGAGCTTCACGAGCGTCTTAATAACCATTAAATGAGAGTTGCATGCAATAGTTTTTCTACGAGTTTTAGATATACAATAACTATTTAATATTTAAATGCATAAAATAAATTAAACATGTGATAAAACACTTTCTCGCTACAGAATTTACGTGCGCTTCGATAACGAGTAAATATCGATACATGGTAACAGGTATCGACTTTGCAAGATGGAGACAAAAGAGTTTATTAGTGAATTTGAAGAGATGGAATCTGGTTCAACAACTCCTAGTATCCTGGGGAAGGCCAGGAATGCAAGCAAGAATTGACTTCCTGAAGAATCAAAGATGTTTTGGAGAGCAGGAAAAGTGTAACTTCATTATCAGAAAATGTGCTCATACTTTACTTTGATCAAATGTTAAACACAATGAAATCTCCTATCTTGTGGCTACTGAAGACTATTCTAAATAAAAACATGGAACTGATATAACCCAGTAAAAAAATTGTATTACGTGTTAATATAGAAATCGGTAGAGTACAAAGGGAATAAAGGAAAACGATTTTCTACAAATGAAATTAAAATCTTCATTGATGTAGCACCTGGCAATACGTATCTATTGATAAAGGTTTGTGCATATAATCAATTTCCTAAAACTACTAATATACCTTAAAGATAATTTTCGAAATACATGACTTTGTTACAGATAGCACCAATATTAGGGGTAATTGGGGGACGTCTAAGAATGAGTTACATGATTTAAAATTTGATGACGTAAAGGATTTAGACCCAGCATTACTAGCTACTATCCCCAACACAAAAAGAAATATATCACGAGAGATCACAGTAACAAAAATGTATTACGAAATCTGCAAGAAGTACATAAATCAGCGCCCTAAAGCCTATAAATCTCAATCTGTTTCTGTAGTCATTACAGCAGAAAATACACGGTTTTTAAATTTATTGATTTTGGTATTAATACATTTGGAAAAATGGGCAAACAAATAGCTACCTACACTATGTGATCAAAAGTATCCGGGCACCCCCACAAACATAGGTTTTTTAACTTAGGTTCATTGTGCTTCCACCTACTGCCTGGTACTCATTATCAGCGACCTCAGTAATCATTAGACAGAAGAATGGGACGCTCCGTGGAACTGACGGACTTCGAAAGTGATCAGGTGATTGGGTGTCACTTGTGTCAGAAGTCTGTACGCGAGATTTCCACACTCCTAAACATCCCTAGGTCCAGTGTTTCTGATGTGATAGTGAAGTGGAAACGTGAAGGGACATGTACAGCACAAAAATGTACAGGCCGACCTCGTCTGTTGACTGACAGAGACCGCCGACATTAGAAGAGGGTCGTAAAGAGTAATAGGCAGTCATCTATCCAGACCATCACACAAGAATTCCAAACTGCATCAGGATTCACTCCAAGTACTTTGACAGTTAGGCGTGAAGTGATAACCCTTGGATACCATGGTCGAGCGGCTACTCATAAGCCACACATCTCGCAGGAAAATGCCAAACGACGCCCTGCTTGGTGTAAGGAGCGTCAACACTACACGATTGAATAGTGGCAAAACGTTGTGCGGAGTGACGAATCACAGTGCGCAATGTGGCGATCCGATGGCAGGGTGTGGGTATGGTGAATGCCCTGTGAACTTCATCTGCCAGTGTGTGTAGTACCAACAGTGAAATTCGGAGGTGGTGGTGTTATGGTTGTGGTCCTGTATTTCCTGGAGGGGTTTTGCACCCCTTGTTGTTTTGCGTGGCACGATCACAGCGCAGACCTACAATGATATTTAAACACCTTGCTTCCCACTGTTGAAGAGCAATTCGGGGATGGCGATTGCATCTTTCAACATGATCGAGCACGCTGTCAATAAGGTTAAGGGTGGGCCAACACCATATTGACTTCCAGCATTACCGATGGAGGGAGCCACGAACTTGTACCTCATTTTCAGTCAAGTGTCCGGATACTTTTGATCACTTAGGGTATATTAACCTCCGTGACCCAGATATTCACTGGCCACTGCTTCCATAGAAGATGTGCAAGTGCGTTAGTTGATGCAGGTGGTGACATAACAGCTTTAAAAGGCCATGTTGGTTGGAAATCTACAACAGTAGCTGAAAGTTATATAGACGAATCTCTTCAAAATAGACTTAAGATCTCAAATACATTATTAAAGCACAAGGAAATAAAAACGATCAAATATAAATTCACCATCTAGTTCAACTAAGTTTCATAAGGGATCATTACCAGGTATTACCTTTGCCAATTGCACTACATAAAATGTGTATATTGACAAGGCAACTAAGAGATACATTTTGTGTTTGTAAAGTCTTTTTTACTAGACATGGGCCGATTCATGAACGAATCGTTCATATGAACGATTACAAGGAAAAAATTGTAAGAATTGTGTCAGTATTAGCATGAATTGTCGTTCAAAATAAATCGTAAGAATCGTGAATGAATCGTGGTACAAAATGAATCGTAAGAATCGTGTATGAATCGTGGTTCAAAATGAATCGTAAGAATCGTGCATGAATCGTCGATCAAAAAGAATCGCAAGAATCGTGCATGAATCGTCGTTCAAAAAGAATCGTGATCAGGACATTCCCGATTCATTCTCGCTTGCGCTTTGTTTACTACTCACCTTTGGCTTCCAAGCCGAACCCGAACGAATGCTGCCGAGTGAGTACGATGATGAGCAGGGAATTTACTAAGCATTGTGATGCTGTAAGTAGTATTAGTCCCGGATGAGCCAATTGTTTTAACGATAATCCTGCCGCTAGGGGCGCTCGTGTCGCTAGTGTCGCTGCGTGCGACGGCGGCGGCGGTAAGTTTGAAAAGCGCCCTGAGCGGTAGGATTATCGTTAAATCGATTGGCTCATCCGGGACGAGTTGAAAGAATTGAGGAAGTGACGTGGAGTGTTTTGATTGGATCGTTAATTCGGGTGGAAGATGAAGGAAGGAAGATGGAAGAGTATGGAGGTCACGTGATGGAGAGGAGCTGGGTGGCGAGGTGTTGTCTGTGCGGAGGTCGGTACTGAAAGAGGCAAAAGATGGGCAGCGAGGGATAAAAAGTGTAAGAGAAAGTGACGTGTGAAGTTGTGATTGGTGGGAATAAGAAGTGATGTTATTGGTGGAAGGAACAAATGAGAGTTGTTGATTGGTAAGAATAAGAGAGATTATGATTGGTGGAAAGAAAAAAGGTGTGGGAGTGGGGTATGTTGGAGGTGATGGGAAAGGTAAGTTTTGCTAGCAGCAAGATTTGCAAAAGCCTGTCGTGAACTGATCAGCAATTTTTTTGAACGTTGGGTGGTAGTTTTCTTGAGTGGATAGAGAGATGGGGCGGTATGAGATGCGGTGGCGAAAATGGGAACTAAACAAGGTGGTTGAGACAAGAGGTTTAAGGACGAGGAAATTTGGAGGTTAGTGGTGAACATGGCGGTCGCAAGAGGTGGGGGTAAGGAGACGCGGTGGTGAGAATGGGAACTAAAAGAAGATGGCGGTAGCAAGAGTTTAGAAGAGTGGATTTTGAGGTTAAAATAGTGGGAACTAAAAATGGCGGAGGGTCTGCGACAAGGAGATGCGTTGAGAACTAAACAAGATGGCGGACGCAAGAGGTGGGTAAGGAGGTTTGAGGTTACAGTACCAAAACACGAAAGGATATATTCCTACGC
Organism: Deroplatys truncata; assembly: GCA_030765065.1. Lineage (NCBI taxonomy): Eukaryota > Metazoa > Arthropoda > Insecta > Mantodea > Mantidae > Deroplatys > Deroplatys truncata. Next base: position 88,282,757 of record CM060989.1, on the reverse strand, counting down.
CAAGCAGGTCCGAAAAATAATTATGCGTGTGGTATTTACCTGTTACCGGTGTGGATGCGTCACCAAAAGCGCGGCACGCGACACGAAAAAATAAAAGCAAACGGTTTTTGAAAATGCTTAACCAGCTTTAAGATCAACCAACATCACTACGCACTGATATACCTAGGTTTTTAAAGCGGTACAGACACCCTTTGCAGAGGCGTAATTTAACTATACCAAAAACCTGGTACTGGACCATCGTGATGGTCGCTAGCGTACGTAGGAGCAGGGTTCTCATAGCCGGTCGAAAGCGGTCAAAAACGTGTACGACGTAGGTGTTCGCAGTAGCTGCTGCCGAGTCAACCGTCGAGGTGCGAATGAACGAGATCTGTTCTTGCCGACAATCTGGTTGGGAGATGAGAGGCGCGGTGGTAAAAATGGGAACTAAATAAGATGACGGAGGCATGAAGTTGAGGTTAAGGAGCGGTGAGGTGTTGTCTGTGCGGAGGTTGGGGCTGGAAGAGGTGAAAGATGGCGAACGAGGGATAAAAAGTATAACAGAAAGTGACGTGTGAAGTTGTGATTGCTGGGAATAAGAAGTGATGTTATTGGTGGAAAGGAACAAATGAAAGTTGTTGATTGGTGAGAATAAGAGAGATTCTGATTGGTGGAAAGAAAAAAGGTGTGGGAGTGGGGTATGTTGGAGGTGATGGAAAAGGTAAGTTTTGCTACCAACAACATTTGCAAAAGCCTATCCAGAACTCATCAGCAATTTTAAATAACTAGTGTTTCGGGGTTTTCTCTGGTTGGTAGACGAATGCAAGCTGTTTCTGCCATACTTATATTATTCGTCTTTTCCTTTTTTTCTTTTTTTTCTTTTTGTTTTTGGTTTTTTTTTAAAAATAACTAGTTTTTTTGGGGTTTTTCTGCGGATGGTAAACGAATGCAAGCTCTTTCTGCTTTTTTCATAGGTTTTCCCTGGTTGGTAGGCGTTTTCTGTACTGGTTGACGAAGGCGTTTCTAATTTTCGAGGTTTTCGCAGGTTTTTTAGCGGTTGTCCCTGCCCGGTAGGCAAATGATGAAGTTTTACCTTGTCGGCGCACGGATACTAGGCACATACTCGCGCGCACACACACACACACACACACAAACGTTGCAGTTGCCATACTTATATTATTCGTCTTTTCCTTTTTTTTATTTTTTTTATTTTTGTTTTTTCGTTTTTTTTTAAAATAACTAGTTTTTGGGAGTTTTCTGCGGTTGGTAAACGAATGCAAGCTCTTTCTGCTTTTTCATAGGTTTTCCCTGGTTGGTAGGCGTTTTCTATAGTGGTTGACGAAGCCGTTTCTAATTTTCGAGGTTTTCTCAGGTTTTTTAGTGGTTGTCCCTGTCCGGTAGGCAAATGATAAAGTTTTTCTATAATGTCGTCGTTTTGGCTTGTGGCGCACGGATACTAGGCACATACTCGCGCACACACACACACAGACACACACACGGACATGTTTCCAAAAATGCTTTTTTTAGGATTCAGGAGGTCTCAAAACGTGTATTTCCGGTGAAATCTCGGTATCGAATTTTTTTGGGTGGAATGCAATACTTCCCCTACTTACTATACGTAGTAGAGAAAGTAAAAAGTATAAGTATTGGAAAATTTAAGGAAATAACAAGCAATATCTCGAAAACGGTTCACTCGACAAAAGAAATGTATATGACATAAGTTGTGTATTTTAAAGCAATCTACATTTTTTGTGTAGTAAATTTTGTCTATATCACGACATTATCTTAAACATATGATATTTTCATCAAAATCGTTATAGCCATTTTTGAGAAAATTAAAAAAGTGTACTATCTTGTTTTCATGGGTTTTCCAGATCGGTAAGCGTTAGAATACTCTTAGAGCTTTTTTCAGGTTTTTTCGCGGTTATCCCTGTCCGGTAGGCAGTTGATAAAGTTTTTCTATAATGTCGTCGTTTTGGCTTGTGGCGCACGGATACTAGGCACATACTCGGACACACACACACACAAACACAAACACACACACACTAAAATAGTAGCGTATAAAAAATTTAACAAAACGTAGATTTTCAAGAAAATTCCCACACCGCAAACTACCCGTTTAGCGGAAGAAAGTTCGTTATTTTTATTGTCTTAAAAATGGCTCTAACCCCTTTTGATTACGGTACGGTATGTTTAAGATATCTGCATGACAAATAAAATGTATAACTTCAATTTTCTGGGAATAGCTGTGAAGTAGTCTCATTGTGAATGTCTTTTGTACAACTGTTAAACCGTAGGAAACGAAGCCTTACTGTACAAGAACGTTAAAGCGCACAATTTATGTGTATTATTATTATTATTATTATTATTTCTTTGTGGCGTTGTCTATTTACAAAGTTTCCATGTTGATTTTAATGTTTAAAAGCTTTAGACCTTTCTCACTAAAACTCGTCATTCTTTTAACTTTTCTTTTTTCATTTTCATACAAAGAGAACGGAATTTCACAAGTGAAACAGCACTGTAATAACGATACCAACAAACTAATTATTATTCACCCCACTGAAACACATAAAAACAATAAGTAATAATCACAGACCCAGTTTGTGGGTATTTAAATGAAACATCATGCACAATATAAGCCAATTATGTAATAAGTTGAAATGTGCAAATCTATAGATGTATTTCTGGCGAAAATCCCGGTATGGAATTTTTGAGTGCAATGCAATTTCTCCTGTATCTGCTATGTACGTCAGACTCAACTTTTGCGCCATTCTCCGAATATCTGAGAATATTCTTAATATGAGACAAGCATTTTACCTTAAGCAAGTAGTTTTAATCTTACTTTTATGAAAATCAGAGTTTTCTCTATATCGTTTATTTGTGACAACAACGCTAAGTTTCGAGCTAGCTATACTCACTTTCTTGCAACTATATACGTTTAAACTAATATTAACAAATTTCTCGTAATCCCAGAATTTATTAATCATAGCTGTAATATTTTTCACAACCGCATGTAATAATATGTGTATTATTATTATTATTATTATTATTATTATTACTTTGTGGCGTTGTCTATTTACAAAGTTTCCATGTTGATTTTAATGTTTAAAAGCTTTAGACCTTTCTCACTAAAACTCGTCATTCTTTTAACTTTTCTTTTTTCATTTTCATACAAAGAGAACGGAATTTCACAAGTGAAACAGCACTGTAATAACGATACCAACAAACTAATTATTATTCACCCACTGAAACACTTAAAAACAATAAGTAATAATCACAGACCCAGTTTGTGGGTATTTAAATGAAACATCATGCACAATATAAGCCAATTATGTAATAAGTTGAAATGTGCAAATCTATAGATGTATTTCTGGCGAAAATCCCGGTATGGAATTTTTGAGTGCAATGCAATTTCTCCTGTATCTGCTATGTACGTCAGACTCAACTTTCGCGCCATTCTCCGAATATCTGAGAATATTCTTAATATGAGACAAGCATTTTACCTTAAGCAAGTAGTTTTAATCTTACTTTTATGAAAATCAGAGTTTTCTCTATATCGTTTATTTGTGACAACAACGCTAAGTTTCGAGCTAGCTATACTCACTTTCTTGCAACTATATACGTTTAAACTAATATTAACAAATTTCTCGTAATCCCAGAATTTATTAATCATAGCTGTAATATTTTTCACAACCGCATGTAATAATATTGATTTAGGGGCTTTCTCTACCACGTAAAATAGTAGGTAGAGGAGGTATGCATTGCATTCAAATATTCAATATTGAGATTTCACCGGAAAAACTAAATACTTGTTTTGAGGTCCCCTGAATAAAAAACATTTTTAGAAAATTCTGTGTGTATGTGTCAGAGCAGCATAACTCAAAAATGAAAAGTCGGATAAATACTAAAACTTGGTACTTAGGCTGAGTACCTTCCAAAGTTACGATACAGAGATTTTCAAGAAAGTCCCTCCACCCCAAACCACCCTTTACATGAACTATTTTCCGAAATGTTTTATTTTCTAAAACTGTCTCTGACGATTTTAATTACAACACCATATATTTAAGACATTTATATGAAAAATAAAATGTATATCTTGAATTTTGTGGAAATAGCCTGTGAAGTCCTCTTGATTCGGAAGAAATTTTCTACGATCTTGTATAACTGCTAAGGTTTGAGGAAACACACACAATTTATTTGAAATAACTTTTTTGCGACGTCAGCCATTTCCGAGATATCTGTTATAAAATGGTTCGAATTGTACAATGCTTAGCCATTCTTTTTTAAAGGCATGTCGCTTTTCAGTTCTTGCCCGCCATGTTGATGGAAAGAATTTAGAATTTTTTTAAGGCCAGTGTATAACGGATGTGTGCAATGCAACCATTTCCCGAAAAGTTTATCCGGATTAAAATTAAGTGGATATGAAAATAAACTTTCGTACTCACCTATAAGAGATAGAGGGTAGAGGTCATACGAACGTAACACTTGAGAATTTTTATTCAACAGTTGGTGTTACTCCTTAGAAAGGAAGTATCTGCTGCTTTCTATTTAATTCACACATTCTACATAACACGTATGCACTGCACAACACAAAAAACACTACACACGGCACTCGTAGTTTTAAAATATTGCACTGAGGCGGTGTGGAAAACGTTAAAACGCTGCTCGCTCGTCATTTCCCACGCACGGCACTGCTGATGATAAGTGTAAATCGAGCGTGAGAAAAGGATGTTTGTCAGCGTTTATGCAGCCTTACTGCCAACGGTGGCGGTCGCGCAGTGGCGGATCGTGACAGGATGACCGCGTTTTTTTACAACTTGACAATTTTGTAGCGAAATGAGGCATTTAACTCTACGCGCATGTTGAAAACAGCAGTTGCGATAAGCGAGCTTATAAAAACCCGGCGCCAAGAGCAAACGCCCCGTAGTGAGAAACGGGGACGATAGCGGATTTTTCTACAAAATCGTTCTATTTGACGAAAAATAGTTTAAAATAAAAACAAAATACCAGCAACACTTTGCAGGGAAAGAGCGATCGGTGCATTCGGACGATAAGATGGAGCTACAATCCGGGGGAAGTCGCGATGACACCTTGCAACCTACGTTCGAAATTATAGGACACAAGCAGAGAAGGCTGCCAAAGCTTTTTTCCGGCTTTACAGAGTCTCAAATTACCGTAAACCCGGTCCCCAGAGATGTCAACCCTGAGCAATGGGTATCGCATTTGTTTAACGATATTCTAAACTTTGCGAAAGAGAACCTGTTAGAAAACGAACCCGGGTATTTAGGCATATCCATAACAGATGAAAAGGAGACGTCCAAAGCCTTCAACATGAGCGTTAGGCGCGTAGACCAATTGAATGCGGACGTCATTGTTGGAAGCATCGAAAAAGTAATGTAAAGTAACCAACAATTCTTGCTAAGCGGGCCTCTTCACGTGACGTTTGTGTGGACCAAGGAGGTCTCGGGTTCGTGCCACCAACCTTGCGATGCCTGTAGGGGCAATAAAGGCATTGTCGAAATAGCCAACAAAGACAACCTGTGTTTAGCAAGAGCCATTGTTGTAGTCAAAGCCAAAGTGGATCGCGACGTCAACTATAGAACGATGACGCGCTCCGACTATCTGCAAAAATCGAAGGCCGTAGCCTTGTGCGCGAGCATCGGTCAAGGCCACGACAGCTGCACGATAGACGACGTCAGACGCTTCGACGCAGCGTTAAAGGGCTACGCCGTGACGGTGTTTGGCGATCATACGGGGAAGCACGTGCTGTACGCGTCGGATAAGAAATGCGATAAATACATCGACGTCATGCTCCACGCCGGGCACTTTAATGCTATCGTGAACCTTCACAAGTGCTTTGAATGCAAATGGTATTGCCGCCGGTGTCATCATCCCTCGGCACACAAAAAAGAATTTCATAGGTGCGACGCCAGGTGCGCTAAATGCCATCAGCTGTGCGATGCGCGATTTGACGCCTACATACGCTGCGCCGAGTGCAACAGAGATTTTAAGGGACCGACATGCTTTGCAAACCACGCAAAGAAAGGCGTTTTTTACCCAAAGGCGCTGTCGGTGTGCGACGTAGAAAAGGTGTACACGTCTTGCAACAAGCTGGTGAATGCGAGGCACAGAATAACCGCGCACCAGTGCGGGGAAAAGTACTGCAATCATTGCAAGGCACACGGGAATTCTAGCCACATGTGCTATATGCAGCCGTATGCCACAAAGAACAAAAGAAACCGGTACGTGTTCATGTTTATCGACTTTGAATGCACGCAAAACATTCCATATACCGGCAAAAAGGACACATACGAGCACACATACGAGCATGTACCTAACTTGTGCGTGTTGTACCAAGCCTGCCCGCACTGCATCGACGAACGCCGCAAGACGGCATACTGCACCGAATGCGGTTGCAAAGAATGGGTGTTCACGGACGATCCCGTGAAGCAGCTTTTCGAGCACATCGCGCAGGCGAGGTTCGAAGCCTGGGACGTCTACGTCGTGGCGCATAACCTCAGAGCTTACGACGGGCAGTTTCTATTAAAGTACATGGTGGCGCACTTAGACTGGGTGCCGGAGCTCATCATGAACGGGAGCAAGATCTACAGGATGAGGTACGACGACGTCACATTTCTAGACTCGCTCAACTTCATACCCATGCCACTCTCCCGCTTTTCCAAGACCTTCGGATTGAAGGAATGCAAAGGTTATTTCCCGTACCTGTTTAACACGAAGGAAAACGAGCGGTACGTGGGTTCGATTCCCGACAAAAGCCATTACTGCCCGGAGGGCATGTCGGCGGAGGGTCGGAAAGCCTTCGAGCAGTGGCACGAAGAAAAGGCGTCCTCCGGGTACGTCTTCGACATGAGGGCGGAAATGGTGGCGTATTGCAAGATGGACGTATTTCTACTCAGTCAGGGAGTTTCCAAATTCAGAAGGGAATTCTTGGACGAGAACGGAATAGACCCGTTCAGAGAATGCGTCACCATCGCGCAGGCGTGCATGTGCGTGTATAGAAAGCGCTTCATGCCGCTTAAAAAATTGCCCTCTTGCCAGCGGGTATCGACTAGCGGACCGTCAGTCTCGCGCCGCATGCATATGGCTAACTTGGCTAGAGATGCAAAACCGCATCGTCATCCAGCACGCCATGCGAGGACGCGAAGTCAAAATCGCGGGGCACAAGGTGGACGGGTACAGAGAGGCCGAAAAAACCGCGTACTTTTTCCACGGCTGCTTTTACCACGGCTGCAGGCGGTGCTTTCACAATCGCCATGCGGCGATATACAACTCGGGACACGAAACCATGGCCTCCAGGTTAGAGAGCACCGAGAAGGTCACGGCCAAGATCAAGGCCGCCGGCTACGCCGTGGTGGAAATGTGGGAGTGCGAGTTCGACGCCGCGATGAAGGCCGACCAGGACCTCGCGCGCCACGCAAGGGACTTTCCGGTACCCGAACCCCTGAACCCCAGAGACGCCTTCTACGGAGGTCGCACCAACTGCACCAAGACGTCTATACTTAAATATAATTCTTCCTAATCCGAAGGGGGATAGCAAGATCTACTACTACGACGTATGCAGCCTGTACCCGTACGTGAACAAGACGAAACCCTACCCCGCGGGCCACCCCAAGATCCACGTGGATCGATTCCCGCGCTTGGAAGACGTGGGGGGCGGGTTGTTGAAGTGCGAGGTTCTACCGCCGCGACACCTGTACCACCCGGTGCTACCGGCGCGCATCGGCGGCAAGCTCATGTTCCCGCTATGCCGCGTTGCGCGGAGGCGGAGAACCAAGACAAGTGCCACCACGGAGAGCGCTAGAGGGCGTTGTCGGGTACCTGGGTGATCGACGAGATGAAGGTCGCCCTGGAGGAGGGGTACCGCCTGCTGCGGGTCCACGAGATCTGGGAGTACGACGTGGTGCGGCACGAACCGACCACCGCAGCAAAGGGTCTCTTCGAGGACTACGTGAATCAGTTCCTGAAGATCAAGACCGAAGCCTCCGGCTGGCCCTCGGATTGCGACGACCCTGCCGCGAAGCAGCAGTACGTGGAGCAATTCTTCGAGCACGAAGGCGTCGCCCTGGATCCCCAGGCCGTCGCCACCAACCCCGGCAGGCGGGAGCTGGCCAAGCTAATGCTCAACAGCTTCTGGGGCAAACTCGGGCAGAGGGAAAACCTCCCCACGTGCGAGCTGGTGGACCGGTACGACCGCCTCCTGGAGCTGCTCAACGACCCGGGCGTGGAAGTGCAGACCTACGTGCCCGTCACCGACCGGATCGTGTGCGCGGTGTGGAGGTACTGCGAGGAGTGCCGCAAGGTCAAACCCGCCGCCAACGCCGTTCTGGCGGCCTACACCACGGCTCACGCGCGCCTGGTGCTCTACTCCTACCTCAAGAGGCTGGGAGAACGGGTCTGCTCTTCGACACCGATTCCGTCGTCGTCGCCGCCGCTCCGGGCGACTGGACGCCGTCCGTCGGACGCCTCCTGGGGGACATGACGGACGAGCTGGAGAAGTACGGGCGGGGCTCTTACATCGCCCGGTTCGCCTCCACGGGGCCCAAGAGCTACTGCATGGAGATCGTTTGCCCCGAGACGGGCAAGACCTTCTCGGTGTGCAAGGTGAAGGGGATCACGCTCAATTCGGGCAACCTGGAGCTGGTGAACGCGGAGGTGATTCGCGACGTGGTGCTCAGGGACAACGACCGCGCGGTGAAGCTGGCGGGCACGCAGATCTCGCGGAAACCGTCTTGGACGGTCGTCACCGAACCCAGCTCGAAGACGTTTAGGATGGTGGTCAACAAGCGCGTGCTCGCCGGCGATCACGATTCCTATCCCTACGGGTTCAAGAGGAACGCATAAATGAGACGTCCGCAGCCGCGCCAAAGTCATTTCGAACCGGGCGCCCCTGAGGAGACGATGCCCGGTCCCCGAGACCTGGGGCGATTCGAGTTTCCCAGCACGATGCTCGTGGCGGGGGCCGTCGCGCTGCGGTAAGTCGACCTTCGTGAAATACCTGTTGCGCCACGCGCACCGGATGTTCGACGTGCGCCCCAGGAGGGTGCTGTGGTGCCACCCTCCGGAGTATTCGCCGAGACTCGAACCCTCGGCACTGCGTTGCGAGACCCACGCGGGCATACCCGAACTTGCTTCGGTGGGCGAAAACGACCTCGTCGTCGACGATCTGATGCTGGAGGGTGGCGGGAAGGACGTGTCCAATTTTTTCACCAGAGACTCCCATCACAAGCGCTTCGGCATCGTCTACATCCTGCAGAACGTGTTTCCGCAGGGTCAGAAATATCGCAACATCTCTCTGAATGCGAACTACGTCGTGGTCTTCAAGAAAAACCGGGACAAGATGGAGATCGAGAGACTGTGCCAGCAGATCGAACCCAGGAACTCTAGGTTGCTCTTGGAGGCCTTCGAGAAGGCCACCGAACGCCCTCACGGGTATCTCGTGTTGGACTGCACCCAGTACACGCCCGCCCGATACAGGTATCGAACCGGCGGCCGGGGGAAAATCTCTCTTATTTCGTACCCAACTGAGACCGCCGAGAGGACTCGGGTTCGTTTCGTTCTATATCATCCCGGCAGGGTCTTGCCCGATTGAGGCTGTCGAGTCTAAATAAAAAGTACCGCTTTCGGAGCGAACGTCATTATCGCGCAAGCATGGCTAGAGGTAGGTCAAGGCTCGCGACGTTGACCAGTCCTCGCATAGCGAGACAGCACACGGTAATTTGGCGGCTCTGGCCAAGGCGAAGGCCCCTCTGCGCAAAAAGTTGTTAAAAAATGCCGACGGCGATCTGATCAAGGCCATTAGCGAATGCATGCTCAACGTGTGCAGAGGTCACGTGCAACTTCCCGCAAAGTGCTTGGCTCGCCTAAAGAAGCACAAGGCTTCTTGGAGGAAGTTGACGGATAGACGGGTTCCTCTGAAGAAGAAGAAGAAGAAGAGCATCTTGGTTCAAAAAGGAGGTTTTTTGCCGGCATTCCTCCTGCCCGTCTTGGCCTCGCTCGGCGGCGCGCTAGTGTCGAAATTAACAGGATGAAGTACGGCAGGCAGATCCTCGTTGCACCGCAACCGAAGACCGTCGACAAGCTTCACGCTGTAGACCGCACCATATCCAGATTGGCCAAAGAAATTCGGAACCTGCAGAGCGCAAAGCTCTCTGCCGACGAAAAGTGGCGGCTCGTAAAACATAAATTGGACAACTACCTCGATCTCGTGGCACAAGTCAGAAAGCCCTTCCTCGGCGACGACGACGACGACGACGATTACGAAGACGTGCACGAGCGCGTGCCGGTGAAGCAGGAGGTCGAACCCCGAACCATAAAGGTCAACCTCCTCTCGCCTCGCAAAAAGAAGAGGGCGAACCCTGCCACTCCGAAAAAGAAATTGAAATCGCCTTCCGCGTCGTACCATTTTCGCAAGCGCGTCTGGCAGCCCCTGTACAAGTAAAGCATGAAGGAATGGAAGGCGCTAAGGCGATACTATGCCAGACCGGAACACTATGCCGGTTTGGGCACGGTCAAGCCCCTTCGAAAGGCCACGGGCGCGTCTAAGGCGAACATCGAGTCCTTCCTTCGAACCCGGGACAGTTACACTCTGCACAAACCGGTCAGAAAGCGGTTCGCCACCAGATGTTATCACGTGACGAATATGGACGATCTTTGGGAGGCCGATCTAAACGTCATGAACAGCGTGAGGGAACATAACAAACCTTACGTGTACATTCTGACCGTTATCGACGTATTTTCCAAATATGCTTGGGCCGTACCCCTGAAATCGAAGCTGGGTACCGAGGTCGCGCAAGCGTTTCGCTCCATATTCTCCCAACGCGTCCCCAGGGTCCTCCAGACGGACAAGGGAACAGAGTTTACCAACAAGACTTTTCGCGACTTTCTGAAGAAACACGACGTGAAACATTACACGACCAAAAATAACGTTAAAGCCAGCGTCGTGGAGCGCTTCAACCGCACCTTAAAAACCAAGATGTGGAGGTATTTCACGCACAAAAACAGTTACAGATACCTGGAAGTCCTTCCGGCCTTACTCGAGTCGTACAATAGCTCGCATCACAGGTCCATAAAAATGGCTCCGAAGGACGTGAACGAATCTAACATTTTACAAGTGTACCGCAATCTCTACGGAAATAGGACCCTACCTCGCGCAGGGAAACCCACATTTTCCGTCGGCGATCACGTGCGCATCTCTAAAGAAAAAATGAAATTCGACAAGGGCTACGAGCAGAATTGGACGGACGAAATATTTCGGATAGCCGAGGTGGTGCGCGGTCGGCCGGTGGTATATAAGTTGAAGGATCTGGCCGGAGAAGCCATAGACGGCACATTTTACACCCAGGAGCTACAAAAGGTCGCGCTACCTCGGACGTTTAAGATCGAGCGCGTTTTACAGACCAAGGGCCGAGGGCGCCGCAAGCAGGTCTTGGTAAAGTGGAAGGGGTATCCGGCAAAGTTTAACTCGTGGGTTCTGGCTTCGACCGTCGATTCGACATGATTAAGACCGAGCCCTTCTCCATCACTCTCGTGAGCAACGCTTCCATGGAACACTTTACCGACAACACCACGGCCAGATTTTCTAACATCTTGCCCGAGAGAATCGTTCTGCAGGGAGAATGGGAGGTCGCCCTGCAAAAGGTCAGGTATCCGGTGAAATTTTATAACCTTTCGCCAGACGATGCCCGTCTGGCGGGCGCCAAGTACACCATGACGCTCCTCCCCACGCATTCCAAATTCAGTTTGCAAATGCCGCAAGGCATCGTGCACAATCCCAAAGACTTGGTGAACCTCGTCAACGCCGTTCTACTCGAACACTTGCACGTGGAAAACTTCTTCCTCTTCGACGAGCGCAAGCAGACGGTGGGCGTGAATGCCGCCGTCACCCATCCCGAACCACTACCCGACATTCCGTTCGACGGGTTTGTGGAAAATGTCGCGCGCACGGTCGTACCGTACGCGGTCGGCGAATACGAAGCTCTCAACGATGCGCCCCACCAGAGACCCAAGCTGAAACCGAAACCGAAGCCCCGGGCTTCGGGGCAGCAGAAACCCGCGGCGGCTCGTTCCGTCAGACCCAAACGAGACGTTTCAAAATCGGAGGACCCTCCGGGACCTCTACACCGCATCCACAGTTTGCTCTTAACGCCCGCTATGGCAAAAATGTTGGGTTTCGAGCCCTACGTCAACGTCGTTCTCGAAAAAGCTGCTAAACACCCCGTAGATCCTTATATGGGGTTTCCTTACGAAATGTTCGTCTATTGTAATCTAGTGTCCCCGCAAGTCGTGGGCGACACCTTCGCCCAAGTCATAGAGAGCGCGGCCGTGGAATACGAAAGAAGCAACAACACTTACATGAGCGACGAAAAGACGTTTTTTCCCCAAAATTGGGTACCCTTGATTCAGCAAGACTTCAAGACGGTCAACATAGATTTAAGGAACGGTTACGGCGATCTCTTGCCATTCGCCGACGGATTTTCCTCTACTGTAGTTCTCGCTTTTCGTCCGAAACAGGCGTAATGGACGTGCACGCCGTAACGCGGTACTACCTCAATCAGACCGGCGGAGCGTTCCACCATCGCGATTTCACTCTCTACAGGGGCAAGCGCTACCAAAGAGGCAGAAGGTTGCTACCGTTTTTAAAGAGCGGAGCAAACGCAGTCGGAAAGGAGGCCTTAAAGGCGGGCGCTCACGTTCTGTCCGATGTGGCTGTGGCGGGAGCAGCGCCGAAGCAAGCGCTCCAGCGGAGGCTCAAGGAGTCCGGATACAATTTAAAGCGAAAAGCCGACGAAAAGCTCGATGCCATGCTCGGTTCCGGCGCCAGGCGTCTCAAGAGAATAAAACCGAGCAAATCCAGAAAGAGCAAGCAGTCCAAGCTGAAACGCGGTAGGCGCAAGGTGCAAGACGTATTTTCGTAATGGCAGACGCGACCGTCCACATGAGTTCCGAACTGGACCTCTTTACAGAGGTGCCGGTTCAGATGAGCATCGAGGAGTCACGGTTCCTATACCTAAACCCTCAAAACACTTTAATGAAAAATGCCCCCATCACCTTTCATTATTCCGGAAATGCGGACGATTACCTAGACCTGACCTACGTCGTACTCGAACTCATGGTGCGCATTGTAGATGACAAAGGAGAGGCCTTAAACGCTGACGCTAACGCAACTCTGGTCAACAACGCCTTAAATTCCCTGTTTCAACAGATGGAGGTAACCCTCAATAACGTCATCGTCTCCATGCCGCAAGCCGGTTACCCCTATAGAACCTACCTCGAGACGCTTCTCAATTACTCCGAAGATGCCATGAACACCAAACTAGAATCTACCCTCTGGAGAAAGGACACGGCAGGCATCATGGACACTTTTATCGCCAATGCGGGTTTTCAGTGGCGTCAGGGGTTTACCAAAGGGAGCAACGTCGTGCAGCTCATCGGTCCTCTGTCCAACGCTCTTTTTAGACAGGAGAAGCTGCTTTTGAACAACGTTAGCATGACCGTCAAGCTCACTCCCGCCTCTCTCCAGTTTTATCTGTTTTCCGACGTAGATACCTTTAAGGGGTACGCCGACATCTGCCACGCTGCGCTTAAAATCGGTGCGGCCCTCGCCGACCATAAAGCTCGCGCACCAGGCCATGCTCACAAAGGGGAACGCAAAGTACCATCTCAAAGACGTCAGCTTTCACGCTCTCAGCATCCCCAAGGAGTCCAGGGCAATGACGTTTAGCGACGTGTGCGTAGGGCAAGTTCCAAGGAGAGTGGTAGTAGCCATGGTCACCGACAAGGCCTATTCCGGCCATTTTAACTCAAATCCGTACAACTTGAAACATTTTAAAATGAACTTCTTTCAGCTCTACGTGAACGGGCAACCCGTTCCCTCCCAACCTCTGCAACCCGACTTTACAAAGGGACACTATTTGCAATGCTTTCAAACCCTGCAGGACGGGCTAGGCATTCATTTCAAGGACGAGGGACACTCCATCTCCAGAGAAACCTACCCGCAAGGGTATACGATAATGGTTTTCGATCTCACTGCAGACATGAGCGCTAACGAGTCTCACATCTCGGGTCAGCGCCACGGAACCGTCTCTATAAGCATCGGTTTTGCCGATAAATTGACAGAACCGGTCATACTTCTGCTGCTAGCGGAAATACATCGCACAGTCGAAATCAACGCCAACCGATCCATTTTGGTATCATGAACACCTTTCAAATTCAACGGTTTCTATCGACATGCCCCTCTACGCGCTCTCACTTTTTAGGCGTCTACCCCTGCGATAAACTACCCGTACTTCACGGCATTCGAACGCCTCCCTTGGCGCTAGTGGCTAACACCGACCCCAGCACCAAATCAGGGCAACACTGGGTTTGCATCTTTGTGGACAAAAACTCGCATGCAGAATATTTTGACAGTTACGGCATAGGACCGCTTTCGCCCCATTTTCTCCGGTTCTTAAATTCGGTCTGCGGGACGCGTTGGTCCACCAACGCCAGAAGGCTGCAAGGTTTCGACAGCACCACGTGCGGTCATTACGTCATCGCCAACCTCACCCACCGCTGCTCCGGCTTGCCTAAGCATACATTCTTCTCAAAATTTCACGTCAGCAATCACGCGCATAATGATGTCGTCATTCGCAAAACGTTCAAAAACGCATGCCGCGCAAAGTGCTCTGACGCTCAGCAAACTTGTCAACCCTTGAAGGTGAGTACGTGTGTGTGTGTGTGTGTGTGTGTGTGTCACTATTCAGCACATCTAAGCTAATCCATCGTCTTGCACGTGCTTTCAGAAGACGCTCCTGCTCATATAAAAAGCAACGTCACGGTGCCGCTCGCCTCATTCAGAGTGTACCATGCAGCGCGCGGATACAGTCCTGCTGCCATGCAGCACGCCGACCAGGTAGGTCCGCACCTATGTATTAGCTTGCTTTTTTCTATCCCGTTTATCTCTCTATCCCTCACATTATTATTATTGTTTTGTGTGTTCCAGTATAACCGGATGTCAAACCCCGACCACCTCAAAACCCGGGGAAAAAAGGAAACTACCCATCTTCGACCTCCAACAGCATCCCGACAGCCCTGCTCCGCCAGCACAGTTCCAACACAGTGCAGTTGTGGGTCCTCTGGCGGATATCTACTTCCTCAACCCGCAACAAACTAAATTCGTCAGTGTGGGATTCTCCCCCCGGCCGCCGCACCATCTCGTCGTCACCATTGCCAAATGTGGACAGCACAACGCAGTCGTCATGAGTTCCTCGCAGTGGCACAAACTCATCGAAGCCATCCCCATCATTCACAAACGCTTGAATGACCCGCAGGGACGTCTACAGCAATTTCAGTTCAGCGACAGCGTCACCATCGTGTTTAAGTTTGTATTCGGAAAGCTAAAGCTCGTTTTCAAAGAACCGCAAGGCGCATCCGTTACGCTCAACCAACAAGAATGGCACGTGTTGCATACCCTGCAGCGCATCATTACCGACATCATCTATCACAAAAAGAAGGAAGAGACGGACGTGCAAAATCAAATCATGGCATACCACAAGTACATGCTTCACAACCATGCCTCCAACGTTCCCTTACATGACATGAATTTCACGCAGTTCACCAAGTACATACGGTGCGCCAATTTTAGAACATTCTTAGAGGTTCATCATTTCCTCAACACCCATTTCGCACTGCGCATCTCACAAAATAGTCCTTAGTGCGCATGTATTTCTACCAGCGTTCCAACCGCACCTCACCCAAACATCTCGCGCCCTTCGCTCCCGCATTTGGGTCGCGAAGCATCCTATATCATACCCGATCACATTCACGGCGTTTGCATGTTCAGCACCGTTCAAAACAGAGTTCTCCTCCAAGTCGAAAACCGTTAAATCAACGGATACAGTGTTTTTCCTGCGGATGTTGTGCAATAATCGCTAAGCGCTTCCGGCGGATGTAGTGAACCTCCAACGAACGTTTCCCCCACCAGTGCTTCCCCTGATGTGGTAATTCTCCAACCAACTTTTCCCCCACCAGTGCTTCCCCTGATGTGGTCGTTTGCATATTCAGCACCGTTCAAAACAGAGTTCTCCTCCAAGACGAAAAACCGTTAAATCAACGGACACAGTGTTTTTCCTGCGGATGTTGTGCAATAATCGCTAAGCGATTCCGGCGTATGTAGCCAACCTCCAACGAACGTTTCCCCCCAACCACTGCTTCCCCTGATGTGGTGTTTCTCCAACGAACTTTTCCCCCACCAGTGCTTCCCCTGATGCGGTAAATTTCCAACGAACTTTTCCCCCACCAGTGATTTCCTGCTTCCGGCAGTTGGGTTATATTTATGCACGCGCATTCTTTTCCCCTTCATTCGGTGCTAGCCAGCCGTGGGGAATGCCAGGACCGTCGTGTAAAGACTTCCACTGCTCGTTTTGCTTTCACCAAACGTGCAGCTGCGAACTTAAGCACCGTCTCACCCTCCTGTGCACGCAGTGTCAACTCGGTTTCTACGAAGACCTCGATCATCTCAACAAGCAAATTCAGAAATTCCTTCGAAGGTACTCCGCTAGAAACACCACATGAACTGCTTCATCGTGCGCTTTCGGTATCTCGATAACGGACGAAGAATCCACCTGCTACTGCCCAGGGAACGCGAAGTGCTGCTGCAGAACGGCATATACATCTTCGAACGTTATCCACCAAGCGACGTCGACCTTGTGTGGAACCAACTTCCCACAGACGCACAGGTAGTTTGCGCACCTTATCGCAGGTGTAAACAACACTACAACCTTCCTCATCAAACCACTCATACAGACGGTCCTCCCCCGTTTATCAAAAACTGCCATCTGTGCCGTCAGAATGTCACAGGACGTCCTTAAAGAGCTAGAAGAACTTTCCAGCAGCGCCCACACTCTCAGCGTATCTACGCTTCAACAGCACGTACCATATCGCGTCGTCGGCGTCAAAACAATCGACACCGTTCACGGTACAAAACTCGTCGCCAAACTCGACAACGACACAGAAGTTTTCCTACCAACAAGATTTGCAAAAGCCTCTCCAGAACTCGTCAACAAACTCAACTCTACCTCATTCTGCATCATATACGCAGGCGAGGAAAAACTACGCAGCGGTTTCAAACGCCACATCGTCACGTTCTCCCCATATAACCCTAAATAATGTCCGACGAAACCTATCCCGTCCCCGTGGGGAACAATCTTGACCTACAACTCATTCTCAACGCAGCTTCACCTATCCGTATCCTCTGCATCTCCAACTCCTATTTCCGCAACAGCAGAGTTGTCACCATCACACTCGACGTCCAAGGGGCTCACGCCGTCCACGTCAAATGCGTACCTACCAAAGTGCACCAGCATAAACAAGACGCACTATGCGTCATATACCTCGGCAACAGCAACATTCCTGCTCTAACCAACAAAGTCACATCCGCAGGATGCTTCTCAACCAGCCATTACAGCGAATTTACCATCCCCATCTATATACCAACCTTCACCGAGTTCGTCAACGAAAGTTTCTCTCACCTGCTCGTCACCTGCATCACCAAACCTATCCACCAATTTACCGCCGATAGCAGCAGCAGCGATGACGAGGACTCAAAGTGCACCACGTACTTTAAAATCATTGTTGTGCGCGAAATCTGTGTGTCCTAGTGCCTCAAACAAAAACTATGAATTTTAATGTGCTTTTTTTTCTCCTAATATTTCTTATATTGTCCATTTATTGTATTCATATGTTAATCTCCTGTAATCAAATAATCCATTATGTTATTCTCAAACTATGTATTCATATGTTCAGTAAATAACACATCATGTTAATCAAAGAAAACTATGTATACATATCTTTATCCAATGTACTGTATTCAAATTATAAATAAAGAAAACAGTCCCGGATGAGCCAATTGCAATAACGATAATCCTACCGCTCAGGGCGCTTTTCAAACTTACCGCCGCCGCCGTCGCACGCAGAGACACTAGCGACACGAGCGCCCCTAGCGGCAGAATTATCGTTAAAACAATTGGCTCATCCGGGACTAATACTACTGCTGTATCATAGTATAAGAAAACAGATCACCGCAGTTCTGTCGATTCGTAGTAGTGAATTGCACAGGTTGAAAGATTCGTTAGAATTTATAGTGTGAATTGGTAGATCAACACGGTTCTTTGAGATCCTGATGGCATAATCTAGGAGTATCGAGTTCAGCCGAGAAAGACTAATTCTTAAAAACAAATTGCGCAAAAAGCTGTAAAGCGCAGTAAAATGAATCGTAAGCATTGCCAATAGATGAACGGAGGCTGCAGTATAAGCAATAGAAGTAATTTTCAGTACTTTACTGAGAGATCTGATACACAGCATTGCATGATTACATTGTAGTAAGTATTATAATATACAATACCAGAATATATGCAAAATGGACGAAAATAGGGAATTTTTGCATTCTTGGTTTGAATAACTTTTAAAATTATATAATTTAAAAGAATTAAGTTGTATACTATAATCTACATTAAAAGTATAAGAACATGCATCCATATAACTAAGTCAATTCTAATGTATTAAAAGCACCTCGTATATGCTGATGTAAAATTTATGTAAAAAAATCTGATGTGTTACACTCACATGACTTTCTCTACTCTTGTACAAACTATTTTTACAAACTCTTATTCTCCATCTATTTCATATTAATCGAGATAAACATTTGAGAAACGATCTTTTAACATACAAAGAGAATTACATTTTACACATAACGACTAGTTCTAAAAATATTTGACTATCGCTTAAGGCGTACTATGTTCCCCTTGTTTTGTATTTGCATCGGCCTTTAAGCATATACATATCTCTTAATAGCTGGTTGCTATGTGCAGCTCCATTCTCTTTGCCTTTGATTAATACTCTTTGCATATACAAGACAAAAATTTGAATAACGAATTCCCATTTGAGAAAATTATTGAAACATTTAAGGTAATAACAAGGAATATCTCGAAAATGGTTCACTCAACAAAAAAATGTATATGACATAAATTGCGTATTTTAGCGTGATCTACATGCTTTGCGTAGTAAAATTCTGTCTATCTCTTATGGTTTACCAGTTATGCAAAAGTCGTTCACAATGAAGAATACTTTTGGAGACATTTCCAGAAAATTCAAGATATACATTTCATTTGTCATGAAAATATCTTCAACATATGATATTTGAATCAAAATCGTTAGAGCCATTTTTGAGAAAATTAAAATTTGCGAAAAATGTTCCATGTATAGGTTAGTCTGTGGTTAGGGAATTTTCTTGAAAACCTTCGTGTCGCATCTCTGGAAGAAACTGAACCTACATATCACGTTTGGTGTTTATCCGACTGTTCGTTTCTGAGTTATGCTGTTCACACACAGACACACAGACACGCACACGGACATGTTTCCTAAAACGTCTTTTTGGATTCAGGGGGTCTCAAAACATGTATTTCCGGTGAAATCTCGGTATCGAATTTTTGGGTGGAATACAATACTTCCCCTACTTACTATACGTAGTAGAGAAAGTAAAAATGAATAACGAATTTGAGAAAAAGTTTAAGTATTGGAAAATTTAAGGGAATAACAAGCAATATCTCGAAAATGGTTCACTCTACAAAAAAAGGTATATTACATAACTTGTGTATTTTAAGGCGATCTACATTTTTTGTGCAGTAAATTGTTCTCTATCGCTTATGGTTTACGAGTTATGCAAAAGTCGTTCACAATGAAGAACACTTTTGGAGACATTCCCATAAAATTCGAGATATACATTTCATTTGTCATAAAAATATCTTAAACATATGATATTTTAATCATAATCGTTAGAGCCATTTTTGAGAAAATTAAAATTTTCGAAAAATTTTCCATGTAAAGGGTAGTCTGGGGTGGGTGGGTTTTCTTGAAAACCTTCGTGTCGCATCTCTGGAAGATACTGAACCTAAATACCAAGTTTGGTGTTTATCCGACTGTTCGTTTCTGAGTTATGCTGTTCACATGCAGACACACACACAGACACACACACGGACATGCTTTTTTGGATTCAGGGGGTCTCAAAACATGTATTTCCGGTGTAATCTCGGTATCGAATTTTTGGGTGGAATACAATACTTCCCCTACTTACTATACTTGATAGAGAAAGTAAAAATTATCATTCTCTGCATACAGCGTTTATACCTTTTCAGGTATTTATAAAAATTATATAACTTATTTTCGCGTGCAACTTCGGTAGTAGTGCCGAATAATAATAATAATAATAATAATAATAATAATAATAATAATAATAATAATAATAATAATAATAATAATAATAATAATAATAATAATAATAATAATAATAATATCTTCATAATTACTTCGCATAATACCTGATGTAATCGTAAATTATGTGGAATCAGACAGGTTGCTTTTTATGACAAATTCAGGAAACTCCAAGTGTATTATCCAAAATAACGCGGAAAGCGTTTTTATATACGTTGTCTTTTATATGTCAAAGAAAAGATCATAGTCCCCATTATAACAAAAAAAGTCTTGATTGCGTATTTTGGCTGCAAACTGCAAGGTACAAACGGGGTCGATTCATATAAGAATCGTGAGTAGGAATAGACGGTAGGCAATGCGACGATTCATCAACGAATTTTGCAGTACGGTAGACCAGCAGACAAAGTGACGATTCTTGAACGAATCGTGCTTTAGGAGTAACTACCAGACAGGATGCAAGAGAACGATTCATGAATCGTGAAAACGAATTGTACGAATCGATTACTGCAAAAGAATCGCTCGAACATACTTTACTTCGAAACTTGAAAGAGCCAACCAGAAAATTCGCCTTTCCCGGAAAAGTACAACTAGTGTCCACTGTTTCCAGTTGTTCTATTCAACTTATGGTGTTACTTAGAATCAAATTCACGTAATAATCCGATCCTTTCAAAAATTCCATATATAAAAAAACGACCAGAACATTGCATATTCGCTATTGTACATTTGTATCCTCAATTGTGGAATCCAATACCACACTGCATTAACTTCTTGCGCTCTGTGTGATCAGAAAATTAATTTCTGCAATATCACATCTACGATAAGTAAATTTTATTGAGTACTACAGATACGATCCATCTTTGTCTTCTAAAATTATTTTGTATCAATCAATATTAAATAATTCTCTAATCGAAACACAAAGAAACACCTAGTCCACCATCTGTGTTCAGTGATTTAAATTTCTGAAGATGACACCGTCAGTGCTGCTACCCCAGCGCCATATACAATATACTTTTGCCACTGATCTCTGCGCCTCGCCGGTTTTAAACAGCTGCATCGCAGACACAGTGACTGCGGCTCATAAATGATCACACTCAAGCGATCATTGTGATTGCAGAAAAGCTGTTTATTTCAGCATTAATCTCTTTGTATCAGCACATATTAGCTACGTATGCAACGATTCTATAATGGGAATTATTAAGACGCGAGTGACGAGTAACTATCGACACGAGAGAGTGACAAGTAACTATCGACACGAGCGTGTGAAGAGTGCCTTACGAGCGCCTTAATAACCATTATATGAGAATTGCATACAATAGTTTTTCTACGACATTTAGATATACAATAAATATTTACTCTTTAGATACATACGAAAGAAAATAAAAATGTGATAAGTAAATGTTTCGATACGTATTTTAGATGCACTTGCACAACAAGTGAATATCGATTGAAGGTCGCTGGTATTAATTTTACAAGATGGAGTCAGAAAGATTTATTAGTAAATTTGAAGAGATGGAATTTAGTTACACGCCTCATGATATTCTGAAGTGAGCGAGGAATGTAAGCAAAGAATTTACTTACTGAAAAATCATAGAAAATGTCTGAAACGTTGTATGACAAGTTCATGGTTTGGCGAGCAACAAAAAATGTAACCTCATTGTCACAAAATGTACCCATAGCTTACCTGGAAGAAATGTCAAAAACAATGGAATCCCCAACCTTGTGGACAAATAATTCAGTATTGAGGACAACTCTAAACGTAAAACATGGAACTGATATATCAGAGTATAAAACGTTGTCTTGCCTGTTAAAACAGAAACCGGTAGGTACAGAAGGAAAAAAGCAAAACCGTTTTCGATAAATGCATTTATGAAGCACCTGACAGTACGTATCTACTGATAAAGTTATGCAAATATAAATATTTTCGTAAAAATACCTATCTATGTAAAGATTATTTGCAAATACATGACTTTGTTACAGATAGCATTAATATTAGGAGTAATGGGGGCACGTCCAAGACATGAGTTACGCGAATTAAAACTTGATGATGTGATGGATTTAGAACCAACATTACTAGTTACTATCCCCAACACAAAAACAAATACTCACGAGAGTTCACAGTAACAAGAAAGTGTTAGGAAATCTGTAAAAAGTATATGAATCTTAGCCCTGTTAATTATTACAGTGCAAAATACACTGTGCAAACGGTTGGCATTAATAAATTTTTACATATGGGCAAATACATATCTTAACCTCCCTGACCCACAGTCATTCACTGGCCACTGCTTCGGTAGGAGTTCTGTAACTCTGATAGTTGATGCAGGTGGTCAGATTACAACTTTAAAACGCCATGGTGGTTGGAAATCCACAACAGCTGCTGAAGTTTGTAAACATGTATCCTGGAAAACAAACTAAAGATCCCAAGTGCAATACTTATATCCATAGAAAATAAAACCTCAAATATATACAACTTCACCATCTACTTAAACTAAGCTTCATAAGGGATAATTACCAAATATTACCTTTGCAAACTACACCATACAAAATGTGTATATTAACACGGTAATTAACAGTTAGATTCTGTGCTTTCAAAGTCTTTGATACTAAACGTTTGTAAAGTTTGAGCAGAGATTTATTACAGTTTCATTATGAAGGATGCAAACAGTGAAATATGGTTCATTTAAGTTCATATTAGTGAATAAACTGTTTCTCACTGGCTCCGAGTAGCACGTCGCGTTAGTGTGGAAACAACAAATGAACGCACTTAACTACAGGTGTCGAAAAATTTTGTATGCTCGACCATGCCAAAATGTAGTATTTTTACGACTGGTAGCAGTACTTTAATGGGCCTCATTAAAGTATCGATATTCGACCAATCGGAGGTGGCCACGTAACATTGTGAAAGCGCAAGTATCGATTATTCTGCGTAGTACTTCTCACAAGGCTAGCAACTTTGTTTGACACAGGTGCTACAAGGTCATTGTATTGTAACCATAGATAAAGCAATAACAACACTCAAACCAGAAACGAATACTTATGAAACCTTTAATTTAGATACATGGTCGAGCATAAACAGTGGTATGAAACTTGACTATAATGGTGATTAAAACGCTCGTATGATAGTTATTAACCTCGCTTCGTTATGCTCGCCTCGGTTAATAATAATGCTCGCGTTTTTAATTACTACCATTATAGTCTCGTTGCATAGTATACTAATATATCCAAATATAACTATAAATGCATAATTGGGATCGATTTCACACATTAACCCTATCCCATCCATTAGTTCAAGTGTAAACGAGGCTGCAACTGCTTCTTAACGCGCGTATTCGCTTGCTGCTGTAAATTTATATCCTCAATTGTGGGGTCTAATAGCACAAGGCATTAAATTCTTGTGCTCTATGTAATAAAGGGATTAACTTCTGTAATATCACTTCTAGAATAAGTACATTTTACAGAACACTACAAATAGGAGTGTACCTTTATCATGAGAATTTAGTTTGTATCACTCAGCATTAATTTATTTTCCAGTTGAAACCCTAATTCTCCATCTGCTGTTCATTGATTTAAATTTCTGAAAATGGCACAGAGAGTGTTGCTACACCAGCGCCACATGCAATGCACTGTTGCTACCGATCTCTTCGCCTCGCCCGTTGTAAACCGCTATAACTCATTTTACCCTCGACCTTAAGAAATTGCAATAGAATGTCTACTTTCTCTACCATTTATCTATGGTAGCTAAAGTAGTGATGTTCTGTTCTATGCTATTCGATATGATAATTGATCAGAAATATATGTTTTACACCCCGAATAAAAAAGAACAAAGCATTCAAAGAGAATGAGAGAGTGAGTGAGAGTGTTAGTGTAAGTGTGTGTGTGTGTGACAGAGAGAGAGAGAGATGGAGAGAAACAGAGAGAAAGAGAGAGAGAGTTTCCAGTTTGCTCATTGTTTTACATGCATGTCCGACTTGGATACAATTTCAAATTGAAAATACCAAAATAAGAGGCATTTTTAAAAACTACATCTTCTCTTGGTTGAAAAAATACAGATGCGGTACATTCACATGCCTTTCTCTAAGCTCTGTAATTAATTATTGTGAATACAAAATACACTTATTAAATGGACCCTCATAGTCGTGGTCGCTGGACCGTATAATGTCGGCGTTCATGCAAGGCGAGGGTCGCGGGTTCTAGTCCCGCCATGGGCATGGATGTTTGTCTGTAAGTGTAATTGTACCAATTAGCGGTAAAGTAAACAGCAAACAATGTAATCATAAACTGGGTAGAGGAGGGAACTTAAAAAATACTAACCCTTAATTTTATAACTACATCATTTAATCCAAATAAACTTTTGCAGAAATATCTAAATTGTACATTTCGTTATAGATACAAAGGCAACAGCGATAGTCAAGTGTTTAAGAATGGACGCTATACGCTGGCCTTAAAATTCCATACAGTTTCGATACAATCCCGAGATATAAGTGAATGTTAACAGGACTTTAAAAAAATCTGATGTGTTACACTCACATGACTTTCTCTACTCTTGTACAAACTATTTTTACAAGCGCTTATTCTCCATATGCTTCATGTTAATGGTGTTATCGAGATGCTAATCTTATTGCTAATTTTCTTGTAGATGCAACGGGAATATGTTAGGCTTTAAGCGATAGTCAAATGTTTTAAGAGCTGGTTGCTATTTGGAGCATTCCATTTTCTTTACATTACCAGGACAAAAAACATGAATAACGAATTCCCATTTGAGAAAAAGTATAAGTATTGAAAAATTTTGTCTATCTCTTATGGTTTACCAGGTATGCAAAAGTCGTTCACAATGAATAATACTTTTGGAGACATTCCCAGAAAATTCGAGATATACAATTCATTTGCCATAATATGTCTTAAACTTGTGATATTTTATTCAAACTCGTCAGCGCCATTTTTGGGAAAATAAAAATTTTCGAAAAATGTTGCATGTAAAGGGTAATCTGGGGTGGGGGGATTTTCTTGAAAACCTTCATGTCGCATTTATGGAAGATACTGCACCTAAACACTAAGTTTGGAGTTTATCCGACTGTTCGTTTCTGAGTTATGCTGTTCACAGTCATATACATACACACGGACACGTTTCCAAAAATGTTTCTTTTTTCTGGATTTTCTCCTTAAGAGCCCCTAATACCCATACCAGTACCCTCGAAAAAATATCTGGGATAGTACCAGCTCTTTAAAACAGCACAAAATACCTCAAAATATTTTGAAAAATACTAAACATCTGTATCAATATACTGAAATACCTTCTCCAGTTTCCCAAAATGCTCTTGAAACGCCTGTAATTCTCCTGTCTGTGTAACAGAATGTTCTAAATGTCTGCGCCCATACCTAATTCGATAGTATGAAATACCCTTAAAGAGCCTAAAATACTCTCGCTAGACTCCTCGAAAAAGTATAAAATGCACAGAATGCCCTGCCATTCTAAAAACCATCAGGATACTCTAAAACCATATGTAAATACCATGAAAATAGCTGCTACAATTTCTATAAAGTCCTTCATTTACTCCAAAATTCCAAATCCTTGCCTTAAAAGCCCGTAAATGGTTGCTAAAACGCTTAACAACTCCCACTACAGTGGTTCAAATGCCATTGAAATGCTTACGCCAACACCCTAAAATACCTGTTTCTGTGTCCAAAAATATCCTAAAGCCAGCAAGGGGATGTGAAATATCTGTACCACTGCATCGAAAAACCATCAGAATACCTGTAAAGTAAGCTAATCTGGTACTCAGAAATTGCTTCTAAGTACCGTCCGAAATAGTTACATTGTGCCTGTGCTCCAAATATCTTGAAAATGTAACCCAACACTTGTGGAAAACATTCTTAGATACCTTCAGCCCCTGTCTTCCCTAGCATCCCTCATCGTATTCCTTGCCTCTTCCCATATAAACGCATTGTCTAGTCCTCAAACCCCTCCTAGTCTAGCCACGTTTTCCCTATCTCCTCCTTGTGAACACATTTCCCTCCTTCAGCCTCTATCTAGCCTAGCTTCTGTCCTCGTATTTTCCATATATCATTCACATAAATGCATATTGTAGCTTCACCCTCTGTGTAACCTAGCATCTCGCCTTATATTCCCCATCTCAGCTATATAAAAGCCTTTTCTTGTCCATTACCCCACCTTGCATACCATATCTGCCTGGTTTCCCATCTCTCCTATATGAAACACCTACATTCTACCCATTTACACTGTCTAGCCTAGCATCTCTCCTTATTCTCCCTATTTCCCTCATATAAGACACATATTCTATCCTTCAAGACCTCCTAGTCTAGCATCTCTCCACGTCTTCCCTAACCCTCCCTTATAAACCCATATTCCGTCCTTCAATCCCCGTCTAGCCTACATCTCTCCTCGTATTCCCTATCTCTTCTATATAAATGTCTCTTCTAGTCTCCTACCCGCCTAACCTAGCATCTCTCCAAGGTTTCCTATCCCTTCCATATAAAACACATATTCTACCCATTAACACTGTCTGGTCTAGCATCTCTCCTTGTTTCCCCTATCTCCCTCATATAAGACGCATATTCTATCCTTCAAGACCCTCCTAGTCTTGCATATCTTTCACGTCTTCCTTATCCCTCCCTTATAAACCCATATTCCGTCCTTCAATCCCCGTCTAACCTGGCATCTCTCCTCGTATTCCCTATCTCTTCTATATAAATGCCTCTTCTAGTCTCCTACCCGCCTAACCTAGCACCTCTCCACTGTTTCCTATCTCTTCCATATAAAACACATATTGTACCCTCCAAGTCCTGTCTAGCCTAGCAATTCTCATCGTATCCCGTATCTTTTCCCTTATAATCACATGTTCTGTCTTTCATGCCCTTTCTATCCTAGCATCCCTTTTCATATCTCCCCCTTATGAACGCATTTTCCTCCTTTAACCCAATTCTAGCCTTGCATTTCCCCTCGTTTTCCCTATTTTCCCCATATAAACGTAAAAAAGAGGCCTCGCTACCCCTTATCTATCCTACTGATGCTAACACTTCATATCCAGGTGTAGCTAAGAGGAACTATTTGTAATCTGCATTATTCTGTAGCTGTTGACCTAGCTTTCTCCCATAAAGCTCAGCAATACCATAAGTATTGAATAGTAAACCCATTAAAGGCAATTTTTCTTCCTGTATACCTGTGGTTCAGAAAGTTAAATGAAATTAAATTAATTCGGAAGATGCAATTCTTAATAAATTCTCAAAATGTTTCGTTCCAAAATACATAAAAAAACAGCTCCTGGAAGTAACGATTTGTCTATGTAAGCTCATTTCCCAAAACAATGTTTTATTTTTGCTAAAACCACATCTAATGTAAAACAATTTAACTCCACACTGTTAATAACCTAAAGTTCAACACGTAAAAAAGCAATATTTTACGACATATCTACATACAAGTTTCAGCCATAAATCCGCAGAGTTGGTTCCGTTGTTTATATTTCCTTTACAGCAAATGGAGTTACTGTTTATTTATGTACGTAGTTGTACATTAATAAGTATAATATTGCTTTCTATCTTATTATACAACGGGTATAATAGTGTACATACTAGCAACTGCAAGCCATTAAATCACAGACACGTGTTTATGCGACAGCAGACATTAATTGTATAGCGTGGCATTCCATTGGTTATCATAACAGAGTTGCCTTATGCCACTGCAATACCTCCTATATGCAATAGAGGGTGACATTCCATAAGCACTCCGGAGTAAACCACTGGAAGTATTTTCACCAATACCCCGGATAGGAAAAGTGGAAGTACTTCCAATGTAACTAGTTTCACCGAAGTTCGGGACTGTTTCCTCGGAGTGGAACTGGTGGAAGTAGTCTGGCAACCTAACGCCCTCGACCAGGACCGTCTAGAACGAACGGACCTGACACTGGCATTCAAAATGGAGGCCTACGTGGTGGGAAACATTTTAAACAGCTCGTCTACAAGCTACGATTTTTCCGCAGCAAAATTCAAAAGTGGTATAATAACACGTCTTTTGTGTACACATATGCTCTGTTGTACGCAAAAATACTGTCTTAAAAGTAAAATAAATACAGTTTAATGTTACATGAGACCAATGAGCAATGAAATGCGTATATAACCCCAAAGAACATCCACGTAGTCTACAGTTTTGCATGCCATAAATTAACAACGTTCCTAAACTACAACTACATATATACATTGCAAAGAAGATAGACAGTTTTACAAAACTGTAAACAGCATACTACTTACGTGAAACAGAACTGTTGATACTGCACCTGACACTGAGTTCACACAAAATTATCTGTCACTGTTTACATGTTTATTGCACTGTACACAATATTATATACAAAAAATATGTACTGGATGGCTGATACACGAAATGCCATTATTTAGGGTAATTAGCTACTGAATTAAGCAGCTTTAAGGTGGAAAGCTTTCATTTCTCAGTCTGCAGCAATAATTAAAAAATATATTACTCAGCAGCTTATAACACTTCACTAGTTTTGCAGGGGAATCCATACTGGGAGACTGAAATTAAAAAAATAAGTAACCTTAAACCAGCTCTGCAACTGAAATGTATGAAATACACAGACTTAAGTCAGCACTGTGAAACAACATTCAGGAAGTCTACAATTTTGCATGCAGCAACATAACAGCATTTCTAAACTACAGCTACATATTTAAATTACAAAGAAGTTAAGACAGTTTTGCAAAACTACAAGCATGATACTACTTACATGAAACAGAATTGTTGGTATTGCAGCTGACATTGATTGAGTTCACTCACAATTATCTGTCACTATTTACACTGTTCACAATATTATACATACAAAATATACTTTGATGACTAACACACGAAACGCTGCGGTTTATAGTAATTTGTTATTGAATTTGGAAGCTTTACGCTGAAATTTTGCTTTTGCTTTCACTGAGAGCTTCTCATTTTTAAGTTTACAATAATTATTCAAAAATATATTAGTTAACACCTTACAGCACTTCTTTACAAGCTTTTGCAGGGGGAGTCCACATTGACAGACTTGGTCAAAGTCTACAGAATGCAATTCAAAATGAAGCATTGCTAATTGTACCACAAGCTTTCTTTGGCAATTTAGATGCAAGAACTCCTTTTCATACTTCTCGCCAATTAAAATGGTGAATATTTTAAAAACCAGTACACAAAGGTGTATTACAAAATCTGAAGGACACTTGAGACCCCCGCGATTGATAGCATCAAAATATGAAAATCTTGCATCATACTCAATCATTATGTTTCTGAGAGTAGATAATGTAAAGGTACATGCTGCACACGTTTCTCTGTTTATTTTCAATGTGTTAAGAACACTGTGTGCAACATATCCACCAATGCAAATAATCACTTCTTGATTACTTTCATCAATTTCAGCTGAATCGACACACTCTATTACAGGTTCAAACTTTTCCAGAACAGTGCTAGGTACATTTGCAGAACTAGGAACATTTTTTCTGGAGCAAGAGGATACAAATGATGTTATAGAACAGTCCCCAAGGAAAGCTGATTTTAATTTAATTACACTACAAATTTTCAGTTTCCTTTCTGATTCCAGAACTTGTTCCACAGAAATATGATAGTTTCCACCACTCATTTGTCGATACTGACCAAATCTACCCTCGAGTTTATCAGTTTGAAACTTTCCTGCCAAAATATACTTCCATTTAAAATTACAAAAAATGTATTTACACATATGTACAAAACTATCTAAAGTGTGTGTAAGAGCAACATGTGTTTCATTTGTGAGTTTACCACTGACAGCTGAAGAATGCCACAATTTCAAAAACAATGAAAACTCTTCTAGAAACTTAAGTTTTGTGTCTTCAGGTCCCTGGATAGGGTTACAGTCAAAATCCCTACTGTATTTTCCTTTGGATGGACTCTTAACATTTGAAATCTTCCACCATTTCACAACAAGTTGGAGAAAATGTATTGTTCCTGTAGAGAATGCTTTAGGATTTTCAACTAACTTCCTTTGCAGAGCTACAATGTTTTTATCATCAAATATCTTTAAAGCAAGAGAAACATTTTGCCTCTCAAACGAAGAAGGGAAAAGTGATTTTCTTGTAAGGGCAGGAGCCTCTTTAATTATGCAGTTTTGCTCCGATTCATGAAGGCGTATTAAATCACTAAACTTTGCTTCTTCATTAAAATATGTGAAAGTGACAGATGATGTGGCACCCTCACTTATGTTAGTTTGAAACCAATCTTCTGGAACTCCTGACAGAATGTCATTCTTGTTTGGAATGTTGAAAATTTGATTTACTACATTGAGCCAATTGCTTCTTATACATTTTAATAAATGTACGGAATCAAAAAGTGAGAAGAGCTCTCTATCAGTATTTGATGGATTTTGCACACTCTTTTTCAATGATCCATTGCATAAATGCTGAAACATTGCTTTATTCACCTTATTGTTGTCTGATATAAGGCAAAGAGCAATGTATCCACAACTTTCTAAAGCATTTAGTACTTCAAGGGTCATTTGATGCAATGAAACGCTATTTATGTTTTTTACTGGAAAGAGGGCAATGACATCTGAATTTCCTGACAAAGGAGAAGAAATCATAAATGCTAGGATTGTAGTGGCAGTAACGACTTCTCTCTCTCTCTATTCATGGCAATCCCTTCTATTTTCCCACCCTTATAACTCAGCTTGGGTGTGACATAAATTTCATCCAGCAAGACACTTACTATTCTTTCATGTTCCCCAATAAGTTTACATTTTTCTGTAAGATATTTTACTTGGGAGGGATTTATTACACTATTAGTTCCCAACTTGCAGAGTAGCCTCCTTAAATAAGCTGGATGGGGAATTGTCAGAACCTTGCTTGTGTGAACCAGACGATAAGCCCCAGGAAAAGAGTAAAATAATGCTGATGCCCAAAACAATGTTTCTGGTGAATACCTTGGCTGTGTGGATACAGCAAGTTGCAACTGTTCTCTTAAGAATACCAATTTCGTTTTTGTTTTGTCCTCAAAATTGCTAAGGTCAGTGTTTCCAAACCAATTCAAAAATAATGAAAGTTTGTCATTACTACTTACATTTTCCTCTTCAAATGCTGCTACTTGGCTCAACAGGCAGTCAAATTTCGTCCACTTATTACACATTAATTCATCACCCAAACACCATTCAAACTGTTTCCTGGGAAGTTCTGCATTATTGTGAAATACATGCACTGCAAGAGATGGCATGATTTTAATGCACACTGTCACTTTTGGCGGCTCAGTAACACACGTGTCATCGATTTTACATAATGAAATGTAACTGCTGTCAGGCCTGTTTATTATAATAAAAGGACTCACATTTCTACTTTTCAACTTTTCCAGAAACTCACAGTATCCACTTATATTGTCCCTTTCATTCCATTCTTCAAATTGTTGCTGGTCACGGGCACAAACTTGGTTCATACGCTCACTCGGTTCCTTTCCTTTAGGAGGCAACCGTTTCGATAAATAGGATGGTTGATTTTCAAAAATTGTTGGAAATGCACCATCCTCTAGTTTGATCCTCTTTCTTGGAAGTGTTATAAAAGAACCATCATCACAACGGAATTTATCTTCTCTTATAACAAAGTCAGCAGCAAAATGTTGTATGCATACAGCTGAATCCTTCAATGGCGTAAAGTGCTCTCGATTTATGCATTTGATCCATTTTTCTCTTAAAAGTTTATCTTTCGGAAATATAAATATCAGTACCAAAGGTCCATCTTTGCTGTAATTGGATTTACATCCGGGAACACAACAGTTACGGGGCATTGTAGCGTTTTAGGTTAGGTACCTATATTTGCGACAATAAAATCAACTTCTGAAACAATTTCCTCTTTATAGGTATCACCACTATAACTGTAACACAAATTAGGTTCACAAACAGATAAATTAATAATACTTTACTTTTAATATAGCCATAATCTATATTGAATACAATAGTAAACATAAACACATGGAAAGCACATTGCACAACAAGCACATGACTGGATTTATTCTCGTTTCCTAAATTGCACAAAACACACTTACTTCACTAATGTAAATACAAAATTATGCCGGAGTTACTAAAAAAAACAATAAATCACAGGCAGCGAAAACACAACACAGCAGCTAGCATGTGTAAACACCACAGTGATCACCACCAACAATCGACGCCATTTTCCTCAATCTTGAATGCCAGTGTCTGGTCCGTTCATTCTAGACGGTCCTGCACACAAGCGCTTGCAGATAGCTCACCCGAAGGTAAACGAACAGCACGCTTCCAGAGCGAATAGCACGACCTCTGCCATGCTGATTGCTGAGGCTTGAAACTATCTGCACCTGAAACTAAGATGGAAGTCAGCTGATAAAATAGCAATACCGAAAATATAAAAATAAAGCTGAATTTTCGTATCAACGAGCAATTGCGTAATTGTAGGAGTTTATAGTGATACCTTATTTAATATTGAATACCAAATAACGAGCAATCGATGTTTAAAACTGGATCATGACCTGAAAACCTAGTAAGGTAGAAAACATGTTATGAATCGAAAGTCACAACATTAGTTGGTTTTAATCAAGAATTGAAATATACATAGCGAAAACAAGCTAACCTTAAATATAAACTATACTTAGTATGTTAAGGTGTTAAAATGTGTGTTTGTGCTCTTTAGTGTTGAAATGTGTTCGAATTAGGGACTGTATTTTGAAAAGTTTGTTTTTGTGGATTGCACACTAATATCGTAAAACGAACATGAGAAGTCATGCTCAAAGGTTATGTCTGATACCTATTTCAAGTTTGAATGTGATGTAATTATAATAGTATGGGATCCATAGTTTGATTTAGGATGTGTATTAGTATTGTGCTCAAACACTATTTCCTGCTGTTATACCAAATAAATAAATTAAGACATAATGCTCTTTTCATTGCAAAATAACTTAAAGCATTTCATAAACAGAAAATTCTCCATATGTACTGTGTATCTTTGGGAATTTTTGGTCAATCTGGATAACTCGGTTAAGCGCTGGCCTTGGAAGCACAAGTAGTTACATAAAACTTGTGTATTACCACATTATTGCTGAATGATTTCTACATATCGAAATGACAAAACACCCAACTTAAATTATATAAATGTATAATATGTATTGCATGGCAAAATATCTGCTGAAATAGTTATTATTTTTTAAGCATTAATTAATGCTTTATTTACATACACCTCATTTGTGAAGTCATAGTGGGAGCTGCCTTATAAAACCACTTCTTGGTTTCATTAATTGATAGTATTGAGTAATACTATCTCTGCTTTAAATGTTGTCTCATATTCACACTTCTAATTGGGCAGCACTATGGCCTCTCACAAAAAAGCCTGGATTCAATCCTAGGGATCAGAGGTGGGATTTTGTGGTAGATAAAATAACACTTAGAATGAGTGTTCTCTGGTTTACCCCACCATAATTCCATCAATTGCACCATCTTCATCATTGTCATCCTCCTCCCACCAGTCACCAATCTCTGTAAACCTGTGAAGATAAAAAATACATTAAAATTAAAAATACTATGGAGGACAGACAGCAATACTAATGAACGAGTGGCTCATCCAGCCACCCAAATTTATAAACCAGCATGTGGACCATTAACCTGCAGAAACAGCAATATAACTATACTTAAGTGATAATAAAATTGTGTAAGGAGGTAAGTAGGTAATAATGAAATATTGCATTTTAAGCAAATTTAAATTCTGTAATTGCTTAAAAAACAATAGTATGAAAGTCATACAAAATGCTGTTACATTCTTTCTGCAGTCGACATCTGAAAAAACAATTAATACTGGCACACTAAACTACATGTTAAAGTGGTTGACAATTATGAAGGGTGGGTGTGATATGGTTAAACACAAAGAGATATTGTCGTTATTTAGAGACATTGCATTCACATCCATATTTAATAATACTGTATAATACATTTGTATGGTATTTTAAGGAACATATGCCTGCATTAATATACATTTAAATGGCCTACCCAATTAAAATGTCCATTAAATTCTAACCTCTTGAATGTCTGTTATTACAATCTATTGGAATGATCTTATAGGTAATTCTAATTGCACTTAGTCACTTATGCATACACAAAGCCAGTTCTAGTTAATAAAACTTACAGCTATTGAATAGAAAATATACTTTGATTCCTTTTCCTGGGAAAGGTTCTATATATAACATTTGATATAACACAGCGGAGGTCCTACAGCACATGGGAACCTTAAATTTATTGACAGGTTATATGGGAAAAAAACAAATTGAGCCCATACAGTGATGTTTGTTTGTTTGTGTTTGTTCATTTGGCTACACTGTAAGCAATGCTCAGGGTAATTGAACACATCATACAATATGAAGTATGCAGAGTAAGTAGGAATATACCCAACGCCAAGAGCAGCCTTTGAGGGGGAGGATGCTCACCTCCCCATCATGCATTATCTAAGAGAGAAAAATTTGTAAACCATCACCATTTCAACAGTAAACATCTTGACACGCATTACAGTAGGACAACAATAGCAAATAAGTGTTAATCACCATCACATGCAATCTGCCCTACATAAAGTGTTTACATGAGGTTGATACTATTATGATGATTAATTCACTTTGAATAAGCTCGAAATTATAACTTTATACTTATATTATGCTTAAATTTCAATTTCCCATGTAATTTATATTACCTTGAAGACATGTTTGACAAAGACATCACTTGAAACGAGAAATTCTAATTATTACTGCATGGGTATTATTTGGGAGGACAGTATACAGAGTGGAAGATACTGCTTAAACCGTACGTTAATCATGGATTCTATATAATGAGTAGTGCAAATATGTCCAATACAATTTTTGTCATTAAACCTACAAAAGTGAAACATAGTGATGTTCCTTGTGCCTGTGTCTATTAGCCATTTTATTACAGTTCAAGCAATACCTTTCACCCTGTATAAGAAAACATTTAGAAGATGTTGGAGTTTGCATATACATAAAACATTATAACATATAAAACTGGGATGCAACAGATCCATCTATCCCATTGACATTTTTTGTGTAGCCCATTTTCCTCTGTTGCTTAAATTTACCAGTTACACAAGATTATACAAAATTCCTTCCGAATGAAGGAAGCTATTCCCAGAAAATTAAAAATAAACATTTTAATTTTCATGTAAATATCTTGAATACAATGGCATTTTAATCAAAATCCTTTGAGTCATTTTTGAGAAAAAAAATCGAGAATTCTTCCGTGTAATGGGTTATTTTGGGTGGGTAATTTTCTTGAAAATCTTTGTGTCTCATCTTTGGAAGGTACTGAACCTAAACCGATTTGTACTATGTATGTACAAATTCCTGCTTTGAAACGCATGGCTTTATGTATTCACTTTCACTTACCAGTAAAAATGCGCGCTCCAACGTTTCACGTTACTTATTTGGCCTCAGCCAATGGGAGCAAAATGTAGCGGAATAGAGAAGCTTCCCCCTTGCACTATAATGCTCTAATATGTTCGGTCGCTTTCGTTCATTTTCAACTCTCGCTCGAACTTCGTCGGGCAATATCGGGTGAGCTATCTACAAGCGCTTATAGTGCCCACTGAATCTATTCCCCAATATAACGTATGGTCTTACTTAGGATCAAATTCACTCAGTAATCCAATCCTTCCAAAAATTCCTACAAATCAAAAAAGAATAGGGCAGAACATTCAATACCGATTTTGTTGGCTATTACAAATTTGTATCCTCAATTGTGGTATCCAATAGCACACTGCATTAACTTCTTGCGCTCTGTGTGATCAGAAAGTTAATTTCTGCAATATCACGCCTACCATAAGTAAATTTTATACAATACTACAGATACGATCCACCTTTGTCATCTAAAATTAGTTTTGTATCAATCAATATTAATTAATTCTCTAATCCAAACGCAAAGAAACACTTCGTCCGCCATCTATGTTCAGCAATTTAAATTTCTAGGATGGCACCGTCAGTGCTGCTACCCCAGCGCCATATACAATATACTTTTGCCACTGATCTCTGCACCTCGCCGGTTGTAAACAACTGCATCGCTGCCACAGTGATCAACTGCGGCTCTCAAGCGATCATTATGATTGCAGAAAAGCCGTTTATTTCAGCATTTACCTCTTTGGTTTAGCACATATTAGCTACGTATGCAACGTTTCTATAATGGGAATTAATAAGACGCGAGTGACGAGTAACTATCGACACGAGGGAGAGACGAGTAACTATCGACATGAGGCAGCGTCGAGAGCCTTACGAGCGTCTTAATAACCATTATATGAGAATTGCATAATATAGTTTTTCTACGACATTTAGATATACAATAAATATTTACTCTTTAGATACATACGAAAGAAAATAAAAACGTGATAAATAAATGTTTCGATAACGTATTTTAGAATACGTTAGAACAAGTGAATATCGATTGAAGGTCGCTGGTATTGATTTTACAAGATGGAGTCAGAAATATTTATTAGTGAATTTGAAGAGATAGAATTTAGTTACACGCCTGGAGGAGGCCAGGAATGTAAGAAAGAATATACTTCCTGAAAAATCAAAGAAAATGTGTGAAACGTTGTATGACAAGTTCATGGTTTGAAGAGCAACAAAAAATGTAACTTCATTGTCAGAAAATGTACCCATAGTTTACTTGGAAGAAATGTCAAAAGCAATGGAATCCCCAACCTTGTGGACAAATAATTCAGTATTGAGGACAACTCTAAAGGTAAAACATGGAACTGATATATCCGAGTATAAAACGTTGTCTTGCCTGTTAAAACGGAAACCGGTAGGGTACAGAAGGAAAAAAGCACAAACGTTTTCGATAAATGAATTTTTGAAACACCAGGACAATAGGTATCTACTGATAAAGTTATGTAAATATAAATATTTTCGTAAAAATGCGTATCTTTGTAAAGATTATTTGCAAATACATGACTTTGTTACAGATAGCATTAATATTAGGAGTAATGGGGACAAGTCCAAAACATGAGTTACGCGAATTAAAATTTTTTGATGTGATGGATTTAGAATCAACATTGCTAGTTACTATCCCCAACAAAAAAAAACAAATACTCACGAGATTTCACAGTAATAAGAAACTATTAGGAAATTTGTAAAAAGTATATGAATCTCAGCCCTGTTAATTATTACAGTTCAAAATACACTGTGCAAACAGTTGGCATTAATAAATTTTTAAATATGGGCAAATACATATCTTAACCTCCCTGACCCACAGTCATTCACTGGCCACTGCTTCGGTAGGAGTTCTGTAACTCTGGTAGTTGATGCAGGTGGTCAGATTACAACTTTAAAACGCCATGGCGGTTGAAAATCCACAACAGCTGCTGAAGTTTGTAAACATGTATCCTGGAAAACAAACTAAAGATCCCAAATACAATACTTATATCCATAGAAAATAAAACCTCAAAATTATACAACTTCACCATCTAATTAAACTAAGCTTCATCAGGGATAATTACCAAATATTACCTTTGCAAACTACACCATAAAAAATGTGTATATTAACACGGTAATTAACAGTTAGATTCTGTGCTTTCAAAGTCTTTGATACTAAACGTTTGTAAAGTTTGAACAGAGATTTAATACAGTTTCATTATAAAGAATGCAAACAGTGAAATAAAGTTCATTTAAATTCATATTAGTGAATAAACTGTTTCTTACTGGCTCCGAGTAGCACCTCGCGTTAGTGTGGAAACAACAAATGAACGCACTTAACTACAGGTGTCGAAAAATATTGTATGCTCGACCATGCCAAAATGTAGTATTTATACGACTGGTAGCAGTACTTTAATGGGCCTCATTAAAGTATCGATATTCGACCAATCGGAGGTGGCCACGTAACATTGTGAAAGCGCATGTATCGATTATTCTGCGTAGTACGTCTCACAACGCTAGCAACTTTGTTTGACGCAGGTGCTACAAGGTCATTGTATTGTGACCATAGATAAAGGAATAACTATTGTAACACATCACTCAAATCAGAAACGAATACTTATGAAACCTTTAATTTAGATACATGGTCGAGCATAAACAGTCGTATGAAACTTGACTATAATGGTGATTAAAACGCTCGTATGATAGTTATTAACCCAATCCCATCCAAAAATTCAAGAGCAAACGAGGCTTCAGCTGCTTCTCAACGCGCGTATTCGCTTGCTACTGCAAATTTATATCCTCAATTGTGGTGTCTAATAGCACAAGGCATTAAATTCTTGTGCTCTATGTAATAAAGGGATTAACTTCTGTAATATCATATCTACAATAAGTACATTTCACAGAACACTTCAAATACGAATGTACCTTTTTAATGTGAATTTAGTTTGTATCACTCAGTGTTAATTTATTTTCCAGTTGAAACACCTAATTTTCCATCTGCTGTTTATTGATTTAAATTTCTGAAAATGGCACAGAGAGTGTTGCTACAACAGCGCCGAATGCAATGCACTGTTGCTACCGATCTCTTCGCCTCGCCCGTTGTAAATACCTAACTCATTTTATTCTCTCCCTTATGGAATTGCAATAGAATGTCTACTTTCTCTACCATTTACCTATGGTAGTGAAAGTAGCGATGTTCTGTTCTATCCTATACGATATGATAATTGATCAAAAATATATGTTTAACACCCGAATGAAAGAGAACAAAGCATTCAAAGAGAATGAGAGAGTAGGCGAGTGTGTGGGTATGTGAGAGAGAGAGAGAGAGGGAGAGAGAGAGAAGGGATGAGGAGAAACAGAGAGAAAGAGAGAGTTTCCCGATTGCACATAGTTTCACATCCATGTCCGACTTGGATACAATTTCAAATTGAAAATATCAAAATGAGAGGCATTATTAGAAACTAGATCTTCTCTTGGATGAAAAAAATTCAGATGTGATACATTCACATGACTTTCTCTAACCTCTGTAATTAATTAGTGTGAATACAAAATACTCTTATTAAATGTACCCTTGTATTTGTGGTTGCTGGAGCGTATAATTTCGGCGTTCCGCCAAGCTGAGGGCCGCGTTTTCGAATCCCGCCATGGACATAGATGTGTGTGTGTGTGTGTGTCTCATTGTACTAATGAGCAATAAAGTAAAGAGCAAACACAGTAATCATAAACTGGGTAAAGGAGGGAACTCAAAAAAATTAAACCTTAATTTTATAACTACATCATTTTAATCCAAATAAACCTTTGCAGAAATATCTACATTGTACATTTCGTTATAGATACAAAGGCAACAGCGATACTCAAGTGTTTAAGAATGGACGCTATACGCTGGCCTTAAAATTCCATACAGTTTCGATACAATCCCGAGATATAAGTGAATGTTAACAGGACTTTAAAAAATCTGATGTGTTACACTCACATGACTTTCTCTACTCTTGTACAAACTATTTTTACAAACGCTTATTCTTCATATGCTTCATGTTAATCGAGTTATCGAGATGCTAATCTTATTGCTAATTTTCTTGTAGATGCAACGGGAATATGTTAGGGTTTAAGCTATATTCAAATATTTGAAGAGCTGTTTGCTATGTGGAGTAATCCATTCTCTTTGCTTTACCAGGACAAAAAAATGACTAAGGAATTCCCATTTGAGAAAAGTATAAGTATTGCAAAATTTAAAGGAATAACAAGAAATATCTCGAAAATGGTACACTCAACAAAAAAAATGCACATTACATAAATTGTGTATTTCAAAGCAATCTACATTTTTTGTGCAGTAAAATTTTGTGCATCTCTTATAGTTTACCAGTTATGCAAAAGTTGTTCACAATGAATAATACTTTTGGAGACATTCCCAGAAAATTCAAGATATACATTTTATTTGTCATGAAAATATCTTAAATATAATATACTCTAATCAAAATCCTTAGAGCCATTTTTGAGGAAATTAAAATTTTCGAAAAATTGTTCCATGTAAAGGGTAATCTGGGATGGGGCGATTTTCTTAAAAAACCTTCGTGTCACATCTCTATAAGATACTGAACCTAAATACCAAGTTTGGTGTTTATCCGACTGTTCGTTTCTGAGTTATGTTGTTCACAGACAGACAGACACACACACACACACACACACACACACACACACACACAGGCACACACGTGGACTTGTTTCCAAAAATGCCTTTTTTGGATTCAGGGGGTCTCGAAACATGTATTTACGGTGAAATCTCGGTATCGAATTTTTGGGTGGAATACAATACTTCCCCTACTTACTATACGTAGTAGAGAAAGTAAAAATGAATAACGAATTTGAGAAAAAGTATAAGTATTGGAGAATTTACGGGAATAACAAGCAATATCTCGAAAATGGTTCACTCTACAAAAAAATTATATGACATAAATTGTATATTTTAACGTGATCTAGATTTTTTGTGTAGTAAAATTTTGTCTATCTCTTATGGTTTACCAGCTATGCAAAAGTCGTTAACAATGAAGAATACTTTTGGAGACATTCCCAGAAAATTCGAGATATACATTTCATTTGTCATGAAAATATCTTGAACATATGACATTTTAATCAAAATCGTTAGAGCCATTTTTGATAAAATTAAAATTATCGAAAAATGTTCCATGTAAAGGGTAGTCTGGGGTTAGGGAATTTTATTGAAAACCTTTGTGTCGCATCTCTGGAAGATCCTGAACCTAAATACCAAGTTTGGTGTTTATCCGACTGTTCGTTTCTGAGTTATGCTGTTCACAGACACACACACAGACACAGACACGGACATGTTTCCAAAAATGCTTTTATTGGATTAAGGGGGTCTCAAAACATGTATTTCCGGTGAAATCTCGGTATCGAATTTTAGGGTGGAATACAATACTTCCCCTACTTACTATATGTGGTAGAGAAAGTAAAAATTATTATTCTCTGCATACCGCGTTTTTACCTTTTCACGTATTTATAAAAATTATACAGCTTATTTTCACAAGCAGCTTCGGTAGTAGTGCCGAATAATAATAACAATAATAATAATAATAACAAAATAGGACAAAAGTAAAATTCAGACAGCGGAAATGAGATTTTTACAAAGAACTTGAGAATGCACTAGATTAGACCTAATAAGAAATAAAACCTTAAAATTAGAGAACAGAATATTTATAAATCATATCATAAAATTGAAGAAAACCAACTTAGTTGAAAAGCTATATAAACTACAGGACTGAAGAAAGAATACCACTATTAATTAATAAGTACAAACCGTCGGGGAAAAGAGACATCGGATACCCCAGAAAAAGAGAGGAGTAAAGTAAAGAATCGAATGGAATGCCTAATCATCGAAATGAAGAATATAATAATAATAATATCTTCAAAATTACTTCGCTTTATACCTTATGTAATCGTAACTTAAGTGGAATCACACAGGTTGATTTTTATGACAAATTCAGGAAACTCCAAGTGTATTATCCAAAATAACGCGGAAAGCGCTTTTACATACATTGTCTTTTATATGCCAAAGAAAAAGATCATAGCCCCCTTCGTAACAAAAAGTCCAGATTGCGTATTTTAGTTACAAACTACAAACGAAGACGCTAGGAGAGCCTATCAGACAGGTAGCAAGAGGACGATTCATGAACCGCGAATAAATCGCATAAAACGCATGACCCAACTTCAGGGGCATCTAACACACAGAATGCAAGAGAACGATTCATGAAACGTGAAAGATTGGAATGAGACTATTACTGCAAAAGAATCGCTCAACCCAACCCTACTTCAAAACCTGAAAGCCATTCAAAAAATTCACCTTTCCCGCAAAAGTACATCTAGTTCCCACCGAGTCCAGTTCTCCAAAACAACGTATCACCATACTTGGGATCGGATTCACTCAGTAATCCAATCCTTACAAAAATTCCAACATCAAAAAGGTTAATTATCGTAATACCTATTATACTGGTTATTGCAAATTTGTATTCTCAATTGTAGAATCCAATAGCACACTGCATTAACTTTTTGCGCTCTGTGTGATCAAAAAATTAATTTCTGCAACATCACGTCTACGATAAGTAAATTTTATAGAATACTACAGATACTGTCCACCTTTGTCATCTGAATTTAGTTTTGTATCAATCAATATTCATTAATTCTCTAATCTAAACACAAAGAAACACCTAGTCCGCCATCTGTTTTCAGTTATTTAAATTTCTGAAGATGGCACCGTCCGTGCTGCTACCCCAGCGCCATATACAGTATACTTTTGCCACTGATCTCTGCGCCTCGCCGGTTGTAAACAGCTGCATCGCTAACACAGTGACTGCGGCTCATAAATGATCACTCTCAAGCGATCATTGTGATTGCAGAAAAGCTGTTTATTTCAGCATTAACCTCTTTGGATTAGCGCATATTAGCTGCGTATGCAATGATTCTAAAATGGGAATTATTAAGACGCGAGTGACGAGTAACTATCGACATGAGGCAGCGTCGAGAGCCTTACGAGCGTCTTAATAACCATTATATGAGAACTGCATACAATAGTTTTTCTACGACATTTAGATATACAATAAATACTTACTCTTTAGATATATATGAAAGAAAATAAAAACGTGATAAATAAGTGTTTCGATACGTATTTTAGATGAACTTGGACAAGTGAATATCGATTTAAGGTTGCTGGTATTGATTTTACAAGATGGAGTCAGAAACAATTATTAGTGCATTTGAAGACATGGAATTTAGTTACACGCCTCCTGATATTCTGGAGGAGGCGAGGAATGTAAGCAAGAATTTACTTACTGAAAAATCAAAGAAAATGTCTGAAACGTTGTATCACAAGTTCATGGTTTGGCGAGCAATAAAAAATGTAACTTCATTGTCCGAAAATGTACCCATAGTTTACTTGGAAGAAATGTCTAAATCAATCGAATCCCCAACCTTGTGGACAAATAATTCAGTATTGAGGACAACTCTAAAGGTAAAACATGGAACTGATATATCAGAGTATAAAACGTTGTCTTGCCTGTTAAAACAGAAACCGGTAGGTACAGAAGGAAAAAACCACAAACGTTCTCGATAAATGGATTTATGAAGCACCAGGATAATAGGTATCTACTGATAAAGTTATGTAAATATAAATATTTTCGTAAAAATGCGTATCTTTGTAAAGATTATTTGCAAATGCATGACTTTGTTACAGATAGCATTAATATTAGGAGTAATGGGAGCACGTCCAAGACATGAGTTACTCGAATTAAAATTTGATGATGTGATGGATTTAGAATCAACATTGCTAGTTACTATCCCCAAAATAAAAACAATAACTCACGAGGGTTCACAGTAACAAGTAAGTATTAGGAAATCTGTAAAAAGTATATGAATCTGAGCCCTGTTAAATATTACAGTGCAAAATACACTG
Source organism: Deroplatys truncata (assembly GCA_030765065.1). Taxonomy (NCBI): domain Eukaryota; kingdom Metazoa; phylum Arthropoda; class Insecta; order Mantodea; family Mantidae; genus Deroplatys; species Deroplatys truncata. Next base: position 88,239,114 of record CM060989.1, on the reverse strand, counting down.
TGCAAAAGGTTGGCATTAATAAATTATTAAATATGAGCAAATAAATATCTTAACCTCCCTGACCCACAGTCATTCACTGGCCACTGCTTCGGTAGGAGTTCTGTAACTCTGATAGTTGATGCAGGTGGTCAGATTACAACTTTAAAACGCCATGATGGTTGGAAATCCACAACAGCTGCTGAAGTTTGTAAACATGTATCCTGGAAAACAAACTAAAGATCCCAAATGCAAAACTTATATCCATAGAAAATAAAACCTCAAATATATACAACTTCACCATCTACTTAAACTAAGCTTCATAAGGGATAATTACCAAATATTACCTTTGCAAACTACACCATACAAAATGTGTATATTAACACGGTAATTAACAGTTAGATTCTGTGCTTTCAAAGCCTTTGATACTAAACATTTGTAAAGTTTGAGCAGAGATTTATTACAGTTTCATTATGAAGGATGCAAACAGTGAAATATGGTTCATTTAAGTTCATATTAGTGAATAAACTGTTTCTCACTGGCTCCGAGTAGCACGTCGCGTTAGTGTGGAAACAACAAATGAACGCACTTAACTACAGGTGTCGAAAAATTTTGTATGCTCGACCATGCCAAAATGGAGTATTTTTACGACTGGTAGCAGTACTTTAATGGGCCTCATTAAAGTATTGATATTCGACCAATCGGCAGTGGCCACGTAACATTGTGAAAGCGCAAGTATCGATTATTCTGAGTAGTACGTCTCACAACGCTAGCAACTTTGTTTGACACAGGTGCTACAAGGTCATTGTATTGTAACCATAGATAAAGCAATAACAACACTCAAACCAGAAACGAATACTTATGAAACCTTTAATTTATATACATGGTCGAGCATAAACAGTCGTATGAAACTTGACTATAATGGTGATTAAAACGCTCGTATGATAGTTATTAAGCTCGCTTCGTTATGCTCGCCTCGGTTAATAATAATACTCGCGTTTTAATTACTACCATTATAGTCTCGTTCCATAGTATACTAATATATCCAAATATAACTATAAATACATAATTGGGATCGATTTCACACATTAACCCAATCCCATCCATTATTTCAAGTGTAAACGAGGCTGCAACTGCTTCTCAACGCGCGTATTCGCTTGCTACTGTAAATTTATATCCTCAATTGTGGTGTCTAATAGCACAAGGCATTAAATTCTTGTGCTCTATGTAATAAAGGGATTAACTTCTGTAATATCACGTCTACAATACGTACATTTTACAGAACACTACAAATAGCAGTGTAGCTTTATCATGTGAATTTAGTTTGTATCACTCAGTATTAATTCATTTTCCAGTTGAAACCCTAATTCTCCATCTGCTGTTCATTGATTTAAATTTCTGAAAATGGCACAGAGAGTGTTGCTACACCAGAGCTACATGCAATGTACTGTTGCTACCGATCTCTTCGCCTCGCCCGTTGTAAACCGCTATAACTCATTTTACCCTCGACCTTAAGAAATTGCAATAGAATGTCTACTTTCTCTACCATTTATCTATGGTAGCTAAAGTAGTGATGTTCTGTTCTATGCTATTCGATATGATAATTGATCAGAAATATATGTTTTACACCCCGAATAAAAAAGAACAAAGCATTCAAAGAGAATGAGAGAGTGAGTGAGAGTGTTAGTGTAAGTGTGTGTGTGTGTGACAGAGAGAGAGAGAGAGATGGAGAGAAACAGAGAGAAAGAGAGAGAGAGTTTCCAGTTTGCTCATTGTTTTACATGCATGTCCGACTTGGATACAATTTCAAATTGAAAATACCAAAATAAGAGGCATTTTTAAAAACTACATCTTCTCTTGGTTGAAAAAATACAGATGCGGTACATTCACATGCCTTTCTCTAAGCTCTGTAATTAATTATTGTGAATACAAAATACACTTATTAAATGGACCCTCATAGTCGTGGCCGCTGGACCCTATAATGTCGGCGTTCATGCAAGGCGAGGGTCGCGGGTTCGAGTCCCGCCATGGGCATGGATGTTTCTCTGTAAGTGTAATTGTACTAATTAGCGGTAAAGTAAACAGCAAACAATGTAATCATAAACTGGGTAGAGGAAAGAACTTAAAAAATACTAACACTTAAATTTATAACTACATCATTTAATCCAAATAAACTTTTGCAGAAATATCTAAATTGTACATTTCGTTATAGATACAAAGGCAACAGCGATACTCAAGTGTTTAAGAATGGACGCTATACGCTGGCCTTAAAATTCCATACAGTTTCGATACAATCCCGAGATATAAGTGAATGTTAACAGGACTTTAAAAAAATCTGATGTGTTACACTCACATGACTTTCTCTACTCTTGTACAAACTATTTTTACAAATGCTTATTCTCCATATGCTTCATGTTAATGGAGTTATCGAGATGCTAATCTTATTGCTAATTTTCTTGTAGATGCAACGGGAATATGTTAGGCTTTAAGCGATAGTCAAATGTTTTAAGAGCTGGTTGCTATTTGGAGCATTCCATTCTCTTTACATTACCAGGACAAAAAACATGAATAACGAATTCCCATTTGAGAAAAAGTATAAGTATTGAAAAATTTTGTCTATCTCTTATGGTTTACCAGTTATGCAAAAGTCGTTCACAATGAATAATACTTTTGGAGACATTCCCAGAAAATTCGAGATATACAATTCATTTGCCATAAAATGTCTTAAACTTGTGATATTTTATTCAAAATCGTCAGAGCCATTTTTGGGAAAATAAAAATTTTCGAAAAATGTTCCATGTAAACGGTAATCTGGGGTGGGGGGATTTTCTTGAAAACCTTCATGTCGCATTTACGGAAGATACTGCACCTAAATACTAAGTTTGGAGTTTATCCGACTGTTCGTTTCTGAGTTATGCTGTTCACAGTCAGATACATACACACGGACATGTTTCCAAAAATGTTTCTTTTTTCTGGATTTTCTCCTTAAGAACCCCAAATACCCATACCAGAACCCTCGAAAAAATATCTGGGATTACCAGCTGTTAAAAAACAGCACAAAATACCTCAAAATATTCCGAAAAATACTAAACATCTGTATCAATATCCTGAAATACCTTCTCCAGTTTCCGAAAATGCTCTTGAAACGCCTGCAATTCTCCTCCCTATGTACCAGAATGTTCTAAACGTGTGCGCCCATACCCAATTCGATAGTATGAAATACCCTTAAAGAGCCTAAAATACTCTCGCTAGACTCCTCGAAAAAGTATAAAATGCACAGAATGCCCTGCCATTCTAAAAACCATCAGGATACTCTAAAACCATATTTAGATACCATGAAAATAGCTGCTACAATTTCTATAAAGTCCTTCAACTACTCCAAAATTCCAAATCCTTGCCTTATACGCCCGTAAATGGTTGCTAAAACGCTTAACAACTCCCACTACAGTGGTTCAAATGCCATTGAAATGCTTACGCCAACACCCTAAAATACCTATTTCTGTGTCCAAAAATATCCTAAACCCAGAAAGAGGATGTGAAATATCTGTACCAGTACATCGAAAAACCATCAAAATACCTGTAAAGTAAGCTAATCTGGTACTCAGAAATTCCTTCTAAGTACCGTCCGAAATAGTTACATTGTGCCTGTGCTCCAAATATCTTGAAAATGTAACCCAACACTTGTGGAAAACATTCTTAGATACCTTCAGCCCCTGTCTTCCCTAGCATCCCTCATCGTATTCCTTGCCTCTTCCCATATAAACGCATTGTCTAGTCCTCAAACCCCTCCTACTCTAGCCACGTTTTCCCTATCTCGTCCTTGTGAACACATTTCCCTCCTTCAGCCTCTATCTAGCCTAGCTTCTGTCCTCGTATTTTCCATATATCATTCACATAAATGCATATTGTAGCTTCACCCTCTGTGTAACCTAGCATCTCGCCTTATATTCCCCATCTCAGCTATATAAAAGCCTTTTCTTGTCCATTACCCCACCTTGCATACCATATCTGCCTGGTTTCCCATCTCTTCTATAAAGAAACACCTACATTCTACCCATTTACACTGTCTAGCCTAGCATCTCTCCTTATTCTCCCTATTTCCCTTATATAAGACACATATTCTATCCTTCAAGACCTCCTAGTCTAGCATCTCTCCACGTCTTCCCTAACCCTCCCTTATACACCCATATTCCGTCCTTCAATCCCCGTCTAGCCTACATCTCTCCTCGTATTCCCTATCTCTTCTATATAAATGTCTCTTCTAGTCTCCTACCCGCCTAACCTAGCATCTCTCCAAGGTTTCCTATCCCTTCCATATAAAGCACATATTCTACCCATTAACACTGTCTGGTCTAGCATCTCTCCTTGTTTCCCCTATCTCCCTCATATAAGACGCATATTCTATCCTTCAAGACCCTTCCTAGCCTTGCGTCTCTCCACGTCTTCCTTATCCCTCCCTTATAAACCCATATTCCGTCCTTCAATCCCCGTCTAACCTGGCATCTCTCCTCGTATTCGCTATCTCTTCTATATAAATGCCTCTTCTAGTTTCCTACCCGCATAACCTATCACCTCTCCACGGTTTCCTATCTCTTCCATATAAAATACATATTCTACCCTCCAAGTCCTGTCTAGCCTAGCAATTCTCATCGGATCCTGTATCTTTTCCCTTATAATCACATGTTCTATCTTTCATGCCCTTTCTATCCTAGCATCCCTTTTCATATCTCCCCCTTATGAACGCATTTTCCTCCTTTAACCCATTTCTAGCCTAGCATTTCCCCTCGATTTCCCTATTTTTTCCCATATAAACGCTGAAAAGAGGCCTCGCTACCCCTTATCTATCCTACTGACGCTAACACTTCATATGCAGGTGTAGCTAAGAGAAACTATTTGTAATCTGCATTATTCTGTATCTGTTGCCTAGCTTTCTCCCATAAAGCTGAGCAATACCATAAGTATTGAATAGTAAACACATTAAAGGCAATTTTTTCCTGTATACCTGTGGTTCAGAAAGTTAAATAAAATTAAATTAATTCGGAAGATGCAATTCTTAATAAATCCTCAAAATGTTTGGTTCCAAAATAACATAAAAAAACAGCTCCTGGAAGTAACGATTTGTCTATGTAAGCTCATTTCCCAAAACAATGTTTTATATTTGCTAAAACCACATCTAATGTAAAACAATTTAACTACACACTGTTAATAACCCAAAGTTCAACACGTAAAAAAGCAATATTTTACGACATATCTACATACAAGTTTCAGCCATAAATCCGCAGAGTTGGTTCCGTTGTTTATATTTCCTTTACAGCAAATGGAGTTACTGTTTATTTATGTAAATAGTTGTGCATTAATAAGTATATTACTTTCTATCTTATTATACAACGTGTATAATAGTATACATACTAGCAACTGCAGGCCATTAAATCACAAACATTCGTTTATGCGACAGCTGACATTAATTATATAGCTTGGCATTCCATTGGTTATCATAATAGCCCTGCCTTATGCCACTGCAATACCTCCTATATGCAATAGAGGGTGACATACCATCAGCACTCTGAAGTAAACCACTGGAAGTACTTTCACCAATACCCCGGATTGGAAAAGTGAAAGTACCTCCAATGTAACTAGTTTCACCGAAGTTCGGGACTGCTTCCTCGAAGTGGAACTGGTGGAAGTAGTTCCGGCAAACTAACACCCTCGACCGATCACAGTGCTGACATCGATCTTTGCGCTTCGCCCGGTGTAAACAGCTGCATCACGGGCGCAGCGATCATGAATTGCGGCTCATAAATAATCACTGCCAAGCGATCATTGTGATTGCAGAAAGTTGTTTACTTCAGAATGAACCTCTTTAGATTAGCGCATATTAGTTATTTAACAACGATCCTATCATGGGAGTTACCAAGACGCGAGTGACGAGTAACTTTCGACCTGAGAGCTTCACGAGCGTCTTAATAACCATTAAATGAGAGTTGCATGCAATAGTTTTTCTACGAGTTTTAGATATACAATAACTATTTAATATTTAAATGCATAAAATGAATTAAACATGTGATAAAACACTTTCTCGCTACAGAATTTACGTGCGCTTCGATAACGAGTAAATATCGATACATGGTAACAGGTATCGACTTTGCAAGATGGAGACAAAAGAGTTTATTAGTGAATTTGAAGAGATGGAATCTGGTTCAACAACTCCTAGTATCCTGGGGAAGGCCAGGAATGCAAGCAAGAATTGACTTCCTGAAGAATCAAAGATGTTTTGGAGAGCAGGAAAAGTGTAACTTCATTATCAGAAAATGTGCTCATACTTTACTTTGATCAAATGTTAAACACAATGAAATCTCCTATCTTGTGGCTACTGAAGACTATTCTAAATGTAAAACATGGAACTGATATAACCCAGTAAAAAAATTGTATTACGTGTTAATATAGAAATCGGTAGAGTACAAAGGGAATAAAGGAAAACTATTTTCTACAAATGAAATTAAAACCTTCATTGATGTAGCACCTGGCAATACATATCTATTGATAAACGTTTGTGCATATAATCAATTTCCTAAAACTACCAATATACCTTAAAGATAATTTTCGAAATACATGACTTTGTTACAGATAGCACCAATATTAGGGGTAATTGGGGGACGTCTAAGAATGAGTTACATGATTTAAAATTTGATGACGTAAAGGATTTAGACCCAGCATTACTAGCTACTATCCCCAACACAAAAATAAATATATCACGAGAGATCACAGTAACAAAAATGTATTACGAAATCTGCAAGAAGTACATAAATCAGCGCCCTAAAGCCTATAAATCTCAATCTGTTTCTGTAGTCATTACAGCAGAAAATACATGGTTTTTAAATTTATTGATTTTGGTATTAATACATTTGGAAAAATGGACAAACAAATAGCTACCTACACTATGTGATCAAAAGTATCCGGGCACCCCCACAAACATAGGTTTTTTAACTTAGGTTCATTGTGCTTCCACCTACTGCCTGGTACTCATTTTCAGCTACCTCAGTAATCATTAGACAGAAGAATGGGACGCTCCGTGGAACTGACGGACTTCGAAAGTGATCAGGTGATTGGGTGTCACTTGTGTCAGAAGTCTGTACGCGAGATTTCCACACTCCTAAACATCCCTAGGTCCAGTGTTTCTGATGTGATAGTGAAGTGGAAACGTGAAGGGACATGTACAGCACAAACATGTACAGGCCGACCTCGTCTGTTGACTGACAGAGACCGCCGACATTAGAAGAGGGTCGTAAAGAGTAATAGGCAGTCATCTATCCAGACCATCACACAAGAATTCCAAACTGCATCAGGATTCACTGCAAGTACTTTGACAGTTAGGCGTGATGTGATAACCCTTGGATACCATGGTCGAGCGGCTACTCATAAGCCACACATCTCGCAGGAAAATGCCAAACGACGCCCTACTTGGTGTAAGGAGCGTCAACACTACACGACTGAATAGTGGCAAAACGTTGTGCGGAGTGACGAATCACAGTGCGCAATGTGGCGATCCGATGGCAGGGTGTGGGTATGGTGAATGCCCTGTGAACGTCATCTGCCAGTGTGTGTAGTACCAACAGTGAAATTCGGAGGTGGTGGTGTTATGGTTGTGGTCCTGTATTTCCTGGAGGGGTTTTGTACCCCTTGTTGTTTTGCGTGGCACGATCACAGCGCAGACCTACAATGATATTTAAACACCTTGCTTCCCACTGTTGAAGAGCAATTCGGGGATGGCGATTGCATCTTTTAACATGATCGAGCACCTGTTCATACTGCATGGACTGTGACGAAGTGGTTGTAGGACAATAACATCCCTGCAATGGACTGGCCTGCACAGAGTCCTGGCTTTAATCCTATGGAACACCTTTGTGATGTTTTGGAACGCCGACTTCGTGCCAGGCCTTACCGACCTACATTGATACCTCTCCTCAGTTCCGCACTCCGTGAAGAATGGGCTGCCATTCCCCAAGAAACCTTCCGGCACCTGATTGAAAGTATGCCTGCGAAAGTGTACGCTGTCAATAAGGTTAAGGGTGGGCCAACACCATATTGACTTCCAGCATTACCGATGGAGGGAGCCACGAACTTGTACCTCATTTTCAGTCAAGTGTCCGGATACTTTTGATCACTTAGGGTATATTAACCTCCGTGACCCAGATATTCACTGGCCACTGCTTCCATAGAAGATGTGCAAGTGCGTTAGTTGATGCAGGTGGTGACATAACAGCTTTAAAAGGACATGTTGGTTGGAAATCTACAACAGTAGCTGAAAGTTATATAGACGAATCTCTTCAAAATAGACTTAAGATCTCAAATACATTATTAAAGCCCAAGGAAATAAAAACGATCAAATATAAATTCACCATCTAGTTCAACTAAGTTTCATAAGGGATCATTACCAGGTATTACCTTTGCAAATTGCACTACATAAAATGTGTATATTGACAAGGCAACTAAGAGATACATTTTGTGTTTGTAAAGTCTTTTTTACTAGACATGGGCCGATTCATGAACGAATCGTTCATATGAACGATTACAAGGAAAAAATTGTAAGAATTGTGTCAGTATTAGCATGAATTGTCGTTCAAAATAAATCGTAAGAATCGTGAATGAATCGTGGTACAAAATGAATCGTAAGAATCGTGTATGAATCGTGGTTCAAAATGAATCGTAAGAATCATGCATGAATCGTCGTTCAAAAAGAATCGCAAGAATCGTGCATGAATCGTCGTTCAAAAAGAATCGTGATCAGGACATTCCCGATTCATTCTCGCTTGCGCTTTGTTTACTACTCACCTTTGGCTTCCAAGCCGAGCCCGAACGAATGCTGCCGAGTGAGTACGATGATGAGCAGGGAATTTACTAAGCATTGTGATGCTGTATCATAGTATAAGAAAACAGATCACCGCAGTTCTGTCGATTTGTAGTAGTGAATTGCACAGGTTGAAAGATTCGTTAGAATTTATAATGTGAATTGGTAGATCAACACGGTTCTTTGAGATCCTGATGGCATAATCTAGGAGTATCGAGTTCAGCCGAGAAAGACTAATTCTTAAAAACAAATTGCGCAAATAGCTGTAAAGCGCAGTAAAATGAATCGTAAGCATTGCCAATGGATGAACGGAGGCTGCAGTATAAACAATAGAAGTAATTTTCAGTACTTTACTGAGAGATCTGATACACAGCATTGCATGATTACATTGTAGTAAGTATTATAATATACAATACCAGAATATATGCAAAATGGACGAAAATAGGGAATTTTTGCATTCTTGGTTTGAATAACTTTTAAAATTATATAATTTAAAAGAATTAAGTTGTATACTATAATCTACATTAAAAGTATAAGAACATGCATCCATATAACTAAGTCAATTCTAATGTATTAAAAGCACCTCGTATATGCTGATGTAAAATTTATGTAAAAAATCTGATGTGTTACACTCACATGACGTCCTCTACTCTTGTACAAACTATTTTTACAAACTCTTATTCTCCATCTATTTCATATTAATCGAGATAAACATTTGAGAAACGATCTTTTAACATACAAAGAGAATTACATTTTACACATAACGACTAGTTCTAAAAATATTTGACTATCGCTTAAGGCGTACTATGTTCCCCTTGTTTTGTATTTGCATCGGCCTTTAAGCATATACATATCTCTTAATAGCTGGTTGCTATGTGCAGCTCCATTCTCTTTGCCTTTGATTAATACTCTTTGCATATACAAGACAAAAATTTGAATAACGAATTCCCATTTGAGAAAATTATTGAAAAAATTAAGGTAATAACAAGCAATATCTCGAAAATGGTTCACTCAACAAAAAAATGTATATGACATAAATTGTGTATTTTAACGTGATCTACATGTTTTGTGTAGTAAAATTCTGTCTATCTCTTATGGTTTACCAGTTATGCAAAAGTCGTTCACAATGAAGAATACTTTTGGAGACATTTCCAGAAAATTCAAGATATACATTTCATTTGTCATGAAAATATCTTCAACATATGATATTTGAATCAAAATCGTTAGAGCCATTTTTGAGAAAATTAAAATTTGCGAAAAATTTTCCATGTATAGGTTAGTCTGTGGTTATGGAATTTTCTTGAAAACCTTCGTGTCGCATCTCTGGAAGAAACTGAACCTACATATCAGGTTTGGTGTTTATCCGACTGTTCGTTTCTGAGTTATGCTGTTCACACACAGACACACAGACACGCACACGGACATGTTTCCTAAAACGCCTTTTTGGATTCAGGGGGTCTCAAAACATGTATTTCCGGTGAAATCTCGGTATCGAATTTTTGGGTGGAATACAATACTTCCCCTACTTACTGTACGTAGTAGAGAAAGTAAAAATGAATAACGAATTTGAGAAAAAGTATAAGTATTGGAAAATTTAAGGGAATAACAAGCAATATCTCGAAAATGGTTCACTCTACAAAAAAAGGTATATTACATAACTTGTGTATTTTAACGCGATCTACATTTTTTGTGCAGTAAATTGTTCTCTATCGCTTATGGTTTACGAGTTATGCAAAAGTCGTTCACAAGGAAGAACACTTTTGGAGACATTCCCAGAAAATTCGAGATATACATTTCATTTGTCATGAAAATATCTTAAACATATGATATTTTAATCATAATCGTTAGAGACATTTTTGAGAAAATTAAAATTTTCGAAAAATTTTCCATGTAAAGGGTAGTCTGGGGTGGGTGGGTTTTCTTGAAAACCTTCGTGTCGCATCTCTGGAAGATACTGAACCTAAATACCAAGTTTGGTGTTTATCCGACTGTTCGTTTCTGAGTTATGCTGTTCACATGCAGACACACACACACACAGACACACACACGGACATGTTTCCAAAATGCTTTTTTGGATTCAGGGGGTCTCAAAACATGTAATCTCGGTATCGAATTTTTGGGTGGAATACAATACTTCCCCTACTTACTATACTTGATAGAGAAAGTAAAAATTATCATTCTCTGCATACAGCGTTTATACCTTTTCACGTATTTATAAAAATTATATAACTTATTTTCGCGTGCAACTTCGGTAGTAGTGCCGAATAATAATAATAATAATAATAATAATAATAATAATAATAATAATATCTTCATAATTACTTCGCATAATACCTTATGTAATCGTAAATTATGTGGAATCAGACAGGTTGCTTTTTATGACAAATTCAGGAAACTCCCAGTGTATTATCCAAAATAACGCGGAAAGCGTTTTTATATACATTGCCTTTTATATGTCAAAGAAAAGATCATAGTCCCCATTATAACAAAAAAAGTCTTGATTGCGTATTTTGGCTGCAAACTGCAAGGTACAAACGGGGTCGATTCATATAAGAATCGGGAGTAGGAATAGACGGTACGCAATGCGACGATTCATCAACGAATTTTGCAGTACGGTAGACCAGCAGACAAAGTGACGATTCTTGAACGAATCGTGCGCTAGGAGTAACTACCAGACAGGATGCAAGAAAACGATTCATGAATCGTGAACGAATTGTACGAATCGATTACTGCAAAAGATTCGCACGAACATACTTTACTTCGAAACTTGAAAGAGCCAACCAGAAAATTCGTCTTTCCCGGAAAAGTACAACTAGTGTCCACTGTTTCCAGTTGTTCTATTCAACTTATGGTGTTACTTAGAATCATATTCACGCAATAATCCGATCCTTTCAAAAATTCTATATTTAAAAAAACGACCAGAACATTGCATATTGGCTATTGCACATTTGTATCCTCAATTGTGGAATCCAATACCACACTGCATTAACTTCTTGCGCTCTGTGTGATCTGCAATATCACATCTACGATAAGTAAATTTTATTGAGTACTACAGATACGATCCACCTTTGTCTTCAAAAATTATTTTGTATCAATCAATATTAAATAATTCTCTAATCGAAACACAAAGAAACACCTAGTCCACCATCTGTGTTCAGTGATTTAAATTTCTGAAGATGACACCGTCAGTGCTGCTACCGCAGCGCCATATACAATATACTTTTGCCACTGATCTCTGCGCCTCGCCGGTTGTAAACAGCTGCATCGCAGACACAGTGACTGCGGCTCATAAATGATCACACTCAAGCGATCATTGTGATTGCAGAAAAGCTGTTTATTTCAGCATTAATCTCTTTGTATCAGCACATATTAGCTACGTATGCAACGATTCTATAATGGGAATTATTAAGACGCGAGTGACGAGTAACTATCGACACGAGAGAGTGACAAGTAACTATCGACACGAGCGTGTGACGAGTGCCTTACGAGCGCCTTAATAACCATTATATGAGAATTGCATACAATAGTTTTTCTACGACATTTAGATATACAATAAATATTTACTCTTTAAATACATACGAAAGAAAATCAAAATGTGATAAGTAAATGTTTCGATACGTATTTTAGATGCACTTGCACAACAAGTGAATATCGATTGAAGGTCGCTGGTATTGATTTTACAAGATGGAGTTTGAATGTGATGTAATGATAATAGTTTGGGATCCATAGTTTGATTTTGGATGTGTATTAGTGTTGTGCTCAAACATTATTTCCTGCTGTAATACCAAATAAATAAATTAGGACATAATGCTCTTTTCATTGCAAAATAACTTAAAGCATTTCATAAACAGAAAATTCTCCATATGTACTGTTTATCTTTTGGAATTTTTTGTCAAACTGGGTAACTCGGTTAAGCACTGGCCTTGGAAGCACAGTAGTTACATAAAGCTTGTGTATTACCACATTATTGCTGAATGATTTCTACATATCGATATGACAAAACACCCAACTTAAATTATATAAATGTATAGTATGTATTGCATGGCAAAATATCCGCTGAAATAGTTATTCTTTTTTAAGCATTAATTAATGCTTTATTTACATACACCTCATTTGTGAAGTCATAGTGGGAGCTGCCTTGTAAAACAACTTCTTGGTTTCATTACTTGATAGTATTGAGTAATACAATCTCTGTTTTAAATGTTGTCTCATATTCACACTTCTAATTGGGCAGCACTATGGCCGCTCACAAAAAAAGCCTGGATTCAATCCTAGGAATCAGAGGTGGGATTTTGTGGTAGATAAAATGGCACTTAGAATGAGTGTTCTCTGGTTTTCCCCCATCATAATTCCATCAATTGCACCATCTTCATCATTGTCATCCTCCTCCCACCAGTCTCCAATCTCTGTAAAACTGTGAAATAAAAAGGGACATTAAAATTAAAAATACTATGGAGGACAGAGAGCAATACTAATGAACGAGTGGCTCATCCAGCCACCCAAATTTATAAACCAGCATGTGGACCATTAACCTGCAGAAAAACAATATAACTATACTTAAGTGATAATAAAATTAGGTAAGGAGGTAAGTAGGTAATAATGAAATATTGCATTTCAAGCAAATTTAAATTCTGTAATTGCTTAAAAAACAATAGTATGGAAGTCATACAAAATGCTGTTACATTCTTTCTGCAGTCGACATCTGAAAAAAACAATTAATACTGGCACACTAAACTACATGTTAAAGCGATTGACAATTATGAACGGTGGGTGTGATATGGTTAAACACAAAGAGACATTAATGTTATTCAGAGACTTTACATTCACATTCATATTTAATAATAATGTATAATACATTTGTATGGTATTTTAAGGAACATGTGCCTACATTAATATACATTTGAATGGCCTACCCAATTAAAATGTCCATTAAATTCTAATCTCTTGAATGTCTGTTATTACAATCTATTGGAATGATCTTATAGGTAATTGTAATTGCACTTAGTCACTTATGCATACACAAAGCCAGTTCTAGTTAATAAAACTTACAGCTATTGAATAGAAAATACACTTTGATTCCTTTTCTTGGGAAAGGTTCTATATATAACATTTGATATAACACAGCGGAGGTCCTACAGCACATGAGAACCTTAAATTTATTGACAGGTTATATGGGAAAGAAACAAATTGAGCCCATACAGTGATGTTTGTTTGTGTTTGTTCATTTGGCTACACTGTGAGCAATGCTCAGGGAAATTGAACACATCATACAATATGAAGTATGCAGAGTAAGTAGGAATACACCCAACGCCAAGAGCAGCCTTTGGGTGGGATGCTCACCTCCTCATAATGCATTATCTAAGAGAGAAAAATTAGTAAACCATCACCATTTCAACAGTAAACTTCTTGACACGCATTACAGTAGGACAACAATAGCAAATAAGTGTTAATCACCATCACATGCAATCTGCCCTACATAAAGTGCTTACATGAGGTTGATACTATTATGATGATTAATTCACTTTGAATAAGCTCGAAATTATAACTTTATACTTATGTTATGCTTAAATTTCAATTTCCCATGTAATTTCTATTACCTTGAAGACATGTTTGACAAAGACATCACTTGAAACGAGAAATTCTCATTATTACTGCATGCGTATTATTTGGGAGGACAGTATACAGAGTGAAAGGTACTACTTGAACCGTACGTTAATCATGGATTCTATATAATGAGTAGTGCAAATATGTCCAATACAATTTTTGTCATTAAAACTACAAAAGTGAAACATAGTGATGTTCCTTGTGCCTGTGTCTATTAACCATTTTATTACAGTTCAAGCAATACCTTTCACCCTGTATAAGAAAACATTTAGAAGATGGTGGAGTTTGCATATACATAAAACATTATAACATATAAAACTGGGATGCAACAGATCCATCTATCCCATTGACATTTTTTGTGTAGCCCATTTTCCTCTGTTGCTTAAATTTACCAGTTACACAAGATTATACAAAATTCCTTCCGAATGAAGGAAGCTATTCCCAGAAAATTAAAAATAAACATTTTATTTTTCATGTAAATATCTTGAATACAATGGCATTTTAATCAAAATTGTTTGAGTCATTTTTCAGAAAATAAATCGAGAATTCTTCAGTGTAAAGGGTTATTTTGGGTGGGGAATTTTCTTGAAAATCTTTGTCTCATCTTTGGAAGGTACTGAACTTAAACCGATTTGTACTATGTATGTATAAATTCCTGCTTTGAAATGCATGGCTTTATGTATTCACTTTCAATTACCAGTAAAAATGCGCGCTTCAACGTTACACGTTATGTATTTGGCCACAGCCAATGGGACCAAAATGTGGCGTAATAGACAACCTTCCCCCTTACACTGGAATGCTCCATTATGTTCATTCGCTTTCGACCTTCGTCGGGCAATATCGGGTGAGCTTTCTACAAGCGCTTGAAGCACCCGCTGTTTTCATTCTTCAACATAACGTACGGTGATCCTATGAAAACAGCGGGTGCTTCAAGCGCTTGTAGATAGCTCACCCGATATTGACCGACGAAGGTCGAAAGCGAATGAACATAATGGAGCATTCCAGTGTAAGGGGGAAGGTTGTCTATTGCGCCACATTTTGGTCCCATTGGCTGTGGCCAAATACATAACGTGTAACGTTGAAGCGCGCATTTTTACTGGTAATTGAAAGTGAATACATAAAGCCATGCATTTCAAAGCAGGAATTTATACATACATAGTACAAATCGGTTTAAGTTCAGTACCTTCCAAAGATGAGACAAAGATTTTCAAGAAAATTCCCCACCCAAAATAACCCTTTACACGGAAGAATTCTCGATTTATTTTCTGAAAAATGACTCACAATTTTGATTAAAATGCCATTGTATTCAAGATATTTACATGAAAAATAAAATGTTAATTTTTAATTTTCTGGGAATAGCTTGGCTGTTGTAAATTTGTATCCTCAATTGTGGACTCCAATAGCACACTGCACTAACTTCTTGCGCTCTGTGTGATCAGAAAATTAATTTCTGCAATATCCCGTATACCACAAGTACATTTTATACAATACTACATATAAAACCCACCTTTGTCATCTAAAATTAGTTTTGTATCAATCAATATTAATTAATTCTGTAATACAAACGCAAAGAAACACCTAGACCGCCATCTATGCTCAGTTATTTAAATTGCCGAAGATGGCACCGTCCGTGCTGCTACCCCAGCGCCATATACAATATACTTTTGCCACTGTTCTCTGCACCTCGCCGGTTGTAAACAGCTGCATCGCTGGCAAAGTGATCGTCAACTGCGGCTCATAAATGATCACTCTCAAGCGATCATTGTGATTGCATAAAAGCTGTTTATTTCAGCATTAACCTCTTGGGTTTAGCACATATTAGCTACGTATGCAACGATTCTATAATGGGAATTATTAAGACGCGAGTGACGAGTAACTATCGACACGAGGGAGTGACGAGTAACTATCGACATGAGGCAGCGTCGAGAGCCTTACGAGCGTCTTAATAACCATTATATGAGAATTGCATACAATAGTTTTTCTACGACATTTAGATATACAATAAATATTTACTCTTTAGATACATACGAAAGAAAATAAAAACCTGATAAATAAATGTTTCGATACGTATTTTAGATGCACTTGGAAAACAAGTGAATATCGATTCAAGGTCACTGGTATTGATTTTACAAGATGGAGTCAGAAATATTTATTAGTGCATTTGAAGAGATGGAATTTAGTTACACGCCTCCTGATATTCTGGAGGAGGCGAGGAATGTAAGCAAGAATTTACTTACTGAAAAATCAAAGAAAATGTCTGAAACGTTGTATGACAATTTCATGGTTTGAAGAGCAATAAAAAATGTAACTTCATTGTCAGAAAATGTACCCATAGTTTACTTGGAAGAAATGTCAAAAGCAATGGAATCCCCAACCTTGTGGACAAATAATTCAGTATTGAGGACAACTCTAAACGTAAAACATGGAACTGATATATCCGAGTATAAAACGTTGTCTTGCCTGTTAAAACAGAAACCGGTAGGTACAGAAGGAAAAAAGCACAAACGTTTTCGATAAATGAATTTATGAAGCACCTGACAATACGTATCTACTGATAAAGTTATATAAATATAAATATTTTCGTAAAAATGCGTATCTTTGTAAAGATTATTTGCAAATACATGACTTCGTACAGATAGCATTAATATTAGGAGTAATGGGAGCACGTCGAAGACATGAGTTACGCGAATTAAAATTTGATGATGTGATGGATTTAGAATCAACATTACTAGTTACTATCACCAACACAAAAACAAATACTCACGGGGGTTCACAGTAACAAGAAAGTATTAGGAAATCTGTAAAAATTACATGAATCTCAGCCCTGTTAATTATTACAGTGCAAAATACACTGTGCAAAAGGTTGGCATTAATAAATTTGGAAATATGGGCAAATAAATATCTTAACCTCCCAGACCCACAGTCATTCACTGGGCACTGCTTCGGTAGGAGTTCTGTAACTCTGTTAGTTGATGCAGGTGGACACATTACAACATTACAACATTAAAACAGTGTGGTGGTTGGAAATTCACAACAGCAGCTGAAGGTTGTATAGATGATTCCTGGAAAACAAACTAAAGATCTCAAATACAATACTTATATTCATAGGAAATAAAACCTCAAATATATACAACTTCACCATTTACTTCAACTAAGCTTCATAAGGGATAATTACCAAATATTAGCTTTGCAAACTGCACCATACAAAATGTGTATATTAACACGGTAGATAACAGATTCTGTGCTCTCAAAGTCTTTGATATTAAAAGTTTGTAAAGTTTGAACAGAGATTTATTACACTTTCATTATAAAGAATGAAAACAGTGAAGTAAGGTTAATTTAAATTCATATTATTGAATAAACTGTTTCTCAGTTGATCCGAGTAGCACGTCGCGCAAGTGTGGAAACAGCAAATGAACGCACTTAACTACAGGTGTCGAAAAATGTTGTATACTCGACCATGCCAAAATGGAGTATTTATACGACTGGTAGCAGTACTTTAATGGGCCTTATTAAAGTACACCTCTTCATTAAAGTATTGGTATTCGACCAAGCAAAAGTGGTCACGTAACATTGTGAAAGCGCAAGTATCCATTATTCTGCGTAGTACGTCTCACAACGCTAGCAACTTTGTTTGACACAGGTGCTATAAGGTCATTGTATTGCGACCATAGATAAAGAAATAACGATTATTAACACATCACTTAAACCAGAAACGAATACTTGTGAAACCTTTAATTTAGATACATCGTCGAGCATAAACAGTCCTATGAAACTTGACTATAATGGTGATTAAAACGCTCGTATGATAGTTATTAACCTCGCTTCGCTCGCTCGGCTACTAATAATACTCCCGTTTTAGTTACTACCATTATAGTCTCGTTGCATAATATACTAATATATTCAAATATAACTATAAATACCTAATTGTGATCAATTTCAATCATTAACTCAATCCCATCCAAAAATTCAAGAGCAAACGAGGTTTCAGCTGCTTCTCAACGCGCGTATTCGCTTGCTACTGCAAATTTATATCCTCAATTGTGGTGTCTAATAGCACAAGGCATTAAATTCTTGTGCTATATGTAATAAAGAGATTAACTTATGAAATATCACGTCTACAATAAGTACATTATACAGAACACTCCAAATACGAATGTATCTTTATCATTTGAATTTAGTTTGTATTACTTAGTATTAATTTATTTTCCAGTTGAAACACGTAATTCTCCATCTGCTGTTCATTGATTTAAATTTCTGAAAATGGCACAGAGAGTGTTGCTACACCAGCGCCGCATACAATGCACTGTTGCTACCGATCTCTTCGCCTCGCCCGTTGTATATAGCTAACTCATTTTATCCTCTTCCTTATGGAATTGCAATAGAATGTCTACTTTCTCTACCATTTACATATGGTAGTGAAAGTAGCGATGTTCTGCTCCATCCTATACGATATGATAATTGATCAAAAATATATGTTTTACACCCGAATGAAAGAGAACAAAGCATTC
Organism: Deroplatys truncata; assembly: GCA_030765065.1. Classification (NCBI taxonomy): domain Eukaryota; kingdom Metazoa; phylum Arthropoda; class Insecta; order Mantodea; family Mantidae; genus Deroplatys; species Deroplatys truncata. The sequence goes on along the minus strand of CM060989.1, from coordinate 88,220,178 downwards.
AAAGAGAATGAGAGAGTAGGCGAGTGTGAGTGTATGTGAGAGAGAGAGAGAGAGAGAGAGGGGGAGAGAGAGAAGTGATGGGGAGAAACAGAGAGAAAGAGAGAATTTCAAATTGAAAATATCAAAATGAGAGTCATTATTAGAAACTAGATCTTCTCTTGGATGAAAAAAATCCAGATGTGATACATTCACATGACTTTCTCTAACCTCTGTAATTAATTAGTGTGAATACAAAATACTCTTATTAAATGTACCCTTGTATTAGTGGTTGCTGGAGCGTATAATTTTGGCGTTCAGCCAAGCCGAGGGCCGCGGTTTCGAGTCCCGCCATGAGCATGGATGTTTGTGTATGTCTGTATGTGAAATTGTACTAACTAGCGGTAAAGTAAACAGTAATCATAAACTGGGTAAAGGAGGGAACTCAAAAAAAATTAAACCTTAATTTTCTAAATACTCGTTTTTATCCAAATAAACCTTTGCAGAAATATCTACATTGTACATTTCGTTATAGATACAAAGAGAACAACGACAGTCAAATGTTTAAGAATGGACGCTATACGCTGGCCTTAAAATTCCATACAGTTTCCATACAATACCGAGATATAAGTGAATGTTAAAGGACATCCACTCTTGTGCAAACTATTTTTACAATCGCTTATTCTTCATATGCTGCATGTTAATCGAGTTATCGAGATGCTAATCTCATTGCTAGTTTTTTTGTAGATGCAACGGGAATATGGTAGGCTTTAAGCGATAGTTAAATATTTTAAGACTGGTTGCTATGTGGAGTATTCCATTCTCTTTGCATTACCAGGACAAAAAAATCTATAACGAATTCCGATTTGAGAAAAAGTTTAAGAATTGGAAAGTTTAAGGGAATAACAAGCAATATCTTGAAAATGGTTCACTCAACAAAACAAATGCATATTACATAAATTGTGTATTTTAAAGCAATCTACATTTTTTGTGTTGTAAAATCTCTTATGATTTACCAGTTATGCAAAAGTCTTTCACAATGAATAATACTTTTGGAGACATTCCCAGAAAATTCGAGGTATTCAATTCATTTGCCATAAAATGTCTTAGACTTAATGTATTTTATTTAAAATCCTTAGAGCCATTTTTGAGAAAATTAAAATTTTCTAAATATGTTCCATGTAAAGGGTAATCTGGGGTGCAGTGATTTTCTTGTAAACCTTCATGTCGCATCTCTGGAAGATACTGAAGCTAAATACCAAGTTTGGTGTTTATCCGACTGTTCGTTTCTGAGTTATGCTGTTCACAGACAGAAACACACACACACACGGACATGTTTCCAAAAATGTTTTTTTTGGATTTTCTCCTAAACAGCCACAAATACTCATACCAGAACCCTCGAAATAATACCTGGGATAGTACCAGCACTTTAAAACAGCACAGAATAGCTCAAAATATTCCGAAAAATATTAAACACCTGTATCGATATCCTGAAATACCTTCTCCAGAAGGTAAACGAACAGCACGCTTCCAGAGCGAATAGCGCGACCTGTGCCATGCTGATTGCTGAGGCTTGAAACTATCTGCACTTGAAACTAAGATGGAGGTCAGCTGATATAATAGCAATACCGAAAATATAAAAATAAAGCTAAATATTCGTATCAACGAGCAATTGTATAAATGTAGGAGTTTATAGTGATACCTTATTTAATATTGAGTAGCAAATAACGCGCAATCGATGTTTAAAACTGGATCATGACCTGAAAACCTAGTAAGGTAGAAAACAGGTTATGAATCGAAAGTCACAACGTTAGTTGGTTTTAATCAAGAATTGAAATATATATAGCGAAAACAAGCTAACCTTAAATATAAACTATACTTAGTATGTTAAGGTGTTAAAATGTGTGTTTGTGCTATTTAGTGTTGAAATGTGTTCGAATTAGGGACTGTATTTCGAAAAGTTGGTTTTTGTGGATTGCACACTAATATCGTAAAACGAACATGAGAAGTCATGCTCAAAGGTTATGTCTGATACCTATTTCAAGTTTGAATGTGATGTAATCATAATAGTTTGGGATCCATAGATTGATTTTGGATGTGTATTAGTGTTGTGCTTAAACACTATTTCCTGCTGTTATACCAAATAAATAAATTAGAACATAATGCTCTTTTCATTGCAAAATAACTTAAAGCATTTCATAAACAGAAAATTCTCCATATGTACTGAGTATCTTTGGGAATTTTTTGTCAAACTGGGTAACTCGGTTAAGCGCTGGCCTTGGAAGCACAAGTAGTTACATAAAGTTTGTGTATTACCACATTATTGCTGAATGATTTCTACATATCGAAATGACAAAACACCCAACTTAAATTATATAAATGTATAGTATGTATTGCATGGCAAAATATCTGCTGAAATAGTTATTCTTTTTTAAGCATTAATTAATGCTTTATTTACATACACCTCATTTGTGAAGTCATAGTGGGAGCTGCCTTGAAAACAACTTCTTGGTTTCATTACTTGATACTATTGTGTAATACTATCTCTGTTTTAAATGTTGTCTTATATTCACACTTCTAATTCGGCAGCACTATGCCCTCTCACAAAAAAAGCCTGGATTCAATCCTAGGGATCATAGGTGGGATTTTGTGGAAGCTAAAATAGCACTTAGAATGACTGTTCTCTGGTTTTCCCCACCATAATTCCATCAATTGCACCATCTTCATCATTGTCATCCCCCCTCCCACCAGTCTCCAATCTCTGTAAACCTGTGAAGATAAAAAGGACATTATAATTAAAAATACTATGGAGGACAGAGAGCAATACTAACAATAATGTATAATACATTTGTATGGTATTTTAAGGAACATGTGCCTACATTAATATACATTTGAATGGCCTACCCAATTAAAATGTCCATTAAATTCTAACGTCTTGAATGTCTGTTATTACAATCTATTGGAATGATCTTATAGGTAATTGTAATTGCACTTAGTCACTTATGCATACACAAAGCCAGTTCTAGTGAATAAAACTTACAGTTATTGAATAGAAAATACACTTTGATCCCTTTTCCTGGGAAAGGTTCTATATATAACATTTGATATAACACAGCGGAGGTCCTACAGCACATGGGAACCTTAAATTTATTGACAGGTTATATGGGGAAAAAAAATTGAGCCCATACAGCGATGTTTGTTTGTTAGTGTTTGTTCATTTGGCTCCACTGTGAGCAATGCTCAGGGAAATTGAACACATCATACAATATGAAGTATGCAGAGTAAGTAGGAATATACCCAACGCCTAGAACAGCCTTTGGGGGGGCGGTTCTCACCTCCCCATCATGCATTATTATCTAAGAGAGAAAAATATGTAAGCCATCACCATTTCAACAGTAAACTTCTTGACACGCATTACAGTAGGACAACAATAGCAAATAAGTGTTAATCACCATCACATGCAATCTGCCCTACATAAAGTGCTTACATGAGGTTGATACTATTATGATGATTAATTCACTTTGAATAAGCTCGAAATTATAACTTTATACTTATGTTATGCTTAAATTTCAATTTCCCATGTAATTTCTATTACCTTGAAGACATGTTTGACAAAGACATCACTTGAAACGAGAAATTCTCATTATTACTGCATGCGTATTATTTGGGAGGACAGTATACAGAGTGAAAGGTACTACTTGAACCGTACGTTAATCATGGATTCTATATAATGAGTAGTGCAAATATGTCCAATACAATTTTTGTCATTAAAACTACAAAAGTGAAACATAGTGATGTTCCTTGTGCCTGTGTCTATTAGCCATTTTATTACAGTTCAAGCAATAATTTTCACCCTGTATAAGAAAACATTTAGAAGATGGTGGAGTTTGCATATACATAAAACATTATAACATATAAAACTGGGATGCAACAGATCCATCTATCCCATTGACATTTTTTGTGTAGCCCATTTTCCTCTGTTGCTTAAATTTACCAGTTACACAAGATTATGCAAAATTCCTTCCGAATGAAGGAAGCTATTCCCAGAAAATTAAAAATAAACATTTTATTTTTCATGTAAATATCTTGAATACAATGGCATTTTAATCAAAATCGTTTGAGTCATTCTTCAGAAAAAAAATCGAGAATTCTTCCGTGTAAAGGGTTATTTTGGGTGGGGAATTTTCTTGAAAATCTTTGTGTCTCATCCTTGGAAGGTACTGAACTTAAACCGATTTGTACTATGTATGTATAAATTCCTGCTTTGAAACGCATGGCTTTATGTATTCATTTTCACTTACCAGTAAAAATGCGCGCGCCAACGTTTCACGTTACTTATTTGGCCTCAGCCAATGGGAGCAAAATGTAGCGGAATAGAGAAGCTTCCCCTTTGCACTATAATGCTCCAATATGTTCGGTCGCTTTCGTTCATTTTCAACTCTCGCTCGAAATTCGTCGGGCAATATCGGGTGAGCTATCTACAAGCGTTTATAGTGCCCACTGAATCTATTCCCCAATATAACCTATGGTCTTACTTAGGATCAAATTCACTCAGTAATCCAATCCTTCCAAAAATTCCTACAAATCTAAAAAGAATAGGGTAGAACATTCAATACCGATTTTCTTGGCTATTGCAAATTTGTATCCTCAATTGTGGTATCCAATAGCACACTGCATTAACTTCTTGCGCTCTGTGTAATCAGAAAATTAATTTCTGCAATATCACGTCTACCATAAGTAAATTCTATACAATACTACAGATACGATCCACCTTTGTCATCTAAAATTAGTTTTGTATCAATCAATATTAATTAATTCTGTAATCCAAACACAAAGAAACACCTAGTCCGCCATCTGTCTTCAATTATTTAAATTTCTGAAGATGGCACCGTCCGTCCTGCTACCCCAGCGCCATATACAATATACTTTTGCCACTGATCTCTACGCCTCGCCGGTTGTAAACAGCTGCATCGCTGGCACAGTGTTCATGAACTGCGGCACATAAATGATCACTCTCAAGCGATCATTGTGATTGCAGAAAATCCGTTTATTTCAGCATTAACCTCATATATACCTAAAGCACATATTAGCTACGTGTGTAACGATTCTATAATGGGAATTACTAAGACGCGAGTGACGAGTAACTATCGACACGAGGGAGTGACGAGTAACAATCGACATGAGGCAGCGTCGAGAGCCTTACGAGCGTCTTAATAACCATTATATGAGAATTGCATAGAATAGTTTTTCTACGACATTTAGATATACAATAAATATTTACTCTTTAGATACATACGAAAGAAAATAAAAACGTGATAAATAAATGTTTCGATAACGTATTTTAGAATACGTTAGAACAAGTGAATATAGATTCAAGGTCGCTGGTATTGATTTTACAAGATGGAGTCAGAAATATTTATTAGTGAATTTGAAGACATGGAATTTAGTTACACGCCTCCTGATATTCTGGAGGAGGCGAGGAATGTAAGCAAGAATTTACTTCCTGAAAAATCAAAGAAAATGTTTGAAAAGTTGTATGACAAGTTCATGGTTTGAAGAGCAACCAAAAATGTAACTTCATTGTCAGAAAATGTACCCATAGTTTACTTGGAAGAAATGTCAAAAGCAATGGAATCCCCAACCTTTTGGACAAATAATTCAGTATTGAGGACAACTCTAAACGTAAAACATGGAACTGATATATCCGAGTATACAACGTTGTCTTGCCTGTTAAAACAGAAACCGGTAGGTACAGAAGGAAAAAAGCACAAACGTTTCCGATAAATGAATTTATGAAGCACCTGACAATACGTATCTACTGATAAAGTTATGCAAATATAAATATTTTCGTAAAAATGCGTATCCTTGTAAAGAATATTGTCAAATACATGACTTTGTACAGATAGCATTAATATTAGAAGTAACGGGAGCACGTCCAAGACATGAGTTACGCGAATTAAAATTTGACGATGTGATGGATTTAGAATCAACATCGCTAGTTACTATCCCCAACACAAAAACAATAACTCACGAGGGTTCACAGTAACAAGAAAGTATTAGGAAATCTGTAAAAAAAAGTACATGTATCTGAGCCCTGTTAATTATTACACTGCAAAATACACTGTGCAAAAGGTTGGCATTAATAAATTTGGAAATATGGGCAAATAAATATCTTAACCTCCCGGACCCACAGTCATTCACTGGGCACTGCTTCGGTAGGAGTTCTGGAACTCTGTTAGTTGATTCAGGTGGTCAGATTACATTACAACATTACAACATTAAAACAGTGTGGTGGTTGGAAATTCACAACAGCAGCTGAAGGTTGTATAGATGATTCCTGGAAAACAAACTAAAGATCTAAAATACAATACTTATATCCATAGAAAATAAAACCTCAAATATATACAACTTCACCATCTACTTCAACTAAGCTCAATAAGGGATAATTACCAAATATTACCTTTGCAAACTGCACCATACAAAATGTGTATATTAACACGGTAGATAACAGATTCTGTGCTCTCAAAGTCTTTGATATTAAAAGTTTGTAAAGTTTGAACAGAGATTTATTACACTTTCATTATAAAGAATGAAAACAGTGAAATAAGGTTAATTTAAATTCATATCATTGAATAAACTGTTTCTCAGTTGATCCGAGTAGCACGTCGCGCAAGTGTGGAAACAGCAAATGAACGCACTTAACTACAGCTGTCGAAAAATGTTGTATACTCGACCATGCCAAAATGGAGTATTTATACGACTGGTAGCAGTACTTTAATGGGCCTCATTAAAGTACACCTGTTCATTAAAGTATTGGTATTCGACCAAGCAGAAGTGGTCACGTAACATTGTGAAAGCGCAAGTATCGATTATTCTGCGTAGTACGTCTCACAATGCTAGCAACTTTGTTTGACACAGGTGCTACAAGGTCATTGTATTGTGACCATAGATAAAGAAATAACGATTATTAACACATCACCCAAACCAGAAACGAATACTCGTGAAACCTTTAATTTAGATACATGTTCGAGCATAAACAGTCGTATGAAACCTGACTATAATGGTGATTAAAGCGCTCGTATGATAGTTATTAAGCAAGCTTCGTTTCACTCGCTCGGCTACTAATAATACTCGCGTTTTAATTACTACCATTATAGTCTCGTTGCATAATATACTAATATACTCAAATATAACTATAAATACCTAATTGTGATCGATTTCACTCATTAACCCAATCCCATCCAAAAATTCAAGAGCAAACGAGGCTTCAGCTGTTTCTCAACGCGCGTATTCGCTTGCTACTGCAAATTTATATCCTCAGTTGCGGTGTCTAATAGCACAAGGCATTAAATTCTTGTGCTCTATGTAATAAAGGGATTAACTTCTGTAATATTACTTCTAGAATAAGTACATTTTACAGAACACTACAAATAGGAGTGTACCTTTATCATGTGAATTTAGTTTGTATCACTCAGTATTTATTTATTTTCCAGTTAAAACACGTAATTCTCCTTCTGGTGTTCATTGATTTAAATTTCTGAAAATGGCACAGAGTGTGGTGCAACACCAGCGCCACATGCAATACACTGTTGCTACCGATCTCTTCGCCTCGCCCGTTGTAAATAGCTAACTCATTTTACCTTCTCCCTTAAGAAATTGCCATAGAGTGTCCACTTTCTCTACCATTTACCTATGGTAGTGAAAGTAGCGATTTATGTTCCATCCAATTCGACATGATAATTGATCAGAAATATATGTTTTACACCCCCGAATAAAAAAGAACAAAGCATTCAAAGAGAATGAGAGAGTGAGCCAGAGTGTTAGTTTGAGTGTGTGTGAGAGAGAGGGTTTCCCGTTTGCACATAGTTTCACACGCATGTCCGACTTGGATACAATTTCAAATTGAAAATATCAAAATGAGAAGCATTTTTAAAAACTAGATCTTCTCTTGCATGAAAAAAATACAGATGCGGTACATTCAAATGACTTTCTCTAGCATCTGTAATTAATTAGTGTGAATACAAAATACTCTTATTAAATGGACCCTCATAGTCGTGGTCGCTGGATCGTATAATTTCGGCGCTCCTCCAAGCCGAGGGTCGCGGGTTCGAGTCCCTCCATTGGCATGGATGTTTGTGTGTGTGTCTGTATGTGTAATTGTACTAATTAGCGGTGAAGTAAACAGTAATAATAAACTGGGTAAAGAAGGGAAGTCAAAAAAAATTAAACCTTAATTTTATAATCACATCATTTTAATCCAAATAAACCTTAGCAGAAATATCTACATTGTACATTTCGTTATAGATACAACGGCAACAGCGAGAGTCAAGTGTTTATGAATGGACGCTATACGTTTGCCTTAAAATTCCATACAATTTCCATACAATTCCGAGATATAAGTGAATGTTAACAGGACTTTAAAAAAATCTGATGTGTTACACTCACATGACTTTCTCTACTCTTGTGCAAACTATTTTTACAAACGCTTATTCCCCATATGCTTCATGTTATTCGAGTTATCGAGATGTTAATCTTATGGCTAATTTTCTTGTAGATGCATCGGGAATATGTTAGGCTTTAAGCGATAGACAAATATTTGAAGAGCTGTTAGCTATGTGGAGTATTCCATTCTCTTTGCGTTACCACGACAACAAAAAATGAATAACGAATTCCCATTTGAGAAAAGTATTCAAACATTTAAAGAAATAACAAGCAATATCTCGAATATGGTTCACTCAACAACTAAAAATGCATATTACATAAATTGTGTATTTTAACGCAATCTACATTTTTTGTGTGGTAAAAGTTTGTCTATCTCTAATGGTTTACCAGTTATGCAAAATTCGTTCACAATGAATAATACTTTCGGAGATATTCCCAGAAAATTCGAGATATACAGTTCATTTGCCATAAAATGTAACTTATGATATTTTATTCAAAATCGTTAGAGCCATTTTTGAGAAAATTAAAATATTCGAAAAATGTTCCATGTAACGGGTAATCTGGGGTGGGGGGATTTTCTTGAAAACCTTCATGTCGCATCTCCGGAAGATACTGAACCTAAATACCAAGTTTGGTGCTTATCCGACTGTTCGTTTCTGAGTTATGCTGTTTACAGTCACATACACACAGACATATTCCCAAGAATGTATTGGTTTTGGATTTTATCCTAAAGAGCCACAAATACTCATACCGGAACCGTCGAAAAAATATCTGGATAGTGCCAGTACTTTAAAATAGCACAAAATACCTCAAAATATTCTGAAAAATATTAAACACCTGTATCAATATCCTGAGATACCTTCTCCAGTTTCCGAAAATGCTCTTGAAACGCCTGCAATTCTCCTGCCTATGTACCAGAATGTTCTAAACGTGTGCGCCCATACTTAATTCGATAGTATGAAATAACCTTAAAGAGTCCAAAATACTCTCGCTAGACTCCTCAAAAAAATATAAAATGCACAGAATGCCTTGCCATTCTAAAAACTGTCAGGATACTCTAAAACCATATGTAAATACCATAGAAATAGCTGCTACAATTTCTATAAAGCCCTTCAAATACTCTAAAAACCTATACCCTTGCCTTAAAATCCCATACTTAGATACTAAAATGTTTAACAACTACTACTACAGTGGATCAAATGCCATTGAAATGCTTATGCTAACACCCTAAAATACCTGTTTCTGTGTCCAAAAATATCCTAAAGCCAGTAAGAGGATGAGAAATACCTGTACCACTGCATCGAAAAACCATCAGAATACCTGCAAGGTAAGCTAATCTGGTACCCAGAAATTGCTTCTCAGTACCGTCCGAAATAGTTACATTGTGCCTGTGCTCCAAATATCTTGAAAATGTAACCCAACACTTGTGGAAACATTCTTAGATATCTTCAGCCCCTGTACTCCCTAGCATCCCTCATCGTATTCCTTGCCTCTTCCCATATAAACGCATTGTCTAGTCCTCAAACCCCTCCTAGTCTAGCAGTTATACACGTTTACCCTATCTCCCCCGTATGAACACATTTCCCTCCTTCAGCCTCTATCTAGCCTAGCATCTCTCCTCATATTTTCCATATATCATTCACATAATCGCATATTCTAGCTTCAAGCTCTGTGTAACCTAGCATCTCTCCTTATATTCCCCATCTCAGCTATATAAAAGCCTTTTCTTGTCCATTAACCTACCTTGCATACCATATCTGCTTGGTTTCCCATCTCTCCTACATAAAACACATATTCTACCCATTAACATTGTCTAGTCTAGCATCTCTCCTTGTTTCCCCTATCTCCCTCATATAAGACGCATATTCTATCCTTCAAGACCCTCCTAGTCTTGCATCTCTCCACGTCTTCCATATCTCTCCCGTATAAACCCATATTCCGTTCCTTTAATCCCCGTCTAGCCTGGTATCTCTCCTGGTATTCCCTATCTCTTCTATATAAATGCCTCTTCTAGTCTCCTACGCGCCTAACCTAGCACCTCTCCACGGTTTCCTATCTCTTCCATATAAAACACATATTCTACCCTCCAAGCCCTGTCTAGCCTAGCAATTCTCATCGTATCCCCTATCTTTTCCCATATAACCACATGTTCTATCTTTCATGCCCTTTTTATCCTAGCATCCCTTTTCATATCTCCCCCTTATGAACGCATTTTCCTCCTTTAACCCAATTCTAGCCTAGCATTTCCCCTCGTTTTCCCTATTTAGCCCCATATAAACGCAAAAAAGAGACCTAGTTACCCCTTATCTATCCTACTAACGCTAACACTTCATATGCAGGTGTAGCTAAGAGGAACTACTTGTAATCTGTATTATTCCATATCTGTTGACCTAGCTTTCTCCCATAAAGCTGAGTAATTCCATAAGTATTGAATAGTAAACCCATTAAAGGCAATTTTTTCCTGTATACCTGTGGTTCGGAAAGTTAAATAAAATTAAATTAATTCGGATGATGCAATTCTTAATAAATTCTCAAAATGTTTCGTTCCAAAATAACATAAAAAAACAGCTCCTGGAAGTAACGATTTGTCTATGTAAGCTCATATCCCAAAACAATGTTTTATATTCGCTGAAACCACATCTAATGAAAACAATTTAACTACACACTGTTAATAACCCAAAGTTCAACACGTAAAAAACAATATTTTACGACATATCTACATACAAGTTTCAGCCTTAAATCCGCAGAGTTGGTTCCGTTGTTTATATTTCGTTTACAGCAAATGGAGTTACTCTTTATTTATGTATGTAATTGCACATTAGTAAGTATAATATTACTTTCTATCTTATTATACAACGGGTATAACACTATACATACTAGCAACTGCAGGCCATTAAATCACAAACATTCGTTTACGCGACAGCTGACATTAATTATATAGTGTGGAATTCCATTGGTTATCATAATAGCCCTGCCTAATGCCACTGCAATACCTCCTATATGCAATAGAGGGTGACATTCCATCAGCACTCCGGAGTAAACCACTGGAAGTACTTTCACCAATACCCCGGATTGGAAAAGTGAAAGTACCTCCAATGTAACTAGTTTCAGCGAAGTTCGGGACTGCTTCCTCGAAGTGGAACTGGTGGAAGTAAGTCCGGCAAACTAACGCCCTCGACCCATCACAGTGCTGACATCGATCTTTGCGCCTCGCCCGGTGTAAACAGCTGCATCACGGGCGCAGCGATCATGAATTGCGGCTCATAAATAATCACTGCCAAGCGATCATTGTGATTGCAGAAAGTTGTTTACTTCAGAATGAACCTCTTTAGATTAGCGCATATTAGTTATTTAACAACGATCCTATCATGGGAGTTACCAAGACGCGAGTGACGAGTAACTTTCGACGTGAGAGCTTCACGAGCGTCTTAATAACCATTAAATGAGAGTTGCGTGCAATAGTTTTTCTACGAGCTTTAGATATACAATAACTATTTAATATTTAAATGCATAAAATAAATTAAAAATGTGATAAAACAATTTCTCGCTACAGAATTTACATGCGCTTCGATAACAAGTAAATATCGATACATGGTAACAGGTATCGACTTTGCAAGATGGAGACAGAAAAGTTTATTAGTGAATTTGAAGAGATGACATTTTGTTCAACAACTCCTGGTATCCTGGGGAAGGCCAGGAATGCAAGCAAGAATTGACTTCCTGTAGAATAAAGATGTTTTGGAGAGCAGGAAAAGTGTAACTACATTATCAGAAAATGTGCTCATACTTTACTTTGATTAAATGTTAAAAACAATGAAATCTCCTATCTTGAGGCTACTGAGGACTATTCTAAATGTAAAACATGGAACTGATATAACCGAGTATAAAACTTTGTATTACGTGTTAAAACAGAAATCGGTGGAGTACAAAGGGAATAAAGGAGAAAGATTTTCTACAAATGAAATTAAAACCTTCATTAATGAAGCACCTGGCAATACGTATCTATTGATAAAGGTTTGTGCATATAATCAATTTCCTAAAACTACCAATATACCTTAAAGATAATTTTCTAAGTACATGACTTTGTTACAGGTAGCACCAATATTAGGGGTAATGGGGGCACGTCTAAGAATGAACTACGTGATTTAAAATTTGATGACGTGAAGGATTTAGAACCAACATTACTAGCTACTATCCCCAACACAAAAACAAATATATCACGAGGGATCACAGTAACAAAAAAGTATTACGAAATCTGCAAGAACTACATGAATCAGCGCCCTAAAGCCTATAAATCTCAATCTCCTTTTTTAGTCATTACAGTAGAAAATACACGGTTTCTAAATTTATTAATTTTGGTATTAATACATTTGGAAATATGGGCAAACAAATAGCTACCTACACTATGTGATCAAAAGTATCCGGACACCCCACAAATATAAGTTTTTTAACTTAGGTGCATTGTGCTGCCACCTACTGCCTGGTACTCATTATCAGCGACCTCAGTAGTCATTAGACAGCAGAATGGGACGCTCCCTGGAACTCACGGACTTCGAACGTGGTCAGGTGATTGGGTGTCACTTGTGTCAGAAGTCTGTACGCAAGATTTCCACACTCCTAAACATCCCTAGGTCCACTGTTTCTGATGTGATAGTGAAGTGGAAACGTGAAGGGACATGCACAAAAATGTACAGGCCGACCTCGTCTGTTGACTGACAGAGACCGCCGACATTTGAAGATGGTCGTAAAGAGTAATAGGCAGTCATCTATCCAGACCATCACACAAGAATTCCAAACTGCATCTGGATTCACTCCAAGTACTTTGACAGTTAGGCGTGAAGTGATAACCCTTGGATACCATGGTCGAGCGGCTACTCATAAGCCACACATCTCGCAGGAAAATGCCAAACGACGCCTTTCTTGGTGTAAGGAGCGTCAACACTACACGATTGAACAGTGGCAAAACGTTGAGTGGAGTGACGAATCACAGTACACAATATGGCTATCCGATGGCAGGGTGTGGGTATGGCGAATGCCCGGTGAACGTCATCTGCCAGCGTGTGTAGTACCAACAGTGAAATTCGGAGGTGGTGGTGTTATGGTTGTGGTCGTGTATTTCCTGGAGGGGTTTTGCACCCCTTGTTGTTTTGCGTGGCACGATCACAGCGCAGACCTACAATGATATTTAAACGCCTTCTTGCTTCCCACTTTTGAAGAGCAATTCGGGGATGGCGATTGTATCTTTCAACACGATCGAGCACCTGTTCATACTGCACGGACTGTGACGGAGTGCAATGGACTGGCCTGCACAAAGTCCTGGCTTTAATCCTACGGAACACCTTTGTGATGCTTTGGAACGCCGACTTCGTGCCAGGCCTCACCGACCTACATTGATACCTCTCCTCAGTTCCGCACACCGTGAAGAATGGGCTGCCATTCCCCAAGCAACATTCCGCAACCTGATTGAAAGTATGCCTGCGAGAGTGAACGCTGTCGTCAAGGCTAAGGGTGGGCCAACACCTTATTGAGTTCCAGCATTACCGATGGGGGGGCCACGAACTTGTACGTCCTTTTCAGTCAGGTGTCCGGATACTTTTGATCACTTAGCGTATATTAACCTCCGTGACCCAAACATTCACTGGTCATTGCTTCCACAGAAGTTGTGCAAGTGCGTTGGTTGATGCAGGTGGTGACATAACAGCTTTAAACGCCATGTTGGTGGTAAATCCACAACAGTAGCTGAAAGTTATATAGACGAATGTGTTCAAAATAAACTTAAGATCTTAAATACATTACTAAAGCCCAAGGAAACAAAAACACTCAAATATAACTTCACCATCTAGTTCAACTGTTTCATAAGGGATCATTACCAAAAATTACCTTTGCAAATTGCACCATACCAAATGTATATATTGACAAGGCAACTAAGAGTTACATTTTGTGTTTGTAAAGTCCTTGTTACTAGACATGGGGCAATTCATGAACGAATCGTTCAGCTGAACGATTACAAGGAAAGAATCGTAAGAATGGTGTCAGTGTTAGCATGAATCGTAAGAATCATGCATGCATCGTCATTCAAAGAGAATCGCAAGAATCGTCGTTCAAAATGAATCGTGATCAGGACATTCTCGATTCATTCTCGGTTGCGCTTTGTTTACTACTTACTCTTAGCTTTGGCTTCCAATCCGAGCTCGGACGAATGCTGCCGAGTGAGTACGATGATGAGCAGGAAAGTTACCAAGCTTTGTGATGCTATATCATAGTATACGAAAACAGAACAGCACCGCAATATTATACATTGCAGAGTTGTGTCGATTCGTAGTAGTAAATTGCACAGGTTGAAAGATTCGTTAGAATTTATAATGTGAATTGGTAGACCAACACGGTTCTTTGAGATGCTGATGGCATAACCTAGGAGTATCTAGTTCAGCCGAGAAAGATTAATTCTTAAAAACAAATTGCATAAATAGCTGTAAAGTGCAGTAAAATTAATCGTTGAATTGCCAATGGATGAACGGAGGCTACAGTATAAACAATACTAGTAATTTTCAGTACTTTACTGAGAGATCGGAAACACAGTGTTATAATATACAATACCAGAATATATGCCAAATGAAGGAAAAATAGGGAATTTTTGAATTCTTGGTTTCAATAACTTTTAAAATTGTATAATTTAAAGGATTTAATTTGTATACTATAATCTGCATTAAAAATATATGAACGTGCATCGATACAACTAAGTCAATTATAATGTACTAAAAGCACCTCGAATATGCTGATGTAAAATTTATGTAAAAAATCTGATCACATGACTTTCTCTACTCTTGTACAAACTATTTTTACAAACTCTTCTTCTACATCTATTTCATATTAATCAGATAAACATTTGCAGAAACGATCTTTTAACATGCAAAGATAATTAAATTCTACATATAACGACCAGTTCTAAAAATATTTGACTATCGCCTAAGGCGTACTATGTTCCCCTTGTTTTGTATTTGCAGTGGCCTTCAAGCATATACATATCTCTTAATAGCTGGTTGCTATGTGCAGCACCATTCTCTTTGCCTCAGATTAATACTCTTTGCATATACAAGAAAAAAAATTAATAACGAGTTCCCATTTGTGAAAACAAGTATTGAAATATTTAAGGGAAAACAAGCAATATCTCGAAAATGGTTCACTCAACAAAAAAATGTATATGACATAAATTCTGTATTTTAACGTGATCTAAATTCTTTGTGTAGTAAAATTTTCTCTATCTGTTATGGTTTAGCAGCTATGCAAAAGTCGTTCACAATGAAGAATACTTTTGGAGACATTCCCAGAAAATTCGAGATATACATTTCATTTGTCATGAAAATACCTTAAACATATGATATTTTAATCAAGATCGCTAGAGCCATTTTTGAGAAAATTAAAATTATCGAAAAACGTTCCATGTAAAGGGTAGTCTGAGATGGGGGGAGTTTCTTGAGTACCTTTGTGTCGCATCTCTGGAAGATACTGAACCTAAATACCAAGTTTGGTGTTTATCCGACTGTTCGTTTCTGAGTTATGCTGTTCAGAGACAGACACACAGACACACACACACGGGCATGTTTCCAAAACTGCTTTTTGGATTCAGAGGGTCTCAGAACATGTATTTCCGGTGAAATCTCGGTATCGAATTTTTCGGTGGAATACAGTACTTCCCCTACTTAGTATACGTAGTAGAGAAAGTAAAAAAATCTGATGTGTTACACCCACATGACTTTCTCTACTCTTGTACAAACTATTTTTACAAACGCTTATTCTCCATCTACTTCATGTTAATCAAGATAAACATTTGCAGACTCTATCTTATTGCTAATTTCCTTGTAGACGCAAGGGGAATATATATTTACAAGGGCAATATAGAAATACAGTAGCCTTTAAGCACATACATACCTTTTAATAGCTGGTTGCTAGGTGCAGCACGATTCCCTTTGCCACAGATTAATACTCTTTGCATATTCAAGACAAAAAAATGAATAACGAATTCCCATTTCAGGAAATAAGTATTGAAAAATTTAAGGGAATTACAAGCAATATCTCGAAAATGGTTCACTCACCAAAAAAATATGTATATGGCATAAATTGTGTATTTTAACGCGATCTACATTTTTTGTATAGTAAAATTTTGTCTATCTCTTATGGTTTACCAGTTATGCAAAAGTCGTTCACAATGAAGAATACTTTTGGAGACATTCCCAGAAAATTCAAGATATACGTTTTATTTGCCATGAAAATATCTTAAACTTAGATATTTTAATCAAAATCGTTAGAGGCATATTTGAGGAAATTAAAATTTTCGAAGAATGTTCCATGTAAAGGGTAATCTGGTGTGGGGTGATTTTCTTGAAAACCTTCGTGTCGCATCTCTGGAAGATACTGAACCTAAATCCCAAGTTTGGTATTTATCCGACTGTTCGTTTCTGAGTTATGTTGTTCACATGCAGACACACACACAGACACACACACGGACATGTTTCCAAAAATGTTTTTTTTTATTCAGGAGCTCTTAAAACATGTATTTCCGGTGAAATCTCGGTATCGAATTTTTGGGTGGAATACAATACTTCCCCTACTTACTATACGTAGTAGTGAAAGTAAAAATGAATAACGAATTTGAGAAAAAGTATAAGTATTGGAAGATTTAAGGGAATAACAAGCAATATCTCGAAAACGGTTCACTCTACAAAAAATGAATACGACATAAATTTTGAGTTTTAACGCGATGTACATTTTTTGTGCAGTAAAATTTTCTCTATCGCTTATGGTTTACGAGATATGCAAAAGTCGTTCACAATGAAGAACACTTTTGGAGACATTCCCAGAAAATTCGAGATATACATTTCATTTGTCATGAAAATATCTTAAACATATGATATTTTAATCACAATCGTTAGAGCCATTTTTGAGAAAATTAAAATTTTCGAAAACGTTTCCATGTAAAGGGTAGTTTGGGGGGATTTTTTTGAAAACCTTCGTGTCGCATCTCTGGAAGCTACTGAACCAAAGTACCAAGTATGGTGTTTATCCGTCTGTTCGTTTCTGATTTATGCTGTTCACAGACAGACAAACAGACACAGACACACATACGGATATGTTTCCAAAAATGCTTTTTTTGGATTCAGGGGCTCTCAAAACATGTATTTCCGGTGAAATCTCGGTATCGAATATTTGGTGGAATACAATACTTCCCCTACTTACTATACGTAGAAGAGTAAGTAAAAA
Source organism: Deroplatys truncata (assembly GCA_030765065.1). Lineage (NCBI taxonomy): Eukaryota > Metazoa > Arthropoda > Insecta > Mantodea > Mantidae > Deroplatys > Deroplatys truncata. Next base: position 88,202,502 of record CM060989.1, on the reverse strand, counting down.
TCAATAACGAATATGAGAAAAGGTATAAGTATTGGAAAATTTAAGGGAATAACAAGCAATATCTCGAAAATGGTTCACTCAACAAAAACAATGTATATGACATAAATTGTATATTGTAACGCGATCTACATTTTGTGTGTAGTAAAATGTTGTCTATCTCTTATGGTTTACCTGTTATGTAAAAGTCGTTCAGAATGAAGAACACTTTTGGAGACATACCCAGAAAATTCGAGATATACATTTCATTTGTCATGAAAATACCTTAAACATATGATATTTTAACCAAATTCGTTAGAGCCATTTTTGAGGAAATTAATATTTTCAAAAAATGTTCCATGTAAAGGATAGTTTGGGATGGGGGGATTTTCTTGTAAACTTTCCTGTCGCATCTCTGGAAGATGCTGAAGGGAAATACCAAGTTTGGTGTTTATCCGACTGTTCGTTTCTGAGTTACGCTGTTCAGACACACAGACACACACACGGACATGTTTCCAAAAATGCTTTTTTTTTTTTTTTTTTGCATTCTGGGAGTCTCAAAACATGTATTTCCAGTGAAATCTTGGTATCGAATTTTTGGGTGGAGTACAATACTTCCCCTACTTACTATATGTAGTGGAGAAAGTAAAAAGTCCTGATTGCGTATTTTGGCTGCAAACTGCGAAGTACAAACGGGTGCGATTCATATAAGAATCGTGAGTGAGATTAGATGGCAGGCAAGGCGTCATGAACGAATCGTGCGCTAGGAAAGACTAGCATACAGGATGCAAAAGAACGATTCATGAATCGTGAACGAATCGTATGAATCGATTACTGCAAAAGAATCGCTCGACACAACTCGACTTCGAAACTTAAAACAGCCAATCAGAAAATTCCCCTTTCCCGCAAAAGTACAACTAGTGACACACAGTGTTCATGTGGGGAGTTAGTGCCCACACAAGCGCCTGCAGATAGCTCACCCGAAGGTAAACGAACAGCACGCTTCCAGAGCGAATAGCGCGACCTGTGCCATGCTGATTGCTGAGGCTTGAAACTATCTGCACTTGAAACTAAGATGGAGGTCAGCTGATAAAATAGCAATACCGAAAATATAAAAATAAAGCTGAATTTTCGTATCAACGAGCAATTGTGAAATGTAGGAGTTTATAGTGATACCTCATTTAATATTGAGTACCAAATAACGCGCAATCAATGTTTAAAACTGGATCATGACCTGAAAACCTAGTAAACAGGTTATGAATCGAAAGTCACAACGTTAGTTGGTTTTAATCAAGAATTTAAATATATATAGCGAAAACAAGCTAATCTTAAATATAAACTATACTTAGTATGTTAAGGTGTTAAAATGTGTGTTTGTGCTCTTTAGTGTTGAAATGTGTTCGAATTAGGGACTGTATTTCGGGAAAGTTTGTTTTTGTGGATTCCACACTAATATCGTAAAACGAACATGCGAAGTCATGCTCAAAGGTTATGTCTGATACCTATTTCAAGTTTGAATGTGATGTAATGATAATAGTATGGGATCCATAGTTTGATTTTGGATGTGTATTAGTGTTGTGCTCAAACACTATTTCCTGCTGTTATACCAAATAAATAAATTAGGACATAATGCTCTTTTCATTGCAAAATAACTTAAAGCATTTCATAAACAGAAAATTCTCCATATGTACTGTGTATCTTTTGGAATTTTTTGTCAAACTGGGTATCTCGGTTAAGCACTGGCCTTGGAAGCACAAGTAGTTAAATAAAACTTGTGTATTACCACATTATTGCTGAATGATTTCTACATATCGAAATGACAAAACACCCAACTTAAGTTATATAAATGTATAATATGTATTGCATGTCAAAATATCTGCTGAAATAGTTATTATTTTTTAAGCATTAATTAATGCTTTATTTACATACACCTCATTTGTGAAGTCATAGTGGGAGCTGCCTTATAAAACCACTTCTTGGTTTCATTAATTGATAGTATTGAGTAATACTATCTCTGCTTTAAATGTTGTCTCATATTCACACTTCTAATTGGGCAGCACTATGGCCTCTCACAAAAAAGCCTGGATTCAATCCTAGGGATCAGAGGTGGGATTTTGTGGTAGATAAAATAGCACTTAGAATGAGTGTTCTGTGGTTTACCCCACCATAATTCCATCAATTGCACCATCTTCATCATTGTCATCTCCCCTCCCACCAGTCTCCAATCTCTGTAAAACCTGTGAAGATAAAAAAGACATTAAAATTAAAAATACTATGGAGGACAGACAGCAATACTAATGAACGAGTGGCTCATCCAGCCACCCAAATTTATAAACCAGCATGTGGACCATTAACCTGCAGAAACAGCAATATAACTATACTTAAGTGATAATAAAATTGTGTAAGGAGGTAAGTAGGTAATAATGAAATATTGCATTTTAAGCAAATTTAAATTCTGTAATTGCTAAAAAACAATAGTATGAAAGTCATACAAAATGCTGTTACATTCTTTCTGCAGTCGACATCTGAAAAAACAATTAATACTGGCACACTAAACTACATGTTAAAGTGGTTGACAATTATGAAGGGTGGGTGTGATATGGTTAAACACAAAGAGATATTGTCGTTATTTAGAGACATTGCATTCACATCCATATTTAATAATACTGTATAATACATTTGTATGGTATTTCAAGGAACATATGCCTACATTAATATACATTTGAATGGCCTACCCAATTAAAATGTCCATTAAATTCTAACCTCTTGAATGTCTGTTATTACAATCTATTGGAATGATCTTATAGGTAATTGTAATTGCACTTAGTCACTTATGCATACACAAAGCCAGTTCTAGTTAATAAAACTTACAGCTATTGAATAGAAAATACACTTTGATTCCTTTTCTCGGGAAAGGTTCTATATATAACATTTGATATAACACAGCGGAGGTCCTACAGCACATGGGAACCTTAAATTTATTGACAGGTTATATGGGGAAAAAACAAATTGAGCCCATACAGTGATGTTTGTTTGTTTGTGTTTGTTCATTTGGCTACACTGTAAGCAATGCTCAGGGAAATTGAACACATCATACAATATGAAGTATGCAGAGTAAGTAGGAATATACCCAACGCCAAGAGCAGCCTTTGGGGGGGAGGATACTCCCCTCCCCATCATGCATTATTATCTAAGAGAGAAAAATTTGCAAAACATCACCATTTCAACAGTAAACATCTTGACACGCATTACAGTAGGACAACAATAGCAAATAAGTGTTAATCACCATCACATGCAATCTGCCCTACATAAAGTGCTTACATGAGGTTGATACTATTATGATGATTAATTCACTTTGAATAAGCTCGAAATTATAACTTTATACTTATGTTATGCTTAAATTTCAATTTCCCATGTAATTTCTATTACCTTGAAGACATGTTTGACAAAGACATCACTTGAAACGAGAAATTCTCATTATTACTGCATGGGTATTATTTGGGAGGACAGTATACAGAGTGGAAGGTACTGCTTAAACCGTACGTTAATCATGGATTCTATATAATGAGTAGTGCAAATATGTCCAATACAATTTTTGTCATTAAACCTACAAAAGTGAAACATAGTGATGTTCCTTGTGCCTGTGTCTATTAGCCATTTTATTACAGTTCAAGCAATACCTTTCACCCTGTATAAGAAAACATTTAGAAGATGTTGAGGTTTGCATATACATAAAACATTATAAATTATAAAACTGGGATGCAACAGATCCATCTATCCCATTGACATTTTTTGTGTAGCCCATTTTCCTCTGTTGTTTAAATTTACTAGTTACACAAGATTATACAAAATTCCTTCCGAATGATGGAAGCTATTCCCAGAAAATTAAAAATAAACATTTTATTTTTCATGTAAATATCTTGAATACAATGGCAAATTTAATCAAAATCGTTTGAGTCATTTTTCAGAAAAAAAATCGAGAATTCTTCCGTGTAAAGGGTTATTTTGGGTGGGGAATTTTCTTGAAAATCTTTGTGTCTCATCTTTGGAAGATACTGAACTTATACCGATTTGTACTATGTATGTACAAATTACTGCTTTGAAACGCACGGCTTTATGTATTCACTTACAATTGACAGTAAAATTGCGCGCGCCAGCGTTTCACGTTATGCATTTGACCACAACCAATGGGAGCAAAATGTGGCAGAACGGACTACCTTCCCCCTTATACAGGAATGCTTCATTATGTTCGCTACCTTTCGTTCATTTTCGAACTTCGCTCGGACTTCGTCAAACAATATCGGGTGAGCTATCTGCAAGCGCTTGTAGTGCCCACTGTTTCCATTCTTCAATATACCGTAGGTCATACTTAAGATCAAATTCACTCACTAATCCAATCCTTCCAAAAAATTTCCTATAAAACAAAACAGAATAGAGCAGAAAATTTAATACCGAATATTTTGGCTATTGCAAATTTGTATCCTCAATTGTGGTATCCAATAGCACACTGCATTAACTTCTTGTGCACTGTGTGATCAGAAAATTAATTTCTGCAATATCACGCCTACCATAAGTAAATTTTATACAATACTACAGATACGATCCACCTTTGTCAACTAAAATTAGTTTTGTATCAATCAATATTAATTAATTCTCTAATCCAAACGCAAAGAAACACTTCGTCCGCCATCTATGTTCAGCAATTTAAATTTCTAGGATGGCACCGTCAGTGCTACTACCCCAGCGCCATATACAATATACTTTTGCCACTGATCTCTGCACCTCGCCGGTTGTAAACAACTGCATCGCTGCCACAGTGATCAACTGCGGCTCTCAAGCGATCATTATGATTGCAGAAAAGCCGTTTATTTCAGCATTTACCTCTTTGGTTTAGCACATATTAGCTACGTATGCAACGTTTCTATAATGGGAATTATTAAGACGCGAGTGACGAGTAACTATCGACACGAGGGAGAGACGAGTAACTATCGACATGAGGCAGCGTCGAGAGCCTTACGAGCGTCTTAATAACCATTATATGAGAATTGCATACAATAGTTTTTCTACGACATTTAGATATACAATAAATATTTACTCTTTAGATACATACGAAAGAAAATAAAAACGTGATAAATAAATGTTTCGATAACGTATTTTAGAATACGTTAGAACAAGTGAATATCGATTGAAGGTCGCTGGTATTGATTTTACATGATGGAGTCAGAAATATTTATTAGTGAATTTGAAGAGATAGAATTTAGTTACACACCTGGAGGAGGCCAGGAATGTAAGCAAGAATATACTTCCTGAAAAATCAAAGAAAATGTGTGAAAAGTTGTATGACAAGTTCATGGTTTGAAGAGCAACAAAAAATGTAACTTCATTGTCAGAAAATGTACCCATAGTTTACTTGGAAGAAATGTCAAAAGCAATGGAATCCCCAACCTTGTGGACAAATAATTCAGTATTGAGGACAACTCTAAAGGTAAAACATGGAACTGATATATCCGAGTATAAAACGTTGTCTTGCCTGTTAAAACGGAAACCGGTAAGGTACAGAAGGAAAAAAGCACAAACATTTTCGATAAATGAATTTTTGAAACACCAGGACAATAGGTATCTACTGATAAAGTTATGTAAATATAAATATTTTCGTAAAAATGCGTATCTTTGTAAAGATTATTTGCAAATACATGACTTTGTTACAGATAGCATTAATATTAGGAGTAATGGGAACAAGTCCAAAACATGAGTTACGCGAATTAAAATTTTTTGATGTGATGGATTTAGAATCAACATTGCTAGTTACTATCCCCAACAAAAAAAAAACAAATACTCTCGAGATTTCACAGTAATAAGAAACTATTAGGAAATTTGTAAAAAGTATATGAATCTGAGCCCTGTTAATTTTTACAGTTCAAAATACACTGTGCAAACAGTTGGCATTAATAAATTTTTAAATATGGGCAAATACATATCTTAACCTCCCTGACCCACAGTCATTCACTGGCCACTGCTTCGGTAGGAGTTCTGTAACTCTGGTAGTTGATGCAGGTGGTCAGATTACAACTTTAAAACGCCATGGCGGTTGGAAATCAACAACAGCTGCTGAAGTTTGTAAACATGTATCCTGGAAAACAAACTAAAGATCCCAAATACAATACTTATATCCATAGAAAATAAAACCTCAAAACTACACAACTTCACCATCTACTTAAACTAAGCTTCATCAGGGATAATTACCAAATATGACCTTTGCAAACTACAACATAAAAAATGTGTATATTAACACGATAATTAATAGTTAGATTCTGTGCTTTCAAAGTCTTTGATACTAAACGTTTGTAAAGTTTGAACAGAGATTTAATACAGTTTCATTATAAAGAATGCAAACAGTGAAATAAAGTTCATTTAAATTCATATTAGTGAATAAACTGTTTCTTACTGGCTCCGAGTAGCACCTCGCGTTAGTGTGGAAACAACAAATGAACGCACTTAACTACAGGTGTCGAAAAATATTGTATGCTCGACCATGCCAAAATGTAGTATTTATACGACTGGTAGCAGTACTTTAATGGGCCTCATTAAAGTATCGATATTCGACCAATCGGAGGTGGCCACGTAACATTGTGAAAGCGCATGTATCGATTATTCTGCGTAGTACGTCTCACAACGCTAGCAACTTTGTTTGACGCAGATGCTACAAGGTCATTGTATTGTGACCATAGATAAAGGAATAACGATTGTAACACATCGCTCAAATCAGAAACGAATACTTATGAAACCTTTAATTTAGATACATGGTCGAGCATAAACAGTCGTATGAAACTTGACTATAATGGTGATTAAAACGCTCGTATGATAGTTATTAACCAAGCTTCGTTTTGCTCGCTCGGCTAATAATAATACTCGCGTTTTAATTACTACCATTATAGTTCTCGTTGCATAATATACTATTATATTCAAATATAACTATAAATACCTAATTGTGATCGATTTCACTCATTAACCCAATCCCATCCAAAAATTCAAGAGTAAACGAGGCTTCAGCTGCTTCTCAACGCGCGTATTCGCTTGCTACTGCAAATTTATATCCTCAATTGTGGTGTCTAATAGCACAAGGCATTAAATTCTTGTGCTCTGTGTAATGAAGGGATTAACTTCTGTAATATCATATCTACAATAAGTACATTTCACAGAACACTTCAAATACGAATGTACCTTTTTAATGTGAATTTAGTTTGTATCACTCAGTGTTAATTTATTTTCCAGTTGAAACACCTAATTTTCCATCTGCTGTTTATTGATTTAAATTTCTGAAAATGGCACAGAGAGTGTTGCTACAACAGCGCCGAATGCAATGCACTGTTGCTACCGATTTCTTCGCCTCGCCCGTTGTATATAGCAAACTCATTTTATCCTCTCCCTTATGGAATTGCAATAGAATGTCTACTTTCTCTACCATTTACCTATGGTAGTGAAAGTAGCGATGTTCTGTTCCATCCTATACGATATGATAATTGATCAAATATATATGTTTAACACCCGAATGAAAGAGAACAAAGCATTCAAAGAGAATGAGAGAGTAGGCAGGTGTGTGTGTATGTGAGAGAGAGAGAGAGAGAGACAGGGAGAGAGAGAGAAGGGATGGGGAGAAACAGAGAGAAAGAGAGAGTTTCCCGATTGCACATAGTTTCACATGCATGTCCGACTTGGATACAATTTCAAATTGAAAATATCAAAATGAGAGGCATTATTAGAAACTAGATCTTCTCTTGGATGAAACAAATTCAGATGTGATACATTCACATGACTTTCTCTAACCTCTGTAATTAATTAGTGTGAATACAAAATACTCTTATTAAATGTACCCTTGTATTCGTGGTTGCTGGAGCGTATAATTCCGGCGTTCCGCCAAGCTGAGGGCCTCGGTTTCGGATCCCGCCATGGGCATAGATGTGTGTGTGTGTGTGTGTGTGTGTGTGTGTGTCTCATTGTACTAATAAGCAATAAAGTAAAGAGCAAACACAGTAATCATAAGCTGGGTAAAGGAGGGAACTCAAAAAATTAAACCTTAATTTTATAACTACATCATTTTAATCCAAATAAACCTTAGCAGAAATATCTACATTGTACATTTCGTTATAGATACAAAGGCAACAGCGAGAGTCAAGCGTTTAACAACTGGACGCTATATGCTGGTTTTAAAATTCCATACAGTTTCGATACAATCCCGAGATATAAGTGAATGTTAACAGGACTTTAAAAAATCTGATGTGTTACACTCACATGACTTTCTCTACTCTTGTACAAACTATTTTTACAAACGCTTATTCTTCATATGCTTCATGTTAATCGAGTTATCGAGATGCTAATCTTATTGCTAATTTTCTTGTAGATGCAACGGGAATATGTTAGGCTTTAAGCGATAGTCAAATATTTGAAGAGCTGTTTGCTATGTGGAGTAATCCTTTCTCTTTGCTTTACCAGGACAAAAAAATGACTAAGGAATTCCCATTTGAGAAAAGTATAAGTATTGAAAATTTAAAAGAATAACAAGAAATATCTCGAAAATGGTACACTCAACAAAAAAATGCACATTACATAAATTGTGTATTTCAAAGCAATCTACATTTTTTGTGCAGTAAACTTTTGTGCATCTCTTATAGTTTACCAGTTATGCAAAAGTTGTTCACAATGAATAATACTTTTGGAGACATTCCCAGAAAATTCAAGATATACATTTTATTTGTCATGAAAATATCTTAAATATAATATACTCTAATCAAAATCCTTAGAGCCATTTTTGAGAAAATTAAAATTTTCGAAAAATGGTTCCATGTAAAGGGTAATCTGGGATGGGGCGATTTTCTTAAAAAAAACCTTCGTGTCACATCTCTATAAGATACTGAACCTAAATACCAAGTTTGGTGTTTATCCGACTGTTCGTTTCTGAGTTATGTTGTTCACAGACAGACAGACACACACACACACACACATACACACACACACACACACACACACACAGGCACACACATGGACTTGTTTCCAAAAATGCCTTTTTTGGATTCAGGGGGTCTCGAAACATGTATTTACGGTGAAATCTCGGTATCGAATTTTTGGGTGGAATACAATACTTCCCCTACTTACTATACGTAGTAGAGAAAGTAAAAATGAATAACGAATTTGAGAAAAAGTATAAGTATTGGAGAATTTACGGGAATAACAAGCAATATCTCGAAAATGGTTCACTCTACAAAAAAATTATATGACATAAATTGTATATTTTAACGTGATCTAGATTTTTTGTGTAGTAAAATTTTGTCTATCTCTTATGGTTTACCAGCTATGCAAAAGTCGTTCACAATGAAGAATACTTTTGGAGACATTCCCAGAAAATTCGAGATATACATTTCATTTGTCATGAAAATATCTTGAACATATGACATTTTAATCAAAATCGTTAGAGCCATTTGTGTCGCATCTCTGGAAGATCCTGAACCTAAATACCAAGTTTGGTGTTTATCCGACTGTTCGTTTCTGAGTTATGCTGTTCACAGACAGACACACAGACACAGACACGGACATGTTTCCAAAAATGCTTTTATTGGATTAAGGGGGTCTCAAAACATGTATTTCCGGTGAAATCTCGGTATCGAATTTTAGGGTGGAATACAATACTTCCCCTACTTACTATATGTGGTAGAGAAAGTAAAAATTATTATTCTCTGCATACCGCGGTTTTACCTTTTCACGTATTTATAAAAATTATACAGCTTATTTTCACAAGCAGCTTCGGTAGTAGTGCCGAATAATAATAACAATAATAATAATAATAACAAAATAGGACAAAAGTAAAATTCAGACAGCGGAAATGAGATTTTTACAAAGAACTTGAGAATGCACTAGATTAGACCTAATAAGAAATAAAACCTTAAAATTAGAGAACAGAATATTTATAAATCATATCATAAAATTGAAGAAAACCAACTTAGTTGAAAAGCTATATAAACTACATGACTGAAGAAAGAATACCACTATTAATTAATAAGTACAAACCGTCGGGGAAAAGAGACATCGGATACCCCAGAAAAAGAGAGGAGTAAAGTAAAGAATCGAATGGAATGCCTAATCATCGAAATGAAGAATATAATAATAATAATATCTTCATAATTACTTCGCATTATACCTTATGTAATCGTAACTTAAGTAGAATCACACAGGTTGATTTTTATGACAAATTCAGGAAACTCCAAGTGTATTATCCAAAATAACGCGGAAAGCGCTTTTACATACATTGTCTTTTATTATCAAAGAAAAAGATCATAGCTCCCATCGTAACAAAAAGTCCAGATTGCGTATTTTAGTTACAAACTACAAACGAAGACGCTAGGAGAGCCTATCAGACAGGTAGCAAGAGGACTATTCATGAACCGCGAATAAATCGCATAAAACGCTTGACCGAACTTCAGGGGCATCTACCTCACAGAATGCAAGAGAACGATTCATGAAACGTGAAAGATTGGAATGAGACTATTACTGCAAAAGAATCGCTCAACCCAACCCTACTTCAAAACCTGAAACCCAATCTAAAAACTCACCTTTCCCGCAAAAGTACATTTAGTTCCCAACGAGTCCAGTTCTCCAAAACATCGTATGACCATACTTGGGATCGGATTCACTCCGTAATCCAATCCTTACAAAAATCCCTACATTAGAAAGATTAGAGTATCGTAATACCTATTATACTGGTTATTGCAAATTTGTATTCTCAATTGTAGAATCCAATAGCACACTGCATTAACTTTTTGCGCTCTGTGTGATCAGAAAATTAATTTCTGCAACATCACGTCTACGATAAGTAAATTTTATAGAATACTACAGATACTATCCACCTTTGTCATCTGAATTTAGTTTTGTATCAATCAATATTCATTAATTCTCTAATCCAAACACAAAGAAACACCTAGTCCGCCATCTGTTTTCAGCTATCTAAATTTCTGAAGATGGCACCGTCCGTGCTGCTACCCCAGCGCCATATACTTTTGCCACTGATCTCTGCGCCTCGCCGGTTGTAAACAGCTGAATCGCTGACACAGTGACTGCGGCTTATAAATGATCACTCTCAAGCGATCATTGTGATTGCAGAAAAGCTGTTTATTTCAGCATTAACCTCTTTGGATTAGCGCATATTAGCTCCGTATGCAATGATTCTATAATGGGAATTATTAAGACGCGAGTGACGAGTAACTATCGACATGAGGCAGCGTCGAGAGCCTTACGAGCGTCTTAATAACCATTATATGAGAATTGCATACAATAGTTTTTCTACGACATTTAGATATACAATAAATACTTACTCTTTAGATATATATGAAAGAAAATAAAAACGTGATAAATAAATGTTTCGATGCGTATTTTAGATGAACTTGGACAACAAGTGAATATCGATTTAAGGTTGCTGGTATTGATTTTACAAGATGGAGTCAGAAACAATTATTAGTGCATTTGAAGACATGGAATTTAGTTACACGCCTCCTGATATTCTGGAGGAGGCGAGGGATGTAAGCAAGAATTTACTTCCTGAAAAATCAAAGAAAATGCGTGAAAAGTTGTATGACAAGTTCATGGTTTGAAGAGCAACCAAAAATGTAACTTCATTGTCAGAAAATGTACCCATAGTTTACTTGGAAGAAATATCAAAAGCAATGGAATCCCCAACCTTGTGGACAAATAATTCAGTATTGAGGACAACTCTAAAGGTAAAACATGGAACTGATATATCCGAGTATAAAACGTTGTCTTGCCTGTTACAACAGAAACCGGTAGGTACAGAAGGAAAAAACCACAAACGTTCTCGATAAATGGATTTATGAAGCACCAGGACAATAGGTATCTACTGATAAAGTTATGTAAATATAAATATTTTCGTAAAAATGCGTATCTTTGTAAAGATTATTTTCAAATGCATGACTTTGTTACAGATAGCATTAATATTAGGAGTAATGGGAGCACGTCCAAGACATGAGTTACGCGAATTAAAACTTGATGATGTGATGGATTTAGAACCAACATTACTAGTTACTATCCCCAACACAAAAACAAATACTCACGAGGGTTCACAGTAACAAGAAAGTATTAGGAAATCTGTAAAAAGTATATGAATCTTAGCCCTGTTAATTATTACAGTTCAAAATACACTGTGCAAACGGTTGGCATTAATAAATTTTTAAATATGGGCAAATACATATCTTAACCTCCCTGACCCACAGTCATTCACTGGCCACTGCTTCGGTAGGAGTTCTGTAACTCTGATAGTTGATGCAGGTGGTCAGATTACAACTTTAAAACGCCATGGTGGTTGGAAATCCACAACAGCTGCTGAAGTTTGTAAACATGTATCCTGGAAAACAAACTAAAGATCCCAAATGCAATACTTATATCCATAGAAAATAAAACCTCAAATATATACAACTTCACCATCTACTTAAACTAAGCTTCATAAGGGATAATTACCAAATATTACATTTGCAAACTACACCATACAAAATGTGTATATTAACACGGTAATTAACAGTTAGATTCTGTGCTTTCAAAGTCTTTGATACTAAACGTTTGTAAAGTTTGAGCAGAGATTTATTACAGTTTCATTATGAAGGATGCAAACAGTGAAATATGGTTCATTTAAGTTCATATTAGTGAATAAACTGTTTCTCACTGGCTCCGAGTAGCACGTCGCGTTAGTGTGGAAATAACAAATGAACGCACATAACTACAGGTGTCGAAAAATTTTGTATGCTCGACCATGCCAAAATGGAGTATTTTTACGACTGGTAGCAGTACTTTAATGGGCCTCATTAAAGTATTGATATTCGACCAATCGGCAGTGGCCACGTAACATTGTGAAAGCGCAAGTATCGATTATTCTGAGTAGTACGTCTCATAACGCTAGCAACTTTGTTTGACACAGGTGCTACAAGGTCATTGTATTGTAACCATAGATAAAGCAATAACAACACTCAAACCAGAAACGAATACTTATGAAACCTTTAATGTATATACATGGTCGAGCATAAACAGTCGTATGAAACTTGACTATAATGGTGATTAAAACGCTCGTATGATAGTTATTAACCTCGCTTCGTTATGCTCGCCTCGGTTAATAATAATACTCGCGTTTTAATTACTACCATTATAGTCTCGTTCCATAGTATACTAATATATCCAAATATAACTATAAATACATAATTGGGATCGATTTCACACATTAACCCAATCCCATCCATTAGTTCAAGTGTAAACGAGGCTGCAACTGCTTCTCAACGCGCGTATTCGCTTGCTACTGTAAATTTATATCCTCAATTGTGGTGTCTAATAGCACAAGGCATTAAATTCTTGTGCTCTATAAAATAAAGGGATTAACTTCTGTAATATCACGTCTACAATACGTACATTTTACAGAACACTACAAATAGCAGTGTAGCTTTATCATGTGAAGTTAGTTTGTATCACTCAGTATTAATTTATTTTCCAGTTGAAACCCTAATTCTCCATCTGCTGTTCATTGATTTAAATTTCTGAAAATAGCACAGAGAGTGTTGCTACACCAGAGCTACATGCAATGTACTGTTGCTACCGATCTCTTCGCCTCGCCCGTTGTAAACCGCTATAACTCATTTTACCCTCGACCTTAAGAAATTGCAATAGAATGTCTACTTTCTCTACCATTTATCTATGGTAGCTAAAGTAGTGATGTTCTGTTCTATGCTATTCGATATCATAATTGATCAGAAATATATGTTTTACACCCCGAATAAAAAAGAACAAAGCATTCAAAGAGAATGAGAGAGTGAGTGAGAGTGTTAGTGTAAGTGTGTGTGTGTGACAGAGAGAAAGAGAGAGAGAGTTTCCAGTTTGCTCATTGTTTTACATGCATGTCCGACTTGGATACAATTTCAAATTGAAAATACCAAAATGAGAGGCATTTTTAAAAACTACATCTTCTCTTGGTTGAAAAAATACAGATGCGGTACATTCACATGCCTTTCTCTAAGCTCTGTAATTAGATATTGTGAATACAAAATACACTTATTAAATGGACCCTCATAGTCGTGGCCGCTGGACCCTATAATGTCGGCGTTCATGCAAGGCGAGGGTCGCGGGTTCGAGTCCCGCCATGGGCATGGATGTTTCTCTGTAAGTGTAATTGTACTAATTAGCGGTAAAGTAAACAGCAAACAATGTAATCATAAACTGGGTAGAGGAAAGAACTTAAAAAATACTAACACTTAAATTTATAACTACATCATTTAATCCAAATAAACTTTTGCAGAAATATCTAAATTGTACATTTCGTTATAGATACAAAGGCAACAGCGATACTCAAGTGTTTAAGAATGGACGCTATACGCTGGCCTTAAAATTCCATACAGTTTCGATACAATCCCGAGATATAAGTGAATGTTAACAGGACTTTAAAAAAATCTGATGTGTTACACTCACATGACTTTCTCTACTCTTGTACAAACTATTTTTACAAATGCTTATTCTCCATATGCTTCATGTTAATGGAGTTATCGAGATGCTAATCTTATTGCTAATTTTCTTGTAGATGCAACGGGAATATGTTAGGCTTTAAGCGATAGTCAAATGTTTTAAGAGCTGGTTGCTATTTGGAGCATTCCATTCTCTTTACATTACCAGGACAAAAAACATGAATAACGAATTCCCATTTGAGAAAAAGTATAAGTATTGAAAAATTTTGTCTATCTCTTATGGTTTACCAGTTATGCAAAAGTCGTTCACAATGAATAATACTTTTGGAGACATTCCCAGAAAATTCGAGATATACAGTTCATTTGCCATAAAATGTCTTAAACTTGTGATATTTTATTCAAAATCGTCAGAGCCATTTTTGGGATAATAAAAATTTTCGAAAAATGTTCCATGTAAAGGGTAATCTGGGGTGGGGGGATTTTCTTGAAAACCTTCATGTCGCATTTACGGAAGATACTGCACCTAAATACTAAGTTTGGAGTTTATCCGACTGTTCGTTTCTGAGTTATGCTGTTCACAGTCAGACACATACACACGGACATGTTTCCAAAAATGTTTCTTTTTTCTGGATTTTCTCCTTAAGAGCCCCAAATACCCATACCAGAACCCTCGAAAAAATATCTGGGATTACCAGCTGTTTAAAACAGCACAAAATACCTCAAAATATTCCGAAAAATACTAAACATCTGTATCAATATCCTGAAATACCTTCTCCAGTTTCCGAAAATGCACTTGAAACGCCTGCAATTCTCCTGCCTATGTACCAGAATGTTCTAAACGTGTGCGCCCATACCTAATTCGATAGTATGAAATACCCTTAAAGAGCCTAAAATACTCTCGCTAGACTCCTCGAAAAAGTATAAAATGCACAGAATGCCCTGCCATTCTAAAAACCATCAGGATACTCTAAAACCATATGTAAATACCATGAAAATAGCTGCTACAATTTCTATAAAGTCCTTCAACTACTCCAAAATTCCAAATCCTTGCCTTAAAAGCCCGTAAATGGTTGCTAAAACGCTTAACAACTCCCACTACAGTGGTTCAAATTCCATTGAAATGCTTACGCCAACACCCTAAAATACCTATTTCTGTGTCCAAAAATATCCTAAAGCCAGAAAGAGGATGTGAAATATCTGTACCACTGCATCGAAAAACCATCAAAATACCTGTAAAGTAAGCTAATCTGGTACTCAGAAATTGCTTCTAAGTACCGTCCGAAATAGTTACATTGTGCCTGTGCTCCAAATATCTTGAAAATGTAACCCAACACTTGTGGAAAACATTCTTAGATACCTTCAGCCCCTGTCTTCCCTAGCATCCCTCATCGTATTCCTTGCCTCTTCCCATATAAACGCATTGTCTAGTCCTCAAACCCCTCCTACTCTAGCCACGTTTTCCCTATCTCGTCCTTGTGAACACATTTCCCTCCTTCAGCCTCTATCTAGCCTAGCTTATGTCCTCGTATTTTCCATATATAATTCACATAAATGCATATTGTAGCTTCAACCTCTGTGTAACCTAGCATCACTCCTTATATTCCCCATCTCAGCTATATAAAAGCCTTTTCTTGTCCATTACCCCACCTTGCATACCATATCTGCTTGGTTTCCCATCTCTCCTATATGAAACACCTACATTCTACCCATTAACACTGTCTAGCCTAGCATCTCTACTTATTCTCCCTATTTCCCTCATATAAGATGCATATTATATCCTTCAAGACCCTCCTAGTCTAGCATCTCTCCACGTTTCCCCTAACCCTCCCTTATAAACCCATATTCCGTCCTTCAATCCCCGTCTAGCCTGCATCCTTCCTCGTATTCCCTATCTCATCTATATAAATGCCTCTTCCAGTCTCCTACCCGCCTAACCTAGCATCTCTCCAAGGTTTCCTATCCCTTCCATATAAAGCACATATTCTACCCATTAACACTGTCTGGTCTAGCATCTCTCCTTGTTTCCCCTATCTCCCTCATATAAGACGCATATTCTATCCTTCAAGACCCTTCCTAGCCTTGCGTCTCTCCACGTCTTCCTTATCCCTCCCTTATAAACCCATATTCCGTCCTTCAATCCCCGTCTAACCTGGCATCTCTCCTCGTATTCGCTATCTCTTCTATATAAATGCCTCTTCTAGTCTCCTACCCGCATAACCTACCACCTCTCCACGGTTTCCTATCTCTTCCATATAAAATACATATTCTACCCTCCAAGTCCTGTCTAGCCTAGTAATTCTCATCGTATCCCGTATCTTTTCCCTTATAATCACATGTTCTATCTTTCATGCCCTTTCTATCCTAGCATCCCTTTTCATATCTCCCCCTTATGAACGCATTTTCCTCCTTTAACCCAATTCTAGCCTAGCATTTCCCCTCGTTTTCCCTATTTTTTCCCATATAAACGCTGAAAAGAGGCCTCGCTACCCCTTATATATCCTACTGAGGCTAACACTTCATATGCAGGTGTAGCTAAGAGAAACTATTTGTAATCTGCATTATTCTGTATCTGTTGCCTAGCTTTCTCCCATAAAGCTGAGCAATACCATAAGTATTGAATAGTAAGCACATTAAAGGCAATTTTTTCCTGTATACCTGTGGTTCAGAAAGTTAAATAAAATTAAATTAATTCGGAAGATGCAATTCTTAATAAATTCTCAAAATGTTTGGTTCCAAAATAACATAAAAAAAACAGCTCCTGGAAGTAACGATTTGTCTATGTAAGCTCATTTCCCAAAACAATGTTTTATATTTGCTAAAACCACATCTAATGTAAAACAATTTAACTACACACTGTTAATAACCCAAAGTTCAACACGTAAAAAAGCAATATTTTACGACATATCTACATACAAGTTTCAGCCATAAATCCGCAGAATTGGTTCCGTTGTTCAGATTTCCTTTACAGCAAATGGAGTTACTGTTTATTTATGTACGTAGTTGTGCATTAATAAGTATATTACTTTCTATCTTATTATACAACGGGTATAATGGTATACATACTAGCAACTGCAGGCCATTAAATCACAAACATTCGTTTATGCGACAGCTGACATTAATTACATAGCTTGGCATTCCATTGGTTATCATAATAGCCCTGCCTTATGCCACTGCAATACCTCCTATATGCAATAGAGGGTGACATACCATCAGCACTCTGAAGTAAACCACTGGAAGTACTTTCACCAATACCCCGGATTGGAAAAGTGAAAGTACCTCCAATGTAACTAGTTTCAGCGAAGTTCGGGACTGCTTCCTCGAAGTGGAACTGGTGGAAGTAGTTCCGGCAAACTAACACCCTCGACCCATCACAGTGCTGACATCGATCTTTGCGCCTCACCCGGTGTAAACAGCTGCATCACGGGCGCAGCGATCATGAACTGCGGCTCATAAATAATCACTGCCAAGCGATCATTGTGATTGCAGAAAGTTGTTTACTTCAGAATGAACCTCTTTAGATTAGCGCATATTAGTTATTTAACAACGATCCTATCATGGGAGTTACCAAGACGCGAGTGACGAGTAACTTTCGACCTGAGAGCTTCACGAGCGTCTTAATAACCATTAAATGAGAGTTGCGTGCAATAGTTTTTCTACGAGCTTTAGATATACAATAACTATTTAATATTTAAATGCATAAAATAAATTAAAAATGTGATAAAACAATTTCTCGCTACAGAATTTACATGCGCTTCGATAACAAGTAAATATCGATACATGGTAACAGGTATCGACTTTGCAAGATGGAGACAGAAAAGTTTATTAGTGAATTTGAAGAGATGAAATTTTGTTCAACAACTCCTGGTATCCTGGGGAAGGCCAGGAATGCAAGCAAGAATTGACTTCCTGTAGAATAAAGATGTTTTGGAGAGCAGGAAAAGTGTAACTACATTATCAGAAAATGTGCTCATACTTTACTTTGATTAAATGTTAAAAACAATGAAATCTCCTATCTTGAGGCTACTGAGGACTATTCTAAATGTAAAACATGGAACTGATATAACCGAGTATAAAACTTTGTATTACGTGTTAAAACAGAAATCGGTGGAGTACAAAGGGAATAAAGGAGAAAGATTTTCTACAAATGAAATTAAAACCTTCATTAATGAAGCACCTGGCAATACGTATCTATTGATAAAGGTTTGTGCATATAATCAATTTCCTAAAACTACCAATATACCTTAAAGATAATTTTCTAAGTACATGACTTTGTTACAGGTAGCACCAATATTAGGGGTAATGGGGGCACGTCTAAGAATGAACTACGTGATTTAAAATTTGATGACGTGAAGGATTTAGAACCAACATTACTAGCTACTATCCCCAACACAAAAACAAATATATCACGAGGGATCACAGTAACAAAAAAGTATTACGAAATCTGCAAGAACTACATGAATCAGCGCCCTAAAGCCTATAAATCTCAATCTGTTTCTGTAGTCATTACAGCAGAAAATACACGGTTTTTAAATTTATTGATTTTGGTATTAATACATTTGGAAAAATGGGGACACAAATAGCTACCTACACTATGTGATCAAAAGTATCCGGGCACCCCCACAAACATAGGTTTTTTAACTTAGGTTCATTGTGCTACCACCTACTGCCTGGTACTCATTATCAGCGACCTCAGTAATCATTAGACAGAAGAATGGGACGCTCCGTGGAACTGACGGACTTCGAAAGTGATCAGGTGATTGGGTGTCACTTGTGTCAGAAGTCTGTACGCGAGATTTCCACACTCCTAAACATCCCTAGGTCCAGTGTTTCTGATGTGATAGTGAAGTGGAAACGTGAAGGGACATGTACAGCACAAAAATGTACAGGCCGACCTCGTCTGTTGACTGACAGAGACCGCCGACATTAGAAGAGGGTCGTAAAGAGTAATAGGCAGTCATCTATCCAGACCATCACACAAGAATTCCAAACTGCATCAGGATTCACTCCAAGTACTTTGACAGTTAGGCGTGAAGTGATAACCCTTGGATACCATGGTCGAGCGGCTACTCATAAGCCACACATCTCGCAGGAAAATGCCAAACGACGCCCTGCTTGGTGTAAGGAGCGTCAACACTACACGATTGAAAAGTGGCAAAACGTTGTACGGAGTGACGAATCACAGTGCGCAATGTGGCGATCCGATGGCAGGGTGTGGGTATGGCGAATGCCCTGTGAACGTCATCTGCCAGTGTGTGTAGTACCAACAGTGAAATTCGGAGGTGGTGGTGTTATGGTTGTGGTCCTGTATTTCCTGGAGGGGTTTTGCACCCCTTGCTGTTTTGCGTGGCACGATCACAGCGCAGACCTACAATGATATTTAAACACCTTGCTTCCCACTGTTGAAGAGCAATTCGGGGATGGCGATTGCATCTTTCAACATGATCGAGCACCTGTTCATACTGCATGGACTGTGACGAAGTGGTTGTAGGACAATAACATCCCTGCAATGGACTGGCCTGCACAGAGTCCTGGCTTTAATCCTATGGAACACCTTTGTGATGTTTTGGAACGCCGACTTCGTGCCAGGCCTTACCGACCTACATTGATACCTCTCCTCATTTTCGCACTCCGTGAAGAATGAGCTGCCATTCCCCAAGAAACCTTCCGGCACCTGATTGAAAGTATGCCTGCGAAAGTGTACGCTGTCAATAAGGTTAAGGGTGGGCCAACACCATATTGACTTCCAGCATTACCGATGGAGGGAGCCACGAACTTGTACCTCATTTTCAGTCAAGTGTCCGGATAATTTTGATCACTTAGGGTATATTAACCTCCGTGACCCAGATATTCACTGGCCACTGCTTCCATAGAAGATGTGCAAGTGCGTTAGTTGATGCAGGTGGTGACATAACAGCTTTAAAAGGCCATGTTGGTTGGAAATCTACAACAGTACCTGAAAGTTATATAGACGAATCTCTTCAAAATAGACTTAAGATCTCAAATACATTATTAAAGCCCAAGGAAATAAAAACGATCAAATATAAATTCACCATCTAGTTCAACTAAGTTTCATAAGGGATCATTACCAGGTATTACCTTTGCAAATTGCCCTACATAAAATGTGTATATTGACAAGGCAACTAAGGGATACATTTTGTGTTTGTAAAGTCTTTTTTACTAGACATGGGCCGATTCATGAACGAATCGTTCATATGAACGATTACAAGGAAAAAATTGTAAGAATTGTGTCAGTATTAGCATGAATTGTCGTTCAAAATAAATCGTAAGAATCGTGAATGAATCGTGGTACAAAATGAATCGTAAGAATCGTGTATGAATCGTGGTTCAAAATGAATCGTAAGAATCGTGCATGAATCGTCGTTCAAAAAGAATCGCAAGAATCGTGCATGAATCGTCGTTCAAAAAGAATCGTGATCAGGGCATTCCCGATTCATTCTCGCTTGCGCTTTGTTTACTACTCACCTTTGGCTTCCAAGCCGAACCCGAACGAATGCTGCCGAGTGAGTACGATGATGAGCAGGGAATTTACTAAGCATTGTGATGCTGTATCATAGTATAAGAAAACAGATCACCGCAGTTCTGTCGATTCGTAGTAGTGAATTGCACAGGTTGAAAGATTCGTTAGAATTTATAATGTGAATTGGTAGATCAACACGGTTCTTTGAGATCCTGATGGCATAATCTAGGAGTATCGAGTTCAGCCGAGAAAGACTAATTCTTAAAAACAAATTGCGCAAATAGCTGTAAAGCGCAGTAAAATGAATCGTAAGCATTGCCAATGGATGAACGGAGGCTGCAGTATAAACAATAGAAGTAATTTTCAGTACTTTACTGAGAGATCTGATACACAGCATTGCATGATTACATTGTAGTAAGTATTATAATATACAATACCAGAATATATGCAAAATGGACGAAAATAGGGAATTTTTGCATTCTTGGTTTGAATAACTTTTAAAATTATATAATTTAAAAGAATTAAGTTGTATACTATAATCTACATTAAAAGTATAAGAACATGCATCCATATAACTAAGTCAATTCTAATGTATTAAAAGCACCTCGTATATGCTGATGTAAAATTTATGTAAAAAATCTGATGTGTTACACTCACATGACTTTCTCTACTCTTGTACAAACTATTTTTACAAACTCTTATTCTCCATCTATTTCATATTAATCGAAATAAACATTTGAGAAACGATCTTTTAACATACAAAGAGAATTACATTTTACACATAACGACTAGTTCTAAAAATATTTGACTATCGCTTAAGGCGTACTATGTTCCCCTTGTTTTGTATTTGCATCGGTCTTTAAGCATATACATATCTCTTAATAGCTGGTTGCTATGTGCAGCTCCATTCTCTTTGCCTTTGATTAATACTCTTTGCATATACAAGACAAAAATTTGAATAACGAATTCCCATTTGAGAAAATTATTGAAAAATTTAAGGTAATAACAAGCAATATCTCGAAAATGGTTCACTCAACAAAAAAATGTATATGACATAAATTGTGTATTTTAACGTGATCTACATGTTTTGTGTAGTAAAATTCTGTCTATCTCTTATGGTTTACCAGTTATGCAAAAGTCGTTCACAATGAAGAATACTTTTGGAGACATTTCCAGAAAATTCAAGATATACATTTCATTTGTCATGAAAATATCTTGAACATATGATATTTGAATCAAAATCGTTAGAGCCAATTTTGAGAAAATTAAAATTTGCGAAAAATGTTCCAGGTATAGGTTAGTCTGTGGTTAGGGAATTTTCTTGAAAACCTTCGTGTCGCATCTCTGGAAGAAACTGAACCTACATATCAGGTTTGGTGTTTATCCGACTGTTCGTTTCTGAGTTATGCTGTTCACACACAGACACACAGACACGCACACGGACATGTTTCCTAAAACGCCTTTTTGGATTCAGGGGGTCTCAAAACATGTATTTCCGGTGAAATCTCGGTATCGAATTTTTGGGTGGAATACAATGCTTCCCCTACTTACTGTACGTAGTAGAGAAAGTAAAAATGAATAACGAATTTGAGAAAAATTATAAGTATTGGAAAATTTAAGGGAATAACAAGCAATATCTCGAAAATGGTTCACTCTACAAAAAAAGGTATATTACATAACTTGTGTATTTTAACGCGATCTACATTTTTTGTGCAGTAAATTTTTCTCTATCGCTTATGGTTTACGAGTTATGCAAAAGTCGTCCACAATGAAGAACACTTTTGGAGACATTCCCAGAAAATTCGAGATATACATTTCATTTGTCATGAAAATATCTTAAACATATGATATTTTAATCATAATCGTTAGAGCCATTTTTGCGAAAATTAAAATTTTCGAAAAATTTTCCATGTAAAGGGCAGTCTGGGGTGGGTGGGTTTTCTTGAAAACCTTCGTGTCGCATCTCTGGAAGATACTGAACCTAAATACCAAGTTTGGTGTTTATCCGACTGTTCGTTTCTGAGTTATGCTGTTCACATGCAGACACACACACACACACAGACACACACACGGACATGTTTCCAAAAATGCTTTTTTGGATTCAGGGGGTCTCAAAACATGTATTTCCGGTGTAATCTCGGTATCGAATTTTTGGGTGGAATACAATACTTCCCCTACTTACTATACTTGATAGAGAAAGTAAAAATTATCATTCTCTGCATACAGCGTTTATACCTTTTCAGGTATTTATAAAAATTATATAACTTATTTTCGCGTGCAACTTCGGTAGTAGTGCCGAATAATAATAATAATAATAATAATAATAATAATAATAATAATAATAATAATAATAATAATAATAATATCTTCATAATTAATTCGCATAATACCTTATGTAATCGTAAATTATGTGGAATCAGACAGGTTGCTTTTTATGACAAATTCAGGAAACTCCAAGTGTATTATCCAAAATAACGCATAAAGCGTTTTTATATACATTGTCTTTTATATGTCAAAGAAAAGATCATAGTCCCCATTATAACAAAAAAAGTCTTGATTGCGTATTTTGGCTCCAAACTGCAAGGTACAAACGGGGTCGATTCATATAAGAATCGTGAGTAGGAATAGACGGTAGGCAATGCGACGATTCATCGACGAATTTTGCAGTACGGTAGACCAGCAGACAAAATGACGATTCTTGAACGAATCGTGCGCTAGGAGTAACTACCAGACAGGATGCAAGAGAACGATTCATGAATCGATTACTGCAAAAGAATCGCTCGAACATACCTTACTTCGAAACTTGAAAGAGCCAACCAGAAAATTCGCCTTTCCCGAAAAAGTACAACTAGTGTCCACTGTTTCCAGTTGTTCTATTCAACTTATGGTGTTACTTAGAATCAAATTCACGCAATAATCCGATCCTTTCAAAAATTCTATATATAAAAAAACGACCAGAACATTGCATATTCGCTATTGCACATTTGTATCCTCAATTGTGGAATCCCATACCACACTGCATTAACTTCTTGCGCTCTGTGTGATCAGAAAATTAATTTCTGCAATATCACATCTACGATAAGTAAATTTTATTGAGTACTACAGATACGAACCACCTTTGTCTTCTAAAATTATTTTGTATCAATCAATATTAAATAATTCTCTAATCGAAACACAAAGAAACACCTAGTCCACCATCTGTGTTCAGTGATTTAAATTTCTGAAGATGACACCGTCAGTGCTGCAACCCCAGCGCCATATACAATATACTTTTGCCACTGATCTCTGCGCCTCGCCGGTTGTAAACAGCTGCATCGCAGACACAGTGACTGCGGCTCATAAATGATCACACTCAAGCGATCATTGTGATTGCAGAAAAGATGTTTATTTCAGCATTAATCTCTTTGTATCAGCACATATTAGCTACGTATGCAACGATTCTATAATGGGAATTATTAAGACGCGAGTGACGAGTAACTATCGACACGAGAGAGTGACAAGTAACTATCGACACGAGCGTGTGACGAGTGCCTTACGAGCGCCTTAATAACCATTATATGAGAATTGCATACAATAGTTTTTCTACGACATTTAGATATACAATAAATATTTACTCTTTAAATACATACGAAAGAAAATCAAAATGTGATAAGTAAATGTTTCGATACGTATTTTAGATGCACTTGCACAACAAGTGAATATCGATTGAAGGTCGCTGGTATTGATTTTACAAGATGGAGTTTGAATGTGATGTAATGATAATAGTTTGGGATCCATAGTTTGATTTTGGATGTGTATTAGTGTTGTGCTCAAACACTATTTCCGGCTGTTATACCAAATAAATAAATTAGGACATAATGCTCTTTTCATTGCAAAATAACTTAAAGCATTTCATAAACAGAAAATTCTCCATATGTACTGTTTATCTTTTGGAATTTTTTGTCAAACTGGGTAACTCGGTTAAGCACTGGCCTTGGAAGCACAAGTAGTTACATAAAGCTTGTGTATTACCACATTATTGCTGAATGATTTCTACATATCGAAATGACAAAACACCCAACTTAAATTATATAAATGTATAATATGTATTGCATGGCAAAATATCCGCTGAAATAGTTATTCGTTTTTAAGCATTAATTAATGCTTTATTTACATACACCTCATTTGTGAAGTCATAGTGGGAGCTGCCTTGTAAAACAACTTCTTGGTTTCATTACTTGATAGTATTGAGTAATACCATCTCTGTTTTAAATGTTGTCTCATATTCACACTTCTAATTGGGCAGCACTATGGCCTCTCACAAAAAAAGCCTGGATTCAATCCTAGGAATCAGAGGTGGGATTTTGTGGTAGATAAAATGGCACTTAGAATGAGTGTTCTCTGGTTTTCCCCATCATAATTCCATCAATTGCACCATCTTCATCATTGTCATCCTCTTCCCACCAGTCTCCAATCTCTGTAAAACTGTGAAATAAAAAGGGACATTAAAATTAAAAATACTATGGAGGACAGAGAGCAATACTAATGAACGAGTGGCTCATCCAGCCACCCAAATTTATAAACCAGCATGTGGACCATTAACCTGCAGAAAAACAATATAACTATACTTAAGTGATAATAAAATTAGGTAAGGAGGTAAGTAGGTAATAATGAAATATTGCATTTTAAGCAAATTTAAATTCTGTAATTGCTTAAAAAACAATAGTATGAAAGTCATACAAAATGCTGTTACATTCTTTCTGCAGTCGACATCTGAAAAAAACAATTAATACTGGCACACTAAACTACATGTTAAAGCGATTGACAATTATGAAGGGTGGGTGTGATATGGTTAAACACAAAGAGACATTGTTGTTATTCAGAGACTTTACATTCACATTCATATTTAATAATAATGTATAATACATTTGTATGGTATTTTAAGGAACATGTGCCTACATTAATATACATTTGAATGGCCTACCCAATTAAAATGTCCATTAAATTCTAATCTCTTGAATGTCTGTTATTACAATCTATTGGAATGATCTTATAGGTAATTGTAATTGCACTTAGTCACTTATGCATACACAAAGCCAGTTCTAGTTAATAAAACTTACAGCTATTGAATAGAAAATACACTTTGATTCCTTTTCTTGGGAAAGGTTCTATATATAACATTTGATATAACACAGCGGAGGTCCTACAGCACATGGGAACCTTAAATTTATTGACAGGTTATATGGGAAAAAAACAAATTGAGCCCATACAGTGATGTTTGTTTGTGTTTGTTCATTTGGCTCCACTGTGAGCAATGCTCAGGGAAATTGAACACATCATACAATATGAAGTATGCAGAGTAAGTAGGAATATACCCAACGCCAAGAGCAGCCTTTGGGTGGGATGCTCACCTCCTCATAATGCATTATCTAAGAGAGAAAAATTAGTAAACCATCACCATTTCAACAGTAAACTTCTTGACACGCATTACAGTAGGACAACAATAGCAAATAAGTGTTAATCATCATCACATGCAATCTGCCCTACATAAAGTGCTTACATGAGGTTGATACTATTATGATGATTAATTCACTTTGAATAAGCTCGAAATTATAAGTTTATACTTATGTTATGCTTAAATTTCAATTTCCCATGTAATTTCTATTACCTTGAAGACATCACTTGAAACGAGAAATTCTCATTATTACTGCATGGGTATTACTTGGGAGGACAGTATACAGAGTGGAAGGTACTGCTTGAACCGTACGTTAATCATGGATTCTATATAATGAGTAGTGCAAATATGTCCAATACAATTTTGTCATTAAACCTACAAAAATGAAACATAGTAATGTTCCTTGTGCCTGTGTCTATTAGCCATTTTATTACAGTTCAAGCAATACCTTTCACCCTGTATAAGAAAACATTTAGAAGATGGTGGAGTTTGCATATACATAAAACATTATAACATATAAAACTGGGATGCAACTGATCCATCTATCCCATTGACATTTTTTGTGTAGCCAATTTTCCTCTGTTGCTTAAATTTACCAGTTACACAAGATTATACAAAATTCCTTCCGAATGAAGGAAGCTATTCCCAGAAAATTAAAAATAAACGTTTTATTTTTCATGTAAATATCTTGAATACAATGGCATTTTAATCAAAATCGTTTCAGTCATTTTTCAGAAAAAAAATCGAGAATTCTTCCGTGTAAAGGGTTATTTTGGGTGGGGAATTTTCTTGAAAATCTTTGTCTCATCTTTTGAAGGTACTGAACTTAAACCGATTTGTACTATGTATGTATAAATTCCTGCTTTGAAATGCATGGCTTTATGTATTCACTTTCAATTACCAGTAAAAATGCGCGCTTCAACGTTACACGTTATGTATTTGGCCACAGCCAATGGGACCAAAATGTGGCGGAATAGACAACCTTCCCCCTTACACTGGAATGCTCCATAATGTTCGTTCGCTTTCGACCTTCGTCGGTCAATATCGGGTGAGCTATCTACAAGCGCTTGAAGCACCCGCTGTTTTCATTCTCCAACATAACGTACGGTGATACTTAGGATCAAATTCACTCGGTTATTCAATGCTTCCAAAAATTTTGTTTTAAGAAAAGAAAATAGGTCAGAACATCAACACAGAATTTTTTTTTTTTTTTTTTTTTCTGGGGGCGGCCCCACACCCGCCGCCCCCGGTGACGATCATCCTCTGAGGCTACATCGTCTCCCCATGCACATGCCGTTAGTAAACTAATCATGCAGGATGCAGGGGGGTGCTTTGTTAGTGTAGTTGCAAGGTGTTAGTCGGGTTCCGCGGAAGCACCCCGGTTAGTATCGGTGAATGAAATGCTGGCATGCAAGGATGCGAGCGCGTCAGTGATGTTTCCAGGGGTCCACACATGACCGAAGCCCTGTGTGGATCGCTGGGAGTAAATGAAAGGTGGCGTGAATATGCGTAGTGATGAGAAGGTCGGTGTCCGTGGTTAGGTTAATGTTAGTTTGTGGGGATCTAGAGGTTAGTAACTATTCATGCTTCAACGTATGTACAGGGTGGGGGCAGGCGTCGTCAAGGCTTACCGTTCGTGATGTGAGTGGTTGGTTCTCTGCTGATTCGCGTGGCCTTGCAGGGTGACTGGAGTTCCTGAAACTAGAGAGCAGTTAGTTCTTAAGGTATGTAGCCAGTGATGCGCGCCAGATGTACGCGTGCGTCAATGGCATCAGTGCTGGGTGTGATAGTTCGGTCAAAAAGTGAAAGGGGGCGGTTGTGTTTGTCGTGGGTGTGGTCGTATGAGCCTAGTTCGTGTATGAGCGGATTGGTATTATACGGTATTTTGGCATACAGGTCGGCTGTTAGTTTCTTGATAAATTCTTCGATGGAATGGATACTAAGTTCGGTGTGGAGCCTGTCGGCAGGGGCTGTTCGAGGAACCTTGGCGATCTTGCGTAGTGTTTTATTTTGAAGTGTCTGGAGGGATGTAATATGACTGGCCGCGGCATACCCCCACACGGGGGCTGCGTAGGTCAGGATTGGGCGGATAAGGGATTTGTATAGTGTAAGGCCGGTGTCCAATTGTAGGGAGTTGCTGTGATTTAGTAGTGGGTACAGTTTCCATAGGATTGCAATTGCCTTGTTGCGCGCTAGGCGAATGTTGTCCTTCCACGTAAGTCCTTGGTCGAGGGTAAGTCCCAGATAGGTAACCGTGGGAGTCCACGGAATGTTCTCGCCAAACATTGTGAGCGGTGCAAGTTGGTGTCCGGGGTAGCGGTGAGTAATGCGGCGAGTGAAAATTATCGCTTGTGTCTTTGAGGGATTGACTTTGATGCGCCAGTTTATGAGCCAGGCTGTAAGTGTATCTAGTGCATTTTGCAGGTAGCGGCGGATGAACTGCGGTTTTGTAGAGTGAGTCAGGAAGGCAGTGTCGTCTGCATAAAGGAGTTTCATAGTGAACGGTGAGCTGGGTATGTCGTTCATATAGATGTTAAACAGCGCCGGTCCGAGCAAACTGCCCTGGGGGACCCCTGCTAGGATGGGGCGCGGAGTGGAGTGAGCGTAGTTCACTACCGAACAGAAATGGCGGCCTGTGAGATAGTTTGCAATGAGTTTAATAAGCGTATCAGAGAAGTTGAGATCAGCTAGCTTGCGCAGGAGACCTGGGTGCCACACTCGGTCGAATGCGCGTTCGATATCAAGGAACACAGCTCCGGTAGAGCGGTTGGTGTTGAAACCCCGCGTGATGAATTCAGTTGCGCGTAGGAGCTGGAGAGTGGTGGAGTGGTTTTTACGGAAGCCGAACTGCTCGTGTATGAGAATATTATGTCTGAAAATGTGTCGGTTGAGTCGTTTGAGGATGATTTTCTCTAGCAACTTGCTGAGTGAGTTTAATAAGCTGATTGGTCGATAGCTGTGAGGGTTTGCGTGATTCTTGTTCTTCTTTGGGAAGTGCCGCACCAGGGCAGTCTTCCAGGTGTTGGGAAAGATACCGTGCAGTAGAACGTAATTAAAAATCTGTTCCAAAGCTTTTAGGGCGTCAGGTGGCAAATGTTTGAGCACG
The DNA here is from genome assembly GCA_030765065.1 of Deroplatys truncata. Lineage (NCBI taxonomy): Eukaryota > Metazoa > Arthropoda > Insecta > Mantodea > Mantidae > Deroplatys > Deroplatys truncata. The sequence goes on along the minus strand of CM060989.1, from coordinate 88,173,013 downwards.
ATGTTCGGGATTTTATCGGGGCCCGGTGCCTTGCGGTTGGGCAGATGTTGGATGAGCCAATTGATTTCGTGTGTGCTGGTCTTTCGTATCCGGTCATGAGTTATGCGGTCGCCGAAGTGGCGAGTGAGGTTTTCGGTTTCAAGGGAGAAAGCAATTGAGGAGGGCACTTCGTTGGGCCTAAGCGTGCTGCAAAGCGCATCGGCAAGTGCTTCTGCTATTTTGGCTGTTGTAAATTTGTATCCTCAATTGTGGACTCCAATAGCACATTGCACTAACTTCTTGCGCTCTGTGTGATCAGAAAATTAATTTCTGCAATATCACGTATACCATAAGTACATTTTATACAATACTACATATAATACCCACCTTTGTCATCTAAAATTAGTTTTGTATCAATCAATATTAATTAATTCTGTAATACAAACACAAAGAAACACCTACACCGCCATCTATGTTCAGTTATTTAAATTTCCGAAGATGGCACCGTCCGTGCTGCTACCCCAGCGCCATATACAGTATACTTTTGCCACTGTTCTCTGCGCCTCGCCGGTTGTTAACAGCTGCATCGCTGGCAAAGTGATCGTCAACTGCGGCTCATAAATGATCACTCTCAAGCGATCATTGTGATTGCATAAAAGCTGTTTATTTCAGCATTAACCTCTTGGGTTTAGCACATATTAGCTACGTATGCAACGATTCTATAATGGGAATTATTAAGACGCGAGTGACGAGTAACTATCGACACGAGGGAGTGACGAGTAACTATCGACATGAGGCAGCGTCGAGAGCCTTACGAGCGTCTTAATAACCATTATATGAGAATTGCATAGAATAGTTTTTCTACGACATTTAGATATACAATAAATATTTACTCTTTAGATACATACGAAAGAAAATAAAAACCTGATAAATAAATGTTTCGATACGTATTTTAGATGCACTTGGAAAACAAGTGAATATCGATTCAAGGTCACTGGTATTGATTTTACAAGATGGAGTCAGAAATATTTATTAGTGCATTTGAAGAGATGGAATTTAGTTACACGCCTCCTGATATTCTGGAGGAGGCGAGGAATGTAAGCAAGAATTTACTTACTGAAAAATCAAAGAAAATGTCTGAAACGTTGTATGACAAGTTCATGGTTTGAAGAGCAATAAAAAATGTAACTTCATTGTCAGAAAATGTACCCATAGTTTACTTGGAAGAAATGTCAAAAGCAATGGAATCCCCAACCTTGTGGACAAATAATTCAGTATTGAGGACAACTCTAAACGTAAAACATGGAACTGATATATCAGAGTATAAAACGTTGTCTTGCCTGTTAAAACAGAAACCGGTAGGTACAGAAGGAAAAAAGCACAAACGTTTTCGATAAATGAATTTATGAAGCACCTGACAATACGTATCTACTGATAAAGTTATATAAATATAAATATTTTCGTAAAAATGCGTATCTTTGTAAAGATTATTTGCAAATACATGACTTCGTACAGATAGCATTAATATTAGGAGTAATGGGAGCACGTCGAAGACATGAGTTACGCGAATTAAAATTTGATGATGTGATGGATTTAGAATCAACATTACTAGTTACTATCCCCAACACAAAAACAAATACTCACGAGGGTTCACAGCAACAAGAAAGTATTAGGAAATCTGTAAAAATTACATGAATCTCAGCCCTGTTAATTATTACAGTGAAATACACTGTGCAAAAGGTTGGCATTAATAAATTTGGAAATATGGGCAAATAAATATCTTAACCTCCCAGACCCACAGTCATTCACTGGGCACTGCTTTGGTAGGAGTTCTGTAACTCTGTTAGTTGATGCAGGTGGACACATTACAACATTACAACATTACAACATTAAAACAGTGTGGTGGTTGGAAATTCACAACAGCAGCTGAAGGTTGTATAGATGATTCCTGGAAAACAAACTAAAGATCTCAAATACAATACTTATATTCATAGAAAATAAAACCTCAAATATATACAACTTCACCATTTACTTCAACTAAGCTTCATAAGGGATAATTACCAAATATTAGCTTTGCAAACTGCACCATACAAAATGTGTATATTAACACGGTAGATAACAGATTCTGTGCTCCCAAAGTCTTTGATATTAAAAGTTTGTAAAGTTTGAACAGAGATTTATTACACTTTCATTATAAAGAATGAAAACAGTGAAGTAAGGTTAATTTAAATTCATATTATTGAATAAACTGTTTCTCAGTTGATCCGAGTAGCACGTCGCGCAAGTGTGGAAACAGCAAATGAACGCACTTAACTACAGGTGTCGAAAAATGTTGTATACTCGACCATGCCAAAATGGAGTATTTATACGACTGGTAGCAGTACTTTAATGGGCCTCATTAAAGTACACCTGTTCATTAAAGTATTGGTATTCGACCAAGCAAAAGTGGTCACGTAACATTGTGAAAGCGCAAGTATCCATTATTCTGCGTAGTACGTATCACAACGCTAGCAACTTTGTTTGACACAGGTGCTACAAGGTCATTGTATTGCGACCATAGATAAAGAAATAACGATTATTAACACATCACTTAAACCAGAAACGAATACTTGTAAACCTTTAATTTAGATACATGGTCGAGCATAAACAGTCCTATGAAACCTGACTATAATGGTGATTAAAACGCTCGTATGATAGTTATTAACCTCGCTTCGCTCGCTCGGCTACTAATAATACTCGCGTTTTAGTTACTACCATTATAGTCTCGTTGCATAATATACTAATATATTCAAATATAACTATAAATACCTAATTGTGATCAATTTCAATCATTAACTCAATCCCATCCAAAAATTCAAGAGCAAACGAGGTTTCAGCTGCTTCTCAACGCGCGTATTCGCTTGCTACTGCAAATTTATATCCATAATTGTGGTGTCTAATAGCACAAGGCATGAAATTCTTGTGCTATATGTAATAGAGGGATTAACTTCTGAAATATCACGTCTACAATAAGTACATTTTACAGAACACTCCAAATACGAATGTATCTTTATCATTTGAATTTAGTTTGTATTACTTAGTATTAATTTATTTTCCAGTTGAAACACGTAATTCTCCATCTGCTGTTCATTTATTTAAATTTCTGAAAATGGCACAGAGTGTTGCTACACCAGCGCCGCATACAATGCACTGTTGCTACCGATCTCCTAGCCTCGCCCGTTGTATATAGCTAACTCATTTTATCCTCTCCCTTATGGAATTGCAATAGAATGTCTACTTTCTCTACCATTTACCTATGGTAGTAAAAGTAGCGATGTTCTGTTCCATCCTATACGATATGATAATTGATCAAAAATATATGTTTTACACCCGAATGAAAGAGAACAAAGCATTCAAAGAGAACGAGAGAGTAGGCGAGTGTGAGTGTATGTGAGAGAGAGAGAGAGAGAGAGAGAGAAGGAATGGAGAGAAACAGAGAGAAAGAGAGAATTTCAAATTGTAAATATCAAAATGAGAGGCATTATTAGAAACTAGATCTTCTGTTGGATGAAAAAAATCCAGATGTGATACATTCACATGACTTTCTCTAACCTCTGTAATTAATTAGTGTGAATACAAAACACTCTTATTAAATGTACCCTTGTATTAGTGGTTGCTGGAGCGTATAATTTTGGCGTTCAGCCAAGCCGAGGGCCGCGGTTTCGAGTCCCGCCATGAGCATGGATGTTTGTGTATGTCTGTATGTGAAATTGTACTAACTAGCGGTAAAGTAAACAGTAATCATAAACTGGGTAAAGGAGGGAACTCAAAAAAAATTAAACCTTAATTTTGTAAATACTCATTTTTATCCAAATAAACCTTTGCAGAAATATCTACATTGTACATTTCGTTATAGATACAAAGAGAACAACGACAGTCAAATGTTTAAGAATGGACACTATACGCTGGCCTTAAAATTCCATACAGTTTCCATACAATACCGAGATATAAGTGAATGTTAAAGGACATCCACTCTTGTGCAAACTATTTTTACAATCGCTTATTCTTCATATGCTGCATGTTAATCGAGTTATCGAGATGCTAATCTCATTGCTAGTTTTTTGTAGATGCAACGGGAATATGGTAGGCTTTAAGCGATAGTTAAATATTTTAAGACTGGTTGCTATGTGGAGTATTCCATTCTCTTTGCATTACCAGGACAAAAAAAATCTATAACGAATTCCGATTTGAGAAAAAGTTTAAGTATTGGAAAGTTTAAGGGAATAACAAGCAATATCTTGAAAATGGTTCACTCAACAAAACAAATGCATATTACATAAATTGTGTATTTTAAAGCAATCTACATTTTTTGTGTTGTAAAATCTCTTATGATTTACCAGTTATGCAAAAGTCTTTCACAATGAATAATACTTTTGGAGACATTCCCAAAAAATTCGAGGTATTCAATTCATTTGCCATAAAATGTCTTAGACTTAATGTATTTTATTTAAAATCCTTAGAGCCATTTTTGAGAAAATTAAAGTTTACTAAATATGTTCCATGTAAAAGGTAATCTGGGGTGCAGTGATTTTCTTGTAAACCTTCGTGTCGCATCTCTGGAAGATACTGAACCTAAATACGAAGTTTGGTGTTTATCCGACTGTTCATTTCTGAGTTATGCTGTTCACAGTCAGAAACACACACACACGGACATGTTTCCAAAAATGTTTTTTTTGGATTTTCTCCTAAAGAGCCACAAATACTCATACCAGAACCCTCGAAATAATACCTGGGATAGTACCAGCACTTTAAAGCAGCACAGAATAGCTCAAAATATTCCGAAAAATATTAAACACCTGTATCGATATCCTGAAATACCTTCTCCAGAAGGTAAACGAACAGCACGCTTCCAGAGCGAATAGCGCGACCTCTGCCATGCTGATTGCTGAGGCTTTAAACTATCTGCAATTGAAACTAAGATGGAAGTCAGCTGATAAAATAGCAATACCGAAAATATAAAAATAAAGCTGAATTTTCGTATCAACGAGCAATTGTATAAATGTAGGAGTTTATAGTGATACCTTATTTAATATTGAGTACCAAATAACGCGCAATCGATGTTTAAAACTGGATCATGACCTGAAAACCTAGCAAACATGTTATGAATCGAAAGTCACAACGTTAGTTGGTTTTAATCAAAAATTGAAATATATATATAGCGAAAACAAGCTAATCTTAAATATAAACTATACTTAGTATGTTAAGGTGTTAAAATGTGTGTTTGTGCTCTTTAGTGTTGAAATGTGTTCGAATTAGGGACTGTATTTCGAAAAGTTGGTTTTTGTGGATTGCACACTAATATCGTAAAACGAACATGAGAAGTCATGCTCAAAGGTTATGTCTGATACCTATTTCAAGTTTCAACGTGATATAATGATAATAGTTTGGGATCCATAGTTTGATTACTGGAAAACAAACTAAAGATCTCAAATACAATACTTATATTCATAGAAAATAAAACCTCAAATATATACAACTTCACCATTTACTTCAACTAAGCTCAATAAGGGATAATTACCAAATATTACCTTTGCAAACTGCACCATACAAAATGTGTATATTAACACGGTAGATAACAGATTCTGTGCTCTCAAAGTCTTTGATATTAAAAGTTTGTAAAGTTTGAACAGAGATTTATTACACTTTCATTATAAAGAATGAAAACAGTGAAATAAGGTTAATTTAAATTCATATCATTGAATAAACTGTTTCTCAGTTGATCCGAGTAGCACGTCGCGCAAGTGTGGAAACAGCAAATGAACGCACTTAACTACAGCTGTCGAAAAATGTTGTATACTCGACCATGCCAAAATGGAGTATTTATACGACTGGTAGCAGTACTTTAATGGGCCTCATTAAAGTACACCTGTTCATTAAAGTATTGGTATTCGACCAAGCAGAAGTGGTCACGTAACATTGTGAAAGCGCAAGTATCGATTATTCTGCGTAGTACGTCTCACAATGCTAGCAACTTTGTTTGACACAGGTGCTACAAGGTCATTGTATTGTGACCATAGATAAAGAAATAACGATTATTAACACATCACCCAAACCAGAAACGAATACTTGTGAAACCTTTAATTTAGATACATGTTCGAGCATAAACAGTCGTATGAAACCTAACTATAATGGTGATTAAAGCGCTCGTATGATAGTTATTAAGCAAGCTTCGTTTCACTCGCTCGGCTACTAATAATACTCGCGTTTTAATTACTACCATTATAGTCTCGTTGCATAATATACTAATATACTCAAATATAACTATAAATACCTAATTGTGATCGATTTCACTCATTAACCCAATCCCATCCAAAAATTCAAGAGCAAACGAGGCTTCAGCTGTTTCTCAACGCGCGTATTCGCTTGCTACTGCAAATTTATATCCTCAGTTGCGGTGTCTAATAGCACAAGGCATTAAATTCTTGTGCTCTATGTAATAAAGGGATTAACTTCTGTAATATTACTTCTAGAATAAGTACATTTTACAGAACACTACAAATAGGAGTGTACCTTTATCATGTGAATTTAGTTTGTATCACTCAGTATTTATTTATTTTCCAGTTAAAACACGTAATTCTCCTTCTGGTGTTCATTGATTTAAATTTCTGAAAATGGCACAGAGTGTGGTGCAACACCAGCGCCACATGCAATACACTGTTGCTACCGATCTCTTCGCCTCGCCCGTTGTAAATAGCTAACTCATTTTACCTTCTCCCTTAAGAAATTGCCATAGAGTGTCCACTTTCTCTACCATTTACCTATGGTAGTGAAAGTAGCGATTTATGTTCCATCCAATTCGACATGATAATTGATCAGAAATATATGTTTTACACCCCCGAATAAAAAAGAACAAAGCATTCAAAGAGAATGAGAGAGTGAGCCAGAGTGTTAGTTTGAGTGTGTGTGAGAGAGAGGGTTTCCCGTTTGCACATAGTTTCACACGCATGTCCGACTTGGATACAATTTCAAATTGAAAATATCAAAATGAGAAGCATTTTTAAAAACTAGATCTTCTCTTGCATGAAAAAAATACAGATGCGGTACATTCAAATGACTTTCTCTAGCATCTGTAATTAATTAGTGTGAATACAAAATACTCTTATTAAATGGACCCTCATAGTCGTGGTCGCTGGATCGTATAATTTCGGCGCTCCTCCAAGCCGAGGGTCGCGGGTTCGAGTCCCTCCATTGGCATGGATGTTTGTGTGTGTGTCTGTATGTGTAATTGTACTAATTAGCGGTGAAGTAAACAGTAATAATAAACTGGGTAAAGAAGGGAAGTCAAAAAAAATTAAACCTTAATTTTATAATCACATCATTTTAATCCAAATAAACCTTAGCAGAAATATCTACATTGTACATTTCGTTATAGATACAACGGCAACAGCGAGAGTCAAGTGTTTATGAATGGACGCTATACGTTTGCCTTAAAATTCCATACAATTTCCATACAATTCCGAGATATAAGTGAATGTTAACAGGACTTTAAAAAAATCTGATGTGTTACACTCACATGACTTTCTCTACTCTTGTGCAAACTATTTTTACAAACGCTTATTCCCCATATGCTTCATGTTATTCGAGTTATCGAGATGTTAATCTTATGGCTAATTTTCTTGTAGATGCATCGGGAATATGTTAGGCTTTAAGCGATAGACAAATATTTGAAGAGCTGTTAGCTATGTGGAGTATTCCATTCTCTTTGCGTTACCACGACAACAAAAAATGAATAACGAATTCCCATTTGAGAAAAGTATTCAAACATTTAAAGAAATAACAAGCAATATCTCGAATATGGTTCACTCAACAACTAAAAATGCATATTACATAAATTGTGTATTTTAACGCAATCTACATTTTTTGTGTGGTAAAAGTTTGTCTATCTCTAATGGTTTACCAGTTATGCAAAATTCGTTCACAATGAATAATACTTTCGGAGATATTCCCAGAAAATTCGAGATATACAGTTCATTTGCCATAAAATGTAACTTATGATATTTTATTCAAAATCGTTAGAGCCATTTTTGAGAAAATTAAAATATTCGAAAAATGTTCCATGTAACGGGTAATCTGGGGTGGGGGGATTTTCTTGAAAACCTTCATGTCGCATCTCCGGAAGATACTGAACCTAAATACCAAGTTTGGTGCTTATCCGACTGTTCGTTTCTGAGTTATGCTGTTTACAGTCACATACACACAGACATATTCCCAAGAATGTATTGGTTTTGGATTTTATCCTAAAGAGCCACAAATACTCATACCGGAACCGTCGAAAAAATATCTGGATAGTGCCAGTACTTTAAAATAGCACAAAATACCTCAAAATATTCTGAAAAATATTAAACACCTGTATCAATATCCTGAGATACCTTCTCCAGTTTCCGAAAATGCTCTTGAAACGCCTGCAATTCTCCTGCCTATGTACCAGAATGTTCTAAACGTGTGCGCCCATACTTAATTCGATAGTATGAAATAACCTTAAAGAGTCCAAAATACTCTCGCTAGACTCCTCAAAAAAATATAAAATGCACAGAATGCCTTGCCATTCTAAAAACTGTCAGGATACTCTAAAACCATATGTAAATACCATAGAAATAGCTGCTACAATTTCTATAAAGCCCTTCAAATACTCTAAAAACCTATACCCTTGCCTTAAAATCCCATACTTAGATACTAAAATGTTTAACAACTACTACTACAGTGGATCAAATGCCATTGAAATGCTTATGCTAACACCCTAAAATACCTGTTTCTGTGTCCAAAAATATCCTAAAGCCAGTAAGAGGATGAGAAATACCTGTACCACTGCATCGAAAAACCATCAGAATACCTGCAAGGTAAGCTAATCTGGTACCCAGAAATTGCTTCTCAGTACCGTCCGAAATAGTTACATTGTGCCTGTGCTCCAAATATCTTGAAAATGTAACCCAACACTTGTGGAAACATTCTTAGATATCTTCAGCCCCTGTACTCCCTAGCATCCCTCATCGTATTCCTTGCCTCTTCCCATATAAACGCATTGTCTAGTCCTCAAACCCCTCCTAGTCTAGCAGTTATACACGTTTACCCTATCTCCCCCGTATGAACACATTTCCCTCCTTCAGCCTCTATCTAGCCTAGCATCTCTCCTCATATTTTCCATATATCATTCACATAATCGCATATTCTAGCTTCAAGCTCTGTGTAACCTAGCATCTCTCCTTATATTCCCCATCTCAGCTATATAAAAGCCTTTTCTTGTCCATTAACCTACCTTGCATACCATATCTGCTTGGTTTCCCATCTCTCCTACATAAAACACATATTCTACCCATTAACATTGTCTAGTCTAGCATCTCTCCTTGTTTCCCCTATCTCCCTCATATAAGACGCATATTCTATCCTTCAAGACCCTCCTAGTCTTGCATCTCTCCACGTCTTCCATATCTCTCCCGTATAAACCCATATTCCGTTCCTTTAATCCCCGTCTAGCCTGGTATCTCTCCTGGTATTCCCTATCTCTTCTATATAAATGCCTCTTCTAGTCTCCTACGCGCCTAACCTAGCACCTCTCCACGGTTTCCTATCTCTTCCATATAAAACACATATTCTACCCTCCAAGCCCTGTCTAGCCTAGCAATTCTCATCGTATCCCCTATCTTTTCCCATATAACCACATGTTCTATCTTTCATGCCCTTTTTATCCTAGCATCCCTTTTCATATCTCCCCCTTATGAACGCATTTTCCTCCTTTAACCCAATTCTAGCCTAGCATTTCCCCTCGTTTTCCCTATTTAGCCCCATATAAACGCAAAAAAGAGACCTAGTTACCCCTTATCTATCCTACTAACGCTAACACTTCATATGCAGGTGTAGCTAAGAGGAACTACTTGTAATCTGTATTATTCCATATCTGTTGACCTAGCTTTCTCCCATAAAGCTGAGTAATTCCATAAGTATTGAATAGTAAACCCATTAAAGGCAATTTTTTCCTGTATACCTGTGGTTCGGAAAGTTAAATAAAATTAAATTAATTCGGATGATGCAATTCTTAATAAATTCTCAAAATGTTTCGTTCCAAAATAACATAAAAAAACAGCTCCTGGAAGTAACGATTTGTCTATGTAAGCTCATTTCCCAAAACAATGTTTTATATTCGCTGAAACCACATCTAATGAAAACAATTTAACTACACACTGTTAATAACCCAAAGTTCAACACGTAAAAAACAATATTTTACGACATATCTACATACAAGTTTCAGCCTTAAATCCGCAGAGTTGGTTCCGTTGTTTATATTTCGTTTACAGCAAATGGAGTTACTCTTTATTTATGTATGTAATTGCACATTAGTAAGTATAATATTACTTTCTATCTTATTATACAACGGGTATAACACTATACATACTAGCAACTGCAGGCCATTAAATCACAAACATTCGTTTACGCGACAGCTGACATTAATTATATAGTGTGGAATTCCATTGGTTATCATAATAGCCCTGCCTAATGCCACTGCAATACCTCCTATATGCAATAGAGGGTGACATTCCATCAGCACTCCGGAGTAAACCACTGGAAGTACTTTCACCAATACCCCGGATTGGAAAAGTGAAAGTACCTCCAATGTAACTAGTTTCAGCGAAGTTCGGGACTGCTTCCTCGAAGTGGAACTGGTGGAAGTAAGTCCGGCAAACTAACGCCCTCGACCCATCACAGTGCTGACATCGATCTTTGCGCCTCGCCCGGTGTAAACAGCTGCATCACGGGCGCAGCGATCATGAATTGCGGCTCATAAATAATCACTGCCAAGCGATCATTGTGATTGCAGAAAGTTTTTTACTTCAGAATGAACCTCTTTAGATTAGCGCATATTAGTTATTTAACAACGATCCTATCATGGGAGTTACCAAGACGCGAGTGACGAGTAACTTTCGACGTGAGAGCTTCACGAGCGTCTTAATAACCATTAAATGAGAGTTGCGTGCAATAGTTTTTCTACGAGCTTTAGATATACAATAACTATTTAATATTTAAATGCATAAAATAAATTAAAAATGTGATAAAACAATTTCTCGCTACAGACTTTACATGCGCTTCGATAACAAGTAAATATCGATACATGGTAACAGGTATCGACTTTGCAAGATGGAGACAGAAAAGTTTATTAGTGAATTTGAAGAGATGACATTTTGTTCAACAACTCCTGGTATCCTGGGGAAGGCCAGGAATGCAAGCAAGAATTGACTTCCTGTAGAATAAAGATGTTTTGGAGAGCAGGAAAAGTGTAACTACATTATCAGAAAATGTGCTCATACTTTACTTTGATTAAATGTTAAAAACAATGAAATCTCCTATCTTGAGGCTACTGAGGACTATTCTAAATGTAAAACATGGAACTGATATAACCGAGTATAAAACTTTGTATTACGTGTTAAAACAGAAATCGGTGGAGTACAAAGGGAATAAAGGAGAAAGATTTTCTACAAATGAAATTAAAACCTTCATTAATGAAGCACCTGGCAATACGTATCTATTGATAAAGGTTTGTGCATATAATCAATTTCCTAAAACTACCAATATACCTTAAAGATAATTTTCTAAGTACATGACTTTGTTACAGGTAGCACCAATATTAGGGGTAATGGGGGCACGTCTAAGAATGAACTACGTGATTTAAAATTTGATGACGTGAAGGATTTAGAACCAACATTACTAGCTACTATCCCCAACACAAAAACAAATATATCACGAGGGATCACAGTAACAAAAAAGTATTACGAAATCTGCAAGAACTACATGAATCAGCGCCCTAAAGCCTATAAATCTCAATCTCCTTTTTTAGTCATTACAGTAGAAAATACACGGTTTCTAAATTTATTAATTTTGGTATTAATACATTTGGAAATATGGGCAAACAAATAGCTACCTACACTATGTGATCAAAAGTATCCGGACACCCCACAAATATAAGTTTTTTAACTTAGGTGCATTGTGCTGCCACCTACTGCCTGGTACTCATTATCAGCGACCTCAGTAGTCATTAGACAGCAGAATGGGACGCTCCCTGGAACTCACGGACTTCGAACGTGGTCAGGTGATTGGGTGTCACTTGTGTCAGAAGTCTGTACGCAAGATTTCCACACTCCTAAACATCCCTAGGTCCACTGTTTCTGATGTGATAGTGAAGTGGAAACGTGAAGGGACATGCACAAAAATGTACAGGCCGACCTCGTCTGTTGACTGACAGAGACCGCCGACATTTGAAGATGGTCGTAAAGAGTAATAGGCAGTCATCTATCCAGACCATCACACAAGAATTCCAAACTGCATCTGGATTCACTCCAAGTACTTTGACAGTTAGGCGTGAAGTGATAACCCTTGGATACCATGGTCGAGCGGCTACTCATAAGCCACACATCTCGCAGGAAAATGCCAAACGACGCCTTTCTTGGTGTAAGGAGCGTCAACACTACACGATTGAACAGTGGCAAAACGTTGAGTGGAGTGACGAATCACAGTACACAATATGGCTATCCGATGGCAGGGTGTGGGTATGGCGAATGCCCGGTGAACGTCATCTGCCAGCGTGTGTAGTACCAACAGTGAAATTCGGAGGTGGTGGTGTTATGGTTGTGGTCGTGTATTTCCTGGAGGGGTTTTGCACCCCTTGTTGTTTTGCGTGGCACGATCACAGCGCAGACCTACAATGATATTTAAACGCCTTCTTGCTTCCCACTTTTGAAGAGCAATTCGGGGATGGCGATTGTATCTTTCAACACGATCGAGCACCTGTTCATACTGCACGGACTGTGACGGAGTGCAATGGACTGGCCTGCACAAAGTCCTGGCTTTAATCCTACGGAACACCTTTGTGATGCTTTGGAACGCCGACTTCGTGCCAGGCCTCACCGACCTACATTGATACCTCTCCTCAGTTCCGCACACCGTGAAGAATGGGCTGCCATTCCCCAAGCAACATTCCGCAACCTGATTGAAAGTATGCCTGCGAGAGTGAACGCTGTCGTCAAGGCTAAGGGTGGGCCAAAACCTTATTGAGTTCCAGCATTACCGATGGGGGGGCCACGAACTTGTACGTCCTTTTCAGTCAGGTGTCCGGATACTTTTGATCACTTAGCGTATATTAACCTCCGTGACCCAAACATTCACTGGTCATTGCTTCCACAGAAGTTGTGCAAGTGCGTTGGTTGATGCAGGTGGTGACATAACAGCTTTAAACGCCATGTTGGTGGTAAATCCACAACAGTAGCTGAAAGTTATATAGACGAATGTGTTCAAAATAAACTTAAGATCTTAAATACATTACTAAAGCCCAAGGAAACAAAAACACTCAAATATAACTTCACCATCTAGTTCAACTGTTTCATAAGGGATCATTACCAAAAATTACCTTTGCAAATTGCACCATACCAAATGTATATATTGACAAGGCAACTAAGAGTTACATTTTGTGTTTGTAAAGTCCTTGTTACTAGACATGGGGCAATTCATGAACGAATCGTTCAGCTGAACGATTACAAGGAAAGAATCGTAAGAATGGTGTCAGTGTTAGCATGAATCGTAAGAATCATGCATGCATCGTCATTCAAAGAGAATCGCAAGAATCGTCGTTCAAAATGAATCGTGATCAGGACATTCTCGATTCATTCTCGGTTGCGCTTTGTTTAATACTTACTCTTAGCTTTGGCTTCCAATCCGAGCTCGGACGAATGCTGCCGAGTGAGTACGATGATGAGCAGGAAAGTTACCAAGCTTTGTGATGCTATATCATAGTATACGAAAACAGAACAGCACCGCAATATTATACATTGCAGAGTTGTGTCGATTCGTAGTAGTAAATTGCACAGGTTGAAAGATTCGTTAGAATTTATAATGTGAATTGGTAGACCAACACGGTTCTTTGAGATGCTGATGGCATAACCTAGGAGTATCTAGTTCAGCCGAGAAAGATTAATTCTTAAAAACAAATTGCATAAATAGCTGTAAAGTGCAGTAAAATTAATCGTTGAATTGCCAATGGATGAACGGAGGCTACAGTATAAACAATACTAGTAATTTTCAGTACTTTACTGAGAGATCGGAAACACAGTGTTATAATATACAATACCAGAATATATGCCAAATGAAGGAAAAATAGGGAATTTTTGAATTCTTGGTTTCAATAACTTTTAAAATTGTATAATTTAAAGGATTTAATTTGTATACTATAATCTGCATTAAAAATATATGAACGTGCATCGATACAACTAAGTCAATTATAATGTACTAAAAGCACCTCGAATATGCTGATGTAAAATTTATGTAAAAAATCTGATCACATGACTTTCTCTACTCTTGTACAAACTATTTTTACAAACTCTTCTTCTACATCTATTTCATATTAATCAGATAAACATTTGCAGAAACGATCTTTTAACATGCAAAGATAATTAAATTCTACATATAACGACCAGTTCTAAAAATATTTGACTATCGCCTAAGGCGTACTATGTTCCCCTTGTTTTGTATTTGCAGTGGCCTTCAAGCATATACATATCTCTTAATAGCTGGTTGCTATGTGCAGCACCATTCTCTTTGCCTCAGATTAATACTCTTTGCATATACAAGAAAAAAAATTAATAACGAGTTCCCATTTGTGAAAACAAGTATTGAAATATTTAAGGGAAAACAAGCAATATCTCGAAAATGGTTCACTCAACAAAAAAATGTATATGACATAAATTCTGTATTTTAACGTGATCTAAATTCTTTGTGTAGTAAAATTTTCTCTATCTGTTATGGTTTAGCAGCTATGCAAAAGTCGTTCACAATGAAGAATACTTTTGGAGACATTCCCAGAAAATTCGAGATATACATTTCATTTGTCATGAAAATACCTTAAACATATGATATTTTAATCAAGATCGCTAGAGCCATTTTTGAGAAAATTAAAATTATCGAAAAACGTTCCATGTAAAGGGTAGTCTGAGATGGGGGGAGTTTCTTGAGTACCTTTGTGTCGCATCTCTGGAAGATACTGAACCTAAATACCAAGTTTGGTGTTTATCCGACTGTTCGTTTCTGAGTTATGCTGTTCAGAGACAGACACACAGACACACACACACGGGCATGTTTCCAAAACTGCTTTTTGGATTCAGAGGGTCTCAGAACATGTATTTCCGGTGAAATCTCGGTATCGAATTTTTCGGTGGAATACAGTACTTCCCCTACTTAGTATACGTAGTAGAGAAAGTAAAAAAATCTGATGTGTTACACCCACATGACTTTCTCTACTCTTGTACAAACTATTTTTACAAACGCTTATTCTCCATCTACTTCATGTTAATCAAGATAAACATTTGCAGACTCTATCTTATTGCTAATTTCCTTGTAGACGCAAGGGGAATATATATTTACAAGGGCAATATAGAAATACAGTAGCCTTTAAGCACATACATACCTTTTAATAGCTGGTTGCTAGGTGCAGCACGATTCCCTTTGCCACAGATTAATACTCTTTGCATATTCAAGACAAAAAAATGAATAACGAATTCCCATTTCAGGAAATAAGTATTGAAAAATTTAAGGGAATTACAAGCAATATCTCGAAAACGGTTCACTCACCAAAAAAATATGTATATGGCATAAATTGTGTATTTTAACGCGATCTACATTTTTTGTATAGTAAAATTTTGTCTATCTCTTATGGTTTACCAGTTATGCAAAAGTCGTTCACAATGAAGAATACTTTTGGAGACATTCCCAGAAAATTCAAGATATACGTTTTATTTGCCATGAAAATATCTTAAACTTAGATATTTTAATCAAAATCGTTAGAGGCATATTTGAGGAAATTAAAATTTTCGAAGAATGTTCCATGTAAAGGGTAATCTGGTGTGGGGTGATTTTCTTGAAAACCTTCGTGTCGCATCTCTGGAAGATACTGAACCTAAATCCCAAGTTTGGTATTTATCCGACTGTTCGTTTCTGAGTTATGTTGTTCACATGCAGACACACACACAGACACACACACGGACATGTTTCCAAAAATGTTTTTTTTTATTCAGGAGCTCTTAAAACATGTATTTCCGGTGAAATCTCGGTATCGAATTTTTGGGTGGAATACAATACTTCCCCTACTTACTATACGTAGTAGTGAAAGTAAAAATGAATAACGAATTTGAGAAAAAGTATAAGTATTGGAAGATTTAAGGGAATAACAAGCAATATCTCGAAAACGGTTCACTCTACAAAAAATGAATACGACATAAATTTTGAGTTTTAACGCGATGTACATTTTTTGTGCAGTAAAATTTTCTCTATCGCTTATGGTTTACGAGATATGCAAAAGTCGTTCACAATGAAGAACACTTTTGGAGACATTCCCAGAAAATTCGAGATATACATTTCATTTGTCATGAAAATATCTTAAACATATGATATTTTAATCACAATCGTTAGAGCCATTTTTGAGAAAATTAAAATTTTCGAAAACGTTTCCATGTAAAGGGTAGTTTGGGGGGATTTTTTTGAAAACCTTCGTGTCGCATCTCTGGAAGCTACTGAACCAAAGTACCAAGTATGGTGTTTATCCGTCTGTTCGTTTCTGATTTATGCTGTTCACAGACAGACAAACAGACACAGACACACATACGGATATGTTTCCAAAAATGCTTTTTTTGGATTCAGGGGCTCTCAAAACATGTATTTCCGGTGAAATCTCGGTATCGAATATTTGGTGGAATACAATACTTCCCCTACTTACTATACGTAGAAGAGTAAGTAAAAATCAATAACGAATATGAGAAAAGGTATAAGTATTGGAAAATTTAAGGGAATAACAAGCAATATCTCGAAAATGGTTCACTCAACAAAAACAATGTATATGACATAAATTGTATATTGTAACGCGATCTACATTTTGTGTGTAGTAAAATGTTGTCTATCTCTTATGGTTTACCTGTTATGTAAAAGTCGTTCAGAATGAAGAACACTTTTGGAGACATACCCAGAAAATTCGAGATATACATTTCATTTGTCATGAAAATACCTTAAACATATGATATTTTAACCAAATTCGTTAGAGCCATTTTTGAGGAAATTAATATTTTCAAAAAATGTTCCATGTAAAGGATAGTTTGGGATGGGGGGATTTTCTTGTAAACTTTCCTGTCGCATCTCTGGAAGATGCTGAAGGGAAATACCAAGTTTGGTGTTTATCCGACTGTTCGTTTCTGAGTTACGCTGTTCAGACACACAGACACACACACGGACATGTTTCCAAAAATGCTTTTTTTTTTTTTTTTTTTTGCATTCTGGGAGTCTCAAAACATGTATTTCCAGTGAAATCTTGGTATCGAATTTTTGGGTGGAGTACAATACTTCCCCTACTTACTATATGTAGTGGAGAAAGTAAAAAGTCCTGATTGCGTATTTTGGCTGCAAACTGCGAAGTACAAACGGGTGCGATTCATATAAGAATCGTGAGTGAGATTAGATGGCAGGCAAGGCGTCATGAACGAATCGTGCGCTAGGAAAGACTAGCATACAGGATGCAAAAGAACGATTCATGAATCGTGAACGAATCGTATGAATCGATTACTGCAAAAGAATCGCTCGACACAACTCGACTTCGAAACTTAAAACAGCCAATCAGAAAATTCCCCTTTCCCGCAAAAGTACAACTAGTGACACACAGTGTTCATGTGGGGAGTTAGTGCCCACACAAGCGCCTGCAGATAGCTCACCCGAAGGTAAACGAACAGCACGCTTCCAGAGCGAATAGCGCGACCTGTGCCATGCTGATTGCTGAGGCTTGAAACTATCTGCACTTGAAACTAAGATGGAGGTCAGCTGATAAAATAGCAATACCGAAAATATAAAAATAAAGCTGAATTTTCGTATCAACGAGCAATTGTGAAATGTAGGAGTTTATAGTGATACCTCATTTAATATTGAGTACCAAATAACGCGCAATCAATGTTTAAAACTGGATCATGACCTGAAAACCTAGTAAACAGGTTATGAATCGAAAGTCACAACGTTAGTTGGTTTTAATCAAGAATTTAAATATATATAGCGAAAACAAGCTAATCTTAAATATAAACTATACTTAGTATGTTAAGGTGTTAAAATGTGTGTTTGTGCTCTTTAGTGTTGAAATGTGTTCGAATTAGGGACTGTATTGCGGGAAAGTTTGTTTTTGTGGATTCCACACTAATATCGTAAAACGAACATGCGAAGTCATGCTCAAAGGTTATGTCTGATACCTATTTCAAGTTTGAATGTGATGTAATGATAATAGTATGGGATCCATAGTTTGATTTTGGATGTGTATTAGTGTTGTGCTCAAACACTATTTCCTGCTGTTATACCAAATAAATAAATTAGGACATAATGCTCTTTTCATTGCAAAATAACTTAAAGCATTTCATAAACAGAAAATTCTCCATATGTACTGTGTATCTTTTGGAATTTTTTGTCAAACTGGGTATCTCGGTTAAGCACTGGCCTTGGAAGCACAAGTAGTTAAATAAAACTTGTGTATTACCACATTATTGCTGAATGATTTCTACATATCGAAATGACAAAACACCCAACTTAAGTTATATAAATGTATAATATGTATTGCATGTCAAAATATCTGCTGAAATAGTTATTATTTTTTAAGCATTAATTAATGCTTTATTTACATACACCTCATTTGTGAAGTCATAGTGGGAGCTGCCTTATAAAACCACTTCTTGGTTTCATTAATTGATAGTATTGAGTAATACTATCTCTGCTTTAAATGTTGTCTCATATTCACACTTCTAATTGGGCAGCACTATGGCCTCTCACAAAAAAGCCTGGATTCAATCCTAGGGATCAGAGGTGGGATTTTGTGGTAGATAAAATAGCACTTAGAATGAGTGTTCTGTGGTTTACCCCACCATAATTCCATCAATTGCACCATCTTCATCATTGTCATCTCCCCTCCCACCAGTCTCCAATCTCTGTAAAACCTGTGAAGATAAAAAAGACATTAAAATTAAAAATACTATGGAGGACAGACAGCAATACTAATGAACGAGTGGCTCATCCAGCCACCCAAATTTATAAACCAGCATGTGGACCATTAACCTGCAGAAACAGCAATATAACTATACTTAAGTGATAATAAAATTGTGTAAGGAGGTAAGTAGGTAATAATGAAATATTGCATTTTAAGCAAATTTAAATTCTGTAATTGCTAAAAAACAATAGTATGAAAGTCATACAAAATGCTGTTACATTCTTTCTGCAGTCGACATCTGAAAAAACAATTAATACTGGCACACTAAACTACATGTTAAAGTGGTTGACAATTATGAAGGGTGGGTGTGATATGGTTAAACACAAAGAGATATTGTCGTTATTTAGAGACATTGCATTCACATCCATATTTAATAATACTGTATAATACATTTGTATGGTATTTCAAGGAACATATGCCTACATTAATATACATTTGAATGGCCTACCCAATTAAAATGTCCATTAAATTCTAACCTCTTGAATGTCTGTTATTACAATCTATTGGAATGATCTTATAGGTAATTGTAATTGCACTTAGTCACTTATGCATACACAAAGCCAGTTCTAGTTAATAAAACTTACAGCTATTGAATAGAAAATACACTTTGATTCCTTTTCTCGGGAAAGGTTCTATATATAACATTTGATATAACACAGCGGAGGTCCTACAGCACATGGGAACCTTAAATTTATTGACAGGTTATATGGGGAAAAAACAAATTGAGCCCATACAGTGATGTTTGTTTGTTTGTGTTTGTTCATTTGGCTACACTGTAAGCAATGCTCAGGGAAATTGAACACATCATACAATATGAAGTATGCAGAGTAAGTAGGAATATACCCAACGCCAAGAGCAGCCTTTGGGGGGGAGGATACTCCCCTCCCCATCATGCATTATTATCTAAGAGAGAAAAATTTGCAAAACATCACCATTTCAACAGTAAACATCTTGACACGCATTACAGTAGGACAACAATAGCAAATAAGTGTTAATCACCATCACATGCAATCTGCCCTACATAAAGTGCTTACATGAGGTTGATACTATTATGATGATTAATTCACTTTGAATAAGCTCGAAATTATAACTTTATACTTATGTTATGCTTAAATTTCAATTTCCCATGTAATTTCTATTACCTTGAAGACATGTTTGACAAAGACATCACTTGAAACGAGAAATTCTCATTATTACTGCATGGGTATTATTTGGGAGGACAGTATACAGAGTGGAAGGTACTGCTTAAACCGTACGTTAATCATGGATTCTATATAATGAGTAGTGCAAATATGTCCAATACAATTTTTGTCATTAAACCTACAAAAGTGAAACATAGTGATGTTCCTTGTGCCTGTGTCTATTAGCCATTTTATTACAGTTCAAGCAATACCTTTCACCCTGTATAAGAAAACATTTAGAAGATGTTGAGGTTTGCATATACATAAAACATTATAAATTATAAAACTGGGATGCAACAGATCCATCTATCCCATTGACATTTTTTGTGTAGCCCATTTTCCTCTGTTGTTTAAATTTACTAGTTACACAAGATTATACAAAATTCCTTCCGAATGATGGAAGCTATTCCCAGAAAATTAAAAATAAACATTTTATTTTTCATGTAAATATCTTGAATACAATGGCAAATTTAATCAAAATCGTTTGAGTCATTTTTCAGAAAAAAAATCGAGAATTCTTCCGTGTAAAGGGTTATTTTGGGTGGGGAATTTTCTTGAAAATCTTTGTGTCTCATCTTTGGAAGATACTGAACTTATACCGATTTGTACTATGTATGTACAAATTACTGCTTTGAAACGCACGGCTTTATGTATTCACTTACAATTGACAGTAAAATTGCGCGCGCCAGCGTTTCACGTTATGCATTTGACCACAACCAATGGGAGCAAAATGTGGCAGAACGGACTACCTTCCCCCTTATACAGGAATGCTTCATTATGTTCGCTACCTTTCGTTCATTTTCGAACTTCGCTCGGACTTCGTCAAACAATATCGGGTGAGCTATCTGCAAGCGCTTGTAGTGCCCACTGTTTCCATTCTTCAATATACCGTAGGTCATACTTAAGATCAAATTCACTCACTAATCCAATCCTTCCAAAAAATTTCCTATAAAACAAAACAGAATAGAGCAGAAAATTTAATACCGAATATTTTGGCTATTGCAAATTTGTATCCTCAATTGTGGTATCCAATAGCACACTGCATTAACTTCTTGTGCACTGTGTGATCAGAAAATTAATTTCTGCAATATCACGCCTACCATAAGTAAATTTTATACAATACTACAGATACGATCCACCTTTGTCAACTAAAATTAGTTTTGTATCAATCAATATTAATTAATTCTCTAATCCAAACGCAAAGAAACACTTCGTCCGCCATCTATGTTCAGCAATTTAAATTTCTAGGATGGCACCGTCAGTGCTACTACCCCAGCGCCATATACAATATACTTTTGCCACTGATCTCTGCACCTCGCCGGTTGTAAACAACTGCATCGCTGCCACAGTGATCAACTGCGGCTCTCAAGCGATCATTATGATTGCAGAAAAGCCGTTTATTTCAGCATTTACCTCTTTGGTTTAGCACATATTAGCTACGTATGCAACGTTTCTATAATGGGAATTATTAAGACGCGAGTGACGAGTAACTATCGACACGAGGGAGAGACGAGTAACTATCGACATGAGGCAGCGTCGAGAGCCTTACGAGCGTCTTAATAACCATTATATGAGAATTGCATACAATAGTTTTTCTACGACATTTAGATATACAATAAATATTTACTCTTTAGATACATACGAAAGAAAATAAAAACGTGATAAATAAATGTTTCGATAACGTATTTTAGAATACGTTAGAACAAGTGAATATCGATTGAAGGTCGCTGGTATTGATTTTACATGATGGAGTCAGAAATATTTATTAGTGAATTTGAAGAGATAGAATTTAGTTACACACCTGGAGGAGGCCAGGAATGTAAGCAAGAATATACTTCCTGAAAAATCAAAGAAAATGTGTGAAAAGTTGTATGACAAGTTCATGGTTTGAAGAGCAACAAAAAATGTAACTTCATTGTCAGAAAATGTACCCATAGTTTACTTGGAAGAAATGTCAAAAGCAATGGAATCCCCAACCTTGTGGACAAATAATTCAGTATTGAGGACAACTCTAAAGGTAAAACATGGAACTGATATATCCGAGTATAAAACGTTGTCTTGCCTGTTAAAACGGAAACCGGTAAGGTACAGAAGGAAAAAAGCACAAACATTTTCGATAAATGAATTTTTGAAACACCAGGACAATAGGTATCTACTGATAAAGTTATGTAAATATAAATATTTTCGTAAAAATGCGTATCTTTGTAAAGATTATTTGCAAATACATGACTTTGTTACAGATAGCATTAATATTAGGAGTAATGGGAACAAGTCCAAAACATGAGTTACGCGAATTAAAATTTTTTGATGTGATGGATTTAGAATCAACATTGCTAGTTACTATCCCCAACAAAAAAAAAACAAATACTCTCGAGATTTCACAGTAATAAGAAACTATTAGGAAATTTGTAAAAAGTATATGAATCTGAGCCCTGTTAATTTTTACAGTTCAAAATACACTGTGCAAACAGTTGGCATTAATAAATTTTTAAATATGGGCAAATACATATCTTAACCTCCCTGACCCACAGTCATTCACTGGCCACTGCTTCGGTAGGAGTTCTGTAACTCTGGTAGTTGATGCAGGTGGTCAGATTACAACTTTAAAACGCCATGGCGGTTGGAAATCAACAACAGCTGCTGAAGTTTGTAAACATGTATCCTGGAAAACAAACTAAAGATCCCAAATACAATACTTATATCCATAGAAAATAAAACCTCAAAACTACACAACTTCACCATCTACTTAAACTAAGCTTCATCAGGGATAATTACCAAATATGACCTTTGCAAACTACAACATAAAAAATGTGTATATTAACACGATAATTAATAGTTAGATTCTGTGCTTTCAAAGTCTTTGATACTAAACGTTTGTAAAGTTTGAACAGAGATTTAATACAGTTTCATTATAAAGAATGCAAACAGTGAAATAAAGTTCATTTAAATTCATATTAGTGAATAAACTGTTTCTTACTGGCTCCGAGTAGCACCTCGCGTTAGTGTGGAAACAACAAATGAACGCACTTAACTACAGGTGTCGAAAAATATTGTATGCTCGACCATGCCAAAATGTAGTATTTATACGACTGGTAGCAGTACTTTAATGGGCCTCATTAAAGTATCGATATTCGACCAATCGGAGGTGGCCACGTAACATTGTGAAAGCGCATGTATCGATTATTCTGCGTAGTACGTCTCACAACGCTAGCAACTTTGTTTGACGCAGATGCTACAAGGTCATTGTATTGTGACCATAGATAAAGGAATAACGATTGTAACACATCGCTCAAATCAGAAACGAATACTTATGAAACCTTTAATTTAGATACATGGTCGAGCATAAACAGTCGTATGAAACTTGACTATAATGGTGATTAAAACGCTCGTATGATAGTTATTAACCTAGCTTCGTTTTGCTCGCTCGGCTAATAATAATACTCGCGTTTTAATTACTACCATTATAGTTCTCGTTGCATAATATACTATTATATTCAAATATAACTATAAATACCTAATTGTGATCGATTTCACTCATTAACCCAATCCCATCCAAAAATTCAAGAGCAAACGAGGCTTCAGCTGCTTCTCAACGCGCGTATTCGCTTGCTACTGCAAATTTATATCCTCAATTGTGGTGTCTAATAGCACAAGGCATTAAATTCTTGTGCTCTGTGTAATGAAGGGATTAACTTCTGTAATATCATATCTACAATAAGTACATTTCACAGAACACTTCAAATACGAATGTACCTTTTTAATGTGAATTTAGTTTGTATCACTCAGTGTTAATTTATTTTCCAGTTGAAACACCTAATTTTCCATCTGCTGTTTATTGATTTAAATTTCTGAAAATGGCACAGAGAGTGTTGCTACAACAGCGCCGAATGCAATGCACTGTTGCTACCGATTTCTTCGCCTCGCCCGTTGTATATAGCAAACTCATTTTATCCTCTCCCTTATGGAATTGCAATAGAATGTCTACTTTCTCTACCATTTACCTATGGTAGTGAAAGTAGCGATGTTCTGTTCCATCCTATACGATATGATAATTGATCAAATATATATGTTTAACACCCGAATGAAAGAGAACAAAGCATTCAAAGAGAATGAGAGAGTAGGCAGGTGTGTGTGTATGTGAGAGAGAGAGAGAGAGAGACAGGGAGAGAGAGAGAAGGGATGGGGAGAAACAGAGAGAAAGAGAGAGTTTCCCGATTGCACATAGTTTCACATGCATGTCCGACTTGGATACAATTTCAAATTGAAAATATCAAAATGAGAGGCATTATTAGAAACTAGATCTTCTCTTGGATGAAACAAATTCAGATGTGATACATTCACATGACTTTCTCTAACCTCTGTAATTAATTAGTGTGAATACAAAATACTCTTATTAAATGTACCCTTGTATTCGTGGTTGCTGGAGCGTATAATTTCGGCGTTCCGCCAAGCTGAGGGCCGCGGTTTCGGATCCCGCCATGGGCATAGATGTGTGTGTGTGTGTGTGTGTGTGTCTCATTGTACTAATAAGCAATAAAGTAAAGAGCAAACACAGTAATCATAAGCTGGGTAAAGGAGGGAACTCAAAAAAATTAAACCTTAATTTTATAACTACATCATTTTAATCCAAATAAACCTTAGCAGAAATATCTACATTGTACATTTCGTTATAGATACAAAGGCAACAGCGAGAGTCAAGCGTTTAACAACTGGACGCTATATGCTGGTTTTAAAATTCCATACAGTTTCGATACAATCCCGAGATATAAGTGAATGTTAACAGGACTTTAAAAAATCTGATGTGTTACACTCACATGACTTTCTCTACTCTTGTACAAACTATTTTTACAAACGCTTATTCTTCATATGCTTCATGTTAATCGAGTTATCGAGATGCTAATCTTATTGCTAATTTTCTTGTAGATGCAACGGGAATATGTTAGGCTTTAAGCGATAGTCAAATATTTGAAGAGCTGTTTGCTATGTGGAGTAATCCTTTCTCTTTGCTTTACCAGGACAAAAAAATGACTAAGGAATTCCCATTTGAGTAAAGTATAAGTATTGAAAATTTAAAAGAATAACAAGAAATATCTCGAAAATGGTACACTCAACAAAAAAATGCACATTACATAAATTGTGTATTTCAAAGCAATCTACATTTTTGTGCAGTAAACTTTTGTGCATCTCTTATAGTTTACCAGTTATGCAAAAGTTGTTCACAATGAATAATACTTTTGGAGACATTCCCAGAAAATTCAAGATATACATTTTATTTGTCATGAAAATATCTTAAATATAATATACTCTAATCAAAATCCTTAGAGCCATTTTTGAGAAAATTAAAATTTTCGAAAAATGGTTCCATGTAAAGGGTAATCTGGGATGGGGCGATTTTCTTAAAAAAAACCTTCGTGTCACATCTCTATAAGATACTGAACCTAAATACCAAGTTTGGTGTTTATCCGACTGTTCGTTTCTGAGTTATGTTGTTCACAGACAGACAGACACACACACACACACATACACACACACACACACACACACACACACACACAGGCACACACATGGACTTGTTTCCAAAAATGCCTTTTTTGGATTCAGGGGGTCTCGAAACATGTATTTACGGTGAAATCTCGGTATCGAATTTTTGGGTGGAATACAATACTTCCCCTACTTACTATACGTAGTAGAGAAAGTAAAAATGAATAACGAATTTGAGAAAAAGTATAAGTATTGGAGAATTTACGGGAATAACAAGCAATATCTCGAAAATGGTTCACTCTACAAAAAAATTATATGACATAAATTGTATATTTTAACGTGATCTAGATTTTTTGTGTAGTAAAATTTTGTCTATCTCTTATGGTTTACCAGCTATGCAAAAGTCGTTCACAATGAAGAATACTTTTGGAGACATTCCCAGAAAATTCGAGATATACATTTCATTTGTCATGAAAATATCTTGAACATATGACATTTTAATCAAAATCGTTAGAGCCATTTTTGATAAAATTAAAATTATCGAAAAATGTTCCATGTAAAGGGTAGTCTGGGGTTAGGGAATTTTATTGAAAACCTTTGTGTCGCATCTCTGGAAGATCCTGAACCTAAATACCAAGTTTGGTGTTTATCCGACTGTTCGTTTCTGAGTTATGCTGTTCACAGACAGACACACAGACACAGACACGGACATGTTTCCAAAAATGCTTTTATTGGATTAAGGGGGTCTCAAAACATGTATTTCCGGTGAAATCTCGGTATCGAATTTTAGGGTGGAATACAATACTTCCCCTACTTACTATATGTGGTAGAGAAAGTAAAAATTATTATTCTCTGCATACCGCGTTTTTACCTTTTCACGTATTTATAAAAATTATACAGCTTATTTTCACAAGCAGCTTCGGTAGTAGTGCCGAATAATAATAACAATAATAATAATAATAACAAAATAGGACAAAAGTAAAATTCAGACAGCGGAAATGAGATTTTTACGAAGAACTTGAGAATGCACTAGATTAGACCTAATAAGAAATAAAACCTTAAAATTAGAGAACAGAATATTTATAAATCATATCATAAAATTGAAGAAAACCAACTTAGTTGAAAAGCTATATAAACTACAGGACTGAAGAAAGAATACCACTATTAATTAATAAGTACAAACCGTCGGGGAAAAGAGACATCGGATACCCCAGAAAAAGAGAGGAGTAAAGTAAAGAATCGAATGGAATGCCTAATCATCGAAATGAAGAATATAATAATAATAATAATATCTTCATAATTACTTCGCATTATACCTTATGTAATCGTAACTTAAGTAGAATCACACAGGTTGATTTTTATGACAAATTCAGGAAACTCCAAGTGTATTATCCAAAATAACGCGGAAAGCGCTTTTACATACATTGTCTTTTATTATCAAAGAAAAAGATCATAGCTCCCATCGTAACAAAAAGTCCAGATTGCGTATTTTAGTTACAAACTACAAACGAAGACGCTAGGAGAGCCTATCAGACAGGTAGCAAGAGGACTATTCATGAACCGCGAATAAATCGCATAAAACGCTTGACCGAACTTCAGGGGCATCTACCTCACAGAATGCAAGAGAACGATTCATGAAACGTGAAAGATTGGAATGAGACTATTACTGAAAAAGAATCACTCAACCCAACTCTACTTCAAAACCTGAAAGCCAATCAAAAAATTCACCTTTCCCGCAAAAGTACATTTAGTTCCCAACGAGTCCAGTTCTCCAAAACATCGTATGACCATACTTGGGATCGGATTCACTCCGTAATCCAATCCTTACAAAAATCCCTACATTAGAAAGGTTAGAGTATCGTAATACCTATTATACTGGTTATTGCAAATTTGTATTCTCAATTGTAGAATCCAATAGCACACTGCATTAACTTTTTGCGCTCTGTGTGATCAGAAAATTAATTTCTGCAACATCACGTCTACGATAAGTAAATTTTATAGAATACTACAGATACTATCCACCTTTGTCATCTGAATTTAGTTTTGTATCAATCAATATTCATTAATTCTCTAATCCAAACACAAAGAAACACCTAGTCCGCCATCTGTTTTCAGCTATCTAAATTTCTGAAGATGGCACCGTCCGTGCTGCTACCCCAGCGCCATATACTTTTGCCACTGATCTCTGCGCCTCGCCGGTTGTAAACAGCTGAATCGCTGACACAGTGACTGCGGCTTATAAATGATCACTCTCAAGCGATCATTGTGATTGCAGAAAAGCTGTTTATTTCAGCATTAACCTCTTTGGATTAGCGCATATTAGCTCCGTATGCAATGATTCTATAATGGGAATTATTAAGACGCGAGTGACGAGTAACTATCGACATGAGGCAGCGTCGAGAGCCTTACGAGCGTCTTAATAACCATTATATGAGAATTGCATACAATAGTTTTTCTACGACATTTAGATATACAATAAATACTTACTCTTTAGATATATATGAAAGAAAATAAAAACGTGATAAATAAATGTTTCGATGCGTATTTTAGATGAACTTGGACAACAAGTGAATATCGATTTAAGGTTGCTGGTATTGATTTTACAAGATGGAGTCAGAAACAATTATTAGTGCATTTGAAGACATGGAATTTAGTTACACGCCTCCTGATATTCTGGAGGAGGCGAGGGATGTAAGCAAGAATTTACTTCCTGAAAAATCAAAGAAAATGCGTGAAAAGTTGTATGACAAGTTCATGGTTTGAAGAGCAACCAAAAATGTAACTTCATTGTCAGAAAATGTACCCATAGTTTACTTGGAAGAAATATCAAAAGCAATGGAATCCCCAACCTTGTGGACAAATAATTCAGTATTGAGGACAACTCTAAAGGTAAAACATGGAACTGATATATCCGAGTATAAAACGTTGTCTTGCCTGTTACAACAGAAACCGGTAGGTACAGAAGGAAAAAACCACAAACGTTCTCGATAAATGGATTTATGAAGCACCAGGACAATAGGTATCTACTGATAAAGTTATGTAAATATAAATATTTTCGTAAAAATGCGTATCTTTGTAAAGATTATTTTCAAATGCATGACTTTGTTACAGATAGCATTAATATTAGGAGTAATGGGAGCACGTCCAAGACATGAGTTACGCGAATTAAAACTTGATGATGTGATGGATTTAGAACCAACATTACTAGTTACTATCCCCAACACAAAAACAAATACTCACGAGGGTTCACAGTAACAAGAAAGTATTAGGAAATCTGTAAAAAGTATATGAATCTTAGCCCTGTTAATTATTACAGTTCAAAATACACTGTGCAAACGGTTGGCATTAATAAATTTTTAAATATGGGCAAATACATATCTTAACCTCCCTGACCCACAGTCATTCACTGGCCACTGCTTCGGTAGGAGTTCTGTAACTCTGATAGTTGATGCAGGTGGTCAGATTACAACTTTAAAACGCCATGGTGGTTGGAAATCCACAACAGCTGCTGAAGTTTGTAAACATGTATCCTGGAAAACAAACTAAAGATCCCAAATGCAATACTTATATCCATAGAAAATAAAACCTCAAATATATACAACTTCACCATCTACTTAAACTAAGCTTCATAAGGGATAATTACCAAATATTACATTTGCAAACTACACCATACAAAATGTGTATATTAACACGGTAATTAACAGTTAGATTCTGTGCTTTCAAAGTCTTTGATACTAAACGTTTGTAAAGTTTGAGCAGAGATTTATTACAGTTTCATTATGAAGGATGCAAACAGTGAAATATGGTTCATTTAAGTTCATATTAGTGAATAAACTGTTTCTCACTGGCTCCGAGTAGCACGTCGCGTTAGTGTGGAAATAACAAATGAACGCACATAACTACAGGTGTCGAAAAATTTTCTATGCTCGACCATGCCAAAATGGAGTATTTTTACGACTGGTAACAGTACTTTAATGGGCCTCATTAAAGTATTGATATTCGACCAATCGGCAGTGGCCACGTAACATTGTGAAAGCGCAAGTATCGATTATTCTGAGTAGTACGTCTCATAACGCTAGCAACTTTGTTTGACACAGGTGCTACAAGGTCATTGTATTGTAACCATAGATAAAGCAATAACAACACTCAAACCAGAAACGAATACTTATGAAACCTTTAATGTATATACATGGTCGAGCATAAACAGTCGTATGAAACTTGACTATAATGGTGATTAAAACGCTCGTATGATAGTTATTAACCTCGCTTCGTTATGCTCGCCTCGGTTAATAATAATACTCGCGTTTTAATTACTACCATTATAGTCTCGTTCCATAGTATACTAATATATCCAAATATAACTATAAATACATAATTGGGATCGATTTCACACATTAACCCAATCCCATCCATTAGTTCAAGTGTAAACGAGGCTGCAACTGCTTCTCAACGCGCGTATTCGCTTGCTACTGTAAATTTATATCCTCAATTGTGGTGTCTAATAGCACAAGGCATTAAATTCTTGTGCTCTATAAAATAAAGGGATTAACTTCTGTAATATCACGTCTACAATACGTACATTTTACAGAACACTACAAATAGCAGTGTAGCTTTATCATGTGAAGTTAGTTTGTATCACTCAGTATTAATTTATTTTCCAGTTGAAACCCTAATTCTCCATCTGCTGTTCATTGATTTAAATTTCTGAAAATAGCACAGAGAGTGTTGCTACACCAGAGCTACATGCAATGTACTGTTGCTACCGATCTCTTCGCCTCGCCCGTTGTAAACCGCTATAACTCATTTTACCCTCGACCTTAAGAAATTGCAATAGAATGTCTACTTTCTCTACCATTTATCTATGGTAGCTAAAGTAGTGATGTTCTGTTCTATGCTATTCGATATCATAATTGATCAGAAATATATGTTTTACACCCCGAATAAAAAAGAACAAAGCATTCAAAGAGAATGAGAGAGTGAGTGAGAGTGTTAGTGTAAGTGTGTGTGTGTGACAGAGAGAAAGAGAGAGAGAGTTTCCAGTTTGCTCATTGTTTTACATGCATGTCCGACTTGGATACAATTTCAAATTGAAAATACCAAAATGAGAGGCATTTTTAAAAACTACATCTTCTCTTGGTTGAAAAAATACAGATGCGGTACATTCACATGCCTTTCTCTAAGCTCTGTAATTAGATATTGTGAATACAAAATACACTTATTAAATGGACCCTCATAGTCGTGGCCGCTGGACCCTATAATGTCGGCGTTCATGCAAGGCGAGGGTCGCGGGTTCGAGTCCCGCCATGGGCATGGATGTTTCTCTGTAAGTGTAATTGTACTAATTAGCGGTAAAGTAAACAGCAAACAATGTAATCATAAACTGGGTAGAGGAAAGAACTTAAAAAATACTAACACTTAAATTTATAACTACATCATTTAATCCAAATAAACTTTTGCAGAAATATCTAAATTGTACATTTCGTTATAGATACAAAGGCAACAGCGATACTCAAGTGTTTAAGAATGGACGCTATACGCTGGCCTTAAAATTCCATACAGTTTCGATACAATCCCGAGATATAAGTGAATGTTAACAGGACTTTAAAAAAATCTGATGTGTTACACTCACATGACTTTCTCTACTCTTGTACAAACTATTTTTACAAATGCTTATTCTCCATATGCTTCATGTTAATGGAGTTATCGAGATGCTAATCTTATTGCTAATTTTCTTGTAGATGCAACGGGAATATGTTAGGCTTTAAGCGATAGTCAAATGTTTTAAGAGCTGGTTGCTATTTGGAGCATTCCATTCTCTTTACATTACCAGGACAAAAAACATGAATAACGAATTCCCATTTGAGAAAAAGTATAAGTATTGAAAAATTTTGTCTATCTCTTATGGTTTACCAGTTATGCAAAAGTCGTTCACAATGAATAATACTTTTGGAGACATTCCCAGAAAATTCGAGATATACAGTTCATTTGCCATAAAATGTCTTAAACTTGTGATATTTTATTCAAAATCGTCAGAGCCATTTTTGGGATAATAAAAATTTTCGAAAAATGTTCCATGTAAAGGGTAATCTGGGGTGGGGGGATTTTCTTGAAAACCTTCATGTCGCATTTACGGAAGATACTGCACCTAAATACTAAGTTTGGAGTTTATCCGACTGTTCGTTTCTGAGTTATGCTGTTCACAGTCAGACACATACACACGGACATGTTTCCAAAAATGTTTCTTTTTTCTGGATTCTCTCCTTAAGAGCCCCAAATACCCATACCAGAACCCTCGAAAAAATATCTGGGATTACCAGCTGTTTAAAACAGCACAAAATACCTCAAAATATTCCGAAAAATACTAAACATCTGTATCAATATCCTGAAATACCTTCTCCAGTTTCCGAAAATGCACTTGAAACGCCTGCAATTCTCCTGCCTATGTACCAGAATGTTCTAAACGTGTGCGCCCATACCTAATTCGATAGTATGAAATACCCTTAAAGAGCCTAAAATACTCTCGCTAGACTCCTCGAAAAAGTATAAAATGCACAGAATGCCCTGCCATTCTAAAAACCATCAGGATACTCTAAAACCATATGTAAATACCATGAAAATAGCTGCTACAATTTCTATAAAGTCCTTCAACTACTCCAAAATTCCAAATCCTTGCCTTAAAAGCCCGTAAATGGTTGCTAAAACGCTTAACAACTCCCACTACAGTGGTTCAAATTCCATTGAAATGCTTACGCCAACACCCTAAAATACCTATTTCTGTGTCCAAAAATATCCTAAAGCCAGAAAGAGGATGTGAAATATCTGTACCACTGCATCGAAAAACCATCAAAATACCTGTAAAGTAAGCTAATCTGGTACTCAGAAATTGCTTCTAAGTACCGTCCGAAATAGTTACATTGTGCCTGTGCTCCAAATATCTTGAAAATGTAACCCAACACTTGTGGAAAACATTCTTAGATACCTTCAGCCCCTGTCTTCCCTAGCATCCCTCATCGTATTCCTTGCCTCTTCCCATATAAACGCATTGTCTAGTCCTCAAACCCCTCCTACTCTAGCCACGTTTTCCCTATCTCGTCCTTGTGAACACATTTCCCTCCTTCAGCCTCTATCTAGCCTAGCTTATGTCCTCGTATTTTCCATATATAATTCACATAAATGCATATTGTAGCTTCAACCTCTGTGTAACCTAGCATCACTCCTTATATTCCCCATCTCAGCTATATAAAAGCCTTTTCTTGTCCATTACCCCACCTTGCATACCATATCTGCTTGGTTTCCCATCTCTCCTATATGAAACACCTACATTCTACCCATTAACACTGTCTAGCCTAGCATCTCTACTTATTCTCCCTATTTCCCTCATATAAGATGCATATTATATCCTTCAAGACCCTCCTAGTCTAGCATCTCTCCACGTTTCCCCTAACCGTCCCTTATAAACCCATATTCCGTCCTTCAATCCCCGTCTAGCCTGCATCCTTCCTCGTATTCCCTATCTCATCTATATAAATGCCTCTTCCAGTCTCCTACCCGCCTAACCTAGCATCTCTCCAAGGTTTCCTATCCCTTCCATATAAAGCACATATTCTACCCATTAACACTGTCTGGTCTAGCATCTCTCCTTGTTTCCCCTATCTCCCTCATATAAGACGCATATTCTATCCTTCAAGACCCTTCCTAGCCTTGCGTCTCTCCACGTCTTCCTTATCCCTCCCTTATAAACCCATATTCCGTCCTTCAATCCCCGTCTAACCTGGCATCTCTCCTCGTATTCGCTATCTCTTCTATATAAATGCCTCTTCTAGTCTCCTACCCGCATAACCTACCACCTCTCCACGGTTTCCTATCTCTTCCATATAAAATACATATTCTACCCTCCAAGTCCTGTCTAGCCTAGTAATTCTCATCGTATCCCGTATCTTTTCCCTTATAATCACATGTTCTATCTTTCATGCCCTTTCTATCCTAGCATCCCTTTTCATATCTCCCCCTTATGAACGCATTTTCCTCCTTTAACCCAATTCTAGCCTAGCATTTCCCCTCGTTTTCCCTATTTTTTCCCATATAAACGCTGAAAAGAGGCCTCGCTACCCCTTATATATCCTACTGAGGCTAACACTTCATATGCAGGTGTAGCTAAGAGAAACTATTTGTAATCTGCATTATTCTGTATCTGTTGCCTAGCTTTCTCCCATAAAGCTGAGCAATACCATAAGTATTGAATAGTAAGCACATTAAAGGCAATTTTTTCCTGTATACCTGTGGTTCAGAAAGTTAAATAAAATTAAATTAATTCGGAAGATGCAATTCTTAATAAATTCTCAAAATGTTTGGTTCCAAAATAACATAAAAAAAACAGCTCCTGGAAGTAACGATTTGTCTATGTAAGCTCATTTCCCAAAACAATGTTTTATATTTGCTAAAACCACATCTAATGTAAAACAATTTAACTACACACTGTTAATAACCCAAAGTTCAACACGTAAAAAAGCAATATTTTACGACATATCTACATACAAGTTTCAGCCATAAATCCGCAGAATTGGTTCCGTTGTTCAGATTTCCTTTACAGCAAATGGAGTTACTGTTTATTTATGTACGTAGTTGTGCATTAATAAGTATATTACTTTCTATCTTATTATACAACGGGTATAATGGTATACATACTAGCAACTGCAGGCCATTAAATCACAAACATTCGTTTATGCGACAGCTGACATTAATTACATAGCTTGGCATTCCATTGGTTATCATAATAGCCCTGCCTTATGCCACTGCAATACCTCCTATATGCAATAGAGGGTGACATACCATCAGCACTCTGAAGTAAACCACTGGAAGTACTTTCACCAATACCCCGGATTGGAAAAGTGAAAGTACCTCCAATGTAACTAGTTTCAGCGAAGTTCGGGACTGCTTCCTCGAAGTGGAACTGGTGGAAGTAGTTCCGGCAAACTAACACCCTCGACCCATCACAGTGCTGACATCGATCTTTGCGCCTCACCCGGTGTAAACAGCTGCATCACGGGCGCAGCGATCATGAACTGCGGCTCATAAATAATCACTGCCAAGCGATCATTGTGATTGCAGAAAGTTGTTTACTTCAGAATGAACCTCTTTAGATTAGCGCATATTAGTTATTTAACAACGATCCTATCATGGGAGTTACCAAGACGCGAGTGACGAGTAACTTTCGACCTGAGAGCTTCACGAGCGTCTTAATAACCATTAAATGAGAGTTGCGTGCAATAGTTTTTCTACGAGCTTTAGATATACAATAACTATTTAATATTTAAATGCATAAAATAAATTAAAAATGTGATAAAACAATTTCTCGCTACAGAATTTACATGCGCTTCGATAACAAGTAAATATCGATACATGGTAACAGGTATCGACTTTGCAAGATGGAGACAGAAAAGTTTATTAGTGAATTTGAAGAGATGAAATTTTGTTCAACAACTCCTGGTATCCTGGGGAAGGCCAGGAATGCAAGCAAGAATTGACTTCCTGTAGAATAAAGATGTTTTGGAGAGCAGGAAAAGTGTAACTACATTATCAGAAAATGTGCTCATACTTTACTTTGATTAAATGTTAAAAACAATGAAATCTCCTATCTTGAGGCTACTGAGGACTATTCTAAATGTAAAACATGGAACTGATATAACCGAGTATAAAACTTTGTATTACGTGTTAAAACAGAAATCGGTGGAGTACAAAGGGAATAAAGGAGAAAGATTTTCTACAAATGAAATTAAAACCTTCATTAATGAAGCACCTGGCAATACGTATCTATTGATAAAGGTTTGTGCATATAATCAATTTCCTAAAACTACCAATATACCTTAAAGATAATTTTCTAAGTACATGACTTTGTTACAGGTAGCACCAATATTAGGGGTAATGGGGGCACGTCTAAGAATGAACTACGTGATTTAAAATTTGATGACGTGAAGGATTTAGAACCAACATTACTAGCTACTATCCCCAACACAAAAACAAATATATCACGAGGGATCACAGTAACAAAAAAGTATTACGAAATCTGCAAGAACTACATGAATCAGCGCCCTAAAGCCTATAAATCTCAATCTGTTTCTGTAGTCATTACAGCAGAAAATACACGGTTTTTAAATTTATTGATTTTGGTATTAATACATTTGGAAAAATGGGGACACAAATAGCTACCTACACTATGTGATCAAAAGTATCCGGGCACCCCCACAAACATAGGTTTTTTAACTTAGGTTCATTGTGCTACCACCTACTGCCTGGT
The DNA here is from genome assembly GCA_030765065.1 of Deroplatys truncata. Classification (NCBI taxonomy): domain Eukaryota; kingdom Metazoa; phylum Arthropoda; class Insecta; order Mantodea; family Mantidae; genus Deroplatys; species Deroplatys truncata. The sequence goes on along the minus strand of CM060989.1, from coordinate 88,137,006 downwards.
ACTCATTATCAGCGACCTCAGTAATCATTAGACAGAAGAATGGGACGCTCCGTGGAACTGACGGACTTCGAAAGTGATCAGGTGATTGGGTGTCACTTGTGTCAGAAGTCTGTACGCGAGATTTCCACACTCCTAAACATCCCTAGGTCCAGTGTTTCTGATGTGATAGTGAAGTGGAAACGTGAAGGGACATGTACAGCACAAAAATGTACAGGCCGACCTCGTCTGTTGACTGACAGAGACCGCCGACATTAGAAGAGGGTCGTAAAGAGTAATAGGCAGTCATCTATCCAGACCATCACACAAGAATTCCAAACTGCATCAGGATTCACTCCAAGTACTTTGACAGTTAGGCGTGAAGTGATAACCCTTGGATACCATGGTCGAGCGGCTACTCATAAGCCACACATCTCGCAGGAAAATGCCAAACGACGCCCTGCTTGGTGTAAGGAGCGTCAACACTACACGATTGAAAAGTGGCAAAACGTTGTGCGGAGTGACGAATCACAGTGCGCAATGTGGCGATCCGATGGCAGGGTGTGGGTATGGCGAATGCCCTGTGAACGTCATCTGCCAGTGTGTGTAGTACCAACAGTGAAATTCGGAGGTGGTGGTGTTATGGTTGTGGTCCTGTATTTCCTGGAGGGGTTTTGCACCCCTTGCTGTTTTGCGTGGCACGATCACAGCGCAGACCTACAATGATATTTAAACACCTTGCTTCCCACTGTTGAAGAGCAATTCGGGGATGGCGATTGCATCTTTCAACATGATCGAGCACCTGTTCATACTGCATGGACTGTGACGAAGTGGTTGTAGGACAATAACATCCCTGCAATGGACTGGCCTGCACAGAGTCCTGGCTTTAATCCTATGGAACACCTTTGTGATGTTTTGGAACGCCGACTTCGTGCCAGGCCTTACCGACCTACATTGATACCTCTCCTCATTTTCGCACTCCGTGAAGAATGAGCTGCCATTCCCCAAGAAACCTTCCGGCACCTGATTGAAAGTATGCCTGCGAAAGTGTACGCTGTCAATAAGGTTAAGGGTGGGCCAACACCATATTGACTTCCAGCATTACCGATGGAGGGAGCCACGAACTTGTACCTCATTTTCAGTCAAGTGTCCGGATAATTTTGATCACTTAGGGTATATTAACCTCCGTGACCCAGATATTCACTGGCCACTGCTTCCATAGAAGATGTGCAAGTGCGTTAGTTGATGCAGGTGGTGACATAACAGCTTTAAAAGGCCATGTTGGTTGGAAATCTACAACAGTACCTGAAAGTTATATAGACGAATCTCTTCAAAATAGACTTAAGATCTCAAATACATTATTAAAGCCCAAGGAAATAAAAACGATCAAATATAAATTCACCATCTAGTTCAACTAAGTTTCATAAGGGATCATTACCAGGTATTACCTTTGCAAATTGCCCTACATAAAATGTGTATATTGACAAGGCAACTAAGGGATACATTTTGTGTTTGTAAAGTCTTTTTTACTAGACATGGGCCGATTCATGAACGAATCGTTCATATGAACGATTACAAGGAAAAAATTGTAAGAATTGTGTCAGTATTAGCATGAATTGTCGTTCAAAATAAATCGTAAGAATCGTGAATGAATCGTGGTACAAAATGAATCGTAAGAATCGTGTATGAATCGTGGTTCAAAATGAATCGTAAGAATCGTGCATGAATCGTCGTTCAAAAAGAATCGCAAGAATCGTGCATGAATCGTCGTTCAAAAAGAATCGTGATCAGGGCATTCCCGATTCATTCTCGCTTGCGCTTTGTTTACTACTCACCTTTGGCTTCCAAGCCGAACCCGAACGAATGCTGCCGAGTGAGTACGATGATGAGCAGGGAATTTACTAAGCATTGTGATGCTGTATCATAGTATAAGAAAACAGATCACCGCAGTTCTGTCGATTCGTAGTAGTGAATTGCACAGGTTGAAAGATTCGTTAGAATTTATAATGTGAATTGGTAGATCAACACGGTTCTTTGAGATCCTGATGGCATAATCTAGGAGTATCGAGTTCAGCCGAGAAAGACTAATTCTTAAAAACAAATTGCGCAAATAGCTGTAAAGCGCAGTAAAATGAATCGTAAGCATTGCCAATGGATGAACGGAGGCTGCAGTATAAACAATAGAAGTAATTTTCAGTACTTTACTGAGAGATCTGATACACAGCATTGCATGATTACATTGTAGTAAGTATTATAATATACAATACCAGAATATATGCAAAATGGACGAAAATAGGGAATTTTTGCATTCTTGGTTTGAATAACTTTTAAAATTATATAATTTAAAAGAATTAAGTTGTATACTATAATCTACATTAAAAGTATAAGAACATGCATCCATATAACTAAGTCAATTCTAATGTATTAAAAGCACCTCGTATATGCTGATGTAAAATTTATGTAAAAAATCTGATGTGTTACACTCACATGACTTTCTCTACTCTTGTACAAACTATTTTTACAAACTCTTATTCTCCATCTATTTCATATTAATCGAAATAAACATTTGAGAAACGATCTTTTAACATACAAAGAGAATTACATTTTACACATAACGACTAGTTCTAAAAATATTTGACTATCGCTTAAGGCGTACTATGTTCCCCTTGTTTTGTATTTGCATCGGTCTTTAAGCATATACATATCTCTTAATAGCTGGTTGCTATGTGCAGCTCCATTCTCTTTGCCTTTGATTAATACTCTTTGCATATACAAGACAAAAATTTGAATAACGAATTCCCATTTGAGAAAATTATTGAAAAATTTAAGGTAATAACAAGCAATATCTCGAAAATGGTTCACTCAACAAAAAAATGTATATGACATAAATTGTGTATTTTAACGTGATCTACATGTTTTGTGTAGTAAAATTCTGTCTATCTCTTATGGTTTACCAGTTATGCAAAAGTCGTTCACAATGAAGAATACTTTTGGAGACATTTCCAGAAAATTCAAGATATACATTTCATTTGTCATGAAAATATCTTGAACATATGATATTTGAATCAAAATCGTTAGAGCCATTTTTGAGAAAATTAAAATTTGCGAAAAATGTTCCAGGTATAGGTTAGTCTGTGGTTAGGGAATTTTCTTGAAAACCTTCGTGTCGCATCTCTGGAAGAAACTGAACCTACATATCAGGTTTGGTGTTTATCCGACTGTTCGTTTCTGAGTTATGCTGTTCACACACAGACACACAGACACGCACACGGACATGTTTCCTAAAACGCCTTTTTGGATTCAGGGGGTCTCAAAACATGTATTTCCGGTGAAATCTCGGTATCGAATTTTTGGGTGGAATACAATACTTCCCCTACTTACTGTACGTAGTAGAGAAAGTAAAAATGAATAACGAATTTGAGAAAAATTATAAGTATTGGAAAATTTAAGGGAATAACAAGCAATATCTCGAAAATGGTTCACTCTACAAAAAAAGGTATATTACATAACTTGTGTATTTTAACGCGATCTACATTTTTTGTGCAGTAAATTTTTCTCTATCGCTTATGGTTTACGAGTTATGCAAAAGTCGTCCACAATGAAGAACACTTTTGGAGACATTCCCAGAAAATTCGAGATATACATTTCATTTGTCATGAAAATATCTTAAACATATGATATTTTAATCATAATCGTTAGAGCCATTTTTGCGAAAATTAAAATTTTCGAAAAATTTTCCATGTAAAGGGCAGTCTGGGGTGGGTGGGTTTTCTTGAAAACCTTCGTGTCGCATCTCTGGAAGATACTGAACCTAAATACCAAGTTTGGTGTTTATCCGACTGTTCGTTTCTGAGTTATGCTGTTCACATGCAGACACACACACACACACAGACACACACACGGACATGTTTCCAAAAATGCTTTTTTGGATTCAGGGGGTCTCAAAACATGTATTTCCGGTGGAATCTCGGTATCGAATTTTTGGGTGGAATACAATACTTCCCCTACTTACTATACTTGATAGAGAAAGTAAAAATTATCATTCTCTGCATACAGCGTTTATACCTTTTCAGGTATTTATAAAAATTATATAACTTATTTTCGCGTGCAACTTCGGTAGTAGTGCCGAATAATAATAATAATAATAATAATAATAATAATAATAATAATAATAATAATAATAATAATAATAATAATAATAATAATAATAATAATATCTTCATAATTAATTCGCATAATACCTTATGTAATCGTAAATTATGTGGAATCAGACAGGTTGCTTTTTATGACAAATTCAGGAAACTCCAAGTGTATTATCCAAAATAACGCATAAAGCGTTTTTATATACATTGTCTTTTATATGTCAAAGAAAAGATCATAGTCCCCATTATAACAAAAAAAGTCTTGATTGCGTATTTTGGCTCCAAACTGCAAGGTACAAACGGGGTCGATTCATATAAGAATCGTGAGTAGGAATAGACGGTAGGCAATGCGACGATTCATCGACGAATTTTGCAGTACGGTAGACCAGCAGACAAAATGACGATTCTTGAACGAATCGTGCGCTAGGAGTAACTACCAGACAGGATGCAAGAGAACGATTCATGAATCGATTACTGCAAAAGAATCGCTCGAACATACCTTACTTCGAAACTTGAAAGAGCCAACCAGAAAATTCGCCTTTCCCGAAAAAGTACAACTAGTGTCCACTGTTTCCAGTTGTTCTATTCAACTTATGGTGTTACTTAGAATCAAATTCACGCAATAATCCGATCCTTTCAAAAATTCTATATATAAAAAAACGACCAGAACATTGCATATTCGCTATTGCACATTTGTATCCTCAATTGTGGAATCCCATACCACACTGCATTAACTTCTTGCGCTCTGTGTGATCAGAAAATTAATTTCTGCAATATCACATCTACGATAAGTAAATTTTATTGAGTACTACAGATACGAACCACCTTTGTCTTCTAAAATTATTTTGTATCAATCAATATTAAATAATTCTCTAATCGAAACACAAAGAAACACCTAGTCCACCATCTGTGTTCAGTGATTTAAATTTCTGAAGATGACACCGTCAGTGCTGCAACCCCAGCGCCATATACAATATACTTTTGCCACTGATCTCTGCGCCTCGCCGGTTGTAAACAGCTGCATCGCAGACACAGTGACTGCGGCTCATAAATGATCACACTCAAGCGATCATTGTGATTGCAGAAAAGATGTTTATTTCAGCATTAATCTCTTTGTATCAGCACATATTAGCTACGTATGCAACGATTCTATAATGGGAATTATTAAGACGCGAGTGACGAGTAACTATCGACACGAGAGAGTGACAAGTAACTATCGACACGAGCGTGTGACGAGTGCCTTACGAGCGCCTTAATAACCATTATATGAGAATTGCATACAATAGTTTTTCTACGACATTTAGATATACAATAAATATTTACTCTTTAAATACATACGAAAGAAAATCAAAATGTGATAAGTAAATGTTTCGATACGTATTTTAGATGCACTTGCACAACAAGTGAATATCGATTGAAGGTCGCTGGTATTGATTTTACAAGATGGAGTTTGAATGTGATGTAATGATAATAGTTTGGGATCCATAGTTTGATTTTGGATGTGTATTAGTGTTGTGCTCAAACACTATTTCCGGCTGTTATACCAAATAAATAAATTAGGACATAATGCTCTTTTCATTGCAAAATAACTTAAAGCATTTCATAAACAGAAAATTCTCCATATGTACTGTTTATCTTTTGGAATTTTTTGTCAAACTGGGTAACTCGGTTAAGCACTGGCCTTGGAAGCACAAGTAGTTACATAAAGCTTGTGTATTACCACATTATTGCTGAATGATTTCTACATATCGAAATGACAAAACACCCAACTTAAATTATATAAATGTATAATATGTATTGCATGGCAAAATATCCGCTGAAATAGTTATTCGTTTTTAAGCATTAATTAATGCTTTATTTACATACACCTCATTTGTGAAGTCATAGTGGGAGCTGCCTTGTAAAACAACTTCTTGGTTTCATTACTTGATAGTATTGAGTAATACCATCTCTGTTTTAAATGTTGTCTCATATTCACACTTCTAATTGGGCAGCACTATGGCCTCTCACAAAAAAAGCCTGGATTCAATCCTAGGAATCAGAGGTGGGATTTTGTGGTAGATAAAATGGCACTTAGAATGAGTGTTCTCTGGTTTTCCCCATCATAATTCCATCAATTGCACCATCTTCATCATTGTCATCCTCTTCCCACCAGTCTCCAATCTCTGTAAAACTGTGAAATAAAAAGGGACATTAAAATTAAAAATACTATGGAGGACAGAGAGCAATACTAATGAACGAGTGGCTCATCCAGCCACCCAAATTTATAAACCAGCATGTGGACCATTAACCTGCAGAAAAACAATATAACTATACTTAAGTGATAATAAAATTAGGTAAGGAGGTAAGTAGGTAATAATGAAATATTGCATTTTAAGCAAATTTAAATTCTGTAATTGCTTAAAAAACAATAGTATGAAAGTCATACAAAATGCTGTTACATTCTTTCTGCAGTCGACATCTGAAAAAAACAATTAATACTGGCACACTAAACTACATGTTAAAGCGATTGACAATTATGAAGGGTGGGTGTGATATGGTTAAACACAAAGAGACATTGTTGTTATTCAGAGACTTTACATTCACATTCATATTTAATAATAATGTATAATACATTTGTATGGTATTTTAAGGAACATGTGCCTACATTAATATACATTTGAATGGCCTACCCAATTAAAATGTCCATTAAATTCTAATCTCTTGAATGTCTGTTATTACAATCTATTGGAATGATCTTATAGGTAATTGTAATTGCACTTAGTCACTTATGCATACACAAAGCCAGTTCTAGTTAATAAAACTTACAGCTATTGAATAGAAAATACACTTTGATTCCTTTTCTTGGGAAAGGTTCTATATATAACATTTGATATAACACAGCGGAGGTCCTACAGCACATGGGAACCTTAAATTTATTGACAGGTTATATGGGAAAAAAACAAATTGAGCCCATACAGTGATGTTTGTTTGTGTTTGTTCATTTGGCTCCACTGTGAGCAATGCTCAGGGAAATTGAACACATCATACAATATGAAGTATGCAGAGTAAGTAGGAATATACCCAACGCCAAGAGCAGCCTTTGGGTGGGATGCTCACCTCCTCATAATGCATTATCTAAGAGAGAAAAATTAGTAAACCATCACCATTTCAACAGTAAACTTCTTGACACGCATTACAGTAGGACAACAATAGCAAATAAGTGTTAATCATCATCACATGCAATCTGCCCTACATAAAGTGCTTACATGAGGTTGATACTATTATGATGATTAATTCACTTTGAATAAGCTCGAAATTATAAGTTTATACTTATGTTATGCTTAAATTTCAATTTCCCATGTAATTTCTATTACCTTGAAGACATCACTTGAAACGAGAAATTCTCATTATTACTGCATGGGTATTACTTGGGAGGACAGTATACAGAGTGGAAGGTACTGCTTGAACCGTACGTTAATCATGGATTCTATATAATGAGTAGTGCAAATATGTCCAATACAATTTTGTCATTAAACCTACAAAAATGAAACATAGTAATGTTCCTTGTGCCTGTGTCTATTAGCCATTTTATTACAGTTCAAGCAATACCTTTCACCCTGTATAAGAAAACATTTAGAAGATGGTGGAGTTTGCATATACATAAAACATTATAACATATAAAACTGGGATGCAACTGATCCATCTATCCCATTGACATTTTTTGTGTAGCCAATTTTCCTCTGTTGCTTAAATTTACCAGTTACACAAGATTATACAAAATTCCTTCCGAATGAAGGAAGCTATTCCCAGAAAATTAAAAATAAACGTTTTATTTTTCATGTAAATATCTTGAATACAATGGCATTTTAATCAAAATCGTTTCAGTCATTTTTCAGAAAAAAAATCGAGAATTCTTCCGTGTAAAGGGTTATTTTGGGTGGGGAATTTTCTTGAAAATCTTTGTCTCATCTTTTGAAGGTACTGAACTTAAACCGATTTGTACTATGTATGTATAAATTCCTGCTTTGAAATGCATGGCTTTATGTATTCACTTTCAATTACCAGTAAAAATGCGCGCTTCAACGTTACACGTTATGTATTTGGCCACAGCCAATGGGACCAAAATGTGGCGGAATAGACAACCTTCCCCCTTACACTGGAATGCTCCATAATGTTCGTTCGCTTTCGACCTTCGTCGGTCAATATCGGGTGAGCTATCTACAAGCGCTTGAAGCACCCGCTGTTTTCATTCTCCAACATAACGTACGGTGATACTTAGGATCAAATTCACTCGGTTATTCAATGCTTCCAAAAATTTTGTTTTAAGAAAAGAAAATAGGTCAGAACATCAACACAGAATTTTTTTTTTTTTTTTTTTCTGGGGGCGGCCCCACACCCGCCGCCCCCGGTGACGATCATCCTCTGAGGCTACATCGTCTCCCCATGCACATGCCGTTAGTAAACTAATCATGCAGGATGCAGGGGGGTGCTTTGTTAGTGTAGTTGCAAGGTGTTAGTCGGGTTCCGCGGAAGCACCCCGGTTAGTATCGGTGAATGAAATGCTGGCATGCAAGGATGCGAGCGCGTCAGTGATGTTTCCAGGGGTCCACACATGACCGAAGCCCTGTGTGGATCGCTGGGAGTAAATGAAAGGTGGCGTGAATATGCGTAGTGATGAGAAGGTCGGTGTCCGTGGTTAGGTTAATGTTAGTTTGTGGGGATCTAGAGGTTAGTAACTATTCATGCTTCAACGTATGTACAGGGTGGGGGCAGGCGTCGTCAAGGCTTACCGTTCGTGATGTGAGTGGTTGGTTCTCTGCTGATTCGCGTGGCCTTGCAGGGTGACTGGAGTTCCTGAAACTAGAGAGCAGTTAGTTCTTAAGGTATGTAGCCAGTGATGCGCGCCAGATGTACGCGTGCGTCAATGGCATCAGTGCTGGGTGTGATAGTTCGGTCAAAAAGTGAAAGGGGGCGGTTGTGTTTGTCGTGGGTGTGGTCGTATGAGCCTAGTTCGTGTATGAGCGGATTGGTATTATACGGTATTTTGGCATACAGGTCGGCTGTTAGTTTCTTGATAAATTCTTCGATGGAATGGATACTAAGTTCGGTGTGGAGCCTGTCGGCAGGGGCTGTTCGAGGAACCTTGGCGATCTTGCGTAGTGTTTTATTTTGAAGTGTCTGGAGGGATGTAATATGACTGGCCGCGGCATACCCCCACACGGGGGCTGCGTAGGTCAGGATTGGGCGGATAAGGGATTTGTATAGTGTAAGGCCGGTGTCCAATTGTAGGGAGTTGCTGTGATTTAGTAGTGGGTACAGTTTCCATAGGATTGCAATTGCCTTGTTGCGCGCTAGGCGAATGTTGTCCTTCCACGTAAGTCCTTGGTCGAGGGTAAGTCCCAGATAGGTAACCGTGGGAGTCCACGGAATGTTCTCGCCAAACATTGTGAGCGGTGCAAGTTGGTGTCCGGGGTAGCGGTGAGTAATGCGGCGAGTGAAAATTATCGCTTGTGTCTTTGAGGGATTGACTTTGATGCGCCAGTTTATGAGCCAGGCTGTAAGTGTATCTAGTGCATTTTGCAGGTAGCGGCGGATGAACTGCGGTTTTGTAGAGTGAGTCAGGAAGGCAGTGTCGTCTGCATAAAGGAGTTTCATAGTGAACGGTGAGCTGGGTATGTCGTTCATATAGATGTTAAACAGCGCCGGTCCGAGCAAACTGCCCTGGGGGACCCCTGCTAGGATGGGGCGCGGAGTGGAGTGAGCGTAGTTCACTACCGAACAGAAATGGCGGCCTGTGAGATAGTTTGCAATGAGTTTAATAAGCGTATCAGAGAAGTTGAGATCAGCTAGCTTGCGCAGGAGACCTGGGTGCCACACTCGGTCGAATGCGCGTTCGATATCAAGGAACACAGCTCCGGTAGAGCGGTTGGTGTTGAAACCCCGCGTGATGAATTCAGTTGCGCGTAGGAGCTGGAGAGTGGTGGAGTGGTTTTTACGGAAGCCGAACTGCTCGTGTATGAGAATATTATGTCTGAAAATGTGTCGGTTGAGTCGTTTGAGGATGATTTTCTCTAGCAACTTGCTGAGTGAGTTTAATAAGCTGATTGGTCGATAGCTGTGAGGGTTTGCGTGATTCTTGTTCTTCTTTGGGAAGTGCCGCACCAGGGCAGTCTTCCAGGTGTTGGGAAAGATACCGTGCAGTAGAACGTAATTAAAAATCTGTTCCAAAGCTTTTAGGGCGTCAGGTGGCAAATGTTTGAGCACGATGTTCGGGATTTTATCGGGGCCCGGTGCCTTGCGGTTGGGCAGATGTTGGATGAGCCAATTGATTTCGTGTGTGCTGGTCTTTCGTATCCGGTCATGAGTTATGCGGTCGCCGAAGTGGCGAGTGAGGTTTTCGGTTTCAAGGGAGAAAGCAATTGAGGAGGGCACTTCGTTGGGCCTAAGCGTGCTGCAAAGCGCATCGGCAAGTGCTTCTGCTATTTTGGCTGTTGTAAATTTGTATCCTCAATTGTGGGCTCCAATAGCACATTGCACTAACTTCTTGCGCTCTGTGTGATCAGAAAATTAATTTCTGCAATATCACGTATACCATAAGTACATTTTATACAATACTACATATAATACCCACCTTTGTCATCTAAAATTAGTTTTGTATCAATCAATATTAATTAATTCTGTAATACAAACACAAAGAAACACCTACACCGCCATCTATGTTCAGTTATTTAAATTTCCGAAGATGGCACCGTCCGTGCTGCTACCCCAGCGCCATATACAGTATACGTTTGCCACTGTTCTCTGCGCCTCGCCGGTTGTTAACAGCTGCATCGCTGGCAAAGTGATCGTCAACTGCGGCTCATAAATGATCACTCTCAAGCGATCATTGTGATTGCATAAAAGCTGTTTATTTCAGCATTAACCTCTTGGGTTTAGCACATATTAGCTACGTATGCAACGATTCTATAATGGGAATTATTAAGACGCGAGTGACGAGTAACTATCGACACGAGGGAGTGACGAGTAACTATCGACATGAGGCAGCGTCGAGAGCCTTACGAGCGTCTTAATAACCATTATATGAGAATTGCATACAATAGTTTTTCTACGACATTTAGATATACAATAAATATTTACTCTTTAGATACATACGAAAGAAAATAAAAACCTGATAAATAAATGTTTCGATACGTATTTTAGATGCACTTGGAAAACAAGTGAATATCGATTCAAGGTCACTGGTATTGATTTTACAAGATGGAGTCAGAAATATTTATTAGTGCATTTGAAGAGATGGAATTTAGTTACACGCCTCCTGATATTCTGGAGGAGGCGAGGAATGTAAGCAAGAATTTACTTACTGAAAAATCAAAGAAAATGTCTGAAACGTTGTATGACAAGTTCATGGTTTGAAGAGCAATAAAAAATGTAACTTCATTGTCAGAAAATGTACCCATAGTTTACTTGGAAGAAATGTCAAAAGCAATGGAATCCCCAACCTTGTGGACAAATAATTCAGTATTGAGGACAACTCTAAACGTAAAACATGGAACTGATATATCAGAGTATAAAACGTTGTCTTGCCTGTTAAAACAGAAACCGGTAGGTACAGAAGGAAAAAAGCACAAACGTTTTCGATAAATGAATTTATGAAGCACCTGACAATACGTATCTACTGATAAAGTTATATAAATATAAATATTTTCGTAAAAATGCGTATCTTTGTAAAGATTATTTGCAAATACATGACTTCGTACAGATAGCATTAATATTAGGAGTAATGGGAGCACGTCGAAGACATGAGTTACGCGAATTAAAATTTGATGATGTGATGGATTTAGAATCAACATTACTAGTTACTATCCCCAACACAAAAACAAATACTCACGAGGGTTCACAGCAACAAGAAAGTATTAGGAAATCTGTAAAAATTACATGAATCTCAGCCCTGTTAATTATTACAGTGAAATACACTGTGCAAAAGGTTGGCATTAATAAATTTGAAAATATGGGCAAATAAATATCTTAACCTCCCATACCCACAGTCATTCACTGGGCACTGCTTTGGTAGGAGTTCTGTAACTCTGTTAGTTGATGCAGGTGGACACATTACAACATTACAACATTACAACATTAAAACAGTGTGGTGGTTGGAAATTCACAACAGCAGCTGAAGGTTGTATAGATGATTCCTGGAAAACAAACTAAAGATCTCAAATACAATACTTATATTCATAGAAAATAAAACCTCAAATATATACAACTTCACCATTTACTTCAACTAAGCTTCATAAGGGATAATTACCAAATATTAGCTTTGCAAACTGCACCATACAAAATGTGTATATTAACACGGTAGATAACAGATTCTGTGCTCCCAAAGTCTTTGATATTAAAAGTTTGTAAAGTTTGAACAGAGATTTATTACACTTTCATTATAAAGAATGAAAACAGTGAAGTAAGGTTAATTTAAATTCATATTATTGAATAAACTGTTTCTCAGTTGATCCGAGTAGCACGTCGCGCAAGTGTGGAAACAGCAAATGAACGCACTTAACTACAGGTGTCGAAAAATGTTGTATACTCGACCATGCCAAAATGGAGTATTTATACGACTGGTAGCAGTACTTTAATGGGCCTCATTAAAGTACACCTGTTCATTAAAGTATTGGTATTCGACCAAGCAAAAGTGGTCACGTAACATTGTGAAAGCGCAAGTATCCATTATTCTGCGTAGTACGTATCACAACGCTAGCAACTTTGTTTGACACAGGTGCTACAAGGTCATTGTATTGCGACCATAGATAAAGAAATAACGATTATTAACACATCACTTAAACCAGAAACGAACACTTGTAAACCTTTAATTTAGATACATGGTCGAGCATAAACAGTCCTATGAAACCTGACTATAATGGTGATTAAAACGCTCGTATGATAGTTATTAACCTCGCTTCGCTCGCTCGGCTACTAATAATACTCGCGTTTTAGTTACTACCATTATAGTCTCGTTGCATAATATACTAATATATTCAAATATAACTATAAATACCTAATTGTGATCAATTTCAATCATTAACTCAATCCCATCCAAAAATTCAAGAGCAAACGAGGTTTCAGCTGCTTCTCAACGCGCGTATTCGCTTGCTACTGCAAATTTATATCCATAATTGTGGTGTCTAATAGCACAAGGCATTAAATTCTTGTGCTATATGTAATAGAGGGATTAACTTCTGAAATATCACGTCTACAATAAGTACATTTTACAGAACACTCCAAATACGAATGTATCTTTATCATTTGAATTTAGTTTGTATTACTTAGTATTAATTTATTTTCCAGTTGAAACACGTAATTCTCCATCTGCTGTTCATTGATTTAAATTTCTGAAAATGGCACAGAGTGTTGCTACACCAGCGCCGCATACAATGCACTGTTGCTACCGATCTCCTAGCCTCGCCCGTTGTATATAGCTAACTCATTTTATCCTCTCCCTTATGGAATTGCAATAGAATGTCTACTTTCTCTACCATTTACCTATGGTAGTAAAAGTAGCGATGTTCTGTTCCATCCTATACGATATGATAATTGATCAAAAATATATGTTTTACACCCGAATGAAAGAGAACAAAGCATTCAAAGAGAACGAGAGAGTAGGCGAGTGTGAGTGTATGTGAGAGAGAGAGAGAGAGAGAGAGAGAAGGAATGGAGAGAAACAGAGAGAAAGAGAGAATTTCAAATTGTAAATATCAAAATGAGAGGCATTATTAGAAACTAGATCTTCTGTTGGATGAAAAAAATCCAGATGTGATACATTCACATGACTTTCTCTAACCTCTGTAATTAATTAGTGTGAATACAAAACACTCTTATTAAATGTACCCTTGTATTAGTGGTTGCTGGAGCGTATAATTTTGGCGTTCAGCCAAGCCGAGGGCCGCGGTTTCGAGTCCCGCCATGAGCATGGATGTTTGTGTATGTCTGTATGTGAAATTGTACTAACTAGCGGTAAAGTAAACAGTAATCATAAACTGGGTAAAGGAGGGAACTCAAAAAAAATTAAACCTTAATTTTGTAAATACTCATTTTTATCCAAATAAACCTTTGCAGAAATATCTACATTGTACATTTCGTTATAGATACAAAGAGAACAACGACAGTCAAATGTTTAAGAATGGACACTATACGCTGGCCTTAAAATTCCATACAGTTTCCATACAATACCGAGATATAAGTGAATGTTAAAGGACATCCACTCTTGTGCAAACTATTTTTACAATCGCTTATTCTTCATATGCTGCATGTTAATCGAGTTATCGAGATGCTAATCTCATTGCTAGTTTTTTGTAGATGCAACGGGAATATGGTAGGCTTTAAGCGATAGTTAAATATTTTAAGACTGGTTGCTATGTGGAGTATTCCATTCTCTTTGCATTACCAGGACAAAAAAAATCTATAACGAATTCCGATTTGAGAAAAAGTTTAAGTATTGGAAAGTTTAAGGGAATAACAAGCAATATCTTGAAAATGGTTCACTCAACAAAACAAATGCATATTACATAAATTGTGTATTTTAAAGCAATCTACATTTTTTGTGTTGTAAAATCTCTTATGATTTACCAGTTATGCAAAAGTCTTTCACAATGAATAATACTTTTGGAGACATTCCCAAAAAATTCGAGGTATTCAATTCATTTGCCATAAAATGTCTTAGACTTAATGTATTTTATTTAAAATCCTTAGAGCCATTTTTGAGAAAATTAAAGTTTACTAAATATGTTCCATGTAAAAGGTAATCTGGGGTGCAGTGATTTTCTTGTAAACCTTCGTGTCGCATCTCTGGAAGATACTGAACCTAAATACGAAGTTTGGTGTTTATCCGACTGTTCATTTCTGAGTTATGCTGTTCACAGTCAGAAACACACACACACGGACATGTTTCCAAAAATGTTTTTTTTGGATTTTCTCCTAAAGAGCCACAAATACTCATACCAGAACCCTCGAAATAATACCTGGGATAGTACCAGCACTTTAAAGCAGCACAGAATAGCTCAAAATATTCCGAAAAATATTAAACACCTGTATCGATATCCTGAAATACCTTCTCCAGAAGGTAAACGAACAGCACGCTTCCAGAGCGAATAGCGCGACCTCTGCCATGCTGATTGCTGAGGCTTTAAACTATCTGCAATTGAAACTAAGATGGAAGTCAGCTGATAAAATAGCAATACCGAAAATATAAAAATAAAGCTGAATTTTCGTATCAACGAGCAATTGTATAAATGTAGGAGTTTATAGTGATACCTTATTTAATATTGAGTACCAAATAACGCGCAATCGATGTTTAAAACTGGATCATGACCTGAAAACCTAGCAAACATGTTATGAATCGAAAGTCACAACGTTAGTTGGTTTTAATCAAAAATTGAAATATATATATAGCGAAAACAAGCTAATCTTAAATATAAACTATACTTAGTATGTTAAGGTGTTAAAATGTGTGTTTGTGCTCTTTAGTGTTGAAATGTGTTCGAATTAGGGACTGTATTTCGAAAAGTTGGTTTTTGTGGATTGCACACTAATATCGTAAAACGAACATGAGAAGTCATGCTCAAAGGTTATGTCTGATACCTATTTCAAGTTTCAACGTGATATAATGATAATAGTTTGAGATCCATAGTTTGATTACTGGAAAACAAACTAAAGATCTCAAATACAATACTTATATTCATAGAAAATAAAACCTCAAATATATACAACTTCACCATTTACTTCAACTAAGCTCAATAAGGGATAATTACCAAATATTACCTTTGCAAACTGCACCATACAAAATGTGTATATTAACACGGTAGATAACAGATTCTGTGCTCTCAAAGTCTTTGATATTAAAAGTTTGTAAAGTTTGAACAGAGATTTATTACACTTTCATTATAAAGAATGAAAACAGTGAAATAAGGTTAATTTAAATTCATATCATTGAATAAACTGTTTCTCAGTTGATCCGAGTAGCACGTCGCGCAAGTGTGGAAACAGCAAATGAACGCACTTAACTACAGCTGTCGAAAAATGTTGTATACTCGACCATGCCAAAATGGAGTATTTATACGACTGGTAGCAGTACTTTAATGGGCCTCATTAAAGTACACCTGTTCATTAAAGTATTGGTATTCGACCAAGCAGAAGTGGTCACGTAACATTGTGAAAGCGCAAGTATCGATTATTCTGCGTAGTACGTCTCACAATGCTAGCAACTTTGTTTGACACAGGTGCTACAAGGTCATTGTATTGTGACCATAGATAAAGAAATAACGATTATTAACACATCACCCAAACCAGAAACGAATACTTGTGAAACCTTTAATTTAGATACATGTTCGAGCATAAACAGTCGTATGAAACCTAACTATAATGGTGATTAAAGCGCTCGTATGATAGTTATTAAGCAAGCTTCGTTTCACTCGCTCGGCTACTAATAATACTCGCGTTTTAATTACTACCATTATAGTCTCGTTGCATAATATACTAATATACTCAAATATAACTATAAATACCTAATTGTGATCGATTTCACTCATTAACCCAATCCCATCCAAAAATTCAAGAGCAAACGAGGCTTCAGCTGTTTCTCAACGCGCGTATTCGCTTGCTACTGCAAATTTATATCCTCAGTTGCGGTGTCTAATAGCACAAGGCATTAAATTCTTGTGCTCTATGTAATAAAGGGATTAACTTCTGTAATATTACTTCTAGAATAAGTACATTTTACAGAACACTACAAATAGGAGTGTACCTTTATCATGTGAATTTAGTTTGTATCACTCAGTATTTATTTATTTTCCAGTTAAAACACGTAATTCTCCTTCTGGTGTTCATTGATTTAAATTTCTGAAAATGGCACAGAGTGTGGTGCAACACCAGCGCCACATGCAATACACTGTTGCTACCGATCTCTTCGCCTCGCCCGTTGTAAATAGCTAACTCATTTTACCTTCTCCCTTAAGAAATTGCCATAGAGTGTCCACTTTCTCTACCATTTACCTATGGTAGTGAAAGTAGCGATTTATGTTCCATCCAATTCGACATGATAATTGATCAGAAATATATGTTTTACACCCCCGAATAAAAAAGAACAAAGCATTCAAAGAGAATGAGAGAGTGAGCCAGAGTGTTAGTTTGAGTGTGTGTGAGAGAGAGGGTTTCCCGTTTGCACATAGTTTCACACGCATGTCCGACTTGGATACAATTTCAAATTGAAAATATCAAAATGAGAAGCATTTTTAAAAACTAGATCTTCTCTTGCATGAAAAAAATACAGATGCGGTACATTCAAATGACTTTCTCTAGCATCTGTAATTAATTAGTGTGAATACAAAATACTCTTATTAAATGGACCCTCATAGTCGTGGTCGCTGGATCGTATAATTTCGGCGCTCCTCCAAGCCGAGGGTCGCGGGTTCGAGTCCCTCCATTGGCATGGATGTTTGTGTGTGTGTCTGTATGTGTAATTGTACTAATTAGCGGTGAAGTAAACAGTAATAATAAACTGGGTAAAGAAGGGAAGTCAAAAAAAATTAAACCTTAATTTTATAATCACATCATTTTAATCCAAATAAACCTTAGCAGAAATATCTACATTGTACATTTCGTTATAGATACAACGGCAACAGCGATAGTCAAGTGTTTATGAATGGACGCTATACGTTTGCCTTAAACTTCCATACAATTTTCATACAATCCCGAGATATAAGTGAATGTTAACAGGACTTTACAAAAATCTGATGTGTTACACTCACATGACTTTCTCTACTCTTGTGCAAACTATTTTTACAAACGCTTATTCTCCATATGCTTCATGTTATTCGAGTTATCGAGATGTTAATCTTATGGCTAATTTTCTTGTAGATGCATCGGGAATATGTTAGGCTTTAAGCGATAGACAAATATTTGAAGAGCTGTTAGCTATGTGGAGTATTCCATTCTCTTTGCATTACCACGACAACAAAAAATGAATAACGAATTCCCATTTGAGAAAAGTATTGAAACATTTAAAGAAATAACAAGCAATATCTCGAATATGGTTCACTCAACAACTAAAAATGCATATTACATAAATTGTGTATTTTAACGCAATCTACATTTTTTGTGTGGTAAAAGTTTGTCTATCTCTAATGGTTTACCAGTTATGCAAAATTCGTTCACAATGAATAATACTTTTGGAGATATTCCCAGAAAATTCGAGATATACAGTTCATTTGCCATAAAATGTAACTTATTATATTTTATTCAAAATCGTTAGAGGCATTTTTGAGAAAATTAAAATATTCGAAAAATGTTCCATGTAACGGGTAATCTGGGGTGGGGGGATTTTCTTGAAAACCTTCATGTCGCATCTCCGGAAGATACTGAACCTAAATACCAAGGTTGGTGCTTATCCGACTGTTCGTTTCTGAGTTATGCTGTTTACAGTCACATACACACGGACATATTGCCAAGAATGTATTGGTTTTGGATTTTCTCCTAAAGAGCCACAAATACTCATACCGGAACCGTCGAAAAAATATCTGGATAGTACCAGTACTTTAAAATAGCACAAAATACCTCAAAATATTCTGAAAAATATTAAACACCTGTATCAATATCCTGAGATACCTTCTCCAGTTTCCGAAAATGCTCTTGAAACGCCTGCAATTCTCCTCCCTATGTACCAGAATGTTCTAAACGTGTGCGCCCATACCCAATTCGATAGTATGAAATACCCTTAAAGAGTCCAAAATACTCTCGCTAGACTCCTCGAAAAAATATAAAATGCACAGAATGCCTTGCCATTCTAAAAACTATCAGGATACTCTAAAACCATATGTAAATACCATAGAAATAGCTGCTACAATTTCTATAAAGCCCTTCAAATACTCTAAAAAACCTATACCCTTGCCTTAAAATCCCATAAATAGATGCTAAAATGTTTAACAACTCCTACTACAGTGGATCAAATGCCATTGAAATGATTACGCCAACACCCCAAAACAAACCTGTTTCTGTGTCCAAAAATATCCTAAAGCCAGTAACAGGATGAGAAATACCTGTACCACAGCATCTAAACACCATCAGAATTCCTGCAAGTTAAGCTAATCTGGTACCCAGAAATTGCTTCTAAGTACCGCCCGAAATAGTTACATTGTGCCTGTGCTCCAAATATCTTGAAAATGTAACCCAACACTTGTGGAAACATTCTTAGATATCTTCAGCCCCTGTGCTCCCTAGCATCCCTCATCGTATTCCTTGCCTCTTCCCATATAAACGCATTATCTAGTCCTCAAACCCCTCCTAGTCTAGCAGTTATACACGTTTACCCTATCTCCCCCGTATGAACACATTTCCCTCCTTCAGCCTCTATCTAGCCTAGCATCTCTCCTCATATTTTCCATATATCATTCACATAATCGCATATTCTAGTTTCAAGCTCTGTGTAACCTAGCATCTCTCCTTATATCCCCCATCTCAGCTATATAAAAGCCTTTTCTTGTCCATTAACCTACCTTGCATACCATATCTCTCCTATATAAAACACATATTCTACCCATTAACACTGTCTAGTCTAGCATCTCTCCTTGTTTCCCCTATCTCCCTCATATAAGACGCATATTCTATCCTTCAAGACCCTCCTAGTCTTGCATCTCTCCACGTCTTCCTTATCTCTCCCGTATAAACCCATATTCCGTCCTTAAATCCCCGTCTAGCCTGGTATCTCTCCTCGTATTCCCTATCTCTTCTATATAAATGCCTCTTCTAGTCTCCTACGCGCCTAACCTAGCACCTCTCCTTTCCTATCTCTTCCATATAAAACACTCCAAGTCCTGTCTAGCCCTGTAATTCTCATCGTATCCCCTATCTTTTCCCATATAACCACATATTCTATGTTTCAAGCCCTTTCTATCCTAGCATCCCTTTTCATATCTCACCCTTATGAACGCATTTACCTCCTTTAACCCAATTCTAGCCTAGCATCTCCCCTCGTTTTCCCTATTTTTCCCCATATAAACGCAAAAAAGAGGCCTCGTTACCCCTTATCTATCCTACTGACGCTAACACTTCATATGCAGGTGTAGCTAAGAGGAACTATTTGTAATCTGCATTATTCTGTATCTGTTGACCTAGCTTTCTCCCATAAAGCTGAGTAATTCCATAAGTATTGAATAGCAAACCCATTAAAGCCAATTTTTTTCCTGTATGCCTATGGTTCAGAAAGTTAAATAAAATTAAATTAATTCGGAAGATGCAATTCTTAATAAATTCTCAAAATGTTTCGTTCCAAAATAACATAAAAAAACTGCTCCTGGAAGTAACGATTTGTCTATGTAAGCTCACTTCCCAAAACAATGTTTTATTTTTGCTAAAACCACATCTAGTGTAGAACAATTTAACTCCACACTGTTAATAACCCAAAGTTCAACACGTAAAAAAGCAATATTTTACGACATATCTACATACAAGTTTCAGCCATAAATCCGCAGAGTTGGTTCCGTTGTTTATATTTCCTTTACAGCAAATGGAGTTACTGTTTATTTATGTACGTAGTTGTACATTAATAAGTATAATATTACTTTCTATCTTATTATACAACGGGTATAATAGTATACATAATAGCAACTGCAGGCCATTAAATCACAGACATTCGTTTATGCGACAGCTGACATTAATTATATAGCGTGGAATTCCATTGGTTATCATAATAGCCCTGCCTTATGCCACTGCAATACCTCCTATATGCAATAGAGGGTGACATTCCATCAGCACTCCGGAGTAAACCACTGGAAGTACTTTCACCAATACCCCGGATTGGAAAAGTGAAAGTACTTCCAATGTAACTAGTTTCACCGAAGTTCGAGACTGTTTCCTCGAAGTGGAACTGGTGGAAGTAGTTCCGGCAAACTAACGCCCTCGACCCATCACAGTGCTGACATCGATCTTTTCGCCTCGCCCGGTGTAAACAGCTGCATCACGGGCGCAGCGATCATGAACTGCGGCACATAAATAATCACTGCCAAGCGATCATTGTGATTGCAGAAAAGCTGTTTATTTTAGAATGAACCTCTTTAGATTAGCGCAAGTAGGATATATAGGAGAGATCGAGCGCAGTTTTTTGCGTTTATATGGGAAAGGATAGGGAAAACGAGGCTAGATGCGACGGTTCAAGGAGGAAAATGCGTTTATATGGGCGAGATAGGGAATACGAGGACTGACGCTAGGCTAGACAGTGGTAGGAGGGGAGTGCGCTTTATATGAGAAAGATAGGGAATACGAGGGGAGGTGCTAGGCTAGACAGAGGCTGAGTAGAGTATAGTTTATATGAGAGGTATAGGAAAACGAGGGGAGGTGTTAGACTAGACAGAGGCTTGAATCGTAGTGCATGGTTTATATGAGTGGTATAGGAAAACGAGGAGAGGAGTTAGACTAGACAGAGGTCGAGGAGCAGAGTATGGTTTATGTGAGAGATATAGGAAAACGAGGAAAGGTGTTAGGCTAGACAGAAGTCGAGGAGTAGAGTATGGTTTATATGAGAGGTATAGGAACAGGAGAAGAGGTGTTAGGCTAGACAGGTAGTGTAGCAGTAGGAATATGGACTTATATACAGGAGAGATAGGGAATACCAGGGCTGATGCTAGGCTAGTCAGATGCTAAAGGAGGGAGGGATATGCTTTATACGAGAGAGATAGGGAATACAAGGAAAGATGCTATACTAAACAGGACTTGAAGGGTAGAATATGAGCGATTAGCGAACCGAGGAGAGGTGCTAGTATAGGAGTTTTTAATGATGGAGTAGGCGTTTATATGCGAGAGATAGGGAATACGAGGGTCGATGCTAGGCTAGACAGTGGTAGGAGGGGGAGTGCGCTTTATATGAGAAAGATAGGGAATACGAGGGGAGGTGCTAGTCTAGACATTGTTTGAGGATTAGAGTATACGTTTATATGGGAGGTATAGGAAAACGAGGGGAGGTGTTAGGCTAGACAGATGCTGAGTAATGTATGGTTTATATGAGTGGTATAGGAAAACGAGGAGAGGAGTTAGACTAGACAGAGGTCGAGGAGCAGAGTATGGTTTATGTGAGAGTCATGGGTAAACGAGAGAGGCGTTAGGCTAGACAGAGCTAGAGGAATAGAGTATGGTTTATATGAGAGGTATAGGAACAGGAGAAGAGGTGTTAGGCTAGACAGGTAGTGTAGCAGTAGGAATATGGACTTATATACAGGAGAGATAGGGAATAGGAGGGCTAGACTTGAAAGCGACTTTAGACGTGAACTTAGTGGAAAACTGTTTCATGTCAATGTTAGAACGCTAATTCTAGACATGCCCATCACGTAACCTATTCAGGGAAAAGGTGACTCGTTCAGGGGAAAAAGGTGACTGCTCAGGGAAAAAGGAGGCCCACAAAGGGAAAAAGTTGACTAGCAAAGGGAAAAACGTGACCAGCAAAGGGAAAAATGTCACCAGCAAAGGGAAAAAAGGCGACCACCAAAGGGAAAAAGGTGACCTGCAACGGGAAAAGCTAACCCACTAACACTAACAGGTAAGTAATTCAGGTAGTATCACAGGAGGCTAGATTCCAGGGTTGGGTATAGCATAGTTTCATATTTCAAGGTAATTCAGAGGGTATCGTAGGTATTTAGGATAATTCAAGTAACATAGGTGTTTAGAGTAATTAAGCAAGCATTACAGGAGGGTAGGTTCCATGGGTTGGTTATAACCTAGCTTCGTATTTCACAGATAGTTCAGGTAATATCGTAAGTATTTGAGGTAATCGACAGAGCTTCACAGATATTATTGATAATTTCGATCAGAGATTTGTATCACAGCTATTTAAGGTAAATGCAGATGATTCAGTTGTATCAATGGTATTTGAGTCATTTTAACAGGTAATTCAGATAGCATCACAGGTGCTCGTGCTAATTTAGAGCAGGAATTCGTATCAGAGCTAGTTAAGGTAATTTCACATGATTCGGGTAGTATCACAGGTATTTAAATCATTTTCATAGCCAATTCAGCTAGTATCGTGAGCATTTAAGCTAATTCAGCTAGTATCACAGGAGGCTAGATTCCAGAGGCTAACTGCATCATAGCTATGCATGATTTCACAGCTAATTCAGCTAGTATCGTAGGTATTTAGGCTAATTCAGGTAGTATCACAGGAGGCTAGATTCCAGGGTTGGGTATAGCATAGTTTCATATTTCAAGGTAATTCAGAGGGTATCGTAGGTATTTAGGATAATTCAAGTAACATAGATGCTTAGAGTAATTAAGCAAGCATTACAGGAGGGTAGGTTCCAGGGGTTGGTTATAGCCTAGTTTCGTATTTTACAGATAGTTCAGGTAATATCATAAGTATTTGGATAATCAGCATAGTTTCACAGATGCTCGTGATAATTTTGATCAGAGATTTGTATCACAGCTATTTAAGGTAAGTGCAGGTGATTCAGGTTGTATCAATGGTATTTGTGTCATTTTAACAGGTAATTCAGATAGTGTCTAGGTATTTGGGCGATTCAAGCATCATAGGTGTTTAGAGTAACTCAGCTAGTATCACAGGAGGCTAGATTCAATGATCAGGGTTTCGTATCAGAGCTATTTAATGTAATTTCACTTGATTCGAGTAGTATCACAGGTATTTAAGTCATTTAACGGGCAATTCAACCAGTATCACAGGTACTCATGGTAATATAGAGAGTAATTAAATTATAAAACATTTCTCATCCAACGTTACAACAATTTATATACTTTTTTCTAAATCTTACAAACTTATTATATGTTAAACAGTTATTGTACGATGCGGAGAGGGATAAACTGCATATTGGTTCACAAATTGAAAAGCTTTACGTCAACATACCTTTATTTTAGTTCGGTGTAGATGTCTCTCCCCTTTTATCTAGGCTCGAGACTAGCACTAGGATTGCTCCTAATGGCAGGGTTACCACCTTCCCTTCCATCTTCTTCTTTCTTCATCAGGCGTCAGCTATCTGCATATACAGCACACAGATAACCTTCTTTTTAAGATTGTAGACTCACGATAAAATCTTTATCTTTAACTTACATTCTTTTAAGCACTGTTTGTAATGGCGTAATGTCCATACGCATATGTCGTTATCCCATCCTCAGCAATAATTCTTTTATCATCAAACGGAGTCAATGCAATTTTATTCACTTGCACTGTAGCAAGAGCATGCTTTCGTGATAGGATCAGATTCATAGGTGTTCTGATGATTTCACAGGTTTTAAGACAGTCTGTATAGCTGTCAAACGAAATGTACTGCTTAATAGCGCTACGTTTTATACCTTTAATCTTTTTTATCATTGACCCTTGAATATCTAAGGCATACATCTTAGGACGTAGTCCAACAAAGCGTAGGATGATTTTGCTATTAGCCTCATCTTTAAATTTTCCCAATACCTTTTTGTTCTGAGTAGAGTAACATATATGGTTGGCAGGGTAATCAGCTGTATCGAGATGCTCAAGAAAACGTAGCTTGTCCTGGTACACATCTTCAGTTGTTACACGATGAATGAACGAATCAGTGTCCATATACATAAGCTTCAGGTTTTCAGCTCCATAATAAGGCAACAAAACATCGTAATGATAGTTATACATTAATGTCTTGGAGATGTCCAACACACTCATACCAATGTATATAGGCTTGTTGAATACAATCTGACGAGAGGCCATATGTACAGCAGCTAGATTATCAGCATATATCGTCCTGTCGATAAACGTAGGCTTGGCGATCAGCTTCTCTAGAGTTTTTTCATTGGTCACCAGTCGTATATCCATGCGGTTACGCAGGTTCTCCATAGTTTTTCCAAACATAGCGTTGTTAAAGAGCTTGTAGAGATCCTTCTCGAAATCATTTGCAGCTTGTTGTCGTAGCCTGTTGTTAAATTCCACATAAGGTTTTAACCACTGAGACTGTCGGAATTGTAGCACACGATGGATTTTTGTTAGTCGTAGTCCATGACTAAGAGCTTGCTTCAAAGCCATGTAATGCACTACATACTTCTTTCGAGGTCCAAGATGAGGTATCAGTTTCTTTGTAGATGATTCCAATGGTTTCATACACTCTGGCAGGAAAGGTAGATCGTTGTGTAGATCGTGAAGTTCAGCAGGATACTCGATGTCAACTTCTAATATGTACCCATGAGGATCATCTTCTTGTAGTGTTTCTAAGTTGATTTCTTCAGGTGACACCCACTGAAATCCAGCAAAAGGAAGAGCGTGACACATTGCCCACCCATATTGGTTATTAGCGTCCTCGTATGTAATAAATTGGGTTGGTCTCGACGGATCAAACTTCTCCATATAAGTGTTATTAGCCTCAGCATACCGATGAGAAACTTGGCATATACCTCCTCTTATACCTGATTCCACCATGAGTAGTTGATCATAATCTTGTAACAGCTCTAACTTAATTCCAGTATACAGTAACATGGCGTCCCATGTAAGACCTGGAGAGGTAAAATAATGGGCAGGATCAACTTTGTGTGTTTTAAGGGTTTGCTCTCTGAACGTCTCAAAGACATCAGCTAGAAGAAGTACATCCGAAGTTAAGTAGAGATCGCTGTACTCTCCCAGGTTTCTCACATTGAACAGCTCCCATACATTTCTAGCATGATCGTAGTCAGTATCAGTAATTTCTTCTTCATTTAATCTATTGTAGAAGGAGTCCTTAGGAGGCAAGCAGGTCTCGTTCAGGACATCCCATGACGTAACAAAATCATATGGAAATACACCCTTACGGGTCATTAACTTCAATTTGTCTTCTCCAAAGTACTTTAGCGTTTCAGGATACGAGGTTAGATTTTTTACCAACTTATCCAAGATTGTACTGAGGAATCGGAAGCTATCCACAAATCGAAGCTTTATATCTCCTACATACTTGGTGAATGAGATATAGCTTTCTTCAGAGTTAGGAATTACCTCCACACGTTCACTTGTGCACCCCAGCTCCTTTACAATGAAATGCGAGTCATATCCGCTAAGGTTATGCATGAAGACTGGTATATATTTAGGTGTTTTACAGGCTAAATTACATTCATTATGAAGACTTCCACGATATTCACCGCTGATGTGATCATGGTCGCGTACTTTATAGTTCTCTTCTGTAAAGGGTTTTCTACACAAGTAGCATGTCGTAGAAGACTCGAAATCCTTTTGCTGTTGATCCGTAAGTTTCAGAGGCTTAGCAGATTTGTATATATTACCAATCATTTTTGCAAGAGATGTAAGGTACAGCATAAACGTCTGAGCAGCATCAGCACCACGATACACATAGGGATGCTTAGGAAGATCAGTTTCGAGATGTTCAACACTGGATGTAGGTTTCACGTAAACACAGAAGCTCATTGGTGTGTGCTCTTGATAAGGTGTTGTATAGGAAGTTTCAGGATTGGGTGTACACGTATGGCATGGAGTGAGAATACTCTCAAAATCCGCATAGATGACATAAGGTACTTTCAGCATCCTCTCAACATTTTTAAACTGAACAATTGATTTCTCCTTGGTAGGCATAACTACCCTTGCAACACCATGTTGAATACAGACGGCTGCATGTTCTTGTAGTTTTTCCTGTCCACTTCGTCCATATCGATCATCAAAATGTGTAAAGCAGCGCTTACAAGTATAAACCCGTCCATTATGGTTAGTTTTCTGGCGTCGAACGAGTTTCTCAAAATTCTTTATATACACGTAGTGATGTTTTCCACTGCTGTCATTCAATAGTAGCAGGTCGCGATGTTCAGGTAGTTCAATATCAGCAACCTTTATCGGATACACTTCATGCTTCTCATCCAGCCCGAAAACGTTAATGGATATCTTGTTAAACTTCTCAAATTTAGGTATTTGAGAAAGTGGAGTAGGGTAGGAAACACAGCTGAAGTCGTACTTGTCTTGAAGTTGTTTGTATTTGCTCACACGCTGTGCATTCTCCCCTATGAATTTAGCTAATACAGAGTACATGAAACATTTCTCGTCGCTAAAGTTCTGAATGTTTATACACGCTTCTTTAGCTCCGACAGATGACGGTAGTGGTATGTAGCTACTTCCTCGTAACGGGTTGTACTTGTTGATACGAAGTCGAACTCCTTCCACAGCAAGCAAAGCCCAGCTGCTACCCTTAAGCTGAGACTCCTCCATTTCAGTCACCAATTTCTTGAATTTCACTTCCATCGTTGAGTCCAGATCAGTTTCCAGGAAAACAGCTTGATTCCGTGTTTTAAATGTTTTGTCACAGGTTTCTCCAATACTGTTAACAAATCGACACTCAGCAAGCAGATTAATTTTAACACTCTTATGAATGCTAAGCTCTTTATGCACAGCATGGATTATACGTTGTTTTGCCTCTTGCAGATACATATTTAGGTTCTTAGCTGATTCGCATCGTATAAAATACGATTTCAATCGTCCTTCGAATGAAGTTTCGTATTCTTTCATATCGCAGTCCTCCATTGTTGACAGCAACTGATGTTTAGTTGGCTCCAATCTTCTTTTCTTCTGAGGGCTGCTTATTTCACATATATCTTCGTGTCGCTGTCCCTTATAACAATCTTTGAAGGTTACATTACAATGTTTACATTTGAAGAGCTTCTTGCAGCTCATCTGTGTCTTCTCTTGTCATAACCTCGGAGGAACTTCTTCCCACATTTTCCGCATGCATATCCAGTAGCGCTTGGAATAATATCCTTATACGCTGAGTTATTCATCTTTATTCTTGATGTAATAACGTATTAATCACTGATCAATGAAATGTAGACCTCTTCACCTTGACACCACTTTAGAAAGCTGATTATTCTTGGAGAGAACACGATGTTAACACCTCAAGACTAATTAGCACAATGAAGTCCAATGCCCTAGATCACCATATTTATAGAGGGAGCACGAACCTTTTAGATCAATCATAAACTCGCTCCATAACCACGGGTATATGATCGCTCAACGTGTACTAACCCCCAGCCATATAACCTCAAGTCTAGAGACAGGATGTTTATGACGTCACACCCAGAGACAGGATGTCTGGCAGCATCAAACACGTTTAAAATCGTCTCATAACTACCTGCTTATGCTGTCACACCAGCAAGAGAAGTATTCCCACACGCTCATTCAGACATATATTTCAAATTCAAAGCCTACCACCACCATCACCACCTATTGTACCAAGGTTAATTCCAGCTGTATTATCACAGTACTTAAAGTAAAAGCTTAAAAGGTAACGAGAAGATGTCCCCCTTATTTACTTAATTATCTCATGTTTTCATTCCCTTTTCAATTCTTCCTTTCCATCTTCTCACAGAAAGCCCATTACATTTAACTACAATCACGAGAAAAGCAATTTTTCCAGAGTTACACAGATTCTAAGCTTCTAAATAGAACCC
The DNA here is from genome assembly GCA_030765065.1 of Deroplatys truncata. Lineage (NCBI taxonomy): Eukaryota > Metazoa > Arthropoda > Insecta > Mantodea > Mantidae > Deroplatys > Deroplatys truncata. The sequence continues at coordinate 88,108,489 of CM060989.1, read as the reverse complement.
GGTAATACTTTTAATAAATGTATTTTAGCTCCCCAATATCAGCATCTACCATTTAATCTTTACTCGAACCTGATATGATCCATAAGCTTGAAGATATATGAAATCACCCCTTCGGGATTCTATCTAAGTACTTTAAAGTAATTTGTATAACGATAACGATATTTAAGAACTAGATACTCTGTTTACGTTTACCTTGACATGTCTATCTAAATTAAATTACGAGTTATTAAACGTTTGCAAGTAAATTTCATTGAATCGGTATTCGAACCCAGAACACCAGGAACAAAATAATTTATAATATTAGTCTGGCATGTTAAACAAAGCTGTATGCAGTTACATCATCGATCTAAGTGATATATTCTAGTGTACAGAGGAAAATTAAGGAAGTCATTAAAAAATCGGGAATCGAACCAAGCACAACTGATTGACAATTATATACAGCATTAATCACCCAGTACAGAACCTATCAATCATGCTTTGCTGCACTCCTCTACCTCACTTAGTTCCCGAGATAATGAAAATTTAAAAATTAAGGATCGAACCCAGGACGTCAGGTATCTAATTACACATTTACAAGATACTACCTAATAACATAAACGCAATAAAGTTTATTTGGCGTCTTTATCTTAATTGGTTTAGGAGTTATTAAATTTATAAGTAAATTCCATCGAATCAGTATTCGAACCCAGAACACCAAGAACAAAATAATTTATAATATGAGTTTGGTATGCTTAAAGGTGCTGTATGTAGTTACAGCATCAATCTAAGTGATATTTTCTAGAGTATAGAGTAAAATTAAGGAAGTCATTAAAAATCGGGATTCGAACTAGAGACAACTGATTAAAAATTATATACAGTATTAATTACACATTATAACAGCTATCAAACATGCTTTGGTCCATTCCTCTAGCTTTCTTAGTTTCCGAGATAATGAAGTTTTTAAAATTAAGGATCGAACCCAGGACACCAGGTACCCAAGTATACATTTAAAAGAAACTAGCTAATGACATTAATGTAATAAAGTTTATTTGGCGTCTTTATCTTAATTAGTCTCTGAGTTATTAGAAGATGAATTTGCATTCACTCCTAGGATTCGAACCCAGGCATCCCGGTCAACTTGAAACAATGTCCTAATGACGCGGCGCAATCCAAAAAATTCATTAGTTTTCATCCCATTGTTCTATCTCTTTTCGTTCAGGAGATATAAGCGATTAAACAGTAGAAATATACTGGTGACTTGAGCGCAGAGAGAGATGCCGACATCTGATAAGGTTCTTTGTTCTATGCCGGCATGCCCCGCCCATTTTATTTCTACTGTTTAATCGCTTATATCTCCTGAACGAAAAGAGATAGAACAATGGGATAAAAACTAATGAATTTTTTGGATTGCGCCGCGTCATTAGGACATTGTTTCAAGTTGACCGGGATGCCTGGGTTCGAATCCTAGGAGTGAATGCAAATTCATCTTCTAATAACTCAGAGACTAATTAAGATAAAGACGCCAAATAAACTTTATTACATTAATGTCATTAGCTAGTTTCTTGTAAATGTATACTTGGGTACCTGGTGTCCTGGGTTCGATCCTTAATTTTAAAAACTTCATTATCTCGGAAACTAAGAAAGCTAGAGGAATGGACCAAAGCATGTTTGATAGCTGTTATAATGTGTAATTAATACTGTATATAATTTTTAATCAGTTGTCTCTAGTTCGAATCCCGATTTTTAATGACTTCCTTAATTTTACTCTATACTCTAGAAAATATCACTTAGATTGATGCTGTAACTACATACAGCACCTTTAAGCATACCAAACTCATATTATAAATTATTTTGTTCTTGGTGTTCTGGGTTCGAATACTGATTCGATGGAATTTACTTATAAATTTAATAACTCCTAAACCAATTAAGATAAAGACGCCAAATAAACTTTATTGCGTTTATGTTATTAGGTAGTATCTTGTAAATGTGTAATTAGATACCTGACGTCCTGGGTTCGATCCTTAATTTTTAAATTTTCATTATCTCGGGAACTAAGTGAGGTAGAGGAGTGCAGCAAAGCATCATTGATAGGTTCTGTACTGGGTGATTAAGGCTGTATATAATTGTCAATCAGTTGTGCTTGGTTCGATTCCCGATTTTTTAATGACTTCCTTAATTTTCCTCTGTACACTAGAATATATCACTTAGATCGATGATGTAACTGCATACAGCTTTGTTTAACATGCCAGACTAATATTATAAATTATTTTGTTCCTGGTGTTCTGGGTTCGAATACCGATTCAATGAAATTTACTTGCAAACGTTTAATAACTCGTAATTTAATTTAGATAGACATGTCAAGGTAAACGTAAACAGAGTATCTAGTTCTTAAATATCGTTATCGTTATACAAATTACTTTAAAGTACTTAGATAGAATCCCGAAGGGGTGATTTCATATATCTTCAAGCTTATGGATCATATCAGGTTCGAGTAAAGATTAAATGGTAGATGCTGATATTGGGGAGCTAAAATACATTTATTAAAAGTATTACCGGGTTCTATTTAGAAGCTTAGAATCTGTGTAACTCTGGAAAAATTGCTTTTCTCGTGATTGTAGTTAAATGTAATGGGCTTTCTGTGAGAAGATGGAAAGGAAGAATTGAAAAGGGAATGAAAACATGAGATAATTAAGTAAATAAGGGGGACATCTTCTCGTTACCTTTTAAGCTTTTACTTTAAGTACTGTGATAATACAGCTGGAATTAACCTTGGTACAATAGGTGGTGATGGTGGTGGTAGGCTTTGAATTTGAAATATATGTCTGAATGAGCGTGTGGGAATACTTCTCTTGCTGGTGTGACAGCATAAGCAGGTAGTTATGAGACGATTTTAAACGTGTTTGATGCTGCCAGACATCCTGTCTCTGGGTGTGACGTCATAAACATCCTGTCTCTAGACTTGAGGTTATATGGCTGGGGGGTTAGTACACGTTGAGCGATCATATACCCGTGGTTATGGAGCGAGTTTATGATTGATCTAAAAGGTTCGTGCTCCCTCTATAAATATGGTGATCTAGGGCATTGGACTTCATTGTGCTAATTAGTCTTGAGGTGTTAACATCGTGTTCTCTCCAAGAATAATCAGCTTTCTAAAGTGGTGTCAAGGTGAAGAGGTCTACATTTCATTGATCAGTGATTAATACGTTATTACATCAAGAATAAAGATGAATAACTCAGCGTATAAGGATATTATTCCAAGCGCTACTGGATATGCATGCGGAAAATGTGGGAAGAAGTTCCTCCGAGGTTATGACAAGAGAAGACACGAGATGAGCTGCAAGAAGCTCTTCAAATGTAAACATTGTAATGTAACCTTCAAAGATTGTTATAAGGGACAGCGACACGAAGATATATGTGAAATAAGCAGCCCTCAGAAGAAAAGAAGATTGGAGCCAACTAAACATCAGTTGCTGTCAACAATGGAGGATTGCGATATGAAAGAATACGAAACTTCATTCGAAGGACGATTGAAATCGTATTTTATACGATGCGAATCAGCTAAGAACCTAAATATGTATCTGCAAGAGGCAAAACAACGTATAATCCATGCTGTGCATAAAGAGCTTAGCATTCATAAGAGTGTTAAAATTAATCTGCTTGCTGAGTGTCGATTTGTTAACAGTATTGGAGAAACCTGTGACAAAACATTTAAAACACGGAATCAAGCTGTTTTCCTGGAAACTGATCTGGACTCAACGATGGAAGTGAAATTCAAGAAATTGGTGACTGAAATGGAGGAGTCTCAGCTTAAGGGTAGCAGCTGGGCTTTGCTTGCTGTGGAAGGAGTTCGACTTCGAATCAACAAGTACAACCCGTTACGAGGAAGTAGCTACATACCACTACCGTCATCTGTCGGAGCTAAAGAAGCGTGTATAAACATTCAGAACTTTAGCGACGAGAAATGTTTCATGTACTCTGTATTAGCTAAATTCATAGGGGAGAATGCACAGCGTGTGAGCAAATACAAACAACTTCAAGACAAGTACGACTTCAGCTGTGTTTCCTACCCTACTCCACTTTCTCAAATACCTAAATTTGAGAAGTTTAACAAGATATCCATTAACGTTTTCGGGCTGGATGAGAAGCATGAAGTGTATCCGATAAAGGTTGCTGATATTGAACTACCTGAACATCGCGACCTACTACTATTGAATGACAGCAGTGGAAAACATCACTACGTGTATATAAAGAATTTTGAGAAACTCGTTCGACGCCAGAAAACTAACCATAATGGACGGGTTTATACTTGTAAGCGCTGCTTTACACATTTTGATGATCGATATGGACGAAGTGGACAGGAAAAACTACAAGAACATGCAGCCGTCTGTATTCAACATGGTGTTGCAAGGGTAGTTATGCCTACCAAGGAGAAATCAATTGTTCAGTTTAAAAATGTTGAGAGGATGCTGAAAGTACCTTATGTCATCTATGCGGATTTTGAGAGTATTCTCACTCCATGCCATACGTGTACACCCAATCCTGAAACTTCCTATACAACACCTTATCAAGAGCACACACCAATGAGCTTCTGTGTTTACGTGAAACCTACATCCAGTGTTGAACATCTCGAAACTGATCTTCCTAAGCATCCCTATGTGTATCGTGGTGCTGATGCTGCTCAGACGTTTATGCTGTACCTTACATCTCTTGCAAAAATGATTGGTAATATATACAAATCTGCTAAGCCTCTGAAACTTACGGATCAACAGCAAAAGGATTTCGAGTCTTCTACGACATGCTACTTGTGTAGAAAACCCTTTACAGAAGAGAACTATAAAGTACGCGACCATGATCACATCAGCGGTGAATATCGTGGAAGTCTTCATAATGAATGTAATTTAGCCTGTAAAACACCTAAATATATACCAGTCTTCATGCATAACCTTAGCGGATATGACTCGCATTTCATTGTAAAGGAGCTGGGGTGCACAAGTGAACGTGTGGAGGTAATTCCTAACTCTGAAGAAAGCTATATCTCATTCACCAAGTATGTAGGAGATATAAAGCTTCGATTTGTGGATAGCTTCCGATTCCTCAGTACAAGCTTGGATAAGTTGGTAAAAAATCTAACCTCGTATCCTGAAACGCTAAAGTACTTTGGAGAAGACAAATTGAAGTTAATGACCCGTAAGGGTGTATTTCCATATGATTTTGTTACGTCATGGGATGTCCTGAACGAGACCTGCTTGCCTCCTAAGGACTCCTTCTACAATAGATTAAATGAAGAAGACATTACTGATACTGACTACGATCATGCTAGAAATGTATGGGAGCTGTTCAATGTGAGAAACCTGGGAGAGTACAGCGATCTCTACTTAACTTCGGATGTACTTCTTCTAGCTGATGTCTTTGAGACGTTCAGAGAGCAAACCCTTAAAACACACAAAGTTGATCCTGCCCATTATTTTACCTCTCCAGGTCTTACATGGGACGCCATGTTACTGTATACTGGAATTAAGTTAGAGCTGTTACAAGATTATGATCAACTACTCATGGTGGAATCAGGTATAAGAGGAGGTATATGCCAAGTTTCTCATCGGTATGCTGAGGCTAATAACACTTATATGGAGAAGTTTGATCCGTCGAGACCAACCCAATTTATTACATACGAGGACGCTAATAACCAATATGGGTGGGCAATGTGTCACGCCCTTCCTTTTGGTGGATTTCAGTGGGTGTCACCTGAAGAAATCAACTTAGAAACACTACAAGAAGATGATCCTCATGGGTACATATTAGAAGTCGACATCGAGTATCCTGCAGAACTTCACGATCTACACAACGATCTACCTTTCCTGCCAGAGTGTATGAAACCATTGGAATCATCTACAAAGAAACTGATACCTCATCTTGGACCTCGAAAGAAGTATGTAGTGCATTTCATGGCTTTGAAGCAAGCTCTTAGTCATGGACTACGACTAACAAAAATCCATCGTGTGCTACAATTCGACAGTCTCAGTGGTTGAAACCTTATGTGGAATTTAACAACAGGCTACGACAACAAGCTGCAAATGATTTCGAGAAGGATCTCTACAAACTCTTTAACAACGCTATGTTTGGAAAAACTATGGAGAACCTGCGTAATCGTATGGATATACGACTGGTGACCAATGAAAAAACTCTAGAGAAGCTGATCGCCAAGCCTACGTTTATCGACAGGACGATATATGCTGATAATCTAGCTGCTGTACATATGGCCTCTCGTCAGATTGTATTCAACAAGCCTATATACATTGGTATGAGTGTTTTGGACATCTCCAAGACATTAATGTATAACTATCATTACGACGTTTTGTTGCCTTATTATGGAGCTGAAAACCTGAAGCTTATGTATATGGACACTGATTCGTTCATTCATCGTGTAACAACTGAAGACGTGTACCAGGACAAGCTACGTTTTCTTGAACATCTCGATACAGCTGATTACCCTGCCAACCATATATGTTACTCTACTCAGAACAAGAAGGTATTGGGAAAATTTAAAGATGAGGCTAACAGCAAAATCATCCTACGCTTTGTTGGACTACGTCCTAAGATGTATGCCTTAGATATTCAAGGGTCAATGATAAAAAAGATTAAAGGTATAAAACGTAGCGCTATTAAGCAGTACATTTCGTTTGACAGCTATACAGACTGTCTTAAAACCAGTGAAATCATCAGAACACCTATGAATCTGATCCTATCACGAAAGCATGCCCTTGCTACAGTACAAGTGAATAAAATTGCATTGACTCCGTTTGATGATAAAAGAATTATTGCTGAGGACAGGATAACAACATATGCGTATGGACATTACGCCATTACAAACAGTGCTTAAAAGAATGTAAGTTAAAGATAAAGATTTTCTAGTGAGTCTACAATCTTAAAAAAGAAGGTATCTGTGTGCTGTATATGCAGATAGCTGACGCCTGATGAAGAAAGAAGAAGATGGAAGGGAAGGTGGTAACCCTGCCATTAGGAGCAATCCTAGTGCTAGTCTCAAGCCTAGATAAAAGGGGAGAGACATCTATAACGAACTAAAATAAAGGTATGTTGACGTAAAGCTTTTCAATTTGTGAACCAATATGCAGTTTATCCCTCTCCGCATCGTACAATAAGTGTTTAACATATAATAAGTTTGTAAGATTTAGAAAAAAGTATATAAATTGTTGTAACGTTGGATGAGAAAAGTTTTATAATCGAATTACTCTCTATATTACCATGAGTACCTGTGATACTAGTTGAATTGCCTGTTAAAATGACTTAAATACCTGTGATACTACCCGAATCGTGTGAAATTACATTAAATAGCTCAGATACGAATTCCTGCTCTAAATTAGTACGAGCACCTGTGATACTATCAGAATTGCCTATTAAAATGACTCAAATACCATTGATACAACCTGAATCAGCTGCATTTACCTTAAATAGCCGTGATACAAAATCTCTGATCGAAATTATTACGAGCATCTGTGAAACTATGCTGATTATCCAAATACTTATGATATTACCTGAACTATCTGTAAAATACGAAACTAGGCTATAACCAACCCCTGGAACCTACCCTCCTGTAATGCTTGCTTAATTACTCTAAGCATCTATGTTACTTGAATTATCCTAAATACCTACGATACCCTCTGAATTACCTTGAAATATGAAACTATGCTATACCCAACCCTGGAATCTAGCCTCCTGTGATACTACCTGAATTAGCCTAAATACCTACGATACTAGCTGAATTAGCTGTGAAATCATGCATAGCTATGATGCAGTTAGCCTCTGGAATCTAGCCTCCTGTGATACTAGCTGAATTAGCTTAAATGCTCACGATACTAGCTGAATTGGCTATGAAAATGATTTAAATACCTGTGATACTACCCGAATCATGTGAAATTACCTTAACTAGCTCTGATACGAATTCCTGCTCTAAATTAGCACGAGCACCTGTGATGCTATCTGAATTACCTGTTAAAATGACTCAAATACCATTGATACAACTGAATCATCTGCATTTACCTTAAATAGCTGTGATACAAATCTCTGATCGAAATTATCAATAATATCTGTGAAGCTCTGTCGATTACCTCAAATACTTACGATATTACCTGAACTATCTGTGAAATACGAAGCTAGGTTATAACCAACCCATGGAACCTACCCTCCTGTAATGCTTGCTTAATTACTCTAAACACCTATGTTACTTGAATTATCCTAAATACCTACGATACCCTCTGAATTACCTTGAAATATGAAACTATGCTATACCCAACCCTGGAATCTAGCCTCCTGTGATACTACCTGAATTACTTACCTGTTAGTGTTAGTGGGTTAGCTTTTCCCGTTGCAGGTCACCTTTTTCCCTTTGGTGGTCGCCTTTTTTCCCTTTGCTGGTGACATTTTTCCCTTTGCTGGTCACGTTTTTCCCTTTGCTAGTCAACTTTTTCCCTTTGTGGGCCTCCTTTTTCCCTGAGCAGTCACCTTTTTCCCCTGAACGAGTCACCTTTTCCCTGAATAGGTTACGTGATGGGCATGTCTAGAATTAGCGTTCTAACATTGACATGAAACAGTTTTCCACTAAGTTCACGTCTAAAGTCGCTTTCAAGTCTAGCCCTCCTATTCCCTATCTCTCCTGTATATAAGTCCATATTCCTACTGCTACACTACCTGTCTAGCCTAACACCTCTTCTCCTGTTCCTATACCTCTCATATAAACCATACTCTATTCCTCTAGCTCTGTCTAGCCTAACGCCTCTCTCGTTTACCCATGACTCTCACATAAACCATACTCTGCTCCTCGACCTCTGTCTAGTCTAACTCCTCTCCTCGTTTTCCTATACCACTCATATAAACCATACATTACTCAGCATCTGTCTAGCCTAACACCTCCCCTCGTTTTCCTATACCTCCCATATAAACGTATACTCTAATCCTCAAACAATGTCTAGACTAGCACCTCCCCTCGTATTCCCTATCTTTCTCATATAAAGCGCACTCCCCCTCCTACCACTGTCTAGCCTAGCATCGACCCTCGTATTCCCTATCTCTCGCATATAAACGCCTACTCCATCATTAAAAACTCCTATACTAGCACCTCTCCTCGGTTCGCTAATCGCTCATATTCTACCCTTCAAGTCCTGTTTAGTATAGCATCTTTCCTTGTATTCCCTATCTCTCTCGTATAAAGCATATCCCTCCCTCCTTTAGCATCTGACTAGCCTAGCATCAGCCCTGGTATTCCCTATCTCTCCTGTATATAAGTCCATATTCCTACTGCTACACTACCTGTCTAGCCTAACACCTCTTCTCCTGTTCCTATACCTCTCATATAAACCATACTCTACTCCTCGACTTCTGTCTAGCCTAACACCTTTCCTCGTTTTCCTATATCTCTCACATAAACCATACTCTGCTCATCGACCTCTGTCTAGTCTAACTCCTCTCCTCGTTTTCCTATACCACTCATATAAACCATGCACTACGTTTCAAGCCTCTGTCTAGTCTAACACCTCCCCTCGTTTTCCTATACCTCTCATATAAACTATACTCTACTCAGCCTCTGTCTAGCCTAGCACCTCCCCTCGTATTCCCTATCTTTCTCATATAATGCGCACTCCCCTCCTACCACTGTCTAGCCTAGCGTCAGTCCTCGTATTCCCTATCTCGCCCATATAAACGCATTTTCCTCCTTGAACCGTCGCATCTAGCCTCGTTTTCCCTATCCTTTCCCATATAAACGCAAAAAACTGCGCTCGATCTCTCCTATATATCCTACTAGCGCATATTAGTTATTTAACAACGATCCTATCATGGGAGTTACCAAGACGCGAGTGACGAGTAACTTTGGACGTGAGAGCTTCACGTGCGTCTTAATAACCATTAAATGAGAGTTGCATGCAATAGTTTTTCTACGAGTTTTAGTTTTACAATAACTATTTAATATTTAAATGCATAAAATAAATTAAAAATGTGATAAAACAATTTCTCAGTACAGAATTTACATGCGCTTCGATAACAAGTAAATATCGATACATGGTAACAGGTATCGACTTTGCAAGATGGAGACAGAAAAGTTTATTAGTGAATTTGAAGAGATGGAATCTGGTTCAACAACTCCTAGTATCCTGGGGAAGGCCAGAAATGCAAGCAAGAATTGACATCCTGAAGAATCAAAGATGTTTTGGAGAGCAGGAAAAGTGTAACTTCATTATCAGAAAATGTGCTCATACTTTACTTTGATCAAATGTTAAACACAATGAAATCTCCTATCTTGTGGCTACTGAAGACTATTCTAAATGTAAAACACGGAACTGATATAACCCAGTAAAAAAATTGTATTACGTGTTAATATAGAAATCGGTAGAGTACAAAGGGAATAAAGGAAAACTATTTTCTACAAATGAAATTAAAACCTTCATTGATGTAGCACCTGGCAATACGTATCTATTGATAAAGGTTTGTGCATATAATCAATTTCCTAAAACTACCAATATACCTTAAAGATAATTTTCGAAATACATGACTTTGTTACAGATAGCACCAATATTAGGGGTAATTGGGGGACGTCTAAGAATGAGTTACATGATTTAAAATTTGATGACGTAAAGGATTTAGACCCAGCATTACTAGCTACTATCCTCAACACAAAAAGAAATATATCACGAGAGATCACAGTAACAAAAATGTATTACGAAATCTGCAAGAAGTACATAAATCAGCGCCCTAAAGCCTATAAATCTCAATCTGTTTCTGTAGTCATTACAGCAGAAAATACACGGTTTTTAAATTTATTGATTTTGGTATTAATACATTTGGAAAAATGGGCAAACAAATAGCTACCTACACTAGGTGATCAAAGGTATCCGGACACCCCACAAATATAAGTTTTTTAACTTAGGTGCATTGTGCTGCCACCTACTGCATGGTACTCATTATCAGCGACCTCAGTAGTCATTAGACAGCAGAATGGGACGCTCCGTGGAACTCACGGACTTCGAACGTGGTCAGGTGATTGGGTTTCACTTGTGTCAGAAGTCTGTACGCAAGATTTCCACACTCCTAAACATCCCTAGGTCCACTGTTTCTGATGTGATAGTGAAGTGGAAACGTGAAGGGACATGCACAAAAATGTACAGGCCGACCTCGTCTGCTGACTGACAGAGACCGCCGACATTTGAAGAGGGTCGTAAAGAGTAATAGGCAGACATCCAACTAGACCATCACACAATAATTCCAAACTGCATCAGGATTCACTCCAAGTACTTTGACAGTTAGGTGTGAGGTGAGAACCCTTGGATACCATAGTCGAGCGGCTACTCATAAGCCATACATCACGCAGGAAAATGCCAAACGACGCCTTGCTTGGTGTAAGGAGCGTCAACACTACACGATTGAACAGTGGCAAAACGTTGAGTGGAGTGACGAATCACAGTATACAATATGGCTATCCGATGGCAGGGTGTGGGTATGGCGAATGCCCGGTGAACGTCATCTGCCAGCGTGTGTAGTACCAACAGTGAAATTCGGAGGTGGTGGTGTTATGGTTGTGGTCGTGTATTTCCTGGAGGGGTTTTGCACCCCTTGTTGTTTTGCGTGGCACGATCACAGCGCAGACCTACAATGATATTTAAACGCCTTCTTGCTTCCCACTTTTGAAGAGCAATTCGGGGATGGCGATTGCATCTTTAAACACGATCGAGCACCTGTTCATACTGCACGGACTGTGACGGAGTGCAATGGACTGGCCTGCACAAAGTCCTGGCTTTAATCCTATGGAACACCTTTGTGATGCTTTGGAACGCCGACTTCGTGCCAGGCCTCACCGACCTACATTGATACCCCTCCTCAGTTCCGCACTCCGTGAAGAATGGGCTGCCAATCCCCAAGCAACATTCCGCAACCTGATTGAAAGTATGCCTGCGAGAGTGAACACTGTCGTCAAGGCTAAGGGTGGGCCAACACCGTATTGAGTTCCAGCATTACCGATGGGGGGGCCACGAACTTGTACGTCCTTTTCAGTCAGGTGTCCGGATACTTTTGATCACTTAGCGTATATTAACCTCCGTGACCCAGACATTCACTGGTCATTGCTTCCACAGAAGTTGTGCAAGTGCGTTGGTTGATGCAGGTGGTGACATAACAGCTTTAAACGCCATGTTGGTGGTAAATCCACAACAGTAGCTGAAAGATATGTAGACGAATCTCTTCAAAATAAACTAAAGATCTCAAACACATTACTAAAGCCCAATGAAATAAAAACACTCAAATATAAATTCACCATCTAGTTCAACTGTTTCATAAGGGATCATTACCAAAAATTCCCTTTGCAAATTTCACCATACAAAATGTATATATTGACAAGGCAATTAAGAGCTACATTTTGTGTTTGTAAAGTCTTTGTTACTAGACATGGGGCAATTCATGAACGAATCGTTCAGCTGAACGATTACAAGGAAAGATTCGTAAGAATGGTGTCAGTGTTAGCATGAATCGTCGTTCAAAATGAATCGTAAGAATCATGCATGAAACGTCGTTCAAAGAAAATCGCAAGAATCGTGCATGAATCGCCGTTCAAAAAGAATCGTCATCAGGACATTCTCGATTCATTCTCGCTTGCACTTTGTTTACTACTCACTCTTAGCTTTAGCTTCCAAGCCGAGCCCGGACGATTGCTGCCGAGTGAGTACGATGATGAGCAGGGAAGATACCAAGCTTTGTGATGCTATGTCATAGTATACGAAAACAGATCACCGCAATAATATATATTGCCGAGTTGTGTCGATTCCTAGTAGTGAATTGCACAGGTTGAAAGATTCGTTAGAATTTATAATGTGAATTGGTAGATCGACACGATTCTTTGAGATGCTGATGGCATAACCTAGGAGTATCTAGTTCAGTCGAGAAAGATTAATTCTTAAAAACAAATTGCGTAAATAGCTGTAAAGTGCAGTAAAATGATTCGTTGAACTGCCAATGGATTAACGGAGGCTACAGTATAAACAATACAAGTAATTTTCAGTACTTTACGGAGAGATCTGATACACAGCGTTATAATATACAATACAGAATATATGCCAAATGGAGGAAAAATAGGGAATTTTTGAATTCTTGGTTTCAATAACTTTTAAAATTGTATAATTTAAAGGATTTAATTTGTATACTATAATCTGCATTAAAAATATATGAACGTGCATCGATATAACTAAGTCAATTATAATGTACTAAAAGCACCTCGAATATGCTGATGTAAAATTTATGTAAAAAATCTGATCACATGACTTTCTCTACTCTTGTACAAACTATTTTTACAAACTCTTCTTCTACATCTATTTCATATTAATCAGATAAACATTTGCAGAAACGATCTTTTAACATGCAAAGATAATTAAATTCTACATATAACGACCAGTTCTAAAAATATTTGACTATCGCCTAAGGCGTACTATGTTCCCCTTGTTTTGTATTTGCAGTGGCCTTCAAGCATATACATATCTCTTAATAGCTGGTTGCTATGTGCAGCACCATTCTCTTTGCCTCAGATTAATACTCTTTGCATATACAAGAAAAAAAATTAATAACGAGTTCCCATTTGTGAAAACAAGTATTGAAATATTTAAGGGAAAACAAGCAATATCTCGAAAATGGTTCACTCAACAAAAAAATGTATATGACATAAATTCTGTATTTTAACGTGATCTAAATTCTTTGTGTAGTAAAACTTTCTCTATCTGTTATGGTTTAGCAGCTATGCAAAAGTCGTTCACAATGAAGAATACTTTTGGAGACATTCCCAGAAAATTCGAGATATACATTTCATTTGTCATGAAAATACCTTAAACATATGATATTTTAATCAAGATCGCTAGAGCCATTTTTGAGAAAATTAAAATTATCGAAAAACGTTCCATGTAAAGGGTAGTCTGAGATGGGGGGAGTTTCTTGAGTACCTTTGTGTCGCATCTCTGGAAGATACTGAACCTAAATACCAAGTTTGGTGTTTATCCGACTGTTCGTTTCTGAGTTATGCTGTTCAGAGACAGACACACAGACACACACACACGGGCATGTTTCCAAAACTGCTTTTTGGATTCAGAGGGTCTCAGAACATGTATTTCCGGTGAAATCTCGGTATCGAATTTTTCGGTGGAATACAGTACTTCCCCTACTTAGTATACGTAGTAGAGAAAGTAAAAAAATCTGATGTGTTACACCCACATGACTTTCTCTACTCTTGTACAAACTATTTTTACAAACGCTTATTCTCCATCTACTTCATGTTAATCAAGATAAACATTTGCAGACTCTATCTTATTGCTAATTTCCTTGTAGACGCAAGGGGAATATATATTTACAAGGGCAATATAGAAATACAGTAGCCTTTAAGCACATACATACCTTTTAATAGCTGGTTGCTAGGTGCAGCACGATTCCCTTTGCCACAGATTAATACTCTTTGCATATTCAAGACAAAAAAATGAATAACGAATTCCCATTTCAGGAAATAAGTATTGAAAAATTTAAGGGAATTACAAGCAATATCTCGAAAATGGTTCACTCACCAAAAAAATATGTATATGGCATAAATTGTGTATTTTAACGCGATCTACATTTTTTGTATAGTAAAATTTTGTCTATCTCTTATGGTTTACCAGTTATGCAAAAGTCGTTCACAATGAAGAATACTTTTGGAGACAATCCCAGAAAATTCAAGATATACGTTTTATTTGCCATGAAAATATCTTAAACTTAGATATTTTAATCAAAATCGTTAGAGGCATTTTTGAGGAAATTAAAATTTTCGAAGAATGTTCCATGTAAAGGGTAATCTGGTGTGGGGTGATTTTCTTGAAAACCTTCGTGTCGCATCTCTGGAAGATACTGAACCTAAATCCCAAGTTTGGTATTTATCCGACTTTTCGTTTCTGAGTTATGTTGTTCACATGCAGACACACACACACAGACACACACACGGACATGTTTCCAAAAATGTTTTTTTTTATTCAGGAGCTCTTAAAACATGTATTTCCGGTGAAATCTCGGTATCGAATTTTTGGGTGGAATACAATACTTCCCCTACTTACTATACGTAGTAGTGAAAGTAAAAATGAATAACGAATTTGAGAAAAAGTATAAGTATTGGAAGATTTAAGGGAATAACAAGCAATATCTCGAAAACGGTTCACTCTACAAAAAATGTATACGACATAAATTTTGTGTTTTAACGCGATGTACATTTTTTGTGCAGTAAAATTTTCTCTATCGCTTATGGTTTACGAGATATGCAAAAGTCGTTAACAATGAAGAACACTTTTGGAGACATTCCCAGAAAATTCGAGATATACATTTCATTTGTCATGAAAATATCTTAAACATATGATATTTTAATCACAATCGTTAGAGCCATTTTTGAGAAAATTAAAATTTTCGAAAAAGTTTCCATGTAAAGGGTAGTTTGGGGGGATTTTTTTGAAAACCTTCGTGTCGCATCTCTGGAAGCTACTGAACCAAAGTACCAAGTATGGTGTTTATCCGTCTGTTCGTTTCTGATTTATGCTGTTCACAGACAGACAAACAGACACAGACACCCATACGGATATGTTTCCAAAAATGTTTTTTTTGGATTCAGGGGCTCTCAAAACATGTATTTCCGGTGAAATCTCGGTATCGAATATTTGGTGGAATACAATACTTCCCCTACTTACTATACGTAGAAGAGTAAGTAAAAATCAATAACGAATATGAGAAAAGGTATAAGTATTGGAAAATTTAAGGGAATAACAAGCAATATCTCGAAAATGGTTCACTCAACAAAAACAATGTATATGACATAAATTGTATATTGTAACGCGATCTACATTTTGTGTGTAGTAAAATGTTGTCTATCTCTTATGGTTTACCTGTTATGTAAAAGTCGTTCAGAATGAAGAACACTTTTGGAGACATACCCAGAAAATTCGAGATATAAATTTCATTTGTCATGAAAATACCTTAAACATATGATATTTTAACCAAATTCCTTAGAGCCATTTTTGAGGAAATTAATATTTTCAAAAAATGTCCCATGTAAAGGGTAGTCTGGGATGGGGGGATTTACTTGTAAACTTTCCTGTCGCATCTCTGGAAGATGCTGAAGGGAAATACCAAGTTTGGTGTTTATCCGACTGTTCGTTTCTGAGTTACGCTGTTCAGACACACAGACACACACACGGACATGTTTCCAAAAATGCTTTTTTTTTTTTGCATTCTGGGAGTCTCAAAGCATGTATTTCCAGTGAAATCTTGGTATCGAATTTTTGGGTGGAGTACAATACTTCCCCTACTTAATATATGTAGTGGAGAAAGTAAAAAGTCCTGATTGCGTATTTTGGCTGCAAACTGCGAAGTACAAACGGGTGCGATTCATATAAGAATCGTGAGTGAGATTAGATGGCAGGCAAGGCGTCATGAACGAATCGTGCGCTAGGAAAGACTAGCATACAGGATGCAAGAGAACGATTCATGAATCGTGAACGAATCGTATGAATCGATTACTGCAAAAGAATCGCTCGACACAACTCGACTTCGAAACTTAAAACAGCCAATCAGAAAATTCCCCTTTCCCGCAAAAGTACAACTAGTGACACACAGTGTTCATGTGGGGAGTTAGTGCCCACACAAGCGCCTGCAGATAGCTCACCCGAAGGTAAACGAACAGCACGCTTCCAGAGCGAATAGCGCGACCTGTGCCACGCTGATTGCTGAGGCTTGAAACTATCTGCACTTGAAACTAAGATGGAGGTCAGCTGATAAAATAGCAATACCGAAAATATAAAAATAAAGCTGAATTTTCGTATCAACGAGCAATTGTGAAATGTAGGAGTTTATAGTGATACCTCATTTAATATTGAGTACCAAATAACGCGCAATCAATGTTTAAAACTGGATCATGACCTGAAAACCTAGTAAACAGGTTATGAATCGAAAGTCACAACGTTAGTTGGTTTTAATCAAGAATTTAAATATATATAGCGAAAACAAGCTAATCTTAAATATAAACTATACTTAGTATGTTAAGGTGTTAAAATGTGTGTTTGTGCTCTTTAGTGTTGAAATGTGTTCGAATTAGGGACTGTATTTCGGGAAAGTTTGTTTTTGTGGATTCCACACTAATATCGTAAAACGAACATGCGAAGTCATGCTCAAAGGTTATGTCTGATACCTATTTCAAGTTTGAATGTGATGTAATGATAATAGTATGGGATCCATAGTTTGATTTTGGATGTGTATTAGTGTTGTGCTCAAACACTATTTCCTGCTGTTATACCAAATAAATAAATTAGGACATAATGCTCTTTTCATTGCAAAATAACTTAAAGCATTTCATAAACAGAAAATTCTCCATATGTACTGTGTATCTTTTGGAATTTTTTGTCAAACTGGGTATCTCGGTTAAGCACTGGCCTTGGAAGCACAAGTAGTTAAATAAAACTTGTGTATTACCACATTATTGCGGAATGATTTCTACATATCGAAATGACAAAACACCCAACTTAAGTTATATAAATGTATAATATGTATTGCATGTCAAAATATCTGCTGAAATAGTTATTATTTTTTAAGCATTAATTAATGCTTTATTTACATACACCTCATTTGTGAAGTCATAGTGGGAGCTGCCTTATAAAACCACTTCTTGGTTTCATTAATTGATAGTATTGAGTAATACTATCTCTGCTTTAAATGTTGTCTCATATTCACACTTCTAATTGGGCAGCACTATGGCCTCTCACAAAAAAGCCTGGATTCAATCCTAGGGATCAGAGGTGGGATTTTGTGGTAGATAAAATAGCACTTAGAATGAGTGTTCTCTGGTTTACCCCACCATAATTCCATCAATTGCACCATCTTCATCATTGTCATCTCCCCTCCCACCAGTCTCCAATCTCTGTAAAACCTGTGAAGATAAAAAAGACATTAAAATTAAAAATACTATGGAGGACAGACAGCAATACTAATGAACGAGTGGCTCATCCAGCCACCCAAATTTATAAACCAGCATGTGGACCATTAACCTGCAGAAACAGCAATATAACTATACTTAAGTGATAATAAAATTGTGTAAGGAGGTAAGTAGGTAATAGTGAAATATTGCATTTTAAGCAAATTTAAATTCTGTAATTGCTAAAAAACAATAGTATGAAAGTCATACAAAATGCTGTTACATTCTTTCTGCAGTCGACATCTGAAAAAAACAATTAATACTGGCACACTAAACTACATGTTAAAGTGGTTGACAATTATGAAGGGTGGGTGTGATATGGTTAAACACAAAGAGATATTGTCGTTATTTAGAGACATTGCATTCACATCCATATTTAATAATACTGTATAATACATTTGTATGGTATTTCAAGGAACATATGCCTACATTAATATACATTTGAATGGCCTACCCAATTAAAATGTCCATTAAATTCTAACCTCTTGAATGTCTGTTATTACAATCTATTGGAATGATCTTATAGGTAATTGTAATTGCACTTAGTCACTTATGCATACACAAAGCCAGTTCTAGTTAATAAAACTTACAGCTATTGAATAGAAAATATACTTTGATTCCTTTTCCTGGGAAAGGTTCTATATATAACATTTGATATAACACAGCGGAGGTCCTACAGCACATGGGAACCTTAAATTTATTGACAGGTTATATGGGAAAAAAACAAATTGAGCCCATACAGTGATGTTTGTTTGTTTGTGTTTGTTCATTTGGCTACACTGTAAGCAATGCTCAGGGAAATTGAACACATCATACAATATGAAGTATGCAGAGTAAGTAGGAATATACCCAACGCCAAGAGCAGCCTTTGGGGGGGGGGGGAGGATGCTCCCCTCCCCATCATGCATTATTATCTAAGAGAGAAAAATTTGCAAAACATCACCATTTCAACAGTAAACATCTTGACACGCATTACAGTAGGACAACAATAGCAAATAAGTGTTAATCACCATCACATGCAATCTGCCCTACATAAAGTGCTTACATGAGGTTGATACTATTATGATGATTAATTCACTTTGAATAAGCTCGAAATTATAACTTTATACTTATGTTATGCTTAAATTTCAATTTCCCATGTAATTTCTATTACCTTGAAGACATGTTTGACAAAGACATCACTTGAAACGAGAAATTCTCATTATTACTGCATGGGAATTATTTGGGAGGACAGTATACAGAGTGGAAGGTACTGCTTAAACCGTACGTTAATCATGGATTCTATATAATGAGTAGTGCAAATATGTCCAATACAATTTTTGTCATTAAACCTACAAAAGTGAAACATAGTGATGTTCCTTGTGCCTGTGTCTATTAGCCATTTTATTACAGTTCAAGCAATACCTTTCACCCTGTATAAGAAAACATTTAGAAGATGTTGAGGTTTGCATATACATAAAACATTATAACATATAAAACTGGGATGCAACAGATCCATCTATCCCATTGACATTTTTTGTGTAGCCCATTTTCCTCTGTTGTTTAAATTTACCAGTTACACAAGATTATACAAAATTCCTTCCGAATGATGGAAGCTATTCCCAGAAAATTAAAAATAAACATTTTATTTTTCATGTAAATATCTTGAATACAATGGCAAATTTAATCAAAATCGTTTGAGTCATTTTTCAGAAAAAAAATGGAGAATTCTTCGGTGTAAAGGGTTATTTTGTGTGGGGAATTTTCTTGAAAATCTTTGTGTCTCATCTTTGGAAGATACTGAACTTATACCGATTTGTACTATGTATGTACAAATTACTGCTTTGAAACGCACGGCTTTATGTATTCACTTACAATTGACAGTAAAATTGCGCGCGCCAGCGTTTCACGTTATGCATTTGACCACAACCAATGGGAGCAAAATGTGGCAGAACGGACTACCTTCCCCCTTATACAGGAATGCTTCATTATGTTCGCTACCTTTCGTTCATTTTCAAACTTCGCTGGGACTTCGTCAAACAATATCGGGTGAGCTATCTGCAAGCGCTTGTAGTGCCCACTGTTTCCATTCTTCAATATACCGTAGGTCATACTTAAGATCAAATTCACGCACTAATCCAATCCTTCCAAAAAATTTCCTATAAAACAAAACAGAATAGAGTAGAAAACTTAATACCGAATATTTTGGCTATTGCAAATTTGTATCCTCAATTGTGGTATCCAATAGCACACTGCATTAACTTCTTGTGCACTGTGTGATCAGAAAATTAATTTCTGCAATATCACGCCTACCATAAGTAAATTTTATACAATACTACAGATACGATCCACCTTTGTCAACTAAAATTAGTTTTGTATCAATCAATATTAATTAATTCTCTAATCCAAACGCAAAGAAACACTTCGTCCGCCATCTATGTTCAGCAATTTAAATTTCTAGGATGGCACCGTCAGTGCTACTACCCCAGCGCCATATACAATATACTTTTGCCACTGATCTCTGCACCTCGCCGGTTGTAAACAACTGCATCGCTGCCACAGTGATCAACTGCGGCTCTCAAGCGATCATTATGATTGCAGAAAAGCCGTTTATTTCAGCATTTACCTCTTTGGTTTAGCACATATTAGCTACGTATGCAACGTTTCTATAATGGGAATTATTAAGACGCGAGTGACGAGTAACTATCGACACGAGGGAGAGACGAGTAACTATCGACATGAGGCAGCGTCGAGAGCCTTACGAGCGTCTTAATAACCATTATATGAGAATTGCATACAATAGTTTTTCTACGACATTTAGATATACAATAAATATTTACTCTTTAGATACATACGAAAGAAAATAAAAACGTGATAAATAAATGTTTCGATAACGTATTTTAGAATACGTTAGAACAAGTGAATATCGATTGAAGGTCGCTGGTATTGATTTTACATGATGGAGTCAGAAATATTTATTAGTGAATTTGAAGAGATAGAATTTAGTTACACGCCTGGAGGAGGCCAGGAATGTAAGCAAGAATATACTTCCTGAAAAATCAAAGAAAATGTGTGAAAAGTTGTATGACAAGTTCATGGTTTGAAGAGCAACAAAAAATGTAACTTCATTGTCAGAAAATGTACCCATAGTTTACTTGGAAGAAATGTCAAAAGCAATGGAATCCCCAACCTTGTGGACAAATAATTCAGTATTGAGGACAACTCTAAAGGTAAAACATGGAACTGATATATCCGAGTATAAAACGTTGTCTTGCCTGTTAAAACGGAAACCGGTAAGGTACAGAAGGAAAAAAGCACAAACATTTTCGATAAATGAATTTTTGAAACATCAGGACAATAGGTATCTACTGATAAAGTTATGTAAATATAAATATTTTCGTAAAAATGCGTATCTTTGTAAAGATTATTTGCAAATACATGACTTTGTTACAGATAGCATTAATATTAGGAGTAATGGGAACAAGTCCAAAACATGAGTTACGCGAATTAAAATTTTTTGATGTGATGGATTTAGAATCAACATTGCTAGTTACTATCCCCAACAAAAAAAAAACAAATACTCTCGAGATTTCACAGTAATAAGAAACTATTAGGAAATTTGTAAAAAGTATATGAATCTGAGCCCTGTTAATTTTTACAGTTCAAAATACACTGTGCAAACAGTTGGCATTAATAAATTTTTAAATATGGGCAAATACATATCTTAACCTCCCTGACCCACAGTCATTCACTGGCCACTGCTTCGGTAGGAGTTCTGTAACTCTGGTAGTTGATGCAGGTGGTCAGATTACAACTTTAAAACGCCATGGCGGTTGGAAATCAACAACAGCTGCTGAAGTTTGTAAACATGTATCCTGGAAAACAAACTAAAGATCCCAAATACAATACTTATATCCATAGAAAATAAAACCTCAAAACTACACAACTTCACCATCTACTTAAACTAAGCTTCATCAGGGATAATTACCAAATATGACCTTTGCAAACTACAACATAAAAATTGTGTATATTAACACGATAATTAATAGTTAGATTCTGTGCTTTCAAAGTCTTTGATACTAAACGTTTGTAAAGTTTGAACAGAGATTTAATACAGTTTCATTATAAAGAATGCAAACAGTGAAATAAAGTTCATTTAAATTCATATTAGTGAATAAACTGTTTCTTACTGGCTCCGAGTAGCACCTCGCGTTAGTGTGGAAACAACAAATGAACGCACTTAACTACAGGTGTCGAAAAATATTGTATGCTCGACCATGCCAAAATGTAGTATTTATACGACTGGTAGCAGTACTTTAATGGGCCTCATTAAAGTATCGATATTCGACCAATCGGAGGTGGCCACGTAACATTGTGAAAGCGCATGTATCGATTATTCTGCGTAGTACGTCTCACAACGCTAGCAACTTTGTTTGACGCAGATGCTACAAGGTCATTGTATTGTGACCATAGATAAAGGAATAACGATTGTAACACATCGCTCAAATCAGAAACGAATACTTATGAAACCTTTAATTTAGATACATGGTCGAGCATAAACAGTCGTATGAAACTTGACTATAATGGTGATTAAAACGCTCGTATGATAGTTATTAACCTAGCTTCGTTTTGCTCGCTCGGCTAATAATAATACTCGCGTTTTAATTACTACCATTATAGTTCTCGTTGCATAATATACTATTATATTCAAATATAACTATAAATACCTAAATGTGATCGATTTCACTCATTAACCCAATCCCATCCAAAAATTCAAGAGCAAACGAGGCTTCAGCTGCTTCTCAACGCGCGTATTCGCTTGCTACTGCAAATTTATATCCTCAATTGTGGTGTCTAATAGCACAAGGCATTAAATTCTTGTGCTCTGTGTAATAAAGGGATTAACATCTGTAATATCATATCTACAATAAGTACATTTCACAGAACACTTCAAATACGAATGTACCTTTTTAATGTGAATTTAGTTTGTATCACTCAGTGTTAATTTATTTTCCAGTTGAAACACCTAATTCTCCATCTGCTGTTTATTGATTTAAATTTCTGAAAATGGCACAGAGAGTGTTGCTACAACAGCGCCGAATGCAATGCACTGTTGCTACCGATTTCTTCGCCTCGCCCGTTGTATATAGCAAACTCATTTTATCCTCTCCCTTATGGAATTGCAATAGAATGTCTACTTTCTCTACCATTTACCTATGGTAGTGAAAGTAGCGATGTTCTGTTACATCCTATACGATATGATAATTGATCAAATATATATGTTTAACACCCGAATGAAAGAGAACAAAGCATTCAAAGAGAATGAGAGAGTAGGCGAGTGTGTGTGTATGTGAGAGAGAGAGAGAGAGGGAGAGAGAGAGAAGGGATGGGGAGAAACAGAGAGAAAGAGAGAGTTTCCCGATTGCACATAGTTTCACATGCATGTCCGACTTGGATACAATTTCAAATTGAAAATATCAAAATGAGATGCATTATTAGAAACTAGATCTTCTCTTGGATGAAACAAATTCAGATGTGATACATTCACATGACTTTCTCTAACCTCTGTAATTAATTAGTGTGAATACAAAATACTCTTATTAAATGTACCCTTGTATTCGTGGTTGCTGGAGCGTATAATTTCGGCGTTCCGCCAAGCTGAGGGCCGCGGTTTCGGATCCCGCCATGGGCATAGATGTGTGTGTGTGTGTCTCATTGTACTAATAAGCAATAAAGTAAAGAGCAAACACAGTAATCATAAGCTGGGTAAAGGAGGGAACTCAAAAAAATTAAACCTTAATTTTATAACTACATCATTTTAATCCAAATAAACCTTAGCAGAAATATCTACATTGTACATTTCGTTATAGATACAAAGGCAACAGCGAGAGTCAAGCGTTTAACAACTGGACGCTATATGCTGGTTTTAAAATTCCATACAGTTTCGATACAATCCCGAGATATAAGTGAATGTTAACAGGACTTTAAAAAATCTGATGTGTTACACTCACATGACTTTCTCTACTCTTGTACAAACTATTTTTACAAACGCTTATTCTTCATATGCTTCATGTTAATCGAGTTATCGAGATGCTAATCTTATTGCTAATTTTCTTGTAGATGCAACGGGAATATGTTAGGCTTTAAGCGATAGTCAAATATTTGAAGAGCTGTTTGCTATGTGGAGTAATCCTTTCTCTTTGCTTTACCAGGACAAAAAAATGACTAAGGAATTCCCATTTGAGAAAAGTATAAGTATTGAAAATTTAAAGGAATAACAAGAAATATCTCGAAAATGGTACACTCAACAAAAAAATGCACATTACATAAATTGTGTATTTCAAAGCAATCTACATTTTTTGTGCAGTAAAATTTTGTGCATCTCTTATAGTTTACCAGTTATGCAAAAGTTGTTCACAATGAATAATACTTTTGGAGACATTCCCAGAAAATTCAAGATATACATTTTATTTGTCATGAAAATATCTTAAATATAATATACTCTAATCAAAATCCTTAGAGCCATTTTTGAGAAAATTAAAATTTTCGAAAAATGGTTCCATGTAAAGGGTAATCTGGGATGGGGCGATTTTCTTAAAAAAACCTTCGTGTCACATCTCTATAAGATACTGAACCTAAATACCAAGTTTGGTGTTTATCCGACTGTTCGATTCTGATTTATGTTGTTCACAGACAGACAGACACACACACACACACACACACACACACACACACACACACACACACACACACACAGGCACACACATGGACTTGTTTCCAAAAATGCCTTTTTTGGATTCAGGGGGTCTCGAAACATGTATTTACGGTGAAATCTCGGTATCGAATTTTTGGGTGGAATACAATACTTCCCCTACTTACTATACGTAGTAGAGAAAGTAAAAATGAATAACGAATTTGAGAAAAAGTATAAGTATTGGAGAATTTACGGGAATAACAAGCAATATCTCGAAAATGGTTCACTCTACAAAAAAATTATACGACATAAATTGTATATTTTAACGTGATCTAGATTTTTTGTGTAGTAAAATTTTGTCTATCTCTTATGGTTTACCAGCTATGCAAAAGTCGTTCACAATGAAGAATACTTTTGGAGACATTCCCAGAAAATTCGAGATATACATTTCATTTGTCATGAAAATATCTTGAACATATGACATTTTAATCAAAATCGTTAGAGCCATTTTTGATAAAATTAAAATTATCGAAAAGTGTTCCATGTAAAGGGTAGTCTGGGGTTAGGGAATTTTATTGAAAACCTTTGTGTCGCATCTCTGGAAGATCCTGAACCTAAATACCAAGTTTGGTGTTTATCCGACTGTTCGTTTCTGAGTTATGCTGTTCACAGACAGACACACAGACACAGACACGGACATGTTTCCAAAAATGCTTTTATTGGATTAAGGGGGTCTCAAAACATGTATTTCCGGTGAAATCTCGGTATCGAATTTTAGGGTGGAATACAATACTTCCCCTACTTACTATATGTGGTAGAGAAAGTAAAAATTATTATTCTCTGCATACCGCGGTTTTACCTTTTCACGTATTTATAAAAATTATACAGCTTATTTTCACAAGCAGCTTCGGTAGTAGTGCCGAATAATAATAACAATAATAATAATAATAACAAAATAGGACAAAAGTAAAATTCAGACAGCGGAAATGAGATTTTTACAAAGAACTTGAGAATGCACTAGATTAGACCTAATAAGAAATAAAACCTTAAAATTAGAGAACAGAATATTTATAAATCATATCATAAAATTGAAGAAAACCAACTTAGTTGAAAAGCTATATAAACTACAGGACTGAAGAAAGAATACCACTATTAATTAATAAGTACAAACCGTCGGGGAAAAGAGACATCGGATACCCCAGAAAAAGAGAGGAGTAAAGTAAAGAATCGAATGGAATGCCTAATCATCGAAATGAAGAATATAATAATAATAATAATAATATCTTCAAAATTACTTCGCATTATACCTTATGTAATCGTAACTTAAGTGGAATCACACAGGTTGATTTTTATGACAAATTCAGGAAACTCCAAGTGTATTATCCAAAATAACGCGGAAAGCGCTTTTACATACATTGTCTTTTATATGCCAAAGAAAAAGATCATAGCCCCCATCGTAACAAAAAGTCCAGATTGCGTATTTTAGTTACAAACTACAAACGAAGACGCTAGGAGAGCCTATCAGACAGGTAGCAAGAGGACGATTCATGAACCGCGAATAAATCGCATAAAACGCATGACCCAACTTCAGGGGCATCTAACACACAGAATGCAAGAGAACGATTCATGAAACGTGAAAGATTGGAATGAGACTATTACTGCAAAAGAATCGCTCAACCCAACCCTACTTCAAAACCTGAAAGCCATTCAAAAACTTCACCTTTCCCGCAAAAGTACATCTAGTTCCCACCGAGTCCAGTTCTCCAAAACAACGTATCACCATACTTCGGATCGGATTCACTCAGTAATCCAATCCTTACAAAAATTCCAACATCAAAAAGGTTAGATTATCGTAATACCTATTATACTGGTTATTGCAAATTTGTATTCTCAATTGTAGAATCCAATAGCACACTGCATTAACTTTTTGCGCTCTGTGTGATCAAAAAATTAATTTCTGCAACATCACGTCTACGATAAGTAAATTTTATAGAATACTACAGATACTATCCACCTTTGTCATCTGAATTTAATTTTGTATCAATCAATATTCATTAATTCTCTAATCTAAACACAAAGAAACACCTAGTCCGCCATCTGTTTTCAGTTATTTAAATTTCTGAAGATGGCACCGTCCGTGCTGCTACCCCAGCGCCATATACTTTTGCCACTGACCTCTGCGCCTCGCCGGTTGTAAACAGCTGCATCGCTGACACAGTGACTGCGGCTCATAAATGATCACTCTCAAGCGATCATTGTGATTGCAGAAAAGCTGTTTATTTCAGCATTAACCTCTTTGGATTAGCGCATATTAGCTGCGTATGCAATGATTCTAAAATGGGAATTATTAACACGCGAGTGACGAGTAACTATCGACATGAGGCAGCGTGGAGAGCCTTACGAGCGTCTTAATAACCATTATATGAGAACTGCATACAATAGTTTTTCTACGACATTTAGATATACAATAAATACTTACTCTTTAGATATATATGAAAGAAAATAAAAACGTGATAAATAAGTGTTTCGATACGTATTTTAGATGAACTTGGACAACAAGTGAATATCGATTTAAGGTTGCTGGTATTGATTTTACAAGATGGAGTCAGAAACAATTATTAGTGCATTTGCAGACATGGAATTTAGTTACACGCCTCCTGATATTCTGGAGGAGGCGAGGGATGTAAGCAAGAATTTACTTCCTGAAAAATCAAAGAAAATGCGTGAAAAGTTGTATGACAAGTTCATGGTTTGAAGAGCAACCAAAAATGTAACTTCATTGTCAGAAAATGTACCCATAGTTTACTTGGAAGAAATATCAAAAGCAATGGAATCCCCAACCTTGTGGACAAATAATTCAGTATTGAGGACAACTCTAAACGCTAAACAGTGAACTGATATATCAGAGTATAAAACGTTGTCTTGCCTGTTAAAACAGAAACCGGTAAGGTACAGAAGGAAAAAAGCACAAACGTTTTCGATAAATGAATTTATGAAGCACCAGGACAATATGTATCTACTGATAAAGTTATGCAAATATAAATATTTTCGTAAAAATGCGTATCTTTGTAAAGATTATTTGCAAATACATGACATTGTTACAGATAGCATTAATATTAGGAGTAATGGGAGCACGTCCAAGACATGAGTTTCGCGAATTAAAATTTGATGATGTGATGGATTTAGAACCAACATTACTAGTTACTATCCCCAACACAAAAACAAATACTCACGAGGGTTCACAGTAACAAGAAAGTGTTAGGAAATCTGTAAAAAGTATATGAATCTTAGCCCTGTTAATTATTACAGTTCAAAATACACTGTGCAAACGGTTGGCATTAATAAATTTTTAAATATGGGCAAATACATATCTTAACCTCCCTGACCCACAGTCATTCACTGGCCACTGCTTCGGTAGGAGTTCTGTAACTCTGATAGTTGATGCAGGTGGTCAGATTACAACTTTAAAACGCCATGGTGGTTGGAAATCCACAACAGCTGCTGAAGTTTGTAAACATGTATCCTGGAAAACAAACTAAGGATCCCAAATGCAGTACTTATATCCATAGAAAATAAAACCTCAAATATATACAACTTCACCATCTACTTAACTAAGCTTCATAAGGGATAATTACCAAATATTACCTTTGCAAACTACACCATACAAAATGTGTATATTAACACGGTAATTAACAGTTAGATTCTGTGCTTTCAAAGTCTTTGATACTAAACGTTTGTAAAGTTTGAGCAGAGATTTATTACAGTTTCATTATGAAGGATGCAAACAGTGAAATATGGTTCATTTAAGTTCATATTAGTGAATAAACTGTTTCTCACTGGCTCCGAGTAGCACGTCGCGTTAGTGTGGAAACAACAAATGAACGCACTTAACTACAGGTGTCGAAAAATTTTGTATGCTCGACCATGCCAAAATGGAGTATTTTTACGACTGGTAGCAGTACTTTAATGGGCCTCATTAAAGTATTGATATTCGACCAATCGGCAGTGGCCACGTAACATTGTGAAAGCGCAAGTATCGATTATTCTGAGTAGTACGTCTCATAACGCTAGCAACTTTGTTTGACACAGGTGCTACAAGGCCATTGTATTGTAACCATAGATAAAGCAATAACAACACTCAAACCAGAAACGAATACTTATGAAACCTTTAATTTATATACATGGTCGAGCATAAACAGTCGTATGAAACTTGACTATAATGGTGATTAAAACGCTCGTATGATAGTTATTAACCTCGCTTCGTTATGCTCGCCTCGGTTAATAATAATACTCGCGTTTTAATTACTACCATTATAGTCTCGTTCCATAGTATACTAATATATCCAAATATAACTATAAATACATAATTGGGATCGATTTCACACATTAACCCAATCCCATCCATTAGTTCAAGTGTAAACGAGGCTGCAACTGCTTCTCAACGCGCGTATTCGCTTGCTACTGTAAATTTATATCCTCAATTGTGGTGTCTAATAGCACAAGGCATTAAATTCTTGTGCTCTATGTAATAAAGGGATTAACTTCTGTAATATCACGTCTACAATACGTACATTTTACAGAACACTACAAATAGCAGTGTAGCTTTATCATGTGAATTTAGTTTGTATCACTCAGTATTAATTTATTTTCCAGTTGAAACCCTAATTCTCCATCTGCTGTTCATTGATTTAAATTTCTGAAAATGGCACAGAGAGTGTTGCTACACCAGAGCTACATGCAATGTACTGTTGCTACCGATCTCTTCGCCTCGCCCGTTGTAAACCGCTATAACTCATTTTACCCTCGACCTTAAGAAATTGCAATAGAATGTCTACTTTCTCTACCATTTATCTATGGTAGCTAAAGTAGTGATGTTCTGTTCTATGCTATTCGATATGATGATTGATCAGAAATATATGTTTTACACCCCGAATAAAAAAGAACAAAGCATTCAAAGAGAATGAGAGAGTGAGTGAGAGTGTTAGTGTAAGTGTGTGTGTGTGTGTGTGACAGAGAGAGAGAGATGGAGAGAAACAGAGAGAAAGAGAGAGAGAGTTTCCAGTTTGCTCATTGTTTTACATGCATGTCCGACTTGGATACAATTTCAAATTGAAAATACCAAAATAAGAGGCATTTTTAAAAACTACATCTTCTCTTGGTTGAAAAAATACAGATGCGGTACATTCACATGCCTTTCTCTAAGCTCTGTAATTAATTATTGTGAATACAAAATACACTTATTAAATGGACCCTCATAGTCGTGGCCGCTGGACCCTATAATGTCGGCGTTCATGCAAGGCGAGGGTCGCGGGTTCGAGTCCCGCCATGGGCATGGATGTTTCTCTGTAAGTGTAATTGTACTAATTAGCGGTAAAGTAAACAGCATACAATGTAATCATAAACTGGGTAGAGGAAAGAACTTAAAAAATACTAACACTTAAATTTATAACTACATCATTTAATCCAAATAAACTTTTACAGAAATATCTAAATTGTACATTTCGTTATAGATACAAAGGCAACAGCGATACTCAAGTGTTTAAGAATGGACGCTATACGCTGGCCTTAAAATTCCATACAGTTTCGATACAATCCCGAGATATAAGTGAATGTTGACAGGACTTTAAAAAAATCTGATGTGTTACACTCACATGACTTTCTCTACTCTTGTACAAACTATTTTTACAAACGCTTATTCTTCATATGCTTCATGTTAATGGAGTTATCGAGATGCTAGTCTTATATGCTAATTTTCTTGTAGATGCAACGGGAATATGTTAGGCTTTAAGCGATAGTCAAATGTTTTAAGAGCTGGTTGCTATTTGGAGCATTCCATTCTCTTTACATTACCAGGACAAAAAACATGAATAACGAATTCCCATTTGAGAAAAAGTATAAGTATTGAAAAATTTTGTCTATCTCTTATGGTTTACCAATTATGCAAAAGTCGTTCACAATGAATAATACTTTTGGAGACATTCCCAGAAAATTCGAGATATACAGTTCATTTGCCATAAAATGTCTTAAACTTGTGATATTTTATTCAAAATCGTCAGAGCCATTTTTGGGAAAATAAAAATTTTCGAAAAATGTTCCATGTAAAGGGTAATCTGGGGTGGGGGGATTTTCTTGAAAATCTTCATGTCGCATTTACGGAAGATACTGCACCTAAATACTAAGTTTGGAGTTTATCCGAGTGTTCGTTTCTGAGTTATGCTGTTCACAGTCAGACACATACACACGGACATGTTTTCAAAAATGTTTCTTTTTTCTGGATTTTCTCCTTAAGAGCCCCAAATACCCATACCAGAACCCTCGAAAAAATATCTGGGATTACCAGCTGTTTAAAACAGCACAAAATACCTCAAAATATTCCGAAAAATATTAAACATCTGTATCAATATCCTGAAATACCTTCTCCAGTTTCCGAAAATGCTCTTGAAACGCCTGCAATTCTCCTGCCTATGTACCAGAATGTTCTAAACGTGTGCGCCCATACCTAATTCGATAGTATGAAATACCCTTAAACAGCGTAAAATACTTTCGCTAGACTCCTCGAAAAAGTATAAAATGCACAGAATGCCCTGCCATTCTAAAAACCATCAGGATACTCTAAAACCATATGTAAATACCATGAAAATAGCTGCTACAATTTCTATAGTCCTTCATTTACTCCAAAATTCCAAATCCTTGCCTTAAAAGCCCGTAAATGGTTGCTAAAACGCTTAACAACTCCCACTACAGTGGTTCAAATGTCATTGAAATGCTTACGCCAACACCCTAAAATACCTATTTCTGTGTCCAAAAATATCCTAAAGCCAGAAAGAGGATGTGAAATATCTGTACCACTGCATCGAAAAACCATCAAAATACCTGTAAAGTAAGCTAATTTGGTACTCAGAAATTCCTTCTAAGTACCGTCCGAAATAGTTACATTGTGCCTGTGCTCCAAATATCTTGAAAATGTAACCCAACACTTGTGGAAAACATTCTTAGATACCTTCAGCCCCTGTCTTCCCTAGCATCCCTCATCGTATTCCTTGCCTCTTCCCATATAAACGCATTGTCTAGTCCTCAAACCCCTCCTAGTCTAGCCACGTTTTCCCTATCTCCTCCTTGTGAACACATTTCCCTCCTTCAGCCTCTATCTAGCCTAGCTTATGTCCTCGTATTTTCCATATATCATTCACATAAATGCATATTGTAGCTTCAACCTCTGTGTAACCTAGCATCACTCCTTATATTCCCCATCTCAGCTATATAAAAGCCTTTTCTTGTCCATTACCCCACCTTGCATACCATATCTGCTTGGTTTCCCATCTCTCCTATATGAAACACCTACATTCTACCCATTAACACTGTCTAGCCTAGCATCTCTACTTATTCTCCCTATTTCCCTCATATAAGATGCATATTATATCCTTCAAGACCCTCCTAGTCTAGCATCTCTCCACGTTTCCCCTAACCCTCCCTTATAAACCCATATTCCGTCCTTCAATCCCCGTCTAGCCTGCATCATTCCTCGTATTCCCTATCTCATCTATATAAATGCCTCTTCTAGTCTCCTACCCGCCTAACCTAGCATCTCTCCAAGGTTTCCTATCCCTTCCATATAAAGCACATATTCTACCCATTAACACTGTCTGGTCTAGCATCTCTCCTTGATTCCCCTATCTCCCTCATATAAGACGCATATTCTATCCTTCAAGACCCTCCTAGGCTTGCGTCTCTCCACGTCTTCCTTATCCCTCCCTTATAAACCCATATTCCGTCCTTCAATCCCCGTCTAACCTGGCATCTCTCCTCGTATTCGCTATCTCTTCTATATAAATGCCTCTTCTAGTCTCCTACCCGCATAACCTACCACCTCTCCACGGTTTCCTATCTCTTCCATATAAAATACATATTCTACCCTCCAAGTCCTGTCTAGCCTAGCAATTCTCATCGTATCCCGTATCTTTTCCCTTATAATCACATGTTCTGTCTTTCATGCGCTTTCTATCCTAGCATCCCTTTTCATATCTCCCCCTTATGAAAGCATTTTCCTCCTTTAACCCAATTCTAGCCTAGCATTTCCCCTCGTTTTCCCTATTTTTTCCCATATAAACGCTGAAAAGAGGCCTCGCTACATCTTATCTATCCTACTGAGGCTAACACTTCATATGCAGGTGTAGCTAAGAGAAACTATTTGTAATCTGCATTATTCTGTATCTGTTGCCTAGCTTTCTCCCATAAAGCTGAGCAATACCATAAGTATTGAATAGTAAACACATTAAAGGCAATTTTTTCCTGTATACCTGTGGTTCAGAAAGTTAAATAAAATTAAATTAATTCGGAAGATGCAATTCTTAATAAATTCTCAAAATGTTTGGTTCCAAAATAACATAAAAAAACAGCTCCTGGAAGTAACGATTTGTCTATGTAAGCTCATTTCCCAAAACAATGTTTTATATTTGCTAAAACCACATCTAATGTAAAACAATTTAACTACACACTGTTAATAACCCAAAGTTCAACACGTAAAAAAGCAATATTTTACGACATATCTACATACAAGTTTCAGCCATAAATCCGCAGAATTGGTTCCGTTGTTCAGATTTCCTTTACAGCAAATGGAGTTACTGTTTATTTATGTACGTAGTTGTGCATTAATAAGTATATTACTTTCTATCTTATTATACAACGGGTATAATGGTATACATACTAGCAACTGCAGGCCATTAAATCACAAACATTCGTTTATGCGACAGCTGACATTAATTATATAGCTTGGCATTCCATTGGTTATCATAATAGCCCTGCCTTATGCCACTGCAATACCTCCTATATGCAATAGAGGGTGACATACCATCAGCACTCTGAAGTAAACCACTGGAAGTACTTTCACCAATACCCCGGATTGGAAAAGTGAAAGTACCTCCAATGTAACTAGTTTCACCGAAGTTTGGGACTGCTTCCTCGAAGTGGAACTGGTGGAAGTAGTTCCGGCAAACTAACACCCTCGACCGATCACAGTGCTGACATCGATCTTTGCGCCTCACCCGGTGTAAACAGCTGCATCACGGGCGCAGCGATCATGAATTGCGGCTCATAAATAATCACTGCCAAGCGATCATTGTGATTGCAGAAAGCTGTTTACTTCAGAATGAACCTCTTTAGATTAGCGCATATTAGTTATTTAACAACGATCCTATCATGGGAGTTACCAAGACGCGAGTGACGAGTAACTTTCGACCTGAGAGCTTCACGAGCGTCTTAATAACCATTAAATGAGAGTTGCATGCAATAGTGTTTCTACGAGTTTTAGATATAAAATAACTATTTAATATTTAAATGCATAAAATAAATTAAACATGTGATAAAACACTTTCTCGCTACAGAATTTACGTGCGCTTCGATAACGAGTAAATATCGATACATGGTAACAGGTATCGACTTTGCAAGATGGAGACAAAAGAGTTTATTAGTGAATTTGAAGAGATGGAATCTGGTTCAACAACTCCTAGTATCCTGGGGAAGGCCAGAAATGCAAGCAAGAATTGACATCCTGAAGAATCAAAGATGTTTTGGAGAGCAGGAAAAGTGTAACTTCATTATCAGAAAATGTGCTCATACTTTACTTTGATCAAATGTTAAACACAATGAAATCTCCTATCTTGTGGCTACTGAAGACTATTCTAAATGTAAAACACGGAACTGATATAACCCAGTAAAAAAATTGTATTACGTGTTAATATAGAAATCGGTAGAGTACAAAGGGAATAAAGGAAAACTATTTTCTACAAATGAAATTAAAACCTTCATTGATGTAGCACCTGGCAATACGTATCTATTGATAAAGGTTTGTGCATATAATCAATTTCCTAAAACTACCAATATACCTTATAGATAATTTTCGAAATACATGACTTTGTTACAGATAGCACCAATATTAGGGGTAATTGGGGGACGTCTAAGAATGAGTTACATGATTTAAAATTTGATGACGTAAAGGATTTAGACCCAGCATTACTAGCTACTATCCTCAACACAAAAAGAAATATATCACGAGAGATCACAGTAACAAAAATGTATTACGAAATCTGCAAGAAGTACATAAATCAGCGCCCTAAAGCCTATAAATCTCAATCTGTTTCTGTAGTCATTACAGCAGAAAATACACGGTTTTTAAATTTATTGATTTTGGTATTAATACATTTGGAAAAATGGGCAAACAAATAGCTACCTACACTATGTGATCAAAAGTATCCGGGCACCCCCACAAACATAGGTTTTTTAACTTAGGTTCATTGTGCTTCCACCTACTGCCTGGTACTCATTATCAGCGACCTCAGTAATCATTAGACAGAAGAATGGGACGCTCTGTGGAACTGACGGACTTCGAAAGTGATCAGGTGATTGGGTGTCACTTGTGTCAGAAGTCTGTACGCGAGATTTCCACACTCCTAAACATCCCTAGGTCCAGTGTTTCTGATGTGATAGTGAAGTGGAAACGTGAAGGGACATGTACAGCACAAAAATGTACAGGCCGACCTCGTCTGTTGACTGACAGAGACCGCCGACATTAGAAGAGGGTCGTAAAGAGTAATAGGCAGTCATCTATCCAGACCATCACACAAGAATTCCAAACTGCATCAGGATTCACTCCAAGTACTTTGACAGTTAGGCGTGAAGTGATAACCCTTGGATACCATGGTCGAGCGGCTACTCATAAGCCACACATCTCGCAGGAAAATGCCAAACGACGCCCTACTTGGTGTAAGGAGCGTCAACACTACACGATTGAATAGTGGCAAAACGTTGTGCGGAGTGACGAATCACAGTGCGCAATGTGGCGATCCGATGGCAGGGTGTGGGTATGGTGAATGCCCTGTGAACGTCATCTGCCAGTGTGTGTAGTACCAACAGTGAAATTCGGAGGCGGTGGTGTTATGGTTGTGGTCCTGTATTTCCTGGAGGGGTTGTTTTGCGTGCCACGATCACAGCGCAGACCTACAATGATATTTAAACACCTTGCTTCCCACTGTTGAAGAGCAATTCGGGGATGGCGATTGCATCTTTCAACATGATCGAGCACCTGTTCATACTGCATGGACTGTGACGAAGTGGTTGTAGGACAATAACATCCCTGCAATGGACTGGCCTGCACAGAGTCCTGGCTTTAATCCTATGGAACACCTTTGTGATGTTTTGGAACGCCGACTTCGTGCCAGGCCTTACCGACCTACATTGATACCTCTCCTCAGTTCCGCACTCCGTGAAGAATGGGCTGCCATTCCCCAAGAAACCTTCCGGCACCTGATTGAAAGTATGCCTGCGAAAGTGTACGCTGTCAATAAGGTTAAGGGTGGGCCAACACCATATTGACTTCCAGCATTACCGATGGAGGGAGCCACGAACTTGTACCTCATTTTCAGTCAAGTGTCCGGATACTTTTGATCACTTAGGGTATATTAACCTCCGTGACCCAGATATTCACTGGCCACTGCTTCCATAGAAGATGTGCAAGTGCGTTAGTTGATGCAGGTGGTGACATAACAGCTTTAAAAGGCCATGTTGGTTGGAAATCTACAACAGTAGCTGAAAGTTATATAGACGAATCTCTTCAAAATGGACTTAAGATCTCAAATACATTATTAAAGCCCAAGGAAATAAAAACGATCAAATATAAATTCACCATCTAGTTCAACTAAGTTTCATAAGGGATCATTACCAGGTATTACCTTTGCAAATTGCACTACATAAAATGTTTATATTGACAAGGCAACTAAGAGATACATTTTGTGTTTGTAAAGTCTTTTTTACTAGACATGGGCCGATTCATGAACGAATCGTTCATATGAACGATTACAAGGAAAAAATTGTAAGAATTGTGTCAATATTAGCATGAATTGTCGTTCAAAATAAATCGTAAGAATCGTGAATGAATCGTGGTACAAAATGAATCGTAAGAATCGTGTATGAATCGTGGTTCAAAATGAATCGTAAGAATCGTGCATGAATCGTCGTTCAAAAAGAATCGCAAGAATAGTGCATGAATCGTCGTTCAAAAAGAATCGCAAGAATAGTGCATGAATCGTCGTTCAAAAAGAATCGTGATCAGGACATTCCCGATTCATTCTCGCTTGCGCTTTGTTTACTACTCACCTTTGGCTTCCAAGCCGAGCCCGAACGAATGCTGCCGAGTGAGTACGATGATGAGCAGGGAATTTACTAAGCATTGTGATGCTATATCATAGTATAAGAAAACACATCACCGCAGTTCTGTCGATTCGTAGTAGTGAATTGCACAGGTTGAAAGATTCGTTAGAATTTATAATGTGAATTGGTAGATCAACACGGTTCTTTGAGATCCTGATGGCATAATCTAGGAGTATCGAGTTCAGCCGAGAAAGACTAATTCTTAAAAACAAATTGCGCAAATAGCTGTAAAGCGCAGTAAAATGAATCGTAAGCGTTGCCAATGGATGAACGGAGGCTGCAGTATAAGCAATAGAAGTAATTCTCAGTACTTTACTGAGAGATCTGATACACAGCATTGCATGATTACATTGTAGTAAGTATTATAATATACAATACCAGAATATATGCAAAATGGACGAAAATAGGGAATTTTTGCATTCTTGGTTTGAATAACTTTTAAAATTATATAATTTAAAAGAATTAAGTTGTATACTATAATCTACATTAAAAGTATAAGAACATGCATCCATATAACTAAGTCAATTCTAATGTATTAAAAGCACCTCGTATATGCTGATGTAAAATTTATGTAAAAAATCTGATGTGTTACACTCACATGACTTTCTCTACTCTTGTACAAACTATTTTTACAAACTCTTATTCTCCATCTATTTCATATTAATCGAGATAAACATTTGAGAAACGATCTTTTAACATACAAAGAGAATTACATTTTACACATAACGACTAGTTCTAAAAATATTTGACTATCGCTTAAGGCGTACTATGTTCCCCTTGTTTTGTATTTGCATCGGCCTTTAAGCATATACATATCTCTTAATAGCTGGTTGCTATGTGCAGCTCCATTCTCTTTGCCTTTGATTAATACTCTTTGCATATACAAGACAAAAATTTGAATAACGAATTCCCATTTGAGAAAATTATTGAAAAAATTAAGGTAATAACAAGCAATATCTCGAAAATGGTTCACTCAACAAAAAAATGTATATGACATAAATTGCGTATTTTAACGTGATCTACATGTTTTGTGTAGTAAAATTCTGTCTATCTCTTATGGTTTACCAGTTATGCAAAAGTCGTTCACAATGAAGAATACTTTTGGAGACATTTCCAGAAAATTCAAGATATACATTTCATTTGTCATAAAAATATCTTCAACATATGATATTTGAATCAAAATCGTTAGAGCCATTTTTGAGAAAATTAAAATTTGCGAAAAATGTTCCATGTATAGGTTAGTCTGTGGTTAGGGAATTTTCTTGAAAACCTTCGTGTCGCATCTCTGGAAGAAACTGAACCTACATATCACGTTTGGTGTTTATCCGACTGTTCGTTTCTGAGTTTTGCTGTTCACACACAGACACACAGACACGCACACGGACATGTTTCCTAAAACGTCTTTTTGGATTCAGGGGGTCTCAAAACATGTATTTCCGGTGAAATCTCGGTATCGAATTTTTGGGTGGAATACAATACTTCCCCTACTTACTGTACGTAGTAGAGAAAGTAAAAATGAATAACGAATTTGAGAAAAAGTATAAGTATTGGAAAATTTAAGGGAATAACAAGCAATATCTCGAAAATGGTTCACTCTACAAAAAAAGGTATATTACATAACTTGTGTATTTTAACGCGATCTACATTTTTTGTGCAGTAAATTGTTCTCTATCGCTTATGGTTTACGAGTTATGCAAAAGTCGTTCACAATGAAGAACACTTTTGGAGACATTCCCATAAAATTCGAGATATACATTTCATTTGTCATAAAAATATCTTAAACATATGATATTTTAATCATAATCGTTAGAGCCATTTTTGAGAAAATTAAAATTTTCGAAAAATTTTCCATGTAAAGGGTAGTCTGGGGTGAGTGGGTTTTCTTGAAAACCTTCGTGTCGCATCTCTGGAAGATACTGAACCTAAATACCAAGTTTGGTGTTTATCCGACTGTTCGTTTCTGAGTTATGCTGTTCACATGCAGACACACACACAGACATACAGACGGACATGTTTCCAAAAATGCTTTTTTGGATTCAGGGTGTCTCAAAACATGTATTTCCGGTGTAATCTCGGTATCGAATTTTTGGGTGGAATACAATACTTCCCCTACTTGCTATACTTGATAGAGAAAGTAAAAATTATCATTCTCTGCAATCAGCGTTTATACCTTTTCACGTATTTATAAAAATTATATAACTTATTTTCGCGTGCAACTTCGGTAGTAGTGCCGAATAATAATAATAATAATAATAATAATAATAATAATAATAATAATAATAATAATAATAAAAATAATAATAATAATAATTTCTTCATAATTACTTCGCATAATACCTTATGTAATCGTAAATTATGTGGAATCAGACAGGTTGCTTTTTATGACAAATTCAGGAAACTCCAAGTGTATTATCCAAAATAACGCAGAAAGCGTTTTTATATACATTGTCTTTTATATGTCAAAGAAAAGATCATAGTCCCCATTATAACAAAAAAAAGTCTTGATTGCGTATTTTGGCTCCAAACTGCAAGGTACAAACGGGGTCGATTCATATAAGAATCGTGAGTAGGAATAGACGGTAGGCAATGCGACGATTCATCAACGAATTTTGCAGTACGGTAGACCAGCAGACAAAGTGACGATTCTTGAACGAATCGTGCGCTAGGAGTAACTACCAGACAGGATGCAAGAGAACGATTCATGAATCGTGAACGAATTGTACGAATCGATCGAACATACTTTACTTCGAAACTTGAAAGAGCCAACCAGAAAATTCGCCTTTCCCGGAAAAGTACAACTAGTGTCCACTGTTTCCAGTTGTTCTATTCAGCTTATGGTGTTACTTAGAATCAAATTCATGCAATAATCCGATCCTTTCAAAAATTCTATATATAAAAAAACGACAAGAACATTGCATATTCGCTGTTGCACATTTGTATCCTCAATTGTGGAATCCAATACCACACTGCATTAACTTCTTGCGCTCTGTGTGATCAGAAAATTAATTTCTGCAATATCACATCTACGATAAGCAAATTTTATTGAGTACTACAGATACGATCCACCTTTGTCTTCTAACATTATTTCGTATCAATCAATATTAAATAATTCTCTAATCGAAACACAAAGAAACACCTAGTCCACCATCTGTGTTCAGTGATTTAAATTTCTGAAGATGACACCGTCAGTGCTGCTACCCCAGCGCCATATACAATATACTTTTGCCACTGATCTCTGCGCCTCGCCGGTTGTAAACAGCTGCATCGCAGACACAGTGACTGCGGCTCATAAATGATCACACTCAAGCGATCATTGTGATTGCAGAAAAGCTGTTTATTTCAGCATTAATCTCTTTGTATCAGCACATATTAGCTACGTATGCAACGATTCTATAATGGGAATTATTAAGACGCGAGTGACGAGTAACTATCGACACGAGAGAGTGACAAGTAACTATCGACACGAGCGTGTGACGAGTGCCTTACGAGCGCCTTAATAACCATTATATGAGAATTGCATACAATAGTTTTTCTACGACATTTAGATATACAATAAATATTTACTCTTTAGATACATACGAAAGAAAATAAAAATGTGATAAGTAAATGTTTCGATACGTATTTTAGATGCACTTGCACAACAAGTGAATATCGATTGAAGGTCGCTGGTATTAATTTTACAAGATGGAGTCAGAAATATTTATTAGTGAATTTGAAGAGATGGAATTTAGTTACACGCCTCCTGATATTCTGGAGGAGGCGAGGGATGTAAGCAAGAATTTACTTCCTGAAAAATCAAAGAAAATGCGTGAAAAGTTGTATGACAAGTTCATGGTTTGAAGAGTAACCAAAAATGTAACTTCATTGTCAGAAAATGTACCCATAGTTTACTTGGAAGAAATGTCAAAAGATATGGAATCCCCAACCTTGTGGACAAATAATTCAGTATTGAGGACAACTCTAAACGTAAAACATGGAACTGATATATCCGAGTATAAAACGTTGTCTTGCCTGTTAAAACAGAAACCGGTAGGGTACAGAAGGAAAAAAGCAAAAACGTTTTCGATAAATGAATTTATGAAGCACCAGGACAATAGGTATCTACTGATAAAGGTATGTAAATATAAATATTTTCGTAAAAATACCTATCTATGTAAAGATTATTTGCAAATACATGACTTTGTTACAGATAGCATTAATATTAGGAGTAATGGGAGCACGTCCAAGATATGAGTTACGCGAATTAAAATTTGATGATGTGATGGATTTAGAACCAACATTACTAGTTACTATTCCCAACACAAAAACAAATACTCACGAGGGTTCACAGTAACAAGAAAGTATTAGGAAATCTGTAAAAAGTATATGAATCTTAGCCCTGTTAATTATTACAGTTCAAAATACACTGTGCAAACGGTTGGCATTAATAAATTTTTAAATATGGGCAAATACATATCTTAACCTCCCTGACCCACAGTCATTCACTGGCCACTGCTTCCGTAGGAGTTCTGTAACTCTGATAGTTGATGCAGGTGGTCAGATTACAACTTTAAAACGCCATGGTGGTTGGAAATCCACAACAGCTGCTGAAGTTTGTAAACATGTATCCTGGAAAACAAACTAAAGATCCCAAATGCAATACTTATATCCATAGAAAATAAAACCTCAAATATATACAACTTCACCATCTACTTAAACTAAGCTTCATAAGGGATAATTACCAAATATTACCTTTGCAAACTACACCATACAAAATGTGTATATTAACACGGTAATTAACAGTTAGATTCTGTGCTTTCAAAGTCTTTGATACTAAACGTTTGTAAAGTTTGAGCAGAGATTTATTACAGTTTCATTATGAAGAATGCAAACAGTGAAATATGGTTCATTTAAGTTCATATTAGTGAATAAACTGTTTCTCACTGGCTCCGAGTAGCACGTCGCGTTAGTGTGGAAACAACAAATGAACGCACTTAACTACAGGTGTCGAAAAATTTTGTATGCTCGCCCATGCCAAAATGGAGTATTTTTACGACTGGTAGCAGTACTTTAATGGGCCTCATTAAAGTACTGATATTCGACCAATCGGCAGTGGCCACGTAACATTGTGAAAGCGCAAGTATCGATTATTCTGCGTAGTACTTCTCACAACGCTAGCAACTTTGTTTGACACAGGTGCTACAAGGTCATTGTATTGTAACCATAGATAAAGCAATAGCAACACTCAAACCAGAAACGAATACTTATGAAACCTTTAATTTAGATACATGGTCGAGCATAAACAGTGGTATGAAACTTGACTATAATGGTGATTAAAACGCTCGTATGATAGTTATTAACCTCGCTTCGTTATGCTCGCCTCGGTTAATAATAATGCTTGCGTTTTTAATTACTAACATTATAGTCTCGTTGCATAATATACTAATATATCCAAATATAACTATAAATGCATTATTGGGATCGATTTCACACATTAACCCTATCCCATCCATTAGTTCAAGTGTAAACGAGGCTGCAACTGCTTCTTAACGCGCGTATTCGCTTGCTACTGTAAATTTATATCCTCAATTGTGGTGTCTAATAGCACAAGGCATTAAATTCTTGTGCTCTATGTAATAAAGCGATTAACTTCTGTAATATCACTTCTAGAATAAGTACATTTTACAGAACACTACAAATAGGAGTGTACCTTTATTGAGAATTTAGTTTGTATCACTCAGTATTAATTTGTTTTCCAGTTGAAACACCTAATCCTCCATCTGCTGTTCATTGATTTAAATTTCTGAAAATGGCACAGAGAGTGTTGCTACACCAGAGCCACATGCAATGCACTGTTGCTACCGATCTCTTCGCCTCGCCCGTTGTAAACCGCTATAACTCATTTTAACCTCGACCTTAAGAAATTGCAATAGAATGTCTACTTTCTCTACCATTTATCTATGGTAGCTAAAGTAGTGATGTTCTGTTCTATGCTATTCGATATGATAATTGATCAGAAATATATGTTTTTAAACCCGAATAAAAAAGAACAAAGCATTCAAAGAGAATGAGAGAGTGAGTGAGAGTGTTAGTGTAAGTGTGAGAGAGAGAGAGATGGAGAGAAACAAAGAGAAAGAGAGAGATAGTTTCCAGTTTGCTTATTGTTTCACATGCATGTCCGACTTGGATACAATTTCAAATTGAAAATACCAAAATGAGAGGCATTTTTAAAAACTACATCTTCGCTTGGTTGAAAAAATACAGATGCGGTACATTCACATGCCTTTCTCTAAGCTCTGTAATTAATTTTTGTGAATACAAAATACACTTATTAAATGGACCCTCATAGTCGTGGTCCCTGGACCGTATAATGTCGGCGTTCATGCAAGGCGAGGGTCGCGGGTTCGAGTCCCGCCATGGGCATGGATGTTTGTCTGTAAGTGTAATTGTACTAATTAGCGGTAAAGTAAACAGCAAACAATGTAATCATAAACTGGGTAGAGGAGGGAACTTAAAAAATACTAACCCTTAATTTTATAACTACATCATTTAATCCAAATAAACTTTTGCAGAAATATCTAAATTGTACATTTCGTTTTAGATACAAAGGCAACAGCGAGAGTCAAGCGTTTAACAACTGGACGCTATATGCTGGTTTTAAAATTCCATACAGTTTCGATACAATCCCGAGATATAAGTGAATGTTAACAGGACTTTAATAAAATCTGATGTGTTACACTCACATGACTTTCTCTACTCTTGTACAAACTATTTTTACAAACGCTTATTCTCCATATGCTTCATGTTAATGGAGTTATCGAGATGCTAATCTTATTGCTAATTTTCTTGTAGATGCAACGGGAATATGTTAGGCTTTAAGCGATAGTCAAATGTTTTAAGAGCTGGTTGCTATTTGGAGCATTCCATTCTCTTTACATTACCAGGACAAAAAACATGAATAACGAATTCCCATTTGAGAAAAAGTATAAGTATTGAAATATTTTGTCTATCTCTTATGGTTTACCAGGTATGCAAAAGTCGTTCACAATGAATAATACTTTTGGAGACATTCCCAGAAAATTCGAGATATACAGTTCATTTGCCATAATATGTCTTAAACTTGTGATATTTTATTCAAAATCGTCAGCGCCATTTTTGGGAAAATAAAAATTTTCGAAAAATGTTGCATGTAAAGGGTAATCTGGGGTGGGGGGATTTTCTTGAAAACCTTCATGTCGCATTTATGGAAGATACTGCACCTAAATACTAAGTTTGGAGTTTATCCGACTGTTCGTTTCTGAGTTATGCTGTTCACAGTCAGACACATACACACGGACATGTTTCCAAAAATGTTTCTTTTTTCTGGATTTTCTCCTTAAGAGCCCCTAATACCCATACCAGAACCCTCGAAAAAATATCTGGGATAGTACCAGCTCTTTAAAACAGCACAAAATACGTCAAAATATTCTGAAAAATACTAAACATCTGTATCAATATACTGAAATACCTTCTCCAGTTTCCCAAAATGCTCTTGAAACGCCTGTAGTTCTCCTGCCTGTGTAACAGAATGTTCTAAATGTCTGCGCCCATACCTAATTCGATAGTATGAAATACCCTTAAAGAGCCTAAAATACTCTCGCTAGACTCCTCGAAAAAGTATAAAATGCACAGAATGCCCTGCCATTCTAACAACCATCAGGATACTCTAAAACCATATGTAAATACCATGAAAATAGCTGCTACAATTTCTATAAAGTCCTTCATTTACTCCAAAATTCCAAATCCTTGCCTTAAAAGCCCGTAAATGGTTGCTAAAACGCATAACAGCTCCCACTACAGTGGTTCAAATGCCATTGAAATGCTTACGCCAACACCCTAAAATACCTGTTTCTGTGTCCAAAAATATCCTAAAGCCAGCAAGAGGATGTGAAATATCTGTACCACTGCATCGAAAA
This sequence comes from Deroplatys truncata, assembly GCA_030765065.1. Classification (NCBI taxonomy): domain Eukaryota; kingdom Metazoa; phylum Arthropoda; class Insecta; order Mantodea; family Mantidae; genus Deroplatys; species Deroplatys truncata. The sequence goes on along the minus strand of CM060989.1, from coordinate 88,063,689 downwards.
ACCATCAAAATACCTGTAAAGTAAGCTAATCTGGTACTCAGAAATTAATTCTAAGTACCGTCCGAAATAGTTACATTGTGCCTGTGCTCCAAATATCTTGAAAATGTAACCCAACACTTGTGGAAAACATTCTTAGATACCTTCAGCCCCTGTCTTCCCTAGCATCCCTCATCGTATTCCTTGCCTCTTCCCATATAAACGCATTGTCTAGTCCTCAAACCCCTCCTAGTCTAGCCACGTTTTCCCTATCTCCTCCTTGTGAACACATTTCCCTCCTTCAGCCTCTATCTAGCCTAGCTTCTGTCCTCGTATTTTCCATATATCATTCACATAAATGCATATTGTAGCTTCGCCCTCTGTGTAACCTAGCATCTCGCCTTATATTCCCCATCTCAGCTATATAAAAGCCTTTTCTTGTCCATTACCCCACCTTGCATACCATATCTGCCTGGTTTCCCATCTCTCCTATATGAAACACCTACATTCTACCCATTTACACTGTCTAGCCTAGCATCTCTCCTTATTCTACCTATTTCCCTCATATAAGACACATATTCTATCCTTCAAGACCTCCTAGTCTAGCATCTCTCCACGTCTTCTCTAACCCTCCCTTATAAACCCATATTCCGTCGTTCAATCGCCGTCTAGCCTACATCTCTCCTCGTATTCCCTATCTCATCTATATAAATGTCTCTTCTAGTCTCCTACCCGCCTAACCTAGCATCTCTCCAAGGTTTCCTATCCCTTCCATATAAAACACATATTCTACCCATTAACACTGTCTGGTCTAGCATCTCTCCTTGTTTCCCCTATCTCCCTCATATAAGACGCATATTCTATCCTTCAAGACCCTCCTAGTCTTGCATATCTTTCACGTCTTCCTTATCCCTCCCTTATAAACCCATATTCCGTCCTTCAATCCCCGTCTAACCTGGCATCTCTCCTCGTATTCCCTATCTCTTCTATATAAATGCCTCTTCTAGTCTCCTACCCGCCTAACCTAGCACCTCTCCACTGTTTCCTATCTCTTCCATATAAAACACATATTGTACCCTCCAAGTCCTGTCTAGCCTAGCAATTCTCATCGTATCCCGTATCTTTTCCCTTATAATCACATGTTCTGTCTTTCATGCCCTTTCTATCCTAGCATCCCTTTTCATATCTCCCCCTTATGAACGCATTTTCCTCCTTTAACCCAATTCTAGCCTTGCATTTCCCCTCGTTTTCCCTATTTTCCCCATATAAACGTAAAAAAGAGGCCTCGCTACCCCTTATCTATCCTACTGATGCTAACACTTCATATCCAGGTGTAGCTAAGAGGAACTATTTGTAATCTGCATTATTCTGTAGCTGTTGACCTAGCTTTCTCCCATAAAGCTGAGCAATACCATAAGTATTGAATAGTAAACCCATTAAAGGCAATTTTTCTTCCTGTATACCTGTGGTTCAGAAAGTTAAATGAAATTAAATTAATTCGGAAGATGCAATTCTTAATAAATTCTCAAAATGTTTCGTTCCAAAATAACATAAAAAAACAGCTCCTGGAAGTAACGATTTGTCTATGTAAGCTCATTTCCCAAAACAATGTTTTATTTTTGCGAAAACCACATCTAGTGTAAAACAATTTAACTCCACACTGTTAATAACCTAAAGTTCAACACGTAAAAAAGCAATATTTTACGACATATCTACATACAAGTTTCAGCCATAAATCCGCAGAGTTGGTTCTGTTGTTTATATTTCCTTTACAGCAAATGGAGTTACTGTTTATTTATGTACGTAGTTGTACATTAATAAGTATAATATTACTTTCTATCTTATTATACAACGGGTATAATAGTATACATACTAGCAACTGCAGGCCATTAAATCACAGACACGTGTTTATGCGACAGCAGACATTAATTGTATAGCGTGGCATTCCATTGGTTATCATAATAGAGTTGCCTTATGCCACTGCAATACCTCCTATATGCAATAGAGGGTGACATTCCATAAGCACTCCGGAGTAAACCACAGGAAGTATTTTCACCAATACCCCGGATAGGAAAAGTGGAAGTACTTCCAATGTAACTAGTTTCACCGAAGTTCGGGACTGTTTCCTCGGAGTGTAACTGGTGGAAGTAGTTCCGGCAACCTAACGCCCTCGACCAGGACCGTCTAGAACGAACGGACCTGACACTGGCATTCAAAATGGAGGCCGTACGTGGTGGGAAACATTTTAAACAGCTCGTCTACAAGCTACGATTTTTCCGCAGCAAAATTCAAAAGTGGTATAATAACACGTCTTTTGTGTACACATATGCTCTGTTGTACGCAAAAATACTGTCTTAAAAGTAAAATAAATACAGTTTAATGTTACATGAGACCAATGAGCAATGAAATGCGTATATAACCCCAAAGAACATCCACGTAGTCTACAGTTTTGCATGCCATAAATTAACAACGTTCCTAAACTACAGCTACATATATACATTGCAAAGAAGATAGACAGTTTTACAAAACTGTAAACAGCATACTACTTACGTGAAACAGAACTGTTGATACTGCACCTGACACTGAGTTCACACAAAATTATCTGTCACTGTTTACATGTTTATTGCACTGTACACAATATTATATACAAAAAATATGTACTGGATGGCTGATACACGAAATGCCATTATTTAGGGTAATTAGCTACTGAATTAAGCAGCTTTAAGGTGGAAAGCTTTCATTTCTCAGTCTGCAGCAATAATTAAAAAATATATTTCTCAGCAGCTTATAACACTTCACTAGTTTTGCAGGGGAATCCATACTGGGAGACTGAAATTAAATAAATAAGTAACCTTAAACCAGCTCTGCAACTGAAATGTATGAAATACACAGACTTAAGTCAGCACTGTGAAACAACATTCAGGAAGTCTACAATTTTGCATGCAGCAACATAACAGCATTTCTAAACTACAGCTACATATTTAAATTACAAAGAAGTTAAGACAGTTTTGCAAAACTACAAGCATGATACTACTTACATGAAACAGAATTGTTGGTATTGCAGCTGACATTGATTGAGTTCACTCACAATTATCTGTCACTATTTACACTGTTCACAATATTATACATACAAAATATACTTTGATGACTAACACACGAAATGCTGCGGTTTATAGTAATTTGTTATTGAATTTGGAAGCTTTACGCTGAAATTTTGCTTTTGCTTTCGCTGAGAGCTTCTCATTTTTAAGTTTACAATAATTATTCAAAAATATATTAGTTAACACCTTACAGCACTTCTTTACAAGCTTTTGCAGGGGGAGTCCACATTGACAGACTTGGTCAAAGTCTACAGAATGCAATTCAAAATGAAGCATTGCTAATTGTACCACAAGCTTTCTTTGGCAATTTAGATGCAAGAACTCCTTTTCATACTTCTCGCCAATTAAAATGGTGAATATTTTAAAAACCAGTACACAAAGGTGTATTACAAAATCTGAAGGACACTTGAGACCCCCGCGATTGATAGCATCAAAATATGAAAATCTTGCATCATACTCAATCATTATGTTTCTGAGAGTAGATAATGTAGAGGTACATGCTGCACACGTTTCTCTGTTTATTTTCAATGTGTTAAGAACACTGTGTGCAACATATCCACCAATGCAAATAATCACTTCTTGATTACTTTCATCAATTTCAGCTGAATCGACACACTCTATTACAGGTTCAAACTTTTCCAGAACAGTGCTAGGTACATTTGCAGAACTAGGAACATTTTTTCTGGAGCAAGAGGATACAAATGATGTTATAGAACAGTCCCCAAGGAAAGCTGATTTTAATTTAATTACACTACAAATTTTCAGTTTCCTTTCTGATTCCAGAACTTGTTCCACAGAAATATGATAGTTTCCACCACTCATTTGTCGATACTGACCAAATCTACCCTCGAGTTTATCAGTTTGAAACTTTCCTGCCAAAATATACTTCCATTTAAAATTACAAAAAATGTATTTACACATATGTACAAAACTATCTAAAGTGTGTGTAAGAGCAACATGTGTTTCATTTGTGAGTTTACCACTGACAGCTGAAGAATGCCACAATTTCAAAAACAATGAAAACTCTTCTAGAAACTTAAGTTTTGGGTCTTCAGGTCCCTGGATAGGGTTACAGTCAAAATCCCTACTATATTTTCCTTTGGATGGACTCTTAACATTTGAAATCTTCCACCATTTCACAACAAGTTGGAGAAAATGTATCGTTCCTGTAGAGAATTCTTTAGGATTTTCAACTAACTTCCTTTGCAGATCTACAATGTTTTTATCATCAAATATCTTTAAAGCAAGAGAAACATTTTGCCTCTCAAAAGAAGAAGGGAAAAGTGAGTTTCTTGTAAGGGCAGGAGCCTCTTTAATTATGCAGTTTTGCTCCGATTCATGAAGGCGTATTAAATCACTAAACTTTGCTTCTTCATTAAAATATGTGAAAGTGACAGATGATGTGGCACCCTCACTTATGTTAGTTTGAAACCAATCTTCTGGAACTCCTGACAGAATGTCATTCTTGTTTGGAATGTTGAAAATTTGATTTACTACATTGAGCCAATTGCTTCTTATACATTTTAATAAATGTACGGAATCAAAAAGTGAGAAGAGCTCTCTATCAGTATTTGATGGATTTTGCACACTCTTTTTCAATGACCCATTGCATAAATGCTGAAACATTGCTTTATTCACCTTATTGTTGTCTGATATAAGGCAAAGAGCAATGTATCCACAACTTTCTAAAGCATTTAGTACTTCAAGGGTCATTTGATGCAATGAAACGCTATTTATGTTTTTTACTGGAAAGAGGGCAATGACATCTGAATTTCCTGACAAAAGAGAAGAAATCATAAATGCTTGGATTGTAGTGGCAGTAACGACTTCTCTCTCTCTCTATTCATGGCAATCCCTTCTATTTTCCCACCCTTATAACTCAGCTTGGGTGTGACATAAATTTCATCCAGCAAGACACTTACTATTCTTTCATGTTCCCCAATAAGTTTACATTTTTCTGTAAGATATTTTACTTGGGAGGGATTTATTACACTATTAGTTCCCAACTTGCAGAGTAGCCTCCTTAAATAAGCTGGATGGGGAATTGTCAGAACCTTGCTTGTGTGAACCAGACGATAAGCCCCAGGAAAAGAGTAAAATAATGCTGATGCCCAAAACAATGTTTCTGGTGAATACCTTGGCTGTGTGGATACAGCAAGTTACAACTGTTCTCTTAAGAATACCAATTTCGTTTTTGTTTTGTCCTCAAAATTGCTAAGGTCAGTGTTTCCAAACCAATTCAAAAATAATGAAAGTTTGTCATTACTACTTACATTTTCCTCTTCAAATGCTGCTACTTGGCTCAACAGGCAGTCAAATTTCGTCCACTTATTACACATTAATTCATCACCCAAACACCATTCAAACTGTTTCCTGGGAAGTTCTGCATTATTGTGAAATACATGCACTGCAAGAGATGGCATGATTTTAATGCACACTGTCACTTTTGGCGGCTCAGTAACACACGTGTCATCGATTTTACATAATGAAATATAACTGCTGTCAGGCCTGTTTATTATAATAAAAGGACTCACATTTCTACTTTTCAACTTTTCCAGAAACTCACAGTATCCACTTATATTGTCCCTTTCATTCCATTCTTCAAATTGTTGCTGGTCACGGGCACAAACTTGGTTCATACGCTTACTTGGTTCCTTTCCTTTAGGAGGCAACCGTTTCGATAAATAGGATGGTTGATTTTCAAAAATTGTTGGAAATGCACCATCCTCTAGTTTGATCCTCTTTCTTGGAAGTGTTATAAAAGAACCATCATCACAACGGAATTTATCTTCTCTTATAACAAAGTCAGCAGCAAAATGTTGTATGCATACAGCTGAATCCTTCAATGGCGTAAAGTGCTCTCGATTTATGCATTTGATCCATTTTTCTCTTAAAAGTTTATCTTTCGGAAATATAAATATCGGTACCAAAGGTCCATCTTTGCTGTAATTGGATTTACATCCGGGAACACAACAGTTACGGGGCATTGTAGCGTTTTAGGTTAGGTACCTATATTTGCGACAATAAAATCAACTTCTGAAACAATTTCCTCTTTATAGGTATCGCCACTATAACTGTAACACAAATTAGGTTCACAAACAGATAAATTAATAATACTTTACTTTTAATATAGCCATAATCTATATGGAATACAATAGTAAACATAAACACATGGAAAGCACATTGCACAACAAACACATGACTGGATTTATTCTCGTTTCCTAAATTGCACAAAACACACTTACTTCACTAATGTAAATACAAAATTATGCCGGAGTTACTAAAAAAAACAATAAATCACAGGCAGCGAAAACACAACACAGCAGCTAGCATGTGTAAACACCACAGTGATCACCACCAACAATCGACGCCATTTTCCTCAATCTTGAATGCCAGTGTCTGGTCCGTTCATTCTAGACGGTCCTGCACACAAGCGCTTGCAGATAGCTCACCCGAAGGTAAACGAACAGCACGATTCCAGAGCGAATAGCGCGACCTCTGCCATGCTGATTGCTGAGGCTTGAAACTATCTGCACCTGAAACTAAGATGGGAGTCAGCTGATAAAATAGCAATACCGAAAATACAAAAATAAAGCTGAATTTTCGTATCAACGAGCAATTGCGTAATTGTAGGAGTTTATAGTGTTACCTTATTTAATATTGAGTACCAAATAACGAGCAATCGATGTTTAAAACTGGATCATGACCTGAAAACCTAGTAAGGTAGAAAACATGTTATGAATCGAAAGTCACAACATTAGTTGGTTTTAATCAAGAATTGAAATATACATAGCGAAAACAAGCTAACCTTAAATATAAACTATACTTAGTATGTTAAGGTGTTAAAATGTGTGTTTGTGCTCTTTAGTGTTGAAATGTGTTCGAATTAGGGACTGTATTTTGAAAAGTTTGTTTTTGTGGATTGCACACTAATATCGTAAAACGAACATGAGAAGTCATGCTCAAAGGTTATGTCTGATACCTATTTCAAGTTTGAATGTGATGTAATTATAATAGTATGGGATCCATAGTTTGATTTAGGATGTGTATTAGTATTGTGCTCAAACACTATTTCCTGCTGTTATACCAAATAAATAAATTAGGACATAATGCTCTTTTCATTGCAAAATAACTTAAAGCATTTCATAAACAGAAAATTCTCCATATGTACTGTGTATCTTTGGGAATTTTTGGTCAATCTGGATAACTCGGTTAAGCGCTGGCCTTGGAAGCACAAGTAATTACATAAAACTTGTGTATTACCACATTATTGCTGAATGATTTCTACATATCGCATATCGAAATGACAAAACACCCAACTTAAATTATATAAATGTATAATATGTATTGCATGGCAAAATATCTGCTGAAATAGTTATTATTTTTTAAGCATTAATTAATGCTTTATTTACATACACCTCATTTGTGAAGTCATAGTGGGAGCTGCCTTATAAAACCACTTCTTGGTTTCATTAATTGATAGTATTGAGTAATACTATCTCTGCTTTAAATGTTGTCTCATATTCACACTTCTAATTGGGCAGCACTATGGCCTCTCACAAAAAAGCCTGGATTCAATCCTAGGGATCAGAGGTGGGATTTTGTGGTAGATAAAATAGCACTTAGAATGAGTGTTCTCTGGTTTACCCCACCATAATTCCATCAATTGCACCATCTTCATCATTGTCATCTCCCCTCCCACCAGTCTCCAATCTCTGTAAACCTGTGAAGATAAAAAAGACATTAAAATTAAAAATACTACGGAGGACAGAGAGCAATACTAATGAACGAGTGTCTCATCCAGCCACCCAAATTTATAAACCAGCATGTGGACCATTAACCTGCAGAAACAGCAATATAACTATACTTAAGTGATAATAAAATTGTGTAAGGAGGTAAGTAGGTAATAATGAAATATTGCATTTTAAGCAAATTTAAATTCTGTAATTGCTAAAAAACAATAGTATGAAAGTCATACAAAATGCTGTTACATTCTTTCTGCAGTCCACATCTGAAAAAACAATTAATACTGGCACACTAAACTACATGTTAAAGTGGTAGACAATTATGAAGGGTGGGTGTGATATGGTTAAACACAAAGAGATATTGTCGTTATTTAGAGACATTGCATTCACATCCATATTTAATAATACTGTATAATACATTTGTATGGTATTTCAAGGAACATATGCCTACATTAATATACATTTGAATGGCCTACCCAATTAAAATGTCCATTAAATTCTAACCTCTTGAATGTCTGTTATTACAATCTATTGGAATGATCTTATAGGTAATTGTAATTGCACTTAGTCACTTATGCATACACAAAGCCAGTTCTAGTTAATAAAACTTACAGCTATTGAATAGAAAATATACTTTGATTCCTTTTCTTGGGAAAGGTTCTATATATAACATTTGATATAACACAGCGGAGGTCCTACAGCACATGGGAACCTTAAATTTATTGACAGGTTATATGGGAAAAAAAAACAAATTGAGCCGATACAGTGATGTTTGTTTGTTTGTGTTTGTTCATTTGGCTACACTGTAAGCAATGCTCAGGGAAATTGAACACATCATACAATATGAAGTATGCAGAGTAAGTAGGAATATACCCAACGCCAAGAGCAGCCTTTGGGGGGGAGGATGCTCCCCTCCCCATCATGCATTATCTAAGAGAGAAAAATTTGCAAAACATCACCATTTCAACAGTAAACATCTTGACACGCATTACAGTAGGACAACAATTGCAAATAATTGTTAATCACCATCACATGCAATCTGCCCTACATAAAGTGCTTACATGAGGTTGATAATATTATGATGATTAATTCACTTTGAATAAGCTCGAAATTATAACTTTATACTTATGTTATGCTTAAATTTCAATTTCCCATGTAATTTCTATTACCTTGAAGACATGTTTGACAAAGACATCACTTGAAACGAGAAATTCTCATTATTACTGCATGGGTATTATTTGGGAGGACAGTATACAGAGTGGAAGGTACTGCTTAAACCGTACGTTAATCATGGATTCTATATAATGAGTAGTGCAAATATGTCCAATACAATTTTTGTCATTAAGCCTACAAAAGTGAAACATAGTGATGTTCCTTGTGCCTGTGTCTATTAGCCATTTTATTACAGTTCAAGCAATACCTTTCACCCTGTATAAGAAAACATTTAGAAGATGTTGAGGTTTGCATATACATAAAACATTATAACATAAAACTGGGATGCAACAGATCCATCTATCCCATTGACATTTTTTGTGTAGCCCATTTTCCTCTGTTGTTTATATTTACCAGTTACACAAGATTATACAAAATTCCTTCCGAATGATGGAAGCTATTCCCAGAAAATTAAAAATAAACATTTTATTTTTCATGTAAATATCTTGAATACAATGGCATTTTAATCAAAATCGTTTGAGTCATTTTTCAGAAAAAAAATCGAGAATTCTTCCGTGTAAAGGGTTATTTTGGGTGGGGAATTTTCTTGAAAATCTTTGTGTCTCATCTTTGGAAGGTACTGAACTTATACCGATTTGTACTATGTATGTACAAATTACTGCTTTGAAACGCATGGCTTTATGTATTCACTTACAATTGACAGTAAAAATGCGCGCGGCAGCGTTTCACGTTATGTATTTGACCACAACCAATGGGAGCAAAATGTGGCAGAACGGACTACCTTCCCCCTTATACAGGAATGCTTCATTATGTTCGCTACCTTTCGTTCATTTTCGAACTTCGCTCGGACTTCGTCAAACAATATCGGGTAAGCTATCTGCAAGCGCTTGTAGTGCCCACTGTTTCCATTCTTCAATATACCGTAGGTCATACTTAATATCAAATTCACTCACTAATCCAATCCTTCCAAAAAGTTCCTATAAAACAAAAAAGAATAGGTCAGAACATTTAATACCGAATATTTTGGCTATTGCAAATTTGTATCCTCAATTGTGGTATCCAATAGCACACTGCATTAACTTCTTGCGCTCTGTGTGATCAGAAAATTAATTTCTGCAATATCACGCCTACCATAAGTAAATTTTATACAATACTACAGATACGATCCACCTTTGTCAACTAAAATTAGTTTTGTATCAATCAATATTAATTAATTCTCTAATCCAAACGCAAAGAAACACTTCGTCCGCCATCTATGTTCAGCAATTTAAATTTCTAGGATGGCACCGTCAGTGCTGCAACCCCTGCGCCATATACAATATACTTTTGCCACTGATCTCTGCACCTCGCCGGTTGTAAACAACTGCATCGCTGCCACAGTGATCAACTGCGGCTCTCAAGCGATCATTATGATTGCAGAAACGCCGTTTATTTCAGCATTTACCTCTTTGGTTTAGCACATATTAGCTACGTATGCAACGTTTCTATAATGGGAATTATTAAGACGCGAGTGACGAGTAACTATCGACACGAGGGAGAGACGAGTAACTATCGACATGAGGCAGCGTCGAGAGCCTTACGAGCGTCTTAATAACCATTATATGAGAATTGCATACAATAGTTTTTCTACGACATTTAGATATACAATAAATATTTACTCTTTAGATACATACGAAAGAAAATAAAAACGTGATAAATAAATGTTTCGATAACGTATTTTAGAATACGTTAGAACAAGTGAATATCGATTGAAGGTCGCTGGTATTGATTTTACATGATGGAGTCAGAAATATTTATTAGTGAATTTGAAGAGATAGAATTTAGTTACACGCCTGGAGGAGGCCAGGTATGTAAGCAAGAATATACTTCCTGAAAAATCAAAGAAAATGTGTGAAAAGTTGTATGACAAGTTCATGGTTTGAAGAGCAACAAAAAATGTAACTTCATTGTCAGAAAATGTACCCATAGTTTACTTGGAAGAAGTGTTAAAAGCAATGGAATACCCAACCTTGTGGACAAATAATTCAGTATTGAGGACAACTCTAAACGTAAAACATGGAACTGATATATCCGAGTATAAAACGTTGTCTTGCCTGTTAAAACAGAAACCGGTAGGTACAGAAGGAAAAAAGCACAAACATTTTCGATAAATGAATTTTTGAAACACCAGGACAATAGGTATCTACTGATAAAGTTATGTAAATATAAATATTTTCGTAAAAATGCGTATCTTTGTAAAGATTATTTGCAAATACATGACTTTGTTACAGATAGCATTATTATTAGGAGTAATGGGAACAAGTCCAAAACATGAGTTACGCGAATTAAAATTTTTTGATGTGATGGATTTAGAATCAACATTGCTAGTTACTATCCCCAACAAAAAAAAAACAAATACTCTCGAGATTTCACAGTAATAAGAAAGTATTAGGAAATTTGTAAAAAGTATATGAATCTCAGCCCTGTTAATTATTACAGTTCAAAATACACTGTGCAAACAGTTGGCATTAATAAATTTTTAAATATGGGCAAATACATATCTTAACCTCCCTGGCCCACAGTCATTCACTGGCCACTGCTTCGGTAGGAGTTCTGTAACTCTGATAGTTGATGCAGGTGGTCAGATTACAACTTTAAAACGCCATGGCGGTTGGAAATCCACAACAGCTGCTGAAGTTTGTAAACATGTATCCTGGAAAACAAACTAAAGATCCCAAATACAATACTTATATCCATAGAAAATAAAACCTCAAAATTATACAACTTCACCATCTACTTAAACTAAGCTTCATCAGGGATAATTACCAAATATGACCTTTGCAAACTACAACATAAAAAATGTGTATATTAACACGATAATTAATAGTTAGATTCTGTGCTTTCAAAGTCTTTGATACTAAACGTTTGTAAAGTTTGAACAGAGATTTAATACAGTTTCATTATAAAGAATGCAAACAGTGAAATAAAGTTCATTTAAATTCATATTAGTGAATAAACTGTTTCTTACTGGCTCCGAGTAGCACCTCGCGTTAGTGTGGAAACAACAAATGAACGCACTTAACTACAGGTGTCGAAAAATATTGTATGCTCGACCATGCCAAAATGTAGTATTTATACGACTGGTAGCAGTACTTTAATGGGCCTCATTAAAGTATCGATATTCGACCAATCGGAGGTGGCCACGTAACATTGTGAAAGCGCATGTATCGATTATTCTGCGTAGTACGTCTCACAACGCTAGCAACTTTGTTTGACGCAGGTGCTACAAGGTCATTGTTTTGTGACCATAGATAAAGGAATAACGATTGTAACACATCGCTCAAATCAGAAACGAATACTTATGAAACCTTTAATTTAGATACATGGTCGAGCATAAACAGTCGTAAGAAACTTGACTATAATGGTGATTAAAACGCTCGTATGATAGTTATTAACCGAGCTTCGTTTTGCTCGCTCGGCTAATAATAATACTCGCGTTTTAATTACTACCATTATAGTCTCGTTGCATAATATACTATTATATTCAAATATAACTATAAATACCTAATTGTGATCGATTTCACTCATTAACCCAATCCCATCCAAAAATTCAAGAGCAAACGAGGCTTCAGCTGCTTCTCAACGCGCGTATTCGCTTGCTACTGCAAATTTATATCCTCAATTGTGGTGTCTAATAGCACAAGGCATTAAATTCTTGTGCTCTATGTAATAAAGGGATTAACTTCTGTAATATCATATCTACAATAAGTACATTTCACAGAACACTTCAAATACGAATGTACCTTTTTAATGTGATTTTAGTTTGTATCACTCAGTGTTAATTTATTTTCCAGTTGAAACACCTAATTTTCCATCTGCTGTTTATTGATTTAAATTTCTGAAAATGGCACAGAGAGTGTTGCTACAACAGCGCCGAATACAATGCACTGTTGCAACCGATCTCTTCGCCTCGCCCGTTGTATATAGCAAACTCATTTTATCCTCTCCCTTATGGAATTGCAATAGAATGTCTACTTTCTCTACCATTTACCTATGGTAGTGAAAGTAGCGATTTTCTGTTCCATCCTATACGATGTGATAATTGACCAAAAATATTTGTTTAACACCGAATGAAAGAGAACAAAGCATTCAAAGAGAATGAGAGAGCAGGCGAGTGTGTGTGTATGTGAGAGAGAGAGGGGGAGAGAGAGAGAGAAGGGATGGGGAGAAACAGAGAGAAAGAAAGAGTTTCCCGATTGCACATAGTTTCACATGCATGTCCGACTTGGATACAATTTCAAATTGAAAATATCAAAATGAGAGGCATTATTAGAAACTAGATCTTCTCTTGGATGAAAAAAATTCAGATGTGATACATTCACATGACTTTCTCTAACCTCTGTAATTAATTAGTGTGAATACAAAATACTCTTATTAAATGTACCCTTGTATTCGTGGTTGCTGGAGCGTATAATTTCGGCGTTCCACCAAACCGAGGGTCGTGGGCTCAAGTCCCGCCATGGGCATAGATGTGTGTGTCTCATTGTAGTAATAAGCAATAAAGTAAAGAGCAAACACAGTAATCATAAACTGGGTAAAGGAGGGAACTCAAAAAAATTAAACCTTAATTTTATAACCACATCATTTTAATCCAAATAAACCTTAGCAGAAATATCTACATTGTACATTTCGTTATAGATACAAAGGCAACAGTGAGAGTCAAGCGTTTAACAACTGGACGCTATATGCTGGTTTTAAAGTTCCATACAGTTTCGATACAATCCCGAGATATAAGTGAATGTTAACAGGACTTTAAAAAATCTGATGTGTTACACTCACATGACTTTCTCTACTCTTGTACAAACTATTTTTACAAACGCTTATTCTTCATATGCTTCATGTTAATCGAGTTATCGAGATGCTAATCTTATTGCTAATTTTCTTGTAGATGCAACGGGAATATGTTAGGGTTTAAGCGATAGTCAAATATTTTAAGAGCTGTTTGCTATGTGGAGTATTCCATTCTCTTTGCTTTACCAGGACAAAAAAATGACTAAGGAATTCCCATTTGAGAAAAGTATAAGTATTGCAAAATTTAAAGGAATAACAAGAAATATCTCGAAAATGGTACACTCAACAAAAAAAATGCACATTACATAAATTGTGTATTTCAAAGCAATCTACATTTTTTGTGCAGTAAAATTTTGTGCATCTCTTATAGTTTACCAGTTATGCAAAAGTTGTTCACAATGAATAATACTTTTGGAGACATTCCCAGAAAATTCAAGATATACATTTTATTTGTCATGAAAATATCTTAAACATATGACATTTTAATCAAAATCGTTAGAGCCATTTTTGATAAAATTAAAATTATCGAAAAATGTTCCATGTAAAGGGTAGTCTGGGGTTAGGGAATTTTATTGAAAACCTTTGTGTCGCATCTCTGGAAGATCCTGAACCTAAATACCAAGTTTGGTGTTTATCCGACTGTTCGTTTCTGAGTTATGCTGTTCACAGACAGACACACAGACACAGACACGGACATGTTTCCAAAAATGCTTTTATTGGATTAAGGGGGTCTCAAAACATGTATTTCCGGTGAAATCTCGGTATCGAATTTTAGGGTGGAATACAATACTTCCCCTACTTACTATATGTGGTAGAGAAAGTAAAAATTATTATTCTCTGCATACCGCGGTTTTACCTTTTCACGTATTTATAAAAATTATACAGCTTATTTTCACAAGCAGCTTCGGTAGTAGTGCCGAATAATAATAACAATAATAATAATAATAACAAAATAGGACAAAAGTAAAATTCAGACAGCGGAAATGAGATTTTTACGAAGAACTTGAGAATGCACTAGATTAGACCTAATAAGAAATAAAACCTTAAAATTAGAGAACAGAATATTTATAAATCATATCATAAAATTGAAGAAAACCAACTTAGTTGAAAAGCTATATAAACTACAGGACTGAAGAAAGAATACCACTATTAATTAATAAGTACAAACCGTCGGGGAAAAGAGACATCGGATACCCCAGAAAAAGAGAGGAGTAAAGTAAAGAATCGAATGGAATGCCTAATCATCGAAATGAAGAATATAATAATAATAATATCTTCAAAATTACTTCGCATTATACCTTATGTAATCGTAACTTAAGTGGAATCACACAGGTTGATTTTTATGACAAATTCAGGAAACTCCAAGTGTATTATCCAAAATAACGCGGAAAGCGCTTTTATATACATTGTCTTTTATATGCCAAAGAAAAACATCATAGCCCCCATCGTAACAAAAAGTCCAGATTGCGTATTTTAGTTGCAAACTACAAACGGAGACGCTAGGAGAGCCTATCAGACAGGTAGCAAGAGGACGATTCATGAACCGCGAATAAAACGCATAAAACTATTGACCCAACTTCAGGGGCATCTAACTCACAGAATGCAAGAGAACGATTCATGTAACGTGAAAGATTGGAATGAGACTATTACTGCAAAAGAATCGCCCAACCCAACTCTACTTCAAAACCTGAAACCCAATCTAAAAACTCACCTTTCCCGCAAAAGTACATCTAGATCCCACCGAGTCCAGCTCTCCAAAACAACCTAAGACCATACTTGGTATCGGATTCACTCAGTAATCCAATCCTTACAAAAAATTCCTAAATCACAAAAGATATCGTAATACCTATTATACTGGTTATTGCAAATTTGTATTCTCAATTGTAGAATCCAATAGCACACTGCATTAACTTTTTGCGCTCTGTGTGATCAAAAAATTAATTTCTGCAACATCACGTCTACGATAAGTAAATTTTATAGAATTCTACATATAGTATCCACCTTTGTCATCTGAATTTAGCTTTGTATCAATTAATATTCATTAATTCTCTAATCTAAACACAAAGAAACACCTAGTCCGCCATCTGTTTTCAGTTATTTAAATTTCTGAAGATGGCACCGTCCGTGCTGCTACCCCAGCGCCATATACTTTTGCCACTGATCTCTGCGCCTCGCCGGTTGTAAACAGCTGCATCGCTGACACAGTGACTGCGGCTCATAAATGATCACTCTCAAGCGATCATTGTGATTGCAGAAAAGCTGTTTATTTCAGCATTAACCTCTTTGGATTAGCGCATATTAGCTGCGTATGCAATGATTCTAAAATGGGAATTATTAAGACGCGAGTGACGAGTAACTATCGACATGAGGCAGCGTCGAGAGCCTTACGAGCGTCTTAATAACCATTATATGAGAACTGCATACAATAGTTTTTCTACGACATTTAGATATACAATAAATACTTACTCTTTAGATATATATGAAAGAAAATAAAAAAGTGATAAATAAGTGTTTCGATACGTATTTTAGATGAACTTGGACAACAAGTGAATATCGATTTAAGGTTGCTGGTATTGATTTTACAAGATGGAGTCAGAAACAATTATTAGTGCATTTGAAGGCATGGAATTTAGTTACACGCCTCCTGATATTCTGGAGGAGGCGAGGGATGTAAGCAAGAATTTACTTCCTGAAAAATCAAAGAAAATGTGTGAAAAGTTGTATGACAAGTTCATGGTTTGAAGAGCAACAAAAAATGTAACTTCATTGTCAGAAAATGTACCCATAGTTTACTTGGAAGAAATGTCAAAAGCAATGGAATCCCCAACCTTGTGGACAAATAATTCAGTATTGAGGAAAACTCTAAACGTAAAACATGGAACTGATATATCAGAGTATAAAACGTTGTCTTGCCTGTTAAAACAGAAACCGGTAGGTACAGAAGGAAAAAAGTACAAACGTTCTCGATAAATGGATTTATGAAGCACCAGGACAATAGGTATCTACTGATAAAGTTATGTAAATATAAATATTTTCGTAAAAATGCGTATCTTTGTAAAGATTATTGTCAAATACATGACTTCGTACAGATAGCATTAATATTAGGAGTAATGGGAGCACGTCCAAGACATGAGTTACGCGAATTAAAATTTGATGATGTGATAGATTTAGAATCAACATTACTAGTTACTATCCCCAACACAAAAACAAATACTCACGACGGGTCACAGTAACAAGAAAGTATTAGGAAATCTGTAAAAAGTATATGAATCTGAGCCCTGTTAATTATTACAGTGCAAAATACACTGTGCAAAAGGTTGGCATTAATAAATTATTAAATATGAGCAAATACATATCTTAACCTCCCTGACCCACAGTCATTCACTGGCCACTGCTTCGGTAGGAGTTCGGTAACTCTGTTAGTTGATGCAGGTGGTCACATTACATTACAACATTACAACATTAAAACAGTGTGGTGGTTGGAAATTCACAACAGCAGGTGAAGGTTGTATAGATGATTCCTGGAAAACAAACTAAAGATCTCAAATACAATACTTATATCCATACAAAATAAAACCTCAAATATATACAACTTCACCATCTACTTAAACTAAGCTTCATAAGGGATAATTACCAAATATCACCTTTGCAAACTACACCATACAAAATGTGTATATTGACACGGTAACTAACAGTTAGATTCTGTGCTTTCAAAATCTTTGATACTAAACGTTTGTAAAGTTTGAGCAAAGATTTATTACACTTTCATTATGAAGAATGCAAACAGTGAAATATGGTTCATTTAAGTTCATATTAGTGAATAAACTGTTTCTCACTGGCTCCGAGTAGCACGTCGCGTTAGTGTGGAAACAACAAATGAACGCACTTAACTACAGGTGTCGAAAAATTTTGTATGCTCGACCATGCCAAAATGGAGTATTTTTACGATTGGTAGCAGTACTTTAATGGGCCTCATTAAAGTATTGATATTCGACCAATCGGCAGTGGCCCGTAACATTGTGAAAGCGCAAGTATCGATTATTCTGCGTAGTACGTCTCACAACGCTAGCAACTTTGTTTGACACAGGTGCTACAAGGTCATTGTATTGTGACCATAGATAAAGCAATAACAACACTCAAACCAGAAACGAATACTTTTGAAACCTTTAATTTAGATACATGGTCGAGCAAAAACAGTCGTATGAAACTTGACTATAATGGTGATTAAAACGCTCGTAAGATAGTTATTAACCTCGCTTCGTTATGCTCGCCTCGGTTAATAATAATACTCGCGTTTTAATTACTACCATTATAGTCTCGTTCCATAGTATACTAATATATCCAAATATAACTATAAATACATAATTGGGATCGATTTCACACATTAACCCAATCCCATCCATTAGTTCAAGTGTAAACGAGGCTGCAACTGCTTCTCAACGCGCGTATTCCCTTGCTACTGTAAATTTATATCCTCAATTGTGGTGTCTAATAGCACAAGGCATTAAATTCTTGTGCTCTATGTAATAAAGGGATTAACTTCTGTAATATCACGTCTACAATACGTACATTTTACAGAACACTACAAATAGCAGTGTAGCTTTATCATGTGAATTTAGTTTGTATCACTCAGTATTAATTTATTTTTCAGTTGAAACCCTAATTCTCCATCTGCTGTTCATTGATTTAAATTTCTGAAAATGGCACAGAGAGTGTTGCTACACCAGAGCTACATGCAATGTACTGTTGCTACCGATCTCTTCGCCTCGCCCGTTGTAAACCGCTATAACTCATTTTACCCTCGACCTTAAGAAATTGCAATAGAATGTCTACTTTCTCTACCATTTATCTATGGTAGCTAAAGTAGTGATGTTCTGTTCTATGCTATTCGATATGATAATTGAAAAGAAATATATGTTTTACACCCCGAATAAAAAAGAACAAAGCATTCAAAGAGAATGAGAGAGTGAGTGAGAGTGTTAGTGTAAGTGTGTGTGTGTGTGTGACAGAGAGAGAGAGATGGAGAGAAACAGAGAGAAAGAGAGAGAGAGTTTCCAGTTTGCTCATTGTTTTACATGCATGTCCGACTTGGATACAATTTCAAATTGAAAATACCAAAATGAGAGGCATTTTTAAAAACTACATCTTCTCTTGGTTGAAAAAATACAGATGCGGTTCATTCACATGCCTTTCTCTAAGATCTGTAATTAATTATTGTGAATACAAAATACACTTATTAAATGGACCCTCATAGTCGTGGCCACTGGACCCTATAATGTCGGCGTTCATGCAAGGCGAGGGTCGCGGGTTCGAGTCCCGCCATGGGCATGGATGTTTCTCTGTAAGTGTAATTGTACTAATTAGCGTTAAAGTAAACAGCAAACAATGTAATCATAAACTGGGTAGAGGAAAGAACTTAAAAAATACTAACACTTGAATTTATAACTACATCATTTAATCCAAATAAACTTTTGCAGAAATATCTAAATTGTACATTTCGTTATAGATACAAAGGCAACAGCGATACTCAAGTGTTTAAGAATGGACGCTATACGCTGGCCTTAAAATTCCATACAGTTTCGATACAACCCCGAGATATAAGTGAATGTTAACAGGACTTTAAAAAAATCTGATGTGTTACACTCACATGAGTAGAAATATAATGGCGTTTCTGGCCCTCAAAGGATTTGCCGCCATCTGATAAGGTTCTTTGATCTATGTTGCTAGCCCCGCCCCCTCCCTTTGAGGGCTTAGGTGCCGCCTGGTAGCGTGTGCCGCTAGCCCCGCCCCCTTCCCTTTGAGGGCTTACTTAATGCCGACAGGGTCTGTGCCGGCAAGTCCTCCCCCCTCCCCCCTGTGGTCTGGTCACGTGCCGGTGGCCCGCCCCCCTCCCTCCCCCATACGCTGGGTGGTACTCTCCCTCCCCTTTGTGTCCTGGTTGGTTCCCTGTGGATAGGTGGGAGAGTGTGTATTGTTCCTATACGGTGACTACATTCCCGCCCACTCATTGTGTCTTGTCTAAATCCCTGCCGTGTGATTGGCTTGGGGTAGGGGATGTGCCGCTCGGGGTGAGGGGTTATATGTGGAGGTTCTCGGTGCGTGACTCTGGTCTGGAAATCCACCCTGGCGGTGTGGGAATGCGATTCTCGATGCCTGCCGCAAATCGGCAAATCGTTTGAGTACATAATTGTGTCAATCAATTAGGTTATGTGTGTTATTGAAAAAAGAATCAATGTTTATATACTACTAATGCAATTAAACGCTGTTCTTCGAGCAATTAAGTATTTTTGATTGAATCGCGCGCACCTGCCCCTAAACCGTCATTTATAATCTACTAATGTCAATAAATTACACGTCTAATGAAACACGGCTAGTCGGTCGATGAAAACAATCAAGTATTTTTGAATGATTAATGTAATTGATTCGCGCGCAACTGTTCGTTATCGTGTATGTGTGGTAGCATGTGTATAATTATTACGAGTAATAACATTTATTTAATTCTACTTTTGAGGGAAAATATATTTTGGATTTATAAGAATATTACAACACTTAGATGAAAGGACAGAGTTGACGTAACAGTCGTTATCGCGTGATAATTGCGCTGGAACCCCGAGGCGCAACCTTCCACCGCGAGACGTTTCACTGGAATGACTGGCTCACGGTACTTTCAAGGGACAAGTCGACTAGCGCACCGCCTCCACTAGCGCTTCAGTTCGCCACCTACACGAGCGCGCCAGGCGGTAATATGAGTGAAACTGGTTTTGAACCACGAGTTTTTCCTCACGCGCCCCTGGTGGTCATATCCGAAAGTTGTGAATTCACCATATTTAAACTCGAGGTGTGCGCAAGACGGCCATCTTAACTCTATATAATTCTGTGAAATATGATTCCGGATAAAAAAAGTCGAATTAACATTTTATTTAAATAATACTCGTTTAACATGCGAAGTGCGTTCATGTTGGCTCTGGGGGGAATTGATTATGAAATAAATTAAATACGGTGAATATTACATACGTTATTAAAAAAATAAATAATCCTGGTTTAACATGCAAAGTGCGTTCATGTTGTCTCCGGAGGAATTGATTATGAAATAAATAAATACGGTGAATATTACATGCGTTATTAAAAAAAAATAAGACTCTCCGCTTAACATGCAAAGTGCGTTCATGTTGGCTCCGGAGGAATTGATTATGAAATAAATACGTTGAATATTACATACGCTATTAAAAATAAATAAGACTCTCGCTGATCGATGAATACAATTAAATATTTTTTATTAATTAATGTAATTGACTCGCGCTCCTAGAGATATCTCACCCAATTATTCATCTACCATGAATATCGCACTTCTAATGAAACGACACAGTCTATCGATTAAAAACAATTAAGTTTTTTTGATTGATTAATGTAATTGGCTCGCGCGCCACTGTTCGTTATCGTATATGCGCATGTATAATTATTACGAGTAATAACGTTTGTTTAATTCTTCTTTTGACTGGAGGGTTTATAAAAAATATTACATTGCTTAGATGAATTAAAAAGCAACTTAAAGCGAAATTGCAAATAGCTTGTATGAGACGTTAACACGAGAACCCTTTACGAAAAAACAAGACGCAATGTGACAGCTCTACCTCGTCTAAATAGAAGCGGTTAAACCAGGACGCTTGGGTTTTCCCTCAGTACCTGCTCTTAATGGCTAGGGGTATCCATCACATCGGAGTACGCTCCAACTGACGTTAAAAATATAAGTCTGCTATGTCTCTTCTCGCACGAGAGAAGTAATAATTACAATTCAAAACAGGCGTACTTGTAAGTAACACGCACGAAGACTTCAAATATAAATTTTATATTCGTTTTAAATGTTCTTTCTAAAGACGTGGCGAACTTTCAGAAATTCAACGAATTATTCACTTGCGTACCCTACTTGAAAGAAATATGGTGTACACCCCTGAAGAATGCCTGTGTAGACACATTAGCAGACGACAGTCGCTTCCGCACCATTAAATTTCTTCAGAAGAAGGTAAAAACAAGGTTTTGTATAGAGCACTTAGTGAACAATGACAGCCGTTTCCACTTGATTAAACATCGTTTCCAGTTGCTTAAACATCCTAAGTGCTCTGAAAAACAAATATCTTCAGAAGAAGGTAAAACATGTTCCTGTATAGAGCCATTAGTGACACAAAAGAAGTTCTTAATGGCTTCCCCGGTGCAGAAAATCCATCACAAACCGTGGAAAACCAAGTCTAGACATGTTTTAAGCTTACCACAAAAAATGTTTTCCCGATTATTAATATAATTCAACATGAAGAATATTAATGATTAAGTTTTCAATTAAACGTATACTGTATAGATTCTGTACTTAAACATTCGATTGTATCTTTGTCATTATTTAAATACTCACATACAAGAATTGCACGCATGATATCAAAAAATTAAACTGATTTTCTTTTCGTTATGTTAAACAAAGAAATATGATTTGGCGAGAGTAATATGAAGAATAAAAAGTATTCAGATCGGTGAATATTACATGCGTTATTAAAAATAAATAAGGCTCTCGCTGATCGATGAAAACAATCAAATATTTTTTATTAATTAATTGTATATGAATTGACCTGCGCATCTGCTTGCTGTCGTATGTGCATGATTATTACGACTAATAGCATTTGTTTAATTCTAAATAATGAAATATGGTGCCTAGCCTAAACAATCCTCGTTACTCTTAATTTATTCCATTTTAAAAAGATTGGGCTTAGTAAACATAGGACGAGAACGATTTTAAATACCCCGTCCATTCGAGAGATATTTTTCGAATATTCCAGTATGTTAATATAAACTTAATACACACACACACAAAAATTCATTTCAAGTAATATTTGTGCGTCATTAAGTATTTGCGAATGAGTTTTACTTACTATACTACGTATAGTACTATACGTATAGTAAGTAGAGGAAGTGTTGTATTCCACCCAAAAAAATCGATACCGAGATTTCACTGGAAATACATGTTTTGAGGCCCTCTGAATCCGAAAAAAAGCATGACTGTCTCCGAGTGTGCCTGTGAAACATAACTCAGAAACGATGAGGCGGATAAAACACCAAACTTGGTATTTAGGTTCAGTATCTTGCAGAGATGCGGCACGAAGGTTTTAAAGAAAATGCCTCACACCAGACTACCCTTTACATGGAACATTTCTCGAAAATTTTAATTTTCTCAAAAAAAATGACTCTAACGATATTGAATAAAATATTATATGTTTAAGATATTGTAATGAGAAATGAAATGTATATCTCGAATTTTCAGGGAATGTCTCCAAAAGTATTCTTCATTCTGAACGACTTTTGCAAAACTGATAAACCATAAGAGATAGACAAAATTTTACTACACAAAAAATGGAGATCGCGTTAAAATACATAATTTATATCATATACATTCTTGTTGTTGAGTAAATCGTTTTCGAGATATTGCTCGTTATTCCCTTAAAATTTCCAATACTTATACTTTTTTCTCAAATTCATTATTCTTGTTTTTATGTTCTGGACATGCAAAGAGAATGGAATGCGCCACATAGCAACCAGTGTTAAAATATTTGACTATAGCTTAAAACCTGCCATATTCACCTTGTATCGACACGGAAATTACCAATAACATTGACATCTCGATACCTCGATTAACATGAAGCATATAGAGAATAAGCGCTTGTAAAATAGCTTCTACAAGAGTAGAGAAAGTCATGTGAGTGTAACACATCAGATTTTTGATATTGGTTTAAATTTTCAAATGCTTTTAACTTTTCTCAAGCGGTAACTCGCTATTCGTTTTTCCCGTGGTAATGCATAGAGAATAGAATTCTAAAGCCATCACATAGCATCAGTCGTTTTTTAAACATCTGTGACGTGTCTATTCACCGTCGAAAGGTCGCTGGTTCGAGGAAAATTATATCTACAGAAATAATACATTATTTTCACTCTGTGATTAATTTGTTAATGTAACAATAATTAACAATGAATTTTAGTGGTACATGTAAAAAATAAAATATATTTTTTCTAGCGTCATACGCAGAAGCATTCCCCTTAAGGAACGCTGGCGTGATCGAAGGATTTCCCCATAACAGGTTTAGGCTTGCTTACGAAATGCCCCTGTGCGAGGCTAGCATTTCCCTCTCCTTCCTCTCGAATTTTTGGAGTAGCCAATCAAAATCGTTGTATTATATATCTTAAACTTTCACTCATACATTTTTTATATCGCAAAAGAACACTATAAAAAGGCTGCTTCATCGGGAATTCTCACAGTTTCTCCGTTGAAATCAACGAGCTAAGGTCTCTGCAAACTTTTCTCATTCAAAGTGAAATTTCAACGAACATCATGTCTGGTAAGTTGTAACAAAACACTTCATTTACTTTTAAAAGTTAAATTATTTCTCTGTACATTTAACTTATATTCGCGTTCTTGTTTTTAATGCAGGGCATTTATATGCGAATAGCTGAGCATTCTAAAAGTTAATAGCTAGACAAGTGAATTTTCTGAAATGTGAATAGTTTAGTTAAGTATTCATTTTAGGCAAGCTTATTCTACATTTAATAGCTAACTGCGCGAATTCTCAAAAAAAATGTGAGCAGTTTAATTGAGTATTCATCTTGTTGAGTAATTATTATTCCGGATATTTAAATACGTGTTTTCACCGGGTGAATTATATTCCTTTCTAGAGAAATTCAATTACTTGAAAACCGCCACGAATCGAAAAAAAATGTTCTGTATAAAAATTTCTTCCCGGGTAACCGACGGTAATCGATCCGAAGACTTCAAGCTTGCATGCACTGGTCGAACATTCACTGTGAATGTTTCATTCCTCTCTCGCATTTATTTAGTAAAAACTTTCAGCCTGTTTCCATCATGTTAAAGAGATATTTTCCATGATTGTGTCGAGAAATACACGTGCTTTATTTTTGTAATAGAAATTTCTCAGGTGTTTAAAATACATCGACATTTTCCCTGTATAAGGTATTCGCAGTAAAGTAAATTAACTTAATAATATATCTTTTCTTTAATAAATAAAAATCTAACGCGTAAATTAATTGCGTTTTCAGCAATCAGTTCTGCTAACATAGCTGAAGCATACATCCAGCTCCAGCAGGATACCCACCGCCGGCTGCAGGATCGCTCATCAAATGCCGTAATGATTCAGGCACCCGAACAGTCGAATGGTAAGCATTCTTCAGTGTTTTAAAAAAGTAATATAACAATTCATATTAACTTCTTGTTCATATTCTTTATCATTATTTCCAGGAAGTGGACTTTATTTTGGTATCGACCATCCATCGACCGCTGCACAGGCACCGCCAGGCTTCCAAACCTTCCTGGTACCAAATCACTATGGAGGTGGCTCTGCCCCGTACATGCAGCAACAATCGTACGGTAAGAATTTACAGACTGGTGTTCGAGCATTTGTAACTAAAAATTACATAATAGTAGTCATACATTGGCGGTTCTGGCACACAAAGACCTACCTACGTCAGCATAGAGTTCCGGATTGTATAAGGAGAAAAGGATATATTTAAGGGGAGTTTCTCACACATATGCAGTCACATAACTCTTTCGGTCTCCCAGAATGCTATGTATTTTTCACACAGGTGTTTAAAACATGTATTTTTTCACGTATAGAGTGTAGATTCTTTAGAATTCTGTACTTAAACATGCTATACTATTATTATTATTTATTTTTTCCAGGAAATGGACTTTATTTCGGAGGCGGTATCGGTCAACATGCGAGCGCTGCCCCGGTACCTCCAGGCTTCGCGACTGTTGCACCAGTAGGCTTCGCGACCGCTGCACCGCCACCCCCAGGCTTCCAGAACTTCCTGGTACCAAATCAGCAGGGGTGGGGCCCTGCCCCATACATGCAGCAAGCACCGAACGGTAAGAATTTTTCAATATTTTTACGAAGTTCTTTTACACATTATATATTATTAATATTGTTATTATTATTTACAGGAAGTGGAGTTTATTTTGGGATCGGTCAACATGCGACCGCTGCATCGGTACCTCCAGGATTCGCGACCGTTGCACCAGCAGGCTTCGCGACCGCTGCACCGCCACCCCCAAGCTTCCAAGCCTTCATGGGACCAAATCAGCATGGTTGGGTCCCTGCCCCATACATGCAGCAAGCATCGAATGGTAAGAATTTTTTCAATATTTTATGAACTTCTTGTTTTACACATCCTATATTATTATTATTAATATTGTTATTATTATTTCCAGGGAGTGGACTATATTTCGGAGGCGGTATTGTTCATGGCGCACCCTCTGCACCACACACATTCCCTGCATCAAATCAGCAGTGGAAGGACCCTGCCCCATACAAGCAGCAACCACTGAATGGTAAGAATTTTTTCCACATTTTATGAACATCTTTTACACATTCTATATTATTATTGTTATTATTATTAATATTATTATTATTATGCCAGGAAATGATCTGGGTGACCTTGGAAGCCAGCCCATGGATCTAGCAACACAGGAGTCGACATCACCAGAGATTGGTGAAGACTCGTCCGCTGCACCATCCGCCTCCTCATCATTCGACATTCTGGAGGAAGTTGTACCAGCTGCGCCATCGATCTCCTCAGTCGCAGGCGATGAAACCGCTGCACCATCGACCTCCTCAGGCGCAAACAATGAAGCCGCTGCACCGTCAACCTCCTCCTCCTCATCATCATCCGATGATGTAGAACCTAGGAATGGAAAGAGAGGGCAGGCATCGGACGGGAGCGAGCAGCTTACAATCAAAAAGGCCAAGGTTAGTGCTAGTAATTGCCAGGGGCTGGAATGCAATACCATCCAATCGGCATTCAAGGGACGTATTTTTAATAGTAGAATAGAAAATACATTAGAAATACTGGACCCCAGAGTCTTTTTAGATGAATGCAAGGAGCTTATTATTAAAGAAGTGGAAAGCGTCTTGCAGAGAAGCATTTGTGGATTAAAGATGCATTGTTCCCTGGAACTTGAATATTTAATCCGCAAACCTGATGAAGAGAAGAGTCTTTCCACTGGCTTTAATTCTAAGCCTGTATTGATTCTTCCGTCAAGCGATCTCAATCAGATCTTCTCTTCAATTGCGGGGGATATTTTGGCAAACATTTCTAAATTTGAGGGGGGAGCATCATCGAAGTCCTTGTCAAAGATACTCAGCCTGGTGATGGGCTTTACACAGTACGACCCTTTACACGCAGGTTCATATATTGAACTACTACAGAAAATTGTGAAAAAACATGCAGTCATAAACATCCAGAACAAAGACAATTACTGCTTTGCATGGTGTATGCTAGCCTCTAAATACCCTGTTAAACGTCATGGCTATAAAACAACAGTATACCCCTTTGAACTGCTTTTCAAAGCATTCAATTATGATGGTATCGAATTTCCGACACCCCTCCATCAAATTGAATGCTTTGAAAAGCAGAACAATGGAGTATCCGTTTCAGTGTTTGGGATAGAGGAGGAGAATGAGAACATTATTCCTCTATACCAAACAGCTGAAAAGAAGCAGCACCATACCAATCTGTTATATATTGAGCAGGGGGAAAGGTCCCACTACTGTCTCATTAAAGACTTGTCCAGACTTGTAAGGAGTCAAGTAACGAAACACAGTCATAGAATATGGACATGCGAGGCCTGTCTAAAGAGATGCGCCAATGAAAAGGCCTTGGAAACGCACCGATTAAGATGTGGAAAATGCCAATTGCTTAAAATGCCTCAACAGGATGAATACCTTGAATTTAAAGCATTCTCCAAGAGCGTTCCTGTACCATTTTTTATATACGCAGACATTGAATCTGTTCTGGCGAAGGTTCACTCTTGCGAACCCTCAAGCAGCTCGAGCTGGACCCGAGCCGTTCAAGAGCATGAAGCAATGTCTATTGCCTTGAAGGTGATATGTAGGCATGACGAGTCAATGTCAAAATTCTTTCTCATTAGAGGTCCGAATGCCGTCGATGACTTTATCAAACAATTGAAATCAATTGCTAATGACGTCATCGACGTGTATTCCAATCCTAAACCTATGGATTTAACCCTTGAAGAGCAACAGAATTTTGACAATGCCTCTGAGTGTCATATATGCCTTGCTGCTTTCACTGTGGGCGATTTGCACGTGAGGGATCACGATCATGTGACAGGGGAATATCTGGGTGCTGCTCATAATAGATGCAATTTGAATAGAAAGGTCCCTGATTTCATACCGATCTTTTTTCATTGTCTATCTAATTATGACAGCCACTTCTTGATAAGACGCCTGGCATATGATAATAAGCCTATATCGTGCATCGCTCAAAGTGGTGAAAGGTATATAGCGTTTAGCAAACGGTACAGGAACATCAGCTTCAGGTTTCTGGACAGCTTTAAGTTTCTTGACGATAAGCTGTCCAGCCTGGCTGACATGCTGGGGGAGAGTGATTTTAAAATAACAAGGGCCGAATATCCTGTTGAGGAGCATTTTAAGCTGGAAAAGCGCAAGGGAATATTTCCATATGATTATGTTTCAAGCCTTGCTGTACTCGAAGAAACTTCTCTACCACCGAAGGAGGCCTTCTACAGCACTCTCACTGGCAACCACATTACCGAAGAGGAATACAGGCATGCTGTAAAAGTCTGGGAGGTCTTTAATATCCGGAATCTCGGAGAATACAGCGATCTATACCTGAAAACAGATATACTGCTCTTGGCGGATATTTTCGAAAAGTTTCGAGATCTCATCCTGGGAATGTATAAACTTGACCCAGCATGGTTTTATACATTACCAGGACTCGCCTTTGACGCTATGTTGAAGATAACAAAGGCGAAACGTTCCTTAATATCCGACAAGGGCATGCTGGAATTTTTCGAGTCGGGAATTAGAGGCGGACTGTGCACAGTGGTGAAGGGCTACACCAAAGCTAACCACAGGTACATGTCCAACTTTGACCAGCATGCTCCTGTTAAACACCTGTTCTATTGGGACATAAACAACTTATATGGAGCTTCTATGGTGTCTGCCCTACCGTACAAAAATCTGAAATGGCTCACGAGAGAAGAAATTGACAGCATAAACTTCGCAGAAGTCAAAGAAGATTCAGAGACTGGATATGTGCTAGAGGTTGATATCGAATACCCCGACCATATCCACGACGCCCATAACGAACTTCCTTTCTGCCCACAGAGCGCGATACCACCGAACGGCCAATACAAGAAACTGCTTGCAACATTAGAACAGAAAAGCAAATATGTCTTGCACTACAGGGTGATGCAGCAGTGTATCGAGCAAGGTCTAACTGTGAGACATATTCACAGAGTGGTGTCCTACGACCAGTCTAACTGGTTGAAGACATATATCGACGTCAACACCGAGAAGAGAGCACAAGAAAAGTCAAAATTCGGCCAAAACCTGTGGAAAAAGATGAATAACGCTGTATATGTAAAATTTATAGAGAATGTTAGAAAATACACTGATTTCAAAATAGTTGGAACATGGGAACAGGCAAAGAAGTTAATAGCACGCAACACTTACCTACGCACCATAATTTTTGAGGAAAATCTTGTGGGAATCGAACTGGGCAGAGAGGAAGTACATATGAACAAACCAATTTACATAGGACACGCAATTTTGGACATTTCAAAATTTATCATGTATCACTTCTTTTACAATATCATGAAACCGAATTTAAAAGACTTGCTGCTGAATTACATGGATACAGACTCGTTTATTTTTGAAACGAGTTCCGATATCTATGAGTTCATCAGGGAGAACCCTCAATATTTCGACACTTCAAACTTCGAAAAGGATAATGTATATGGCATTAAGCAAGCCAATAGGAAAAAGATTGGGTTGTTCAAGGACGAATTGGGTGGCTTGATTATGGAGGAGTATGTCGGTATTAGAGCGAAGCTATACGCCTACAGATATGGAGGGCAGACAATTAAGAAAGCTAAGGGCATCACCAGGGCAGGCATGGATAAAATAGATTTCGGCCATTATTTTGAATGTTTAAAAGACCATAGCCTAAAAATTTATTCGATACAAAAAACATTTCGGAGTAAACACCACAAAATTACAACAATTGAGACAAATAAATTGGCGTTGAAGGGAGGTGACGATAAGAGGAAGTTGATGGAGGGAAGTTATAAGACTCTAGCGTGGGGCCATTATTCCCTTAGACCTGGTGATTGCTAGTGCCTAAAATTGTAAATATGTATAATGTAAATATTTGAAGATATCTTGTTTTTTCAATTTGGATTTTGTAAATATTCATTTAAATTGTGTATGAGGGTTTTATATATTAATTTTTTCCCTCTGATAATGTCATTGTATATATTCATTTAAAGTGTGTGTGAGGGTTTTTATATATTAATTTTTCTCTCTGATGTCATTGTATATATTCATTTAAAGTGTGTATGAGAGTTTTTATATATTAATTTTTCCCTCTGATAATGTCATTGTATATATTCATTTAAAGTGCAGGTGAGGGTTTTTATATATTAATTTTTCCCTCTAATAATGTCATTGTATATATTCATTTAAAGTGTGTGTGAGGGTTTTTATATATTAATTTTTCCCTCTGATAATGTCATTGTATATATTCATTTAAATTGTGTATGAGGGTTTTTATATATTAATTTTCCTCTCTGATGTCATTGTATATATTCATTTAAAGTGTGTATGAGAGTTTTTATAAATTATTTTTTCCCTCTGATAATGTCATTGTATATATTCATTTAAAGTGTGTATGAGGGTTTTTATATATTAATTTTTTCCTCTGATAATGTGTTGTATAGATCCATTTAAAGTATGTGAGGGTTTTTATATATTAATTTTCCCTCAAAAAAAGAGAAAATATGAAGGATTTTTAAAATAAAAAATACTCGTGATTTTACAATCATAACAACTGGTCTTTATTAAGTCTTCATACATTACACCAAATCCTTTATATCAATCCATTGAGTATCTGCAAAACCATACCACTTTACAAGAACTTTGTTTCCACGTTTACGTATAACCTTTTCTACTAAATATATGTTAGGATAGTTAGTCTTTTTTAGTTCATGTCCATAAAAGCCACCTTTTATGATTTCACCATTCCTATCCTTTAGTATGTATGTTGTAGGCTTGGTACGATTCACACGAAATACTTTGAAGATTTCAACGCTCCAGTTAGATTCATAACTCTTTTCAAAATGTCCTTTATGTTTAGATATCCTGACATAATCACCAACACTAAACTTCCTTGAAGCCTTCTTCTCTCTTCGGTCTTGATTATAATTATACACAGTCAGAAGAAGATCGTTGTTTTTCACTTCATTAGGCTTCATGCGGATAGTTGAATGAAAAGTATCATTGTACTTTACAAGGATTCTAGGTAAAAGATCTAGCCACTTGTATGAGCCTTGGACTAAAAACTCTCGGTACATCATATTCTTCAAGGTTCGAATTAAACGTTCAACAGCCGCAGCCTTCACATTGGTATAGGTGCTGTAGTGGTTAATATTATACTTAAACATTAATCGTTTAAAGAACTTGTTATAAAATTCTTTCCCGTTATCACTTTGGATATTCCGGGGAGGGACGTCCATTTCTTGTAATATATCCTCCATAGCCTTTGCAACATTAACTCCACACTTATCCTTTAAGGGTTTTGCATATGCCATTTTGGAGTAAAAGTTGATTGCGATCAGAATGTATTTGAAATTTTTGTTCACTTTTGCATAGGGTATCATTTCAATCAAATCAATTTGTAATAAATCATTCATACCTTTGCTGATAATTTTCCGTCGTAAATAGTTCCTCCTCGCCGATCCGTGAAGCTCTCTGGCGATATTCTGTTTGGCGGTCATGCTATAATTTTAGATGCTTTCAACTCCCGGATAATTTCCTCAATCTCTTGAGTGTGACTATTGTTACCAGCGTCCCTCGAAGCAATAAGTAACCTCAGTCTATTCACTAATGTGTTAGGATTTCTCCAGAAAACGTAGTCAACCTCCTTATCAGGCTTATGCTCCTTCCATGCCAGTCCTAGACCTGAATGTGTATTGAGCAAGGGTTGTATTATATTCTTGTATTTATACGATTTACCAGATTTCAAGCGACCGTGTCTGCTGTAACCACTTCTATGAAGAAAAGTACTTTTCATAATCTTAGCGTATGTCTCCAAGTCTTCACTAGTGTATGCAGAAATCTGTGGCGTTCGCTTAAAGATGAGCTCCGACAAACCGGTGGTAGATTCATACGTTTCATCACCTATCAATATTTGATTATTTATAAAATGAATATCTTTATTTCCAAGCATATAACTTCCATCCTGATATCTCACACCGTACAATGTATCAATACGATCCTTGTCTTTTGAGCGAACGGGTTGAAGGTAAGTAGAAATACTTGTAGAATCACCCTCTTCATTCTTGACGTTCTTCACCGGCAACCCTCGTTGAGTGTCCAAAATATCCTTGAGGGGGGCGGTTACAGGTTTCAAAGCTTCGGACATGACATGCTGAGTCTCAAACCTGAGACCTTTTAGAGCTCTCAGTTTTTCTTTTACAGCCCTGGTATGCTCGGCTACAGACTCTTTAAGTCTTATGCTTTCACTATCCATCTTACAAATGATGTGAAAATAGACGATTACCTTCAATTTATAGTCTGCGTCCAGCTTGAGTTCTCAACGTGTCGATAGCCTTAGCTAACATCTCTATCGAAGTTCTCAGTTACTCGGTTTCTTTCTTATGCTCCTGTGTATGTGTCTTGAATGCTTCAGCAAAGATTGCCGTATTAGCGTACTGGCTTCTGGCTGATTCTTCTAGAGTCGTCATTTGCTGCATATTAGTTTTGTAGGCGTCCATCATCATATTTACATTATCCTCCACTTTCTTAAGTTTATCATTGCAGCAATCAGTTTTGAGAGTATTCAAAACCTCTATCTTTAACTGTCTGACTGTAGCCTCTAAATCTGAAACTCGCTTCATCGCTAACTTTTCTAAATTACTAATTTTCTGGTTGCAAAGATTCTGAAGATTTGTTTTTTCTCTATCAAGCTCTGCGGTAACTTGTTTAATTGAGTCCATTACAGAATCCACTCTGTCTTTTGTAGAGGTTGTTAGAGTATCCACTTTACTCGTAGTTTTATTCAGATTTGCTGTAATGTCTAGCAGCTTCTTGCCTATTTGCATCTCGATTTCCTTTGGTAAGTACCTGTTTAACTGCTGTCGCGTCTCGTTCGATTTCCTAATGATCATAGCTCTAGCATATCTTTTATTTACAGCATCCGTATCTCCGAGAGGATCTGCTATATCAATGATTCTCTTATTGTCGAATATAATGTTACCATTACCATCTCTCGACTGTGTGAGTGAATTGACATATCCAACGATGAACTTTTTATTCACTACATCATTATCGTGAACAGGATCTAGCAATACCTTCAATCTAACTTTATCGATCACGATGTTATTTTCCTTATCTCTCTTGAGGATATATCTTGAAATCAATTCATCGATCAGGGTCTTAACCATAACCTCAACATTGTTAGCAGCTTGCTGAGAGAAATCTTGCATCCTAATTTCGAGAGCATCCACATAATTCTTATTGGAGGCGTCATGATTATCTTCAGGATTGTGAACATTGCACAATCTCTTATTCTTGAATTGATGGTTTCCTTTGACATCTCTGTTTATGATAAAACGATCAAACACTCTTCTAACTGGACCAGTTCTCTGAGAACCGAACCTATCGATGCTCATGGTTAACTACGAATGATCATTTTCTTTTTTGTCGAGCTTAATATATACATCAAAACCATTCCTATATCGTCCCTCATTCATGTAAAATTCAGGAACTATCACAACAAAGGGTCTTCCTTCTGTAGAGCTCTCCCAAACGTTCTTACATAGATCTTTAAATTCATTGTAGGTCATGTCGGTATTTACATAATCTTCGTAAATGTGCTTTAAGTTTAAATTGTCTTGTTTGAAGAGTATTATCATGTTTGTATTATCGCGAATTAAATGTTTTGGAACTTTAGCATAGGACTGTGCTAGATATACAGAGTCGACATTTCGATGTCTACCCATACTGTAAAAGGATGCTATCTTTTCCTGCTTTTCAGTGATGACGTCATCAAATATAAAGATTGAATTTTCTTTGACTTCAGAAGGATGCAAAACATCATCCCCGTTGTCGAAGGTGTTCACCTCTATACCTTCGATGTTTCCGAGCACTTTAATTAGGTATTGGTACTTTGGTTGATAGAGAGACTTTGAATAAATATACAAATTTTCAAAACGTAGCCCATTCTCATGGAGTAGCATATTGAGCAATACGTTTGTTTTCCCTGCACTGGAACTCCCTAAAATAAGAGCTCTGACATTAGATGGAAATAACTTGCCATGACGAACACTTCTAAAGTCACTTTCAAAGTCTAATACCTGAATAGGTAGAGAGCAGTGCTGCTTAACAAGCTCCATGTTAACAACTAACTTGTAAAATGCGTGTGCGATGTTTATATATTACCGGATGTAAAGTAGTTAATGATTGATTGCAATGATATAAAAGAGCTAATGCATGCAATTACTCGCTTAGTATATCATGAGAGCTAAGAGAGGAAGGTCGTTGCAGTATAAGCGCGGCTCCGGAATTATTAATTCCATAATTAATTCGCTCCCCTTTAAAGCTCACTTACCTGGATATAGATATTGCGGGCCTGGTACTAAATTGGAAAAACGTCTAAAAAGAGGAGACCCCGGAATTAACCAATTAGACGAAGCTTGCAAACAGCACGACCTCGCGTACGCTGAGAATAAGGACACCGCTTCAAGACAAATAGCGGATAAAATTCTTGCAGAGAAGGCTTGGAAACGGGTGCAGTCATCAGATTCAACTTTTGGTGAAAGGTTAGCTGCAAGGCTAGTAACTGCAATCATGAAGGGAAAGGTTGCAGTGGGAGCCGGAAAGAGGAAGAAGAAGAGAGGAGGGTTCTTACCATTGATACCCATCATTGCTGCTTTAGGCGCTGCAGCAGGCGGCGCTGCTCAGATAGCCTCTGCAGTCAATAAAAAAAAGGCTGCTGATAGGCATTTAGCAGAAGTTGCGAGGCATAACAAGGCGATGGAGACACGAGGAAAGGGTCTCCGAAAGAGAAGGTGTAAGAAGAGGAATAAAGGAGGATTCTTACCTGCAATGCCACTGATGTCGTCTTTAGCCACTGCATCTAAAATAGCAAGGTTCTTGAAAAAAAGAGGATCTAAAGGCAGGGGTTTAAAGAAGAAGGCAAAAAACGGTGGAAGAGGATTGTACATATACCGGAGGAAGCCCTAAGTAACGTAGCCATGGAATATTATGCTAAACGTTTAAAAATTCCTTATTTTAGAGGAGTTTATATGATTGACAAACTTCCTTTAAAACCACACTTCAAAGAGAGACTTATTACCAATCTCGATACCTCCGATAATGAAGGAACACACTGGGTTGCTATAAGGAAAGAAGGTGATGTCGCATACTACTTTGATAGTTTCGGCAATTTGAAACCGCCTCCTGAGATTGAGAAATATCTACAAGGTGTTAAAATCTACTATAATACACAGAGATACCAGAATTTCGAATCAGTCATCTGCGGGCACTTGTGCTTGCAATTTCTTTTATCCTAGAAGCTGCTACATTGTCAAGATGAGTTATACAGTTACAGTGAGTGGGCCAGACACTGTTATTTCAACGTATTTAAACCCGCCTCTACAGCTAGATTCTCCAGGTCATTATGAGGTTGCTCTCTTGAATTTTGAAACATTCTATTCAATACCAAATATCGATGAAAGTAATAATAGATTTCATTATATTCACAATGGTAAACCTGAAACCATTGTCATCCCGCATGGAACCTACGAGATTGTCGATATCAACGCATTTCTAAAGGATAAACTAGGATTGAATGATGAAGTCTTCTTCATAAGGCCTAACAATAATACAATGAAGGCTGAGATTAAATGTCCTTATACAATAGACTTTTCTAAGGCTAGATCTATTGGTTCGCTTCTAGGATTCACAGACACTAAAATAATTCCTGCTGGAGAAGCGTTTGAATCTGACGATCTTGTGAATATATTTAAAGTGAGTATCATACGTGTGGAGTGCAGTATTGCAACAGGCTCTTTCATTGACGGTAAAAGCGGACATTCGCTCTACGAGTTTTTCCCTTCTGTTCCACCAGGCTATCATATCTCTCAAGAACCTTCGAACCCGGTATATTTACCGGTCATAGATACAAACTATATAGACCAGATCACTATTCGAGTGGTAGATCAACACGGAAAGGCGATCAACTTCAGGAACGAAGTTATCACTACAAGACTGCACATAAGACGCAATGGCAATACATTTTAAAAGACATCGCAAATACTA
This sequence comes from Deroplatys truncata, assembly GCA_030765065.1. Classification (NCBI taxonomy): domain Eukaryota; kingdom Metazoa; phylum Arthropoda; class Insecta; order Mantodea; family Mantidae; genus Deroplatys; species Deroplatys truncata. The sequence continues at coordinate 88,027,455 of CM060989.1, read as the reverse complement.
TAATAGACGACGTACACCACGTTCGAAGCATACTACCTCTCCAGCTTCCGAGGAGTTAACACGTGCTAACCGCAAGTTCCTCGAGGGGTTAGGTTACAGAACGTTATAATGGACATCTTAAACGTGACAGAAGTTCCAGCCTTTGACGACAAGATCACCAAGGAGGAGGAGCATATTTTTCTTCCATACAACACGTCTGCTCTGGATGTAAACGATGAAATTAGAATACCATGCCAAGCTGAAGATTTGTATACGCTACCTAACAAGAGTTATCTCTACATCGAAGGTGCTTTCACCAAGGTAGATGGATCCCCTACTACAGCGAAGCTCGCTAATAATGCTATAGCCTTCATGTTTGATGAGATACGTCTAGATATGAATGCTACAACTATAGACAGAACAAGGAATCCAGGAATTACTACAACTATACGAAATTATGTGACTCTCAACCCTATGGAGTCGAATCGGCTGCTGAATGCTGGATGGGCCTATCCAGGTGAAGAAGTTGATATAGTACACGCGACGAATGGAGCTTTCAATGCTGTAGTCCCTCTCTCGATGCTCCTAGGATTTGCTGATGATCACAAGGAGCTTATACTCAACAGCAAGTTTGAATTGATTCTCATAAGATCCAAAGATTCTAGAAACTGTGTCCTGAGTTCGAATGGAGAGGAAGCTAATGTAAAGTTAACTAGAATCGAATGGAGGATGCCTGTAATTCGTCTTTCTGATGCTGAAAGAGTTCACATTCTGAAAATTGTCAAGTCTGATAAACCTCTACACCTTGCCTTTCGATCTATGGATCTTCATACCCAACCTGCTGTACCCCAGACAAGATCTTTCACTTGGAATGTAGCAACAACATCTAAGCTCGAGAAACCTCGCTTCATCATAGTGTGCGCGCAGACTGCAAGGTTGGGTGATTATAGCAAGAACAGTTCCGAGTTTGATCACTGCAACATTACTAATTTGAGACTATTCCTCAACAGTGAATGCTACCCCTACCACGATTTGAACTTGGACTTTAAAAATTCAAAGTTTGCTTCACTATATGAAATGTACTGTAAATTTCAAAGTTCCTATTATGAAAGAGATAATTATCCCCTCTTGAAGAGAAAGGATTTTCTTCACCGTGCACCATTATTCGTAATAGACTGTTCTCACCAACCCGAGGAGGTTATAAATGGAGCTGTGAACATCAGAATCGAGATTCAAGCATCTGCAAATATACCAGCCCAGACGTCACTGTACTGCATGGTTCTACATGACAAAGTATTTACCTACAAACCTCTTTCTCACGTGATGTAAGCACTTATATAATTATGCATATGTTTGGGTGAATGTCTTTTGTAAAGGAATGTACTAGGATAAGTTTATGGATAATAAATTGTATTCATATACTAAAACACTCTTTTATTGACTTTAGCATACATTTCAAACATTTTCCTTCTCCCCCTCCTACTCCCTGAAAAACTAGTTGCTCCTGACTTGCAGAAATCATTTAAAATATTCAAATGTCTTTCAATATAGGGCAATAGCCGTTTTAGGTTCCTTACACACTCAATGTCTAAAGATATTACATTATTATTTAAACAAGTATTTATCAAATGAATTGAATGGTCAAAAAATACAATAATATTGTATGCATAAATTACATTGTCACAATATTCATCACACGCAAACTTTTTTTCTTGGTGTAGGTAATCTTCAATCATTGGAATGTTTTTGGATATTATATCCCAGTCTGATTTTGTAATATAAACAAATGATTTATCACTTTCGCAATTTATGTAGAGGGAGGGGGTGTCATAGTATAGTCCAATATTCACGGAATGGGAGGGGGCGATGCTGACGTCATCAAGCGCATGTGATCGATTCTCCATGCTCCTCCGGGGTATCTTCAATGAATAAGAAGACCATAGGACCCTCGTTGAGAGTCCTCCTCTTACACCGTCTCTTCTGCTTTTTCTCCCCGGTCTCGTTCCGTCTCTTCCTCCGCTCCCTCCTCACACCCCTGCAACATATATTCAAAAAATGTTAGAAATAGGTTTAGTTAATGATTTCATACGTCTGAAAGAGAAAATACATATATTAGAAAAATCTTCTCCCCTTGTCACACAAAAAAGTACTATCATAGAGTGTCATACTCACTTCACGGTCTTGCACGATTCTGTGTGTATCTCGGGTGAGCAATCTGGAGTCGTCTGATTTATCCACTCTTGTACCCTCGTTGCTTTATCATCAGGGCTAGTAGTAATGTCGGGTAGTGGAGCGCCATCCTCCTCCATAGGCTGCGTATGGCGCTCTGCGATTGGATATTCCACTATATCGACATCGCGTCTCTCAGGATCCAGCTCCTCTATTGGCACGGGTACCTTAGGCGCAGTCATTCGCAGTCTGTAATAATTTAATTTTTTTAGGTTAGACACAGAGTAGCATTAGAAGCAGTAAATGAATATGTAATTTAACATTTCTTCTACTTACTCGAGTTTTCTCTTTCTGCGCTGGCAGACCTCGCAGTTGTCGTTACATAGGAAGAAGGATGCCATGCGCTCATGCTGGGCCGGGTTAGTACAAAGTACAGAATGCATGTATCCGGTGCACGACTCTGTATCACATTCAGCTAGATGTTTCGAGACGAAGACATCATCAACTTCACCGACATCGCTAAGATCCTCCACATCAACACCCCTATGATTTTCACTGAAAGAATAAAATAATTTCAAGCTAGATTTCATTTAACATGAGTACAATATATTACCGAGTTATAGAAATATGTATATTACTTACATGTTCGCTCCTCGATAAACAGGACAGCTCTCTGTACACACTTCCAGTGTAGTCATCTGATCATGATGCCATGGTTGAGTACACAACACTGAATGCATTAAACCATTGCATGTTTCGGTATGGAAGTATACGTAGTGAAAATAATCTTCCTCGCACTCGCTCCAGTAATCATTCACATCAGATGCACGATGATCACCAGCCATTTCGATTATCACTGAACGAACACTGAAAAAACAATAAATGATCGCCCGGGCTGCCTGCGTTCCTTATATACTGTAGTGGGTGACGTCACGAGGCGGTGGAGGGGTGGAATGCATGTTGAGACCTGTTATTCACCCTCCAGGCAGAAGCTAGCTGTCTGTTTTTGAATACCAAGGAAAGTCCTTGGCGAGCGTGTTTTAACATGATTTACCGACGCCAACAGAGTGGAGCCGGGCTAGTCTACATGTCGAGGCTTGTTAGTGACGTCACGCACGCAGTCGCGGAGTGGGGGTGAAACTGGTTATTACCAGACAGAAGTCGGCTGACGGGCTTTCCATTACATGTCTGGCTGTTGCCGGAGAGAGGTTAAGACCGTGAGCGTAGTTATACATATACGACGGCTGTCAGATGCGAGCGAGTCAATTAATCAATCAAAAATACTTAATTGACTGACGAGGAACGTTTAATTGCAATAGCGGTATATAAACATTGATTCTTTTTTCAATAACACATTATCTAATTGATTGACACAATTATGTACTCAAACGATTTGCCGATGTGCGGCAGGCATCGAGAATCGCATTCCCACATCGCCAGGGTGGATTTCCAAGCCAACGTCACGCACCGAGAACCCCACATATAACCCCTCACCCCGAGCGGCACATCTCCTACCCCAAGCCAATCACACGGCAGGGATTTAGACAAGACACAATGAGGGGGCGAGAATGTAGTCACCGTATAGGAACAATACACACTCTCCCACCTATCCACAGGGAACCAACCAGGACACAAAGGGGAGGGAGAGTACCACCCAGCGTATGGGGGAGGGAGGGGGGCGGGCCACCGGCACGTGACCAGACCACAGGGGGGAGGGGGGAGGACTTGCCGGCACAGACCCTGTCGGCATTAAGTAAGCCCTCAAAAGGAAGGGGGAGGGTCTAGCGGCACACGCTACCAGGCGGCATCTAAGCCCTCAAAGGGAGGGGGCGGGGCTAGCGGCATAGATCAAAGAACCTTATCAGATGGCGGCAAATCCTTTGAGGGCCAGAAACGCCATTATATTTCTACTCACATGACTTTCTCTACTCTTGTACAAACTATTTTTACAAATGCTTATTCTCCATATGCTTCATGTTAATGGAGTTATCGAGATGCTAATCTTATTGCTAATTTTCTTGTAGATGCAACGGGAATATGTTAGGCTTTAAGCGATAGTCAAATGTTTTAAGAGCTGGTTGCTATTTGGAGCATTCCATTCCCTTTACATTACCAGGACAAAAAACATGAATAACGAATTCCCATTTGAGAAAAAGTATAAGTGTTGAAAAATTTTGTCTATCTCTTATGGTTTACCAGTTATGCAAAAGTCGTTCACAATGAATAATACTTTTGGAGACATTCCCAGAAAATTCGAGATATACAGTTCATTTGCCATAAAATGTCTTAAACTTGTGATATTTTATTCAAAACCGTCAGAGCCATTTTTGGGAAAATAAAAATTTTCGAAAAATGTTCCATGTAAAGGGTAATCTGGGGTGAGGGGATTTTCTTGAAAACCTTCATGTCGCATTTACGGAAGATACTGCACCTAAATACTAAGTTTGGAGTTTATCCGACTGTTCGTTTCTGAGTTATGCTGTTCACAGTCAGACACATACACACGGACATGTTTCCAAAAATGTTTCTTTTTTCTGGATTTTCTCCTTAAGAGCCCCAAATACCCATACCAGAACCCTCGAAAAAATATCTGGGATAGTACCAGCTGTTTAAAACAGCACAAAATACCTCAAAATATTCCGAAAAATACTAAACATCTGTATCAATATCCTGAAATACCTTCTCCAGTTTCCGAAAATGCTCTTGAAACGCCTGCAATTCTCCTGCCTATGTACCAGAATGTTCTAAACGTGTGCGCACATACCTAATTCGGTAGTATGAAATACCCTTAAAGAGCCTAAAATACTCTCGCTAGACTCCTCGAAAAAGTATAAAATGCACAGAATGCCCTGCCATTCTAAAAACCATCAGGATACTCTAAAATCATATGTAAATACCATGAAAATAGCTGCTACAATTTCTATAAAGTCCTTCAACTACTCCAAAATTCCAAATCCTTGCCTTAAAAGCCCGTAAATGGTTGCTAAAACGCTTAACAACTCCCACTACAGTGGTTCAAATGCCATTGAAATGCTTACGCCAACACCCTAAAATACCTATTTCTGTGTCCAAAAATATCCTAAATGGATGTGAAATATCTGTACCACTGTATCGAGAAACCATCAAAATACCTGTAAAGTAAGCTAATCTGGAACTCAGAAATTGCTTCTAAGTACCGTCCGAAATAGTTACATTGTGCCTGTGCTCCAAATATCTTGAAAATGTAACCCAACACTTGTGGAAAACATTCTTAGATACCTTCAGCCCCTGTCTTCCCTAACATCCCTCATCGTATTCCTTGCCTCTTCCCATATAAACGCATTGTCTAGTCCTCAAACCCCTCCTAGTCTAGCCACGTTTTCCCTATCTCCTCCTTGTGAACACATTTCCCTCCTTCAGTCTCTATCTAGCCTAGCTTATGTCCTCGTATTTTCCATATATAATTCACATAAATGTATATTGTAGCTTCAACCTCTGTGTAACCTAGCATCTCTCCTTATATTCCCCATCTCAGCTATATAAAAGCCTTTTCTTGTCCATTGCCCCTCCTTGCATACCATATCTGCTTGGTTTCCCATCTCTCCTATATGAAACACCTACATTCTACCCATTAGCACTGTCTAGCCTAGCATCTCTACTTATTCTCCCTATTTCCCTCATATAAGATGCATATTATATCCTTCAAGACCCTCCTAGTCTAGCATCTCTCCACGTCTTCTCTAACCCTCCCTTATAAACCCATATTCCGTCCTTCAATCCCCGTCTAGCCTACATCTCTCCTCGTATTCCCTATCTCTTCTATATAAATGTCTCTTCTAGTCTCCTACCCGCCTAACCTAGCATCTCTCCAAGGTTTCCTATCCCTTCCATATAAAACACATATTCTACCCATTAACACTGTCTGGTCTAGCATCTCTCCTTGTTTCCCCTATCTCCCTCATATAAGACGCATATTCTATCCTTCAAGACCCTCCTAGTCTTGCATATCTTTCACGTCTTCCTTATCCCTCCCTTATAAACCCATATTCCGTCCTTCAATCCCCGTCTAACCTGGAATCTCTCCTCGTATTCCCTATCTCTTCTATATAAATGCCTCTTCTAGTCTCCTACCCGCCTAACCTAGCACCTCTCCACTGTTTCCTATCTCTTCCATATAAAACACATATTGTACCCTCCAAGTCCTGTCTAGCCTAGCAATTCTCATCGTATCCCGTATCTTTTCCCTTATAATCACATGTTCTGTCTTTCATGCCCTTTCTATCCTAGCATCCCTTTTCATATCTCCCCCTTATGAACGCATTTTCCTCCTTTAACCCAATTCTAGCCTTGCATTTCCCCTCGTTTTCCCTATTTTTCCCATATAAACGTAAAAAGGAGGCCTCGCTACCCCTTATCTATCCTACTGATGCTAACACTTCATATCCAGGTGTAGCTAAGAGGAACTATTTGTAATCTGCATTATTCTGTAGCTGTTGACCTAGCTTTCTCCCATAAAGCTGAGCAATACCATAAGTATTGAATAGTAAACCCACTAAAGGCAATTTTTTCCTGTATACCTGTGGTTCAGAAAGTTAAATAAAATTAAATTAATTCGGAAGATGCAATTCTTAATAAATTCTCAAAATGTTTGGTTCCAAAATAACATAAAAAAACAGCTCCTGGAAGTAACGATTTGTCTATGTAAGCTCATTTCCCAAAACAATGTTTTATATTTGCTAAAACCACATCTAATGTAAAACAATTTAACTACACACTGTTAATAACCCAAAGTTCAACACGTAAAAAAGCAATATTTTACGACATATCTACATACAAGTTTCAGCCATAAATCCGCAGAGTTGGTTCCGTTGTTCAGATTTCCTTTACAGCAAATGGAGTTACTGTTTATTTATGTACGTAGTTGTGCATTAATAAGTATATTACTTTCTATCTTATTATACAACGTGTATAATAGTATACATACTAGCAACTGCAGGCCATTAAATCACAAACATTCGTTTATGCGACAGCTGACATTAATTATATAGCTTGGCATTCCATTGGTTATCATAATAGCCCTGCCTTATGCCACTGCAATACCTCCTATATGCAATAGAGGGTGACATACCATCAGCACTCTGAAGTAAACCACTGGAAGTACTTTCACCAATACCCCGGATTGGAAAAGTGAAAGTACCTCCAATGTAACTAGTTTCACCGAAGTTCGGGACTGCTTCCTGGAAGTGGAACTGGTGGAAGTAGTTCCGGCAAACTAACACCCTCGACCGATCACAGTGCTGACATCGATCTTTGCGCCTCGCCCGGTGTAAACAGCTGCATCACGGGCGCAGCGATCATGAATTGCGGCTCATAAATAATCACTGCCAAGCGATCATTGTGATTGCAGAAAGTTGTTTACTTCAGAATGAACCTCTTTAGATTAGCGCATATTAGTTATTTAACAACGATCCTATCATGGGAGTTACCAAGACGCGAGTGACGAGTAACTTTCGACCTGAGAGCTTCACGAGCGTCTTAATAACCATTAAATGAGAGTTGCATGCAATAGTTTTTCTACGAGTTTTAGATATAAAATAACTATTTAATATTAAAATGCATAAAATAAATTAAACATGTGATAAAACACTTTCTCGCTACAGAATTTACGTGCGCTTCGATAACGAGTAAATATCGATACATGGTAACAGGTATCGACTTTGCAAGATGGAGACAAAAGAGTTTATTAGTGAATTTGAAGAGATGGAATCTGGTTCAACAACTCCTAGTATCCTGGGGAAGGCCAGAAATGCAAGCAAGAATTGACTTCCTGAAGAATCAAAGATGTTTTGGAGAGCAGGAAAAGTGTAACTTCATTATCAGAAAATGTGCTCATACTTTACTTTGATCAAATGTTAAACACAATGAAATCTCCTATCTTGTGGCTACTGAAGACTATTCTAAATGTAAAACATGGAACTGATATAACCCAGTAAAAAAATTGTATTACGTGTTAATATAGAAATCGGTAGAGTACAAAGGGAATAAAGGAAAACTATTTTCTACAAATGAAATTAAAACCTTCATTGATGTAGCACCTGGCAATACGTATCTATTGATAAAGGTTTGTGCATATAATCAATTTCCTAAAACTACCAATATACCTTAAAGATAATTTTCGAAATACATGACTTTGTTACAGATAGCACCAATATTAGGGGTAATTGGGGGACGTCTAAGAATGAGTTACATGATTTAAAATTTGATGACGTAAAGGATTTAGACCCAGCATTACTAGCTACTATCCCCAACACAAAAAGAAATATATCACGAGAGATCACAGTAACAAAAATGTATTACGAAATCTGCAAGAAGTACATAAATCAGCGCCCTAAAGCCTATAAATCTCAATCTGTTTCTGTAGTCATTACAGCAGAAAATACACGGTTTTTAAATTTATTGATTTTGGTATTAATACATTTGGAAAAATGGGCAAACAAATAGCTACCTACACTATGTGATCAAAAGTATCCGGGCACCCCCACAAACATAGGTTTTTTAACTTAGGTTCATTGTGCTTCCACCTACTGCCTGGTACTCATTATCAGCGACCTCAGTAATCATTAGACAGAAGAATGGGACGCTCCGTGGAACTGACGGACTTCGAAAGTGATCAGGTGATTGGGTGTCACTTGTGTCAGAAGTCTGTACGCGAGATTTCCACACTCCTAAACATCCCTAGGTCCAGTGTTTCTGATGTGATAGTGAAGTGGAAACGTGAAGGGACATGTACAGCACAAAAATGTACAGGCCGACCTCGTCTGTTGAGTGACAGAGACCGCCGACATTAGAAGAGGGTCGTAAAGAGTAATAGGCAGTCATCTATCCAGACCATCACACAAGAATTCCAAACTGCATCAGGATTCACTCCAAGTACTTTGACAGTTAGGCGTGAAGTGATAACCCTTGGATACCATGGTCGAGCGGCTACTCATAAGCCACACATCTCGCAGGAAAATGCCAAACGACGCCCTACTTGGTGTAAGGAGCGTCAACACTACACGATTGAATAGTGGCAAAACGTTGTGCGGAGTGACGAATCACAGTGCGCAATGTGGCGATCCGATGGCAGGGTGTGGGTATGGTGAATGCCCTGTGAACGTCATCTGCCAGTGTGTGTAGTACCAACAGTGAAATTCGGAGGCGGTGGTGTTATGGTTGTGGTCCTGTATTTCCTGGAGGGGTTTTGCACCCCTTGTTGTTTTACGTGGCACGATCACAGCGCAGACCTACAATGATATTTAAACACCTTGCTTCCCACTGTTGAAGAGCAATTCGGGGATGGCGATTGCATCTTTCAACATGATCGAGCACCTGTTCATACTGCATGGACTGTGACGAAGTGGTTGTAGGACAATAACATCCCTGCAATGGACTGGCCTGCACAGAGTCCTGGCTTTAATCCTATGGAACACCTTTGTTATGTTTTGGAACGCCGACTTCGTGCCAGGCCTTACCGACCTACATTGATACCTCTCCTCAGTTCCGCACTCCGTGAAGAATGGGCTGCCATTCCCCAAGAAACCTTCCGGCACCTGATTGAAAGTATGCCTGCGAAAGTGTACGCTGTCAATAAGGTTTAAGGGTGGGCCAACACCATATTGACTTCCAGCATTACCGATGGAGTGAGCCACGAACTTGTACCTCATTTTTAGTCAAGTGTCCGGATACTTTTGATCACTTAGGGTATATTAACCTCCGTGACCCAGATATTCACTGGCCACTGCTTCCATAGAAGATGTGCAAGTGCGTTAGTTGATGCAGGTGGTGACATAACAGCTTTAAAAGGCCATGTTGGTTGGAAATCTACAACAGTAGCTGAAAGTTATATAGACGAATCTCTTCAAAATAGACTTAAGATCTCAAATACATTATTAAAGCCCAAGGAAATAAAAACGATCAAATATAAATTCACCATCTAGTTCAACTAAGTTTCATAAAGGATCATTACCAGGTATTACCTTTGCAAATTGCACTACATAAAATGTTTATATTGACAAGGCAACTAAGAGATACATTTTGTGTTTGTAAAGTCTTTTTTACTAGACATGGGCCGATTCATGAACGAATCGTTCATATGAACGATTACAAGGAAAAAATTGTAAGAATTGTGTCAGTATTAGCATGAATTGTCGTTCAAAATAAACCGTAAGAATCGTGAATGAATCGTGGTACAAAATGAATCGTAAGAATCGTGTATGAATCGTGGTACAAAATGAATCGTAAGAATCGTGCATGAATCGTCGTTCAAAAAGAATCGTAAGAATCATGCATGAATCGTCGTTCAAAAAGAATCGCAAGAATCGTGCATGAATCGTCGTTCAAAAAGAATCGTGATCAGGGCATTCCCGATTCATTCTCGCTTGCGCTTTGTTTACTACTCACCTTTGGCTTCCAAGCCGAGCCCGAACGAATGCTGCCGAGTGAGTACGATGATGAGCAGGGAATTTACTAAGCATTGTGATGCTGTATCATAGTATAAGAAAACACATCACCGCAGTTCTGTCGATTCGTAGTAGTGAATTGCACAGGTTGAAAGATTCGTTAGAATTTATAATGTGAATTGGTAGATCAACACGGTTCTTTGAGATCCTGATGGCATAATCTAGGAGTATCGAGTTCAGCCGAGAAAGACTAATTCTTAAAAACAAATTGCGCAAATAGCTGTAAAGCGTAGTAAAATGAATCGTAAGCATTGCCAATGGATGAACGGAGGCTGCAGTATAAGCAATAGAAGTAATTTTCAGTACTTTACTGAGAGATCTGATACACAGCATTGCATGATTACATTGCAGTAAGTATTATAATATACAATACCAGAATATATGCAAAATGGACGAAAATAGGGAATTTTTGCATTCTTGGTCTGAATAACTTTTAAAATTATATAATTTAAAAGAATTAAGTTGTATACTATAATCTACATTAAAAGTATAAGAACATGCATCCATATACCTAAGTCAATTCTAATGTATTAAAAGCACCTCGTATATGCTGATGTAAAATTTATGTAAAAAATCTGATGTGTTACACTCACATGACTTTCTCTACTCTTGTACAAACTATTTTTACAAACTCTTATTCTCCATCTATTTCATATTAATCGAGATAAACAGTTGAGAAACGATCTTTTAACATACAAAGAGAATTACATTTTACACATAACGACTAGTTCTAAAAATATTTGACTATCGCTTAAGGCGTACTATGTTCCCCTTGTTTTGTATTTGCATCGGCCTTTAAGCATATACATATCTCTTAATAGCTGGTTGCTATGTGCAGCTCCATTCTCTTTGCCTTTGATTAATACTCTTTGCATATACAAGACAAAAATTTGAATAACGAATTCCCATTTGAGAAAATTATTGACAAAATTAAGGTAATAACAAGCAATATCTCGAAAATGGTTCACTCAACAAAAAAATGTATATGACATAAATTGCGTATTTTAACGTGATCTACATGTTTTGCGTAGTAAAATTCTGTCTATCTCTTATGGTTTACCAGTTATGCAAAAGTCGTTCACAATGAAGAATACTTTTGGAGACATTTCCAGAAAATTCAAGATATACATTTCATTTGTCATGAAAATATCTTCAACATATGATATTTGAATCAAAATCGTTAGAGCCATTTTTGAGAAAATTAAAATTTGCGAAAAATGTTCCATGAATAGGTTAGTCTATGGTTAGGGAATTTTCTTGAAAACCTTTGTGTCGCATCTCTGGAAGAAACTGAACCTACATATCACGTTTGGTGTTTATCCGACTGTTCGTTTCTGAGTTATGCTGTTCACACACAGACACACAGACACGCACACGGACATGTTTCCTAAAACGCCTTTTTGGATTCAGGGGGTCTCAAAACATGTATTTCCGGTGAAATCTCGGTATCGAATTTTTGGGGGGATACAATACTTTCCCTACTTACTGTACGTAGTAGAGAAAGTAAAAATGAATAACGAATTTGAGAAAAAGTATAAGTATTGGAAAATTTAAGGGAATAACAAGCAATATCTCGAAAATGGTTCACTCTACAAAAAAGGTATATTACATAACTTGTGTATTTTAACGCGATCTACATTTTTTGTGCAGTAAATTGTTCTCTATCGCTTATGGTTTACGAGTTATGCAAAAGTCGTTCACAATGAAGAACACTTTTGGAGACAATCCCAGAAAATTCGAGATATACATTTCATTTGTCATGAAAATATCTTAAACATATGATATTTTAATCATAATCGTTAGAGCCATTTTTGAGAAAATTAAAATTTTCGAAAATTTTTCCATGTAAAGGGTAGTCTGGGTTGGGTGGGTTTTCTTGAAAACCTTCGTGTCGCATCTCTGGAAGATACTGAACCTAAATACCAAGTTTGGTGTTTATCCGACTGTTCGTTTCTGAGTTATGCTGTTCACATGCAGACACACACACAGACATACAGACGGACATGTTTCCAAAAATGCTTTTTTGGATTCAGGGTGTCTCAAAACATGTATTTCCGGTGTAATCTCGGTATCGAATTTTTGGGTGGAATACAATACTTCCCCTACTTACTATACTTGATAGAGAAAGTAAAAATTATCATTCTCTGCATACAGCGTTTATACCTTTTTACGTATTTATAAAAATTATATAACTTATTTTCGCATGCAACTTCGGTAGTAGTGCCGAATAATAATAATAATAATAATAATAATAATAATAATAATAATAATAATAATAATAATAATATCTTCATAATTACTTCGCATAATACCTTATGTAATCGTAAATTATGTGGAATCAGACAGGTTGCTTTTTATGACAAATTCAGGAAACTCCAAGTGTATTATCCAAAATAACGCAGAAAGCGTTTTTATATACATTGTCTTTTATATGTCAAAGAAAAGATCATAGTCCCCATTATAACAAAAAAAAGTCTTGATTGCGTATTTTGGCTCCAAACTGCAAGGTACAAACGGGGTCGATTCATATAAGAATCGTGAGTAGGAATAGACGGTAGGCAATGCGACGATTCATCAACGAATTTTGCAGTACGGTAGACCAGCAGACAAAGTGACGATTCTTGAACGAATCGTGCGCTAGGAGTAACTACCAGACAGGATGCAAGAGAACGATTCATGAATCGTGAACGAATTGATCGAACATACTTTACTTCGAAACTTGAAAGAGCCAAACAGAAAATTCGCCTTTCCCGGAAAAGTACAACTAGTGCCCACTGTTTCCAGTTGTTCTATTCAACTTTTGGTGTTACTTAGAATCAAATTCACGCAATAATCCGATCCTTTCAAAAATTCTATATATAAAAAAACGACCAGAACATTGCATATTCGCTGTTGCACATTTGTATCCTCAATTGTGGAATCCAATACCACACTGCATTAACGTCTTGCGCTCTGTGTGATCAGAAAATTAATTTCTGCAATATCACATCTACGATAAGCAAATTTTATTGAGTACTACAGATACGATCCACCTTTGTCTTCTAAAATTATTTCGTATCAATCAATATTAAATAATTCTCTAATCGAAACACAAAGAAACACCTAGTCCACCATCTGTGTTCAGTGATTTAAATTTCTGAAGATGACACTGTCAGTGCTGCTACCCCAGCGCCATATACAATATACTTTTGCCACTGATCTCTGCGCCTCGCCGGTTGTAAACAGCTGCATCGCAGACACAGTGACTGCGGCTCATAAATGATCACACTCAAGCGATCATTGTGATTGCAGAAAAGCTGTTTATTTCAGCATTAATCTCTTTGTATCAGCACATATTAGCTACGTATGCAACGATTCTATAATGGGAAGTATTAAGACGCGAGTGACGAGTAACTATCGACACGAGAGAGTGACAAGTAACTATCGACACGAGCGTGTGACGAGTGCCTTACGAGCGCCTTAATAACCATTATATGAGAATTGCATACAATAGTTTTTCTACGACATTTAGATATACAATAAATATTTACTCTTTAGATACATACGAAAGAAAATAAAAATGTGATAAGTAAATGTTTCGATACGTATTTTAGATGCACTTGCACAACAAGTGAATATCGATTGAAGGTCGCTGGTATTAATTTTACAAGATGGAGTCAGAAACAATTACTAGTGCATTTGAAGACATGGAATTTAGTTACACGCCTCCTGATATTCTGGAGGAGGCGAGGGATGTAAGCAAGAATTTACTTACTGAAAAATCAAAGAAAATGTCTGAAACGTTGTATGACAAGTTCATGGTTTGGCGAGCAATAAAAAATGTAACTTCATTGTCAGAAAATGTACCCATAGTTTACTTGGAAGAAATGTCAAAAGCAATGGAATCCCCAACCTTGTGGACAAATAATTCAGTATTGAGGAAAACCCTAAACGTAAAACATGGAACTGATATATCCGAGTATACAACGTTGTCTTGCCTGTTAAAACAGAAACCGGTAGGTACAGAAGGAAAAAACCACAAACGTTCTCGATAAATGGATTTATGAAGCACCAGGACAATAGGTATCTACTGATAAAGTTATGTAAATATAAATATTTTCGTAAAAATGCGTATCTTTGTAAAGATTATTTGCAAATACATGACTTTGTTACAGATAGCATTAATATTAGGAGTAATGGGAGCACGTCCAAGACATGAGTTACGCGAATTAAAATTTGATGATGTGATGGATTTAGAACCAACATTACTAGTTACTATCCCCAACACAAAAACAAATACTCACGAGGGTTCACAGTAACAAGAAAGTATTAGGAAATCTGTAAAAAGTATATGAATCTTAGCCCTGTTAATTATTACAGTTCAAAATACACTGTGCAAACAGTTGGCATTAATAAATTTTTAAATATGGGCAAATACATATCTTAACCTCCCTGACCCACAGTCATTCACTGGCCACTGCTTCGGTAGGAGTACTGTAACTCTGATAGTTGATGCAGGTGGTCAGATTACAACTTTAAAACGCCATGGTGGTTGGAAATCCACAACAGCTGCTGAAGTTTGTAAACATGTATCCTGGAAAACAAACTAAAGATCCCAAATGCAAAACTTATATCCATAGAAAATAAAACCTCAAATATATACAACTTCACCATCTACTTAAACTAAGCTTCATAAGGGATAATTACCAAATATTACCTTTGCAAACTACACCATACAAAATGTGTATATTAACACGGTAATTAACAGTTAGATTCTGTGCTTTCAAAGTCTTTGATACTAAACGTTTGTAAAGTTTGAGCACAGATTTATTACAGTTTCATTATGAAGAATGCAAACAGTGAAATATGGTTCATTTAAGTTCATATTAGTGAATAAACTGTTTCTCACTGGCTCCGAGTAGCACGTCGCGTTAGTGTGGAAACAACAAATGAACGCACTTAACTACAGGTGTCGAAAAATTTTGTATGCTCGACCATGCCAAAATGGAGTATTTTTACGACTGGTAGCAGTACTTTAATGGGCCTCATTAAAGTACTGATATTCGACCAATCGGCAGTGGCCACGTAACATTGTGAAAGCGCAAGTATCGATTATTCTGCGTAGTACTTCTCACAACGCTAGCAACTTTGTTTGACACAGGTGCTACAAGGTCATTGTATTGTAACCATAGATAAAGCAATAACAACACTCAAACCAGAAACGAATACTTATGAAACCTTTAATTTAGATACATGGTCGAGCATAAACAGTGGTATGAAACTTGACTATAATGGTGATTAAAACGCTCGTATGATAGTTATTAACCTCGCTTCGTTATGCTCGCCTCGGTTAATAATAATGCTCGCGTTTTTAATTACTACCATTATAGTCTCGTTGCATAATATACTAATATATCCAAATATAACTATAAATGCATTATTGGGATCGATTTCACACATTAACCCTATCCCATCCATTAGTTCAAGTGTAAACGAGGCTGCAACTGCTTCTCAACGCGCGTATTCGCTTGCTGCTGTAAATTTATATCCTCAATTGTGGGGTCTAATAGCACAAGGCATTAAATTCTTGTGCTCTATGTAATAAAGGGATTAACTTCTGTAATATCACTTCTAGAATAAGTACATTTTACAGAACACTACAAATAGGAGTGTACCTTTATCATGAGAATTTAGTTTGTATCACTCAGTATTAATTTGTTTTCCAGTTGAAACACCTAATCCTCCATCTGCTGTTCATTGATTTAAATTTCTGAAAATGGCACAGAGAGTGTTGCTACACCAGAGCCACATGCAATGCACTGTTGCTACCGATCTCTTCGCCTCGCCCGTTGTAAACAGCTATAACTCCTTTTAACCTCGACCTTAAGAAATTGCAATAGAATGTCTACTTTCTCTACCATTTATCTATGGTAGCTAAAGTAGTGATGTTCTGTTCTATGCTATTCAATATGATAATTGATCAGAAATATATGTTTTTAAACCCGAATAAAAAAGAACAAAGCATTCAAAGAGAATGAGAGAGTGAGTGAGAGTGGTAGTGTAAGTGTGAGAGAGAGAGAGATGGAGAGAAACAAAGAGAAAGACAGAGATAGTTTCCAGTTTGCTGATTGTTTCACATGCATGTCCGACTTGGATACAATTTCAAATTGAAAATACCAAAATGAGAGGCATTTTTAAAAACTACATCTTCGCTTGGTTGAAAAAATACAGATGCGGTACATTCACATGCCTTTCTCTAAGCTCTGTAATTAATTTTTGTGAATACAAAATACACTTATTAAATGGACCCTCATAGTCGTGGTCCCTGGACCGTATAATGTCGGCGTTCATGCAAGGCGAGGGTCGCGGGTTCGAGTCCCGCCATGGGCATGGATGTTTGTCTGTAAGTGTAATTGTACTAATTAGCGGTAAAGTAAACAGCAAACAATGTAATCATAAACTGGGTAGAGGAGGGAACTTAAAAAATACTAACCCTTAATTTTATAACTACATCATTTAATCCAAATAAACTTTTGCAGAAATATCTAAATTGTACATTTCGTTATAGATACAAAGGCAACAGCGATACTCAAGTGTTTAAGAATGGACGCTATACGCTGGCCTTAAAATTCCATACAGTTTCGATACAATCCCGAGATATAAGTGAATGTTAACAGGACTTTAAAAAAATCTGATGTGTTACACTCACATGACTTTCTCTACTCTTGTACAAACTATTTTTACAAACGCTTATTCTCCATATGCTTCATGTTAATGGAGTTATCGAGATGCTAATCTTATTGCTAATTTTCTTGTAGATGCAACGGGAATATGTTAGGCTTTAAGCGATATTCAAATGTTTTAAGAGCTGGTTGCTATTTGGAGCATTCCATTCTCTTTACATTACCAGGACAAAAAACATGAATAACGAATTCCCATTTGAGAAAAAGTATAAGTATTGAAAAATTTTGTCTATCTCTTATGGTTTACCAGGTATGCAAAAGTCGTTCACAATGAATAATACTTTTGGAGACATTCCCAGAAAATTCGAGATATACAGTTCATTTGCCATAATATGTCTTAAACTTGTGATATTTTAATCAAAATCGTCAGCGCCATTTTTGGGAAAATAAAAATTTTCGAAAAATGTTGCATGTAAAGGGTAATCTGGGGTGGGGGGATTTTCTTGAAAACCTTCATGTCGCATTTATGGAAGATACTGCACCTAAATACTAAGTTTGGAGTTTATCCGACTGTTCATTTCTGAGTTATGCTGTTCACAGTCAGATACATACACACGGACATGTTTCCAAAAATGTTTCTTTTTTCTGGATTTTCTCCTTAAGAGCCCCTAATACCCATACCAGAACCCTCGAAAAAATATCTGGGATAGTACCAGCTCTTTAAAACAGCACAAAATACCTCAAAATATTCTGAAAAATACTAAACATTTGTATCAATATACTGAAATACCTTCTCCAGTTTCCCAAAATGCTCTTGAAACGCCTGTAATTCTCCTGCCTGTGTAGCAGAATGTTCTAAATGTCTGCGCCCATACCTAATTCGATAGTATGAAATACCCTTAAAGAGCCTAAAATACTCTCGCTAGACTCCTCGAAAAAGTATAAAACGCACAGAATGCCCTGCCATTCTAACAACCATCAGGATACTCTAAAACCATATGTAAATACCATGAAAATAGCTGCTACAATTTCTATAAAGTCCTTCATTTACTCCAAAATTCCAAAACCTTGCCTTAAAAGCCCGTAAATGGTTGCTAAAACGCTTAACAACTCCCACTACAGTGGTTCAAATGCCATTGAAATGCTTACGCCAACACCCTAAAATACCTGTTTCTGTGTCCAAAAATATCCTAAAGCCAGCAAGAGAATGTGAAATATCTGTACCACTGCATCGAAAAACCATCAAAATACCCGTAAAGTAAGCTAATCTGGTACTCAGAAATTGCTTCTAAGTACCGTCCGAAATAGTTACATTGTGCCTGTGCTCCAAATATCTTGAAAATGTAACCCAACACTTGTGGAAAACATTCTTAGATACCTTCAGCCCCTGTCTTCCCTAGCATCCCTCATCGTATTCCTTGCCTCTTCCCATATAAACGCATTGTTTAGTCCTCAAACCCCTCCTAGTCTAGCCACGTTTTCCCTATCTCCTCCTTGTGAACACATTTCCCTCCTTCAGCCTCTATCTAGCCTAGCTTCTGTCCTCGTATTTTCCATATATCATTCACATAAATGCATATTGTAGCTTCACCCTCTGTGTAACCTAGCATCTCGCCTTATATTCCCCATCTCAGCTATATAAAAGCCTTTTCTTGTCCATTACCCCACCTTGCATACCATATCTGCCTGGTTTCCCATCTCTCCTATATGAAACACCTACATTCTACCCATTTACACTGTCTAGCCTAGCATCTCTCCTTATTCTACCTATTTCCCTCATATAAGACACATATTCTATCCTTCAAGACCTCCTAGTCTAGCATCTCTCCACGTCTTCTCTAACCCTCCCTTATAAACCCATATTCCGTCCTTCAATCCCCGTCTAGCCCCCTCTCTCCTCGTATTCCCTATCTCTTCTATATAAATGTCTCTTCTAGTCTCCTACCCGCCTAACCTAGCATCTCTCCAAGGTTTCCTATCCCTTCCATATAAAACACATATTCTACCCATTAACACTGTCTGGTCTAGCATCTCTCCTTGTTTCCCCTATCTCCCTCATATAAGACGCTATTCTATCCTTCAAGACCCTCCTAGTCTTGCATATCTTTCACGTCTTCCTTATCCCTCCCTTATAAACCCATATTCCGTCCTTCAATCCCCGTCTAACCTGGCATCTCTCCTCGTATTCCCTATCTCTTCTATATAAATGCCTCTTCTAGTCTCCTACCCGCCTAACCTAGCACCTCTCCACTGTTTCCTATCTCTTCCATATAAAACACATATTGTACCCTCCAAGTCCTGTCTAGCCTAGCAATTCTCATCGTATCCCGTATCTTTTCCCTTATAATCACATGTTCTGTCTTTCATGCCCTTTCTATCCTAGCATCCCTTTTCATATTTCCCCCTTATGAACGCATTTTCCTCCTTTAACCCAATTCTAGCCTTGCATTTCCCCTCGTTTTCCCTATTTTTCCCATATAAACGTAAAAAAGAGGCCTCGCTACCCCTTATCTATCCTACTGATGCTAACACTTCATATCCAGGTGTAGCTAAGAGGAACTATTTGTAATCTGCATTATTCTGTAGCTGTTGAGCTAGCTTTCTCCCATAAAGCTGAGCAATACCATAAGTATTGAATAGTAAACCCATTAAAGGCAATTTTTCTTCCTGTATACCTGTGGTTCAGAAAGTTAAATGAAATTAAATTAATTCGGAAGATGCAATTCTTAATAAATTCTCAAAATGTTTCGTTCCAAAATAACATAAAAAAACAGCTCCTGGAAGTAACGATTTGTCTATGTAAGCTCATTTCCCAAAACAATGTTTTATATTTGCTAAAACCACATCTAATGTAAAACAATTTAACTCCACACTGTTAATAACCTAAAGTTCAACACGTAAAAAAGCAATATTTTACGACATATCTACATACAAGTTTCAGCCATAAATCCGCAGAGTTGGTTCCGTTGTTTATATTTCCTTTACAGCAAATGGAGTTACTGTTTATTTATGTACGTAGTTGTACATTAATAAGTATAATATTGCTTTCTATCTTATTATACAACGTGTATAATGGTATACATACTAGCAACTGCAGGCCATTAAATCACAGACACGTGTTTATGCGACAGCAGACATTAATTATATAGCTTGGCATTCCATTGGTTATCATAGTAGAGTTGCCTTATGCCACTGCAATACCTCCTATATGCAATAGAGGGTGACATTCCATAAGCACTCCGGAGTAAACCACTGGAAGTATTTTCACCAATACCCCGGATAGGAAAAGTGGAAGTACTTCCAATGTAACTAGTTTCACCGAAGTTCGGGACTGTTTCCTCGGAGTGTAACTGGTGGAAGTAGTTCCGGCAACCTAACGCCCTCGTCTAGAACGAACGGACCTGACACTGGCATTCAAAATGGAGGCCGTACGTGGTGGGAAACATTTTAAACAGCTCGTCTACAAGCTACGATTTTTCCGCAGCAAAATTCAAAAGTGGTATAATAACACGTCTTTTGTGTACACATATGCTCTGTTGTACGCCAAAATACTGTCTTAAAAGTAAAATAAATACAGTTTAATGTTACATGAGACCAATGAGCAATGAAATGCGTATATAACCCCAAAGAACATCCACGTAGTCTACAGTTTTGCATGCCATAAATTAACAACGTTCCTAAACTACAGCTACATATATACATTGCAAAGAAGATAGACAGTTTTACAAAACTGTAAACAGCATACTACTTACGTGAAACAGAACTGTTGATACTGCACCTGACACTGAGTTCACACAAAATTATCTGTCACTGTTTACATGTTTATTGCACTGTACACAATATTATATACAAAAAATATGTACTGGATGGCTGATACACGAAATGCCATTATTTAGGGTAATTAGCTACTGAATTAAGCAGCTTTAAGGTGGAAAGCTTTCATTTCTCAGTCTGCAGCAATAATTAAAAAATATATTACTCAGCAGCTTATAACACTTCACTAGTTTTGCAGGGGAATCCATACTGGGAGACTGAAATTAAAAAAATAAGTAACCTTAAACCAGCTCTGCAACTGAAATGTATGAAATACACAGACTTAAGTCTGCACTGTGAAACAACATTCAGGAAGTCTACAATTTTGCATGCAGCAACATAACAGCATTTCTAAACTACAGCTACATATTTAAATTACAAAGAAGTTAAGACAGTTTTGCAAAACTACAAGCATGATACTACTTACATGAAACAGAATTGTTGGTATTGCAGCTGACATTGATTGAGTTCACTCACAATTATCTGTCACTATTTACACTGTTCACAATATTATACATACAAAATATACTTTGATGACTAACACACGAAATGCTGCGGTTTATAGTAATTTGTTATTGAATTTGGAAGCTTTACGCTGAAATTTTGCTTTTGCTTTCACTGAGAGCTTCTCATTTTTAAGTTTACAATAATTATTCAAAAATATATTAGTTAACACCTTACAGCACTTCTTTACAAGCTTTTGCAGGGGCAGTCCACATTGACAGACTTGGTCAAAGTCTACAGAATGCAATTCAAAATGAAGCATTGCTAATTGTACCACAAGCTTTCTTTGGCAATTTAGATGCAAGAACTCCTTTTCATACTTCTCGCCAATTAAAATGGTGAATATTTTAAAAACCAGTACACAAAGGTGTATTACAAAATCTGAAGGACACTTGAGACCCCCGCGATTGATAGCATCAAAATATGAAAATCTTGCATCATACTCAATCATTATGTTTCTGAGAGTAGATAATGTAGAGGTACATGCTGCACACGTTTCTCTGTTTATTTTCAATGTGTTAAGAACACTGTGTGCAACATATCCACCAATGCAAATAATCACTTCTTGATTACTTTCATCAATTTCAGCTGAATCGACATACTCTATTACAGGTTCAAACTTTTCCAGAACAGTGCTAGGTACATTTGCAGAACTAGGAACATTTTTTCTGGAGCAAGAGGATACAAATGATGTTATAGAACAGTCCCCAAGGAAAGCTGATTTTAATTTAATTACACTACAAATTTTCAGTTTCCTTTCTGATTCCAGAACTTGTTCCACAGAAATATGATAGTTTCCACCACTCATTTGTCGATACTGACCAAATCTACCCTCGAGTTTATCAGTTTGAAACTTTCCTGCCAAAATATACTTCCATTTAAAATTACAAAAAATGTATTTACACATATGTACAAAACTATCTAAAGTGTGTGTAAGAGCAACATGTGTTTCATTTGTGAGTTTACCACTGACAGCTGAAGAATGCCACAATTTCAAAAACAATGAAAACTCTTCTAGAAACTTAAGTTTTGGGTCTTCAGGTCCCTGGATAGGGTTACAGTCAAAATCCCTACTATATTTTCCTTTGGATGGACTCTTAACATTTGAAATCTTCCACCATTTCACAACAAGTTGGAGAAAATGTATCGTTCCTGTAGAGAGTTCTTTAGGATTTTCAACTAACTTCCTTTGCAGAGCTACAATGTTTTTATCATCAAATATCTTTAAAGCAAGAGAAACATTTTGCCTCTCAAAAGAAGAAGGGAAAAGTGATTTTCTTGTAAGGGCAGGAGCCTCTTTAATTATGCAGTTTTGCTCCGATTCATGAAGGCGTATTAAATCACTAAACTTTGGTTCTTCATTAAAATATGTGAAAGTGACAGATGATGTGGCACCCTCACTAATGTTAGTTTGAAACCAATCTTCTGGAACTCCTGACAGAATGTCATTCTTGTTTGGAATGTTGAAAATTTGATTTACTACATTGAGCCAATTGTTTCTTATACATTTTAATAAATGTCCGGAATCAAAAAGTGAGAAGAGCTCTCTATCAGTATTTGATGGATTTTGCACACTCTTTTTCAATGATCCATTGCATAAATGCTGAAACATTGCTTTATTCACCTTATTGTTGTCTGATATAAGGCAAAGAGCAATGTATCCACAACTTTCTAAAGCATTTAGTACTTCAAGGGTCATTTGATGCAATGAAACGCTATTTATGTTTTTTACTGGAAAGAGGGCAATGACATCTGAATTTCCTGACAAAAGAGAAGAAATCATAAATGCTTGGATTGTAGTGGCAGTAACGACTTCTCTCTCTCTCTATTCATGGCAATCCCTTCTATTTTCCCACCCTTATATCTCAGCTTGGGTGTGACATAAATTTCATCCAGCAAGACACTTACTATTCTTTCATGTTCCCCAATAAGTTTACATATTTCTGTAAGATATTTTACTTGGGAAGGATTTATTACACTATTAGTTCCCAACTTGCAGAGTAGCCTCCTTAAATAAGCTGGATGGGGAATTGTCAGAACCTTGCTTGTGTGAACCAGACGATAAGCCCCAGGAAAAGAGTAAAATAATGCTGATGCCCAAAACAATGTTTCTGGTGAATACCTTGGCTGTGTGGATACAGCAAGTTGCAACTGTTCTCTTAAGAATACCAATTTCGTTTTTGTTTTGTCCTCAAAATTGCTAAGGTCAGTGTTTCCAAACCAATTCAAAAATAATGAAAGTTTGTCATTACTACTTACATTTTCCTCTTCAAATGCTGCTACTTGGCTCAACAGGCAGTCAAATTTCGTCCACTTATTACACATTAATTCATCACCCAAACACCATTCAAACTGTTTCCTGGGAAGTTCTGCATTATTGTGAAATACATGCACTGCAAGAGATGGCATGATTTTAATGCACACTGTCACTTTTGGCGGCTCAGTAACACACGTGTCATCGATTTTACATAATGAAATATAACTGCTGTCAGGCCTGTTTATTATAATAAAAGGGCTCACATTTCTACTTTTCAACTTTTCCAGAAACTCACAGTATCCACTTATATTGTCCCTTTCATTCCATTCTTCAAATTGTTGCTGGTCACGGGCACAAACTTGGTTCATACGCTCACTCGGTTCCTTTCCTTTAGGAGGCAACCGTTTCGATAAATAGGATGGTTGATTTTCAAAAATTGTTGGAAATGCACCATCCTCTAGTTTGATCCTCTTTCTTGGAAGTGTTATAAAAGAACCATCATCACAACGGAATTTATCTTCTCTTATAACAAAGTCAGCAGCAAAATGTTGTATGCATACACTGAATCCTTCAATGGCGTAAAGTGCTCTCGATTTATGCATTTGATCCATTTTTCTCTTAAAAGTTTATCTTTCGGAAATATAAATATCGGTACCAAAGGTCCATCTTTGCTGTAATTGGATTTACATCCGGGAACACAACAGTTACGGGGCATTGTAGCGTTTTAGGTTAGGTACCTATATTTGCGACAATAAAATCAACTTCTGAAACAATTTCCTCTTTATAGGTATCACCACTATAACTGTAACACAAATTAGGTTCACAAACAGATAAATTAATAATACTTTACTTTTAATATAGCCATAATCTATATGGAATACAATAGTAAACATAAACACATGGAAAGCACATTGCACAACAAACACATGACTGGATTTATTCTCGTTTCCTAAATTGCACAAAACACACTTACTTCACTAATGTAAATACAAAATTATGCCGGAGTTACTAAAAAAAACAATAAATCACAGGCAGCGAAAACACAACACAGCAGCTAGCATGTGTAAACACCACAGTGATCACCACCAACAATCGACGCCATTTTCCTCAATCTTGAATGCCAGTGTCTGGTCCGTTCATTCTAGACGGTCCTGCACACAAGCGCTTGCAGATAGCTCACCCGAAGGTAAACGAACAGCACGCTTCCAGAGCGAATAGCGCGACCTCTGCCATGCTGATTGCTGAGGCTTGAAACTATCTGCACCTGAAACTAAGATGGAAGTCAGCTGATAAAATAGCAATACCGAAAATATAAAAATAAAGCTGAATTTTCGTATCAACGAGCAATTGCGTAATTGTAGGAGTTTATAGTGATACCTT
Organism: Deroplatys truncata; assembly: GCA_030765065.1. NCBI lineage: Eukaryota > Metazoa > Arthropoda > Insecta > Mantodea > Mantidae > Deroplatys > Deroplatys truncata. Next base: position 88,002,211 of record CM060989.1, on the reverse strand, counting down.
ATTTAATACTGAGTACCAAATAACGAGCAATCGATGTTTAAAACTGGATCATGACCTGAAAACCTAGTAAGGTAGAAAACATGTTATGAATCGAAAGTCACAACATTAGTTGGTTTTAATCAAGAATTGAAATATACATAGCGAAAACAAGCTAACCTTAAATATAAACTATACTTAGTATGTTAAGGTGTTAAAATGTGTGTTTGTGCTCTTAGTGTTGAAATGTGTTCGAATTAGGGACTGTATTTTGAAAAGTTTGTTTTTGTGGATTGCACACTAATATCGTAAAACGAACATGAGAAGTCATGCTCAAAGGTTATGTCTGATACCTATTTCAAGTTTGAATGTGATGTAATTATAATAGTATGGGATCCATAGTTTGATTTAGGATGTGTATTAGTATTGTGCTCAAACACTATTTCCTGCTGTTATACCAAATAAATAAATTAGGACATAATGCTCTTTTCATTGCAAAATAACTTAAAGCATTTCATAAACAGAAAATTCTCCATATGTACTGTGTATCTTTGGGAATTTTTGGTCAATCTGGATAACTCGGTTAAGCGTTGGCCTTGGAAGCACAAGTAGTTACATAAAACTTGTGTATTACCACATTATTGCTGAATGATTTCTACATATCGAAATGACAAAACACCCAACTTAAATTATATAAATGTATAATATGTATTGCATGACAAAATATCTGCTGAAATAGTTATTATTTTTTAAGCATTAATTAATGCTTTATTTACATACACCTCATTTGTGAAGTCATAGTGGGAGCTGCCTTATAAAACCACTTCTTGGTTTCATTAATTGATAGTATTGAGTAATACTATCTCTGCTTTAAATGTTTTCTCATATTCACACTTCTAATTGGGCAGCACTATGGCCTCTCACAAAAAAGCCTGGATTCAATCCTAGGGATCAGAGGTGGGATTTTGTGGTAGATAAAATAGCACTTAGAATGAGGGTTCTCTGGTTTACCCCACCATAATTCCATCAATTGCACCATCTTCATCATTGTCATCTCCCCTCCCACCAGTCTCAAATCTCTGTAAACCTGTGAAGATAAAAAAGACATTAAAATTAAAAATACTATGGAGGACAGACAGCAATACTAATGAACGAGTGGCTCATCCAGCCACCCAAATTTATAAACCAGCATGTGGAGCATTAACCTGCAGAAACAGCAATATAACTATACTTAAGTGATAATAAAATTAGGTAAGGAGGTAAGTAGGTAATAATGAAATATTGCATTTTAAGCAAATTTAAATTCTGTAATTGCTAAAAAACAATAGTATGAAAGTCATACAAAATGCTGTTACATTCTTTCTGCAGTCCACATCTGAAAAAACAATTAATACTGGCACACTAAACTACATGTTAAAGTGGTTGACAATTATGAAGGGTGGGTGTAATATGGTTAAACACAAAGAGATATTGTCGTTATTTAGAGACATTGCATTCACATCCATATTTAATAATACTGTATAATACATTTGTATGGTATTTTAAGGAACATATGCCTACATTAATATACATTTGAATGGCCTACCCAATTAAAATGTCCATTAAATTCTAACCTCTTGAATGTCTGTTATTACAATGTATTGGAATGATCTTATAGGTAATTGTAATTGCACTTAGTCACTTATGCATACACAAAGCCAGTTCTAGTTAATAAAACTTACAGCTATTGAATAGAAAATATACTTTGATTCCTTTTCCTGGGAAAGGTTCTATATATAACATTTGATATAACACAGCGGAGGTCCTACAGCACATGGGAACCTTAAATTTATTGACAGGTTATATGGGAAAAAAACAAATTGAGCCCATACAGTGATGTTTGTTTGTTTGTGTTTGTTCATTTGGCTATACTGTAAGCAATGCTCAGGGAAATTGAACACATCATACAATATGAAGTATGCAGAGTAAGTAGGAATATACCCAACGCCAAGAGCAGCCTTTGGGGGGAGGATGCTCCCGTCCCCATCATGCATTATCTAAGAGAGAAAAATTTGCAAAACATCACCATTTCAACAGTAAACATCTTGACACGCATTACAGTAGGACAACAATAGCAAATAAGTGTTAATCACCATCACATGCAATCTGCCCTACATAAAGTGCTTACATGAGGTTGATACTATTATGATGATTAATTCACTTTGAATAAGCTCGAAATTATAACTTTATACTTTGTTATGCTTAAATTTCAATTTCCCATGTAATTTCTATTACCTTGAAGACATGTTTGACAAAGACATCACTTGAAACGAGAAATTCTCATTATTACTGCATGGGTATTATTTGGGAGGACAGTATATAGAGTGGAAGGTACTGCTTAAACCGTACGTTAATCATGGATTCTATATAATGAGTAGTGCAAATATGTCCAATACAATTTTTGTCATTAAACCTACAAAAGTGAAACATAGTGATGTTCCTTGTGCCTGTGTCTATTAGCCATTTTATTACAGTTCAAGCAATACCTTTCACCCTGTATAAGAAAACATTTAGAAGATGTTGAGGTTTGCATATACATAAAACATTATAACATATAAAACTGGGATGCAACAGATCCATCTATCCCATTGACATTTTTTGTGTAGCCCATTTTCCTCTGTTGCTTAAATTTACCAGTTACACAAGATTATACAAAATTCCTTCCGAATGAAGGAAGCTATTCCCAGAAAATTAAAAATAAACATTTTATTTTTTATGTAAATATCTTGAATACAATGGCATTTTAATCAAAATCGTTTGAGTCATTTTTCAGAAAAAAAATCGAGAATTGTTCCGTGTAAAGGGTTATTTTGGGTGGGGAATTTTCTTGAAAATCTTTGTGTCTCATCTTTGGAAGGTACTGAACTTATACCGATTTGTACAAATTCCTGCTTTGAAACGTATGGCTTTATGTATTCACTTACAATTGACAGTAAAAATGCGCGCTCCAGCGTTTCACGTTATGTATTTGACCACAACCAATGGGAGCAAAATGTGGCAGAACGGACTACCTTCCCCCTTATACAGAAATGCTCCATTATGTTCGCTACCTTTCGTTCATTTTCGACCTTCGCTCGGACTTCGTCAAGCAATATCGGGTGAGCTATCTGCAAGCGCTTGTAGTGCCGACTGTTTCCATTCTTCAATATACCGTAGGTCATACTTAAGATCAAATTCACTCACTAATCCAATCCTTCCAAAAATTCCTATAAAACAAAAAAGAATAGGTCAGAATATTTAATACCGAATATTTTGGCTATTGCAAATTTGTATCCTCAATTGTGGTATCCAATAGCACACTGCATTAACTTCTTGCGCTCTGTGTGATCAGAAAATTAATTTCTGCAATATCACGCCTACCATAATTAAATTTTATACAATACTACAGATACGATCCACCTTTGTCAACTAAAATTAGTTTTGTATCAATCAATATTAATTAATTCTCTAATCCAAACGCAAAGAAACACTTCGTCCACCATCTATGTTCAGCAATTTAAATTTCTAGGATGGCACCGTCAGTGCTGCTACCCCAGCGCCATATACAATATACTTTTGCCACTGATCTCTGCACCTCGCCGGTTGTAAACAACTGCATCGCTGCCACAGTGATCAACTGCGGCTCTCAAGCGATCATTATGATTGCAGAAAAGCCGTTTATTTCAGCATTTACCTCTTTGGTTTAGCACATATTTGCTACGTATGCAACGTTTCTATAATGGGAATTATTAAGACGCGAGTGACGAGTAACTATCGACACGAGGGAGAGACGAGTAACTATCGACATGAGGCAGCGTCGAGAGCCTTACGAGCGTCTTAATAACCATTATATGAGAATTGCATACAATAGTTTTTCTAAGACATTTAGATATACAATAAATATTTACTCTTTAGATACATACGAAAGAAAATAAAAACGTGATAAATAAATGTTTCGATACGTATTTTAGAATACGTTAGAACAAGTGAATATCGATTGAAGGTCGCTGGTATTGATTTTACATGATGGAGTCAGAAATATTTATTAGTGAATTTGAAGAGATAGAATTTAGTTACACGCCTGGAGGAGGCCAGGAATGTAAGCAAGAATATACTTCCTGAAAAATCAAAGAAAATGTGTGAAAAGTTGTATGACAAGTTCATGGTTTGAAGAGCAATGAAAATGTAACTTCATTGTCAGAAAATGTACCCATAGTTTACTTGGAAGAAATGTCAAAAGCAATGGAATCCCCAACCTTGTGGACAAATAATTCAGTATTGAGGACAACTCTAAAGGTAAAACATGGAACTGATATATCAGAGTATAAAACGTTGTCTTGCCTGTTAAAACAGAAACCGGTAGGTACAGAAGGAAAAAAGCACAAACGTTTTCGATAAATGAATTTTTGAAACACCAGGACAATAGGTATTTACTGATAAAGTTATGTAAATATAAATATTTTCGTAAAAATGCGTATCTTTGTAAAGATTATTTGCAAATACATGACTTCGTACAGATAGCATTAATATTAGGAGTAATGGGAACAAGTCCAAAACATGAGTTACGCGAATTAAAACTTGATGATGTGATGGATTTAGAACCAACATTACTAGTTACTATCCCCAACACAAAAACAAATACTCACGAGGGGTCACAGTAACAAGAAAGTATTAGGAAATCTGTAAAAATTATATGAATCTCAGCCCTGTTAATTATTACAGTTCAAAATACACTGTGCAAACAGTTGGCATTAATAAATTTTTAAATATGGGCAAATACATATCTTAACCTCCCTGACCCACAGTCATTCACTGGCCACTGCTTCGGTAGGAGTTCTGTAACTCTGATAGTTGATGCAGGTGGTCAGATTACAACTTTAAAACGCCATGGTGGTTGGAAATCCACAACAGCTGCTGAAGTTTGTAAACATGTATCCTGGAAAACAAACTAAAGATCCCAAATACAATACTTATATCCATAGAAAGTAAAACCTCAAAATTATACAACTTCACCATCTACTTAAACTAAGCTTCATCAGGGATAATTACCAAATATGACCTTTGCAAACTACAACATAAAAAATGTGTATATTAACACGATAATTAATAGTTAGATTCTGTGCTTTCAAAGTCTTTGATACTAAACGTTTGTAAAGTTTGAACAGAGATTTAATACAGTTTCATTATAAAGAATGCAAACAGTGAAATAAAGTTCATTTAAATTCATATTAGTGAATAAACTGTTTCTTACTGGCTCCGAGTAGCACCTCGCGTTAGTGTGGAAACAACAAATGAACGCACTTAACTACAGGTGTCGAAAAATATTGTATGCTCGACCATGCCAAAATGTAGTATTTATACGACTGGTAGCAGTACTTTAATGGGCCTCATTAAAGTATCGATATTCGACCAATCGGAGGTGGCCACGTAACATTGTGAAAGCGCATGTATCGATTATTCTGCGTAGTACGTCTCACAACGCTAGCAACTTTGTTTGACGCAGATGCTACAAGGTCATTGTATTGTGACCATAGATAAAGGAATAACGATTGTAACACATCGCTCAAATCAGAAACGAATACTTATGAAACCTTTAATTTAGATACATGGTCGAGCATAAACAGTCGTATGAAACTTGACTATAATGGTGATTAAAACGCTCGTATGATAGTTATTAACCTAGCTTCGTTTTGCTCGCTCGCCTAATAATAATACTCGCGTTTTAATTACTACCATTATAGTCTCGTTGCATAATATACTATTATATTCAAATATAACTATAAATACCTAATTGTGATCGATTTCACTCATTAACCCAATCCCATCCAAAAATTCAAGAGCAAACGAGGCTTCAGCTGCTTCTCAACGCGCGTATTTGCTTGCTACTGCAAATTTATATCCTCAATTGTGGCGTCTAATAGCACAAGGCATTAAATTCTTGTGCTCTATGTAATAAAGGGATTAACTTCTGTAATATCATATCTACAATAAGTACATTTCACAGAACACTTCAAATACGAATGTACCTTTTTAATGTGAATTTAGTTTGTATCACTCAGTGTTAATTTATTTTTCAGTTGAAACACCTAATTCTCCATCTGCTGTTTATTGATTTAAATTTCTGAAAATGGCACAGAGAGTGTTGCTACAACAGCGCCGAATGCAATGCACTGTTGTTACCGATCTCTTCGCCTCGCCTGTTGTATATAGCAAACTCATTTTATCCTCTCCCTTATGGAATTGCAATAGAATGTCTACTTTCTCTACCATTTACCTATGGTAGTGAAAGTAGCGATGTTCTGTTCCATCCTATACGATATGATAATTGATCAAATATATATGTTTAACACCCGAATGAAAGAGAACAAAGCATTCAAAGAGAATGAGAGAGTAGGCGAGTGTGTGTGTATGTGAGAGAGAGAGTGAGAGAGGGAGAGAGAGAGAAGGGATGGGGAGAAACAGAGAAAAAGAGAGAGTTTCCCGATTGCACATAGTTTCACAAGCATGTCCGACTTGGATACAATTTCAAATTGAAAATATCAAAATGAGAGGCATTATTAGAAACTAAATCTTCTCTTGGATGAAAAAAATTCAGATGTGATACATTCACATGACTTTCTCTAACCTCTGTAATTAATTAGTGTGAATACAAAATACTCTTATTAAATGTACCCTTGTATTCGTGGTTACTGGAGCGTATAATTTCCGCGTTCCGCCAAGCTGAGGGCCGCGGTTTCGGATCCCGCCATGGGCATAGATGTGTGTGTGTGTCTCATTGTACTAATAAGCAATAAAGTAAAGAGCAAACACAGTAATCATAAGCTGGGTAAAGGAGGGAACTCAAAAAAATTAAACCTTAATTTTATAACTACATCATTTTAATCCAAATAAACCTTAGCAGAAATATCTACATTGTACATTTCGTTATAGATACAAAGGCAACAGCGAGAGTCAAGCGTTTAACAACTGGACGCTATATGCTGGTTTTAAAATTCCATACAGTTTCGATACAATCCCGAGATGTAAGTGAATGTTAACAGGACTTTAAAAAATCTGATGTGTTACACTCACATGACTTTCTCTACTCTTGTACAAACTATTTTTACAAACGCTTATTCTTCATATGCTTCATGTTAATCGAGTTATCGAGATGCTAATCTTATTGCTAATTTTCTTGTAGATGCAACGGGAATATGTTAGGCTTTAAGCGATAGTCAAATATTTGAAGAGCTGTTTGCTATGTGGAGTAATCCTTTCTCTTTGCTTTACCAGGACAAAAAAATGACTAAGGAATTCCCATTTGAGAAAAGTATAAGTATTGCAAAATTTAAAGGAATAACAAGAAATATCTCGAAAATGGTACACTCAACAAAAAAAATGCACATTACATAAATTGTGTATTTCAAAGCAATCTACATTTTTTGTGCAGTAAAATTTTGTGCATCTCTTATAGTTTACCAGTTATGCAAAAGTTGTTCACAATGAATAATACTTTTGGAGACATTCCCAGAAAATTCAAGATATACATTTTATTTGTCATGAAAATATCTTAAATATAATATACTCTAATCAAAATCCTTAGAGCCATTTTTGAGAAAATTAAAATTTTCGAAAAATTGTTCCATGTAAAGGGTAATCTGGGATGGGGCGATTTTCTTAAAAAAACCTTCGTGTCACATCTCTATAAGATACTGAACCTAAATACCAAGTTTGGTGTTTATCCGACTGTTCGTTTCTGAGTTATGTTGTTCACAGACAGACAGACACACACACACACACACACACACACACACACACACACACACACACACACACACACACACAGGCACACACATGGACTTGTTTCCAAAAATGCCTTTTTTGGATTCAGGGGGTCTCGAAACATGTATTTACGGTGAAATTTCGGTATCGAATTTTTGGGTGGAATACAATACTTCCCCTACTTATTATACGTAGTAGAGAAAGTAAAAATGAATAACGAATTTGAGGAAAAGTGTAAGTATTGGAGAATTTACGGGAATAACAAGCAATATCTCGAAAATGGTTCACTCTACAAAAAAATTATATGACATAAATTGTATATTTTAACGTGATCTAGATTTTTTGTGTAGTAAAATTTTGTCTATCTCTTATGGTTTACCAGCTATGCAAAAGTCGTTCACAATGAAGAATACTTTTGGAGACATTCCCAGAAAATTCGAGATATACATTTCATTTGTCATGAAAATATCTTGAACATATGACATTTTATTCAAAATCGTTAGAGCCATTTTTGATAAAATTAAAATTATCGAAAAATGTTCCATGTAAAGGGTAGTCTGGGGTTAGGGAATTTTATTGAAAACCTTTGTGTCGCATCTCTGGAAGATCCTGAACCTAAATACCAAGTTTGGTGTTTATCCGACTGTTCGTTTCTGAGAAATGCTGTTCACAGACAGACACACAGACACAGACACGGACATGTTTCCAAAAATGCTTTTATTGGATTAAGGGGGTCTCAAAACATGTATTTCCGGTGAAATCTCGGTATCGAATTTTAGGGTGGAATACAATACTTCCCCTACTTACTATATGTGGTAGAGAAAGTAAAAATTATTATTCTCTGCATACCGCGTTTTTACCTTTTCACGTATTTATAAAAATTATACAGCTTATTTTCACAAGCAGCTTCGGTAGTAGTGCCGAATAATAATAACAATAATAATAATAATAACAAAATAGGACAAAAGTAAAATTCAGACAGCGGAAATGAGATTTTTACGAAGAACTTGAGAATGCACTAGATTAGACCTAATAAGAAATAAAACCTTAAAATTAGAGAACAGAATATTTATAAATCATATCATAAAATTGAAGAAAACCAACTTAGTTGAAAAGCTATATAAACTACAGGACTGAAGAAAGAATACCACTATTAATTAATAAGTACAAACCGTCGGGGAAAAGAGACATCGGATACCCCAGAAAAAGAGAGGAGTAAAGTAAAGAATCGAATGGAATGCCTAATCATCGAAATGAAGAATATAATAATAATAATATCTTCAAAATTACTTCGCTTTATACCTTATGTAATCGTAACTTAAGTGGAATCACACAGGTTGATTTTTATGACAAATTCAGGAAACTCCAAGTGTATTATCCAAAATAACGCGGAAAGCGCTTTTACATACATTGTCTTTTATATGCCAAAGAAAAAGATCATAGCCCCCATCGTAACAAAAAGTCCAGATTGCGTATTTTAGTTACAAACTACAAACGCAGACGCTAGGAGAGCCTATCAGACAGGTAGCAAGAGGACGATTCATGAACCGCGAATAAATCGCATAAAACGCATGACCCAACTTCAGGGGCATCAAACACACAGAATGCAAGAGAACGATTCATGAAACGTGAAAGATTGGAATGAGACTATTACTGCAAAATAATCGCTCAACCCAACTCTACTTCAAAACCTGAAAGCCAATCAAAAAATTCACCTTTCCCGCAAAAGTACATCTGGTTCCCACCGAGTCCAGTTCTCCAAAACAACGTATCACCATACTTCGGATCGGATTCACTCAGTAATCCAATCCTTACAAAAATTCCAACATCAAAAAGGTTAGATTATCGTAATACCTATTATACTGGTTATTGCAAATTTGTATTCTCAATTGTAGAATCCAATAGCACACTGCATTAACTTTTTGCGCTCTGTGTGATCAAAAAATTAATTTCTGCAACATCACGTCTACGATAAGTAAATTTTATAGAATACTACAGATACTATCCACCTTTGTCATCTGAATTTAGTTTTGTATCAATCAATATTCATTAATTCTCTAATCTAAACACAAAGAAACACCTAGTCCGCCATCTGTTTTCAGTTATTTAAACTTCTGAAGATGGCACCGTCCGTGCTGCTACCCCAGCGCCATATACTTTTGCCACTGATCTCTGCGCCTCGCCGGTTGTAAACAGCTGCATCGCTGACACAGTGACTGCGGCTCACAAATGATCACTCTCAAGCGATCATTGTGATTGCAGAAAAGCTGTTTATTTCAGCATTAACCTCTTTGGATTAGCGCATATTAGCTGAATATGCAATGATTCTAAAATGGGAATTATTAAGACGCGAGTGACGAGTAACTATCGACATGAGGCAGCGTCGAGAGCCTTACGAGCGTCTTAATAACCATTATATGAGAACTGCATACAATAGTTTTTCTACGACATATAGATATACAATAAATACTTACTCTTTAGATACATACGAAAGAAAATAAAAACGTGATAAATAAGTGTTTCGATACGTATTTTAGATGAACTTGGACAACAAGTGAATATCGATTTAAGGTTGCTGGTATTGATTTTACAAGATGGAGTCAGAAACAATTATTAGTGCATTTGAAGACATGGAATTTAGTTACACGCCTCCTGATATTCTGGAGGAGGCGAGGGATGTAAGCAAGAATTTACTTACTGAAAAATCAAAGAAAATGTGTGAAAAGTTGTATGACAAGTTCATGGTTTGAAGAGCAACAAAAAATGTAACTTCATTGTCAGAAAATGTACCCATAGTTTACTTGGAAGAAATGTCAAAAGCAATGGAATCCCCAACCTTTTGGACAAATAATTCAGTATTGAGGAAAACTCTAAACGTAAAACATGGAACTGATATATCAGAGTATAAAACGTTGTCTTGCCTGTTAAAACAGAAACCGGTAAGGTACAGAAGGAAAAAAGCACAAACGTTCTCGATAAATGGATTTATGAAGCACCAGGACAATAGGTATCTACTGATAAAGTTATGTAAATATAAATATTTTCGTAAAAATGCGTATCTTTGTAAAGATTATTTGCAAATGCATGACTTTGTTACAGGTAGCATTAATATTAGGAGTAATGGGAGCACGTCCAAGACATGAGTTACGCGAATTAAAATTTGATGATGTGATGGATTTAGAATCAACATTGCTAGTTACTATCCCCAAAATAAAAACAATAACTCACGAGGGTTCACAGTAACAAGAAAGTATTAGGAAATCTGTAAAAAGTATATGAATCTGAGCCCTGTTAATTATTACAGTGCAAAATACACTGTGCAAAAGGTTGGCATTAATAAATTATTAAATATGAGCAAATACATATCTTAACCTCCCTGACCCACAGTCATTCACTGGCCACTGCTTCGGTAGGAGTTCTGTAACTCTGATAGTTGATGCAGGTGGTCAGATTACAACTTTTAAAACGCCATGGCGGTTGGAAATCCACAACAGCTGCTGAAGTTTGTAAACATGTATCCTGGAAAACAAACTAAAGATCCCAAATACAATACTTATATCCATAGAAAATAAAACCTCAAAATTATACAACTTCACCATCTACTTAAACTAAGCTTCATAAGGGATAATTACCAAATATTACCTTTGCAAACTACACCATACAAAATGTGTATATTAACACGGTAATTAACAGTTAGGTTCTGTGCTTTCAAAGTCTTTGATACTAAACGTTTGTAAAGTTTGAACAGAGATTTAATACAGTTTCATTATAAAGGAATGCAAACAGTGAAATAAAGTTCATTTAAATTCATATTAGTGAATAAACTGTTTCTTACTGGCTCCGAGTAGCACCTCGCGTTAGTGTGGAAACAACAAATGAACGCACTTAACTACAGGTGTCGAAAAATATTGTATGCTCGACCATGCCAAAATGGAGTATTTTTACGACTGGTACCAGTACTTTAATGGGCCTCATTAAAGTATTGATATTCGGCCAATCAGAAGTGGCCACGTAACATTGTGAAAACGCAGTATCGATTATTCTGCGTAGTACGTCTCACAACGCTAGCAACTTTGTTTGAAACAGCTGCTACAAGGTCATTTTATTGTAACCATAGATAAAGGAATAACGATTGTAACACATCACTCAAATCAGAAACGAATACTTAAGAAAGCTTTAATTTAGATACATGGTCGAGCATAAACAGTGGTATGAAACTTGACTATAATGGTGATTAAAACGCTCGTATGATAGTTAATAACCTCGCTTCGTTATGCTCGCCTCGGTTAATAATAATGCTCGCGTTTTTAATTACTACCATTATAGTCTCGTTGCATAATATACTAATATATCCAAATATAACTATAAATGCATAATTGGGATCGATTTCACACATTAACCCTATCCCATCCATTAGTTCAAGTGTAAACGAGGCTGCAACTGCTTCTCAACGCGCGTATTCGCTTGCTACTGTAAATTTATATCCTCAATTGTGGTGTCTAATAGCACAAGGCATTTAATTCTTGTGCTCTATGTAATAAAGGGATTAACTTCTGTAATATCACTTCTAGAATAAGTACATTTTACAGAACACTACAAATAGGAGTGTACCTTTATCATGAGAATTTAGTTTGTATCACTCAGTATTAATTTGTTTTCCAGTTGAAACACCTAATCCTCCATCTGCTGTTCATTGATTTAAATTTCTGAAAATGGCTCAGAGAGTGTTGCTACACCAGAGCCACATGCAATGCACTGTTGCTACCGATCTCTTCGCCTCGCCCGTTGTAAACAGCTATAACTCCTTTTAACCTCGACCTTAAGAAATTGCAATAGAATGTCTACTTTCTCTACCATTTATCTATGGTAGCTAAAGTAGTGATGTTCTGTTCTATGCTATTCGATATGATAATTGATCAGAAATATATGTTTTACACCCCGAATAAAAAAGAACAAAGCATTCAAAGAGAATGAGAGAGTGAGTGAGAGTGTTAGTGTAAGTGTGTGTGTGTGTGTGACAGAGAGAGAGAGATGGAGAGAAACATAGAGAAAGGGAGAGAGAGTTTCCAGTTTGCTCATTGTTTTACATGCATGTCCGACTTGGATACAATATCAAATTGAAAATACCAAAATGAGAGGCATTTTTAAAAACTACATCTTCGCTTGGTTGAAAAAATACAGATGCGGTACATTCACATGCCTTTCTCTAAGCTCTGTAATTAATTATTGTGAATACAAAATACACTTATTAAATGGACCCTCATAGTCGTGGCCGCTGGACCCTATAATGTCGGCGTTCATGCAAGGCGAGGGTCGCGGGTTCGAGTCCCGCCATGGGCATGGATGTTTCTCTGTAAGTGTAATTGTACTAATTAGCGGTAAAGTAAACAGCAAACAATGTAATCATAAACTGGGTAGAGGAGGGAACTTAAAAAATACTAACACTTAAATTTATAACTACATCATTTAATCCAAATAAACTTTTGCAGGATTATCTAAATTGTACATTTCGTTATAGATAGAAAGGCAACAGCGATACTCAAGTGTTTAAGAATGGACGCTATACGCTGGCCTTAAAATTCCATACAGTTTCGATACAATCCCGAGATATAAGTGAATGTTAACAGGACTTTAAAAAAATCTGATGTGTTACACTCACATGACTTTCTCTACTCTTGTACAAACTATTTTTACAAATGCTTATTCTCCATATGCTTCATGTTAATGGAGTTATCGAGATGCTAACCTTATTGCTAATTTTCTTGTAGATGCAACGGGAATATGTTAGGCTTTAAGCGATAGTCAAATGTTTTAAGAGCTGGTTGCTATTTGGAGCATTCCATTCTCTTTACATTACCAGGACAAAAAACATGAATAACGAATTCCCATTTGAGAAAAAGTATAAGTGTTGAAAAATTTTGTCTATCTCTTATGGTTTACCAGTTATGCAAAAGTCGTTCACAATGAATAATACTTTTGGAGACATTCCCAGAAAATTCGAGATATACAGTTCATTTGCCATAAAATGTCTTAAACTTGTGATATTTTATTCAAAATCGTCAGAGCCATTTTTGGGAAAATAAAAATTTTCGAAAAATGTTCCATGTAAAGGGTAATCTGGGGTGGGGGGATTTTCTTGAAAACCTTCATGTCGCATTTACGGAAGATACTGCACCTAAATACTAAGTTTGGAGTTTATCCGACTGATCGTTTCTGAGTTATGCTGTTCACAGTCAGACACATACACACGGACATGTTTCCAAAAATGTTTCTTTTTTCTGGATTTTCTCCTTAAGAGCCCCAAATACCCATACCAGAACCCTCGAAAAAATATCTGGGATTACCAGCTGTTTAAAACAGCACAAAATACCTCAAAATATTCCGAAAAATACTAAACATCTGTATCAATATCCTGAAATACCTTCTCCAGTTTCCGAAAATGCTCTTGAAACGCCTGCAATTCTCCTGCCTATGTACCAGAATGTTCTAAACGTGTGCACCCATACCTAATTCGATAGTATGAAATACCCTTAAAGAGCCTAAAATACTCTCGCTAGACTCCTCGAAAAAGTATAAAATGCACAGAATGCCCTGCCATTCTAAAAACCATCAGGATACTCTAAAACCATATGTAAATACCATGAAAATAGCTGCTACAATTTCTATAAAGTCCTTCAACTACTCCAAAATTCCAAATCCTTGCCTTAAAAGCCCGTAAATGGTTGCTAAAACGCTTAACAACTCCCACTACAGTGGTTCAAATGCCATTGAAATGCTTACGCCAACACCCTAAAATACCTATTTCTGTGTCCAAAAATATCCTAAAGCCAGAAAGAGGATGTGAAATATCTGTACCACTGCATCGAAAAACCATCAAAATACCTGTAAAGTAAGCTAATCTGGTACTCAGAAATTGCTTCTAAGTACCGTCCGAAATAGTTACATTGTGCCTGTGCTCCAAATATCTTGAAAATGTAACCCAACACTTGTGGAAAACATTCTTAGATACCTTCAGCCCCTGTCTTCCCTAGCATCCCTCATCGTATTCCTCGCCTCTTCCCATATAAACGCATTGTCTAGTCCTCAAACCCCTCCTACTCTAGCCACGTTTTCCCTATCTCGTCCTTGTGAACACATTTCCCTCCTTCAGCCTCTATCTAGCCTAGCTTATGTCCTCGTATTTTCCATATATAATTCACATAAATGTATATTGTAGCTTTAACCTCTGTGTAACCTAGCATCACTCCTTATATTCCCCATCTCAGCTATATAAAAGCCTTTTCTTGTCCATTACCCCACCTTGCATACCATATCTGCTTGGTTTCCCATCTCTCCTATATGAAACACCTACATTCTACCCATTTACACTGTCTAGCCTAGCATGTCTACTTATTCTCCCTATTTCCCTCATATAAGATGCATATTATATCCTTCAAGACCCTCCTAGTCTAGCATCTCTCCACGTTTCCCCTAACCCTCCCTTATAAACCCATATTCCGTCCTTCAATCCCCGTCTAGCCTGCATCCTTCCTCGTATTCCCTATCTCATCTATATAAATGCCTCTTCTAGTCTCCTACCCGCCTAACCTAGCATCTCTCCAAGGTTTCCTATCCCTTCCATATAAAACACATATTCTACACATTAACACTGTCTGGTCTAGCATCTCTCCTTGTTTCCCCTATCTCCCTCATATAAGACGCATATTCTATACTTCAAGACCCTTCCTAGCCTTGCGTCTCTCCACGTCTTCCTTATCCCTCCCTTATAAACCCATATTCCGTCCTTCAATCCCCGTCTAACCTGGCATCTCTCCTCGTATTCACTATCTCTTCTATATAAATGCCTCTTCTAGTCTCCTACCCGCCTAACCTACCACCTCTTCACGGTATCCTATCTCTTCCATATAAAATACATATTCTACCCTCCAAGTCCTGTCTAGCCTAGCAATTCTCATCGTATCCCGTATCTTTTCCCTTATAATCACATGTTCTATCTTTCATGCCCTTTCTATCCTAGCATCCCTTTTCATATCTCCCCCTTATGAACGGATTTTCCTCTTTTAACCCAATTCTAGCCTAGCATTTCCCCTCGTTTTCCCTATTTTTTCCCATATAAACGCTGAAAAGAGGCCTCGCTACCCCTTATCTATCCTACTGAGGCTAACACTTCATATGCAGGTGTAGCTAAGAGAAACTATTTGTAATCTGCATTATTCTGTATCTGTTGCCTAGCTTTCTCCCATAAAGCTGAGCAATACCATAAGTATTGAATAGTATGCCCATTAAAGGCAATTTTTTCCTGTATACCTGTGGTTCAGAAAGTTAAATAAAATTAAATTAATTCGGAAGATGCAATTCTTAATAAATTCTCAAAATGTTTGGTTCCAAAATAACATAAAAAAACAGCTCCTGGAAGTAACGATTTGTCTATGTAAGCTCATTTCCCAAAACAATGTTTTATATTTGCTAAAACCACATCTAATGTAAAACAATTTAACTACACACTGTTAATAACCCAAAGTTCAACACGTAAAAAAGCAATATTTTACGACATATCTACATACAAGTTTCAGCCATAAATCCGCAGAGTTGGTTCCGTTGTTCAGATTTCCTTTACAGCAAATGGAGTTACTGTTTATTTATGTACGTAGTTGTGCATTAATAAGTATATTACTTTCTATCTTATTATACAACGTGTATAATAGTATACATACTAGCAACTGCAGGCCATTAAATCACAAACATTCGTTTATGCGACAGCTGACATTAATTATATAGCTTGGCATTCCATTGGTTATCATAATAGCCCTGCCTTATGCCACTGCAATACCTCCTATATGCAATAGAGGGTGACATACCATCAGCACTCTGAAGTAAACCACTGGAAGTACTTTCACCAATACCCCGGATTGGAAAAGTGAAAGTACCTCCAATGTAACTAGTTTCACCGAAGTTCGGGACTGCTTCCTCGAAGTGGAACTGGTGGAAGTAGTTCCGGCAAACTAACACCCTCGACCGATCACAGTGCTGACATCGATCTTTGCGCCTCGCCCGGTGTAAACAGCTGCATCACGGGCGCAGCGATCATGAATTGCGGCTCATAAATAATCACTGCCAAGCGATCATTGTGATTGCAGAAAGTTGTTTACTTCAGAATGAACCTCTTTGGATTAGCGCATATTAGATATTTAACAACGATCCTATCATGGGAGTTACCAAGACGCGAGTGACGAAAAACTTTCGACCTGAGAGCTTCACGAGCGTCTTAATAACCATTAAATGAGAGTTGCATGCAATAGTTTTTCTACGAGTTTTAGATATACAATAACTATTTAATATTTAAATGCATAAAATAAATTAAACATGTGATAAAACACTTCCTCGCTACAGAATTTACGTGCGCTTCGATAACGAGTAAATATCGATACATGGTAACAGGTATCGACTTTGCAAGATGGAGACAAAAGAGTTTATTAGTGAATTTGAAGAGATGGAATCTGGTTCAACAACTCCTAGTATCCTGGGGAAGGCCAGAAATGCAAGCAAGAATTGACTTCCTGAAGAATCAAAGATGTTTTGGAGAGCAGGAAAAGTGTAACTTCATTATCAGAAAATGTGCTCATACTTCACTTTGATCAAATGTTAAACACAATGAAATCTCCTA
Organism: Deroplatys truncata; assembly: GCA_030765065.1. Lineage (NCBI taxonomy): Eukaryota > Metazoa > Arthropoda > Insecta > Mantodea > Mantidae > Deroplatys > Deroplatys truncata. The sequence continues at coordinate 87,984,792 of CM060989.1, read as the reverse complement.
TCTTGTGGCTACTGAAGACTATTCTAAATGTAAAACATGGAACTGATATAACCCAGTAAAAAAATTGTATTACGTGTTAATATAGAAATCGGTAGAGTACAAAGGGAATAAAGGAAAACGATTTTCTACAAATGAAATTAAAACCTTCATTGATGTAGCACCTGGCAATACGTATCTATTGATAAAGGTTTGTGCATATAATCAATTTCCTAAAACTACCAATATACCTTAAAGATAATTTCGAAATACATGACTTTGTTACAGATAGCACCAATATTAGGGGTAATTGGGGGACGTCAAAGAATGAGTTACATGATTTAAAATTTGATGACGTAAAGGATTTAGACCCAGCATTACTAGCTACTATCCCCAACACAAAAAGAAATATATCACGAGAGATCACAGTAACAAAAATGTATTACGAAATCTGCAAGAAGTACATAAATCAGCGCCCTAAAGCCTATAAATCTCAATCTGTTTCTGTAGTCATTACAGCAGAAAATACACGGTTTTTAAATTTATTGATTTTGGTATTAATACATTTGGAAAAATGGGCAAACAAATAGCTACCTACACTATGTGATCAAAAGTATCCGGGCACCCCCACAAACATGGGTTTTTTAACTTAGGTTCATTGTACTTCCACCTACTGCCTGGTACTCATTATCAGCGACCTCAGTAATCATTAGACAGAAGAATGGGACGCTCCGTGGAACTGACGGACTTCGAAAGTGATCAGGTGATTGGGTGTTACTTGTGTCAGAAGTCTGTACGCGTGATTTCCACACTCCTAAACATCCCTAGGTCCAGTGTTTCTGATGTGATAGTGAAGTGGAAACGTGAAGGGACATGTACAGCACAAAAATGTACAGGCCGACCTCGTCTGTTGACTGACAGAGACCGCCGACATTAGAAGAGGGTCGTAAAGAGTAATAGGCAGTCATCTATCCAGACCATCACACAAGAATTCCAAACTGCATCAGGATTCACTCCAAGTACTTTGACAGTTAGGCGTGAAGTGATAACCCTTGGATACCATGGTCGAGCGGCTACTCATAAGCCACACATCTCGCAGGAAAATGCCAAACGACGCCCTACTTGGTGTAAGGAGCGTCAACACTACACGATTGAATAGTGGCAAAACGTTGTGCGGAGTGACGAATCACAGTGCGCAATGTGGCGATCCGATGGCAGCGTGTGGGTATGGTGAATGCCCTGTGAACGTCATCTGCCAGTGTGTGTAGTACCAACAGTGAAATTCGGAGGTGGTGGTGTTATGGTTGTGGTCCTGTATTTCCTGGAGGGGTTTTGTACCCCTTGTTGTTTTGCGTGGCACGATCACAGCGCAGACCTACAATGATATTTAAACACCTTGCTTCCCACTGTTGAATAGCAATTCGGGGATGGCGATTGCATCTTTTAACATGATCGAGCACCTGTTCATACTGCATGGACTGTGACGAAGTGGTTGTAGGACAATAACATCCCTGCAATGGACTGGCCTGCACAGAGTCCTGGCTTTAATCCTATGGAACACCTTTGTGATGTTTTGGAACGCCGACTTCGTGCCAGGCCTTACCGACCTACATTGATACCCCTCCTCAGTTCCGCACTCCGTGAAGAATGGGCTGCCATTCCCCAAGAAACCTTCCGGCACCTGATTGAAAGTATGCCTGCGAAAGTGTACGCTGTCAATAAGGTTTAAGGGTGGGCCAACACCATATTGACTTCCAGCATTACCGATGGAGGGAGCCACGAACTTGTACCTCATTTTCAGTCAAGTGTCCGGATACTTTTGATCACTTAGGGTATATTAACCTCCGTGACCCAGATATTCACTGGCCACTGCTTCCATAGAAGATGTGCAAGTGCGTTAGTTGATGCAGGTGGTGACATAACATCTTTAAAAGGCCATGTTGGTTGCAAATCTACAACAGTAGCTGAAAGTTATATAGACGAATCTCTTCAAAATAGACTTAAGATCTCAAATACATTATTAAAGCCCAAGGAAATAAAAACGATCAAATATAAATTCACCATCTAGTTCAACTAAGTTTCATAAGGGATCAATACCAGGTATTACCTTTGCAAATTGCACTACATAAAATGTGTATATTGACAAGGCAACTAAGAGATACATTTTGTGTTTGTAAAGTCTTTTTTACTAGACATGGGCCGATTCATGAACGAATCGTTCATATGAACGATTACAAGGAAAAAATTGTAAGAATTGTGTCAGTATTAGCATGAATTGTCGTTCAAAATAAACCGTAAGAATCGTGAATGAATCGTGGTACAAAATGAATCGTAAGAATCGTGTATGAATCGTGGTTCAAAATGAATCGTAAGAATCGTGCATGAATCGTCGTTCAAAAAGAATCGCAAGAATAGTGCATGAATCGTCGTTCAAAAAGAATCGCAAGAATCGTGCATGAATCGTCGTTCAAAAAGAATCGTGATCAGGACATTCCCGATTCATTCTCGCTTGCGCTTTGTTTACTACTCACCTTTGGCTTCCAAGCCGAGCCCGAACGAATGCTGCCGAGTGAGTACGATGATGAGCAGGGAATTTACTAAGCATTGTGATGCTGTATCATAGTATAAGAAAACAGATCACCGCAGTTCTGTCGATTTGTAGTAGTGAATTGCACAGGTTGAAAGATTCGTTAGAATTTATAATGTGAATTGGTAGATCAACACGGTTCTTTGAGATCCTGATGGCATAATCTAGGAGTATCGAGTTCAGCCGAGAAAGACTAATTCTTAAAAACAAATTGCGCAAATAGCTGTAAAGCGTAGTAAAATGAATCGTAAGCATTGCCAATGGATGAACGGAGGCTGCAGTATAAGCAATAGAAGTAATTTTCAGTACTTTACTGAGAGATCTGATACACAGCATTGCATGATTACATTGTAGTAAGTATTATAATATACAATACCAGAATATATGCAAAATGGACGAAAAATAGGGAATTTTTGCATTCTTGGTTTGAATAACTTTTAAAATTATATAATTTAAAAGAATTAAGTTGTATACTATAATCTACATTAAAAGTATAAGAACATGCATCCATATAACTAAGTCAATTCTAATGTATTAAAAGCACCTCGTATATGCTGATGTAAAATTTATGTAAAAAATCTGATCTGTTACACTCACATGACTTTCTCTACTCTTGTACAAACTATTTTTACAAACTCTTATTCTCCATCTATTTCATATTAATCGAGATAAACATTTGAGAAACGATCTTTTAACATACAAAGATAATTACATTTTACACATAACGACTAGTTCTGAAAATATTTGACTATCGCTTAAGGCGTACTATGTTCACCTTGTTTTGTATTTGCATCGGCCTTTAAGCATATACATATCTCTTAATAGCTGGTTGCTATGTGCAGCTCCATTCTCTTTGCCTTTGATTAATACTCTTTGCATATACAAGACAAAAATTTGAATAACGAATTCCCATTTGAGAAAATTATTGAAAAAATTAAGGTAATAACAAGCAATATCTCGAAAATGGTTCACTCAACAAAAAAATGTTTATGACATAAATTGTTTATTTTAACGTGATCTACATGTCTTGTGTAGTAAAATTCTGTCTATCTCTTATGGTTTACCAGTTATGCAAAAGTCGTTTACAATGAAGAATACTTTTGGAGACATTTCCAGAAAATTCAAGATATACATTTCATTTGTCATGAAAATATCTTGAACATATGATATTTGAATCAAAATCGTTAGAGCCATTTTTGAGAAAATTAAAATTTGCGAACAATGTTCCATGAATAGGTTAGTCTATGGTTAGGGAATTTTCTTGAAAACCTTCGTGTCGCATCTCTGGAAGAAACTGAACCTACATATCACGTTTGGTGTTTATCCGACTGTTCGTTTCTGAGTTATGCTGTTCACACACAGACACGCACACGGACATGTTTCCTAAAACGCCTTTTTGGATTCAGGGGGTCTCAAAACATGTATTTCCGGTGAAATCTCGGTATCGAATTTTTGGGTGGAATACAATACTTCCCCTACTTACTGTACGTAGTAGAGAAAGTAAAAATGAATAACGAATTTGAGAAAAAGTATAAGCATTGGAAAATTTCAGGGAATAACAAGCAATATGTCGAAAATGGTTCACTCTACAAAAAAAGGTATATTACATAACTTGTGTATTTTAACGCGATCTACATTTTTTGTGCAGTAAATTGTTCTCTATCGCTTATGGTTTACGAGTTATGCAAAAGTCGTTCACAATGAAGAATACTTTTGGAGACATTCCCAGAAAATTCGAGATATACATTTCATTTGTCATGAAAATATCTTAAACATATGATATTTTAGTCATAATCGTTAGAGCCATTTTTGAGAAAATTAAAATTTTCGAAAAATTTTCCATGTAAAGGGTAGTCTGGGGTGGGTGGGTTTTCTTGAAAACCTTCGTGTCGCATCTCTGGAAGATACTGAACCTAAATACCAAGTTTGGTGTTTATCCGACTGTTCGTTTCTGAGTTATGCTGTTCACATGCAGACACACACACGGACATGTTGCCAAAAATGCTTTTTTGGATTCAGGGGGTATCAAAACATGTATTTCCGGTGTAATCTCGGTATCGAATTTTTGGGTGGAATACAATACTTCCCCTACTTACTATACTTGATAGAGAAAGTAAAAATTATCATTCTCTGCATACAGCGTTTATACCTTTTCACGTATTTATAAAAATTATATAACTTATTTTCGCGTGCAACTTCGGTAGTAGTGCCGAATAATAATAATAATAATAATAATAATAATAATAATAATAATAATATCTTCATAATTACTTCGCATAATACCTTATGTAATCGTAAATTATGTGGAATCAGACAGGTTTGGTTTTTATGACAAATTCAGGAAACTCCAAGTGTATTATCCAAAATAACGCGGAAAGCGTTTTTATATACATTGTCTTTTATATGTCAAAGAAAAGATCATAGTCCCCATTATAACAAAAAAAGTCTTGATTGCCTATTTTGGCTCCAAACTGCAAGGTACAAACGGGGTCGATTCATATAAGAATCGTGAGTAGGAATAGACGGTAGGCAATGCGACGATTCATCAACGAATTTTGCAGTACGGTAGACCAGCAGACAAAGTGACGATTCTTGAACGAATCGTGCGCTAGGAGTAACTACCAGACAGGATGCAAGAAAACGATTCATGAATCGTGAACGAATTGTACGAATCGATTACTGCAAAAGATTCGCTCGAACATACTTTACTTCGAAACTTGAAAAAGCCAACCAGAAAATTCGTCTTTCCCGGAAAAGTACAACTAGTGTCCACTGTTTCCAGTTGTTCTATTCAACTTATGGTGTTACTTAGAATCAAATTCACGCAATAATCCGATCCTTTCAAAAATTTTATATATAAAAAAACGACCAGAACATTGCATATTGGCTATTGCACATTTGTATCCTCAATTGTGGAATCCAATACCACACTGCATTAACTTTTTGCGCTCTGTGTGATCAGAAAATTAATTTCTGCAATATCACATCTACGATAAGTAAATTTTATTGAGTACTACAGATACGATCCACCTTTCTCTTCTAAAATTATTTTGTATCAATCAATATTAAATAATTCTCTAATCGAAACACAAAGAAACACCTAGTCCACCATCTGTGTTCAGTGATTTAAATTTCTGAAGATGACACCGTCAGTGCTGCTACCCCAGCGCCATATACAATATACTTTTGCCACTGATCTCTGCGCCTCGCCGCTTGTAAACAGCTGCATCGCAGACACAGTGACTGCGGCTCATAAATGATCACTCTCAAGCGATCATTGTGATTGCAGAAAAGCTGTTTATTTCAGCATTAACCTCTTTGGATTAGCGCATATTAGCTGCGTATGCAATGATTCTAAAATGGGAATTATTAAGACGCGAGTGACGAGTAACTATCGACATGAGGCAGCGTCGAGAGCCTTATGAGCGTCTTAATAACCATTATATGAGAACTGCATACAATAGTTTTTCTACGACATTTAGATATACAATAAATATTTACTCTTTAGATACATACGAAAGAAAATAATAATGTGATAAGTAAATGTTTCGATACGTATTTTAGATGCACTTGCACAACAAGTGAATATCGATTGAAGGTCGCTGGTATTGATTTTACAAGATGGAGTCAGAAATATTTATTAGTGAATTTGAAGAGATGGAATTTAGTTACACGCCTCATGATATTCTGAAGTGAGCGAGGAATGTAAGCAAGGAATTTACTTACTGAAAAATCAAAGAAAATGTCTGAAACGTTGTATGACAAGTTCATGGTTTGGCGAGCAACAAAAAATGTAACTTCATTGTCAAAAAATGTACCCATAGTTTACTTGGAAGAAATGTCAAAAGCAATGGAATCCCCAACCTTGTGGACAAATAATTCAGTATTGAGGACAACTCTAAACGTAAAACACGGAACTGATATATCCGAGTATACAACGTTGTCTTGCCTGTTAAAACAGAAACCGGTAAGGTACAGAAGGAAAAAACCACAAACGTTTTCGATAAATGAATTTATGAAGCACCAGGACAATAGGTATCTACTGATAAAGTTATGTAAATATAAATATTTTCGTAAAAATACCTATCTATGTAAAGATTATTTGCAAATACATGACTTTGTTACAGATAGCATTAATATTAGGAGTAATGGGAGCACGTCCAAGACATGAGTTACGTGAATTAAAATTTGCTGATGTGATGGATTTAGAATCAACATTACTAGTTACTATCCCCAACACAAAAACAAATACTCACGAGGGTTCACAGTAACAAGAAAGTATTAGGAAATCTGTAAAAAGTATACGAATCTTAGCCCTGTTAATTATTACAGTTCAAAATACACTGTGCAAACGGTTGGCATTAATAAATTTTTAAATATGGGCAAATACATATCTTAACCTCCCTGACCCACAGTCATTCACTGGCCACTGCTTCGGTAGGAGTACTGTAACTCTGATAGTTGATGCAGGTGGTCAGATTACAACTTTAAAACGCCATGGTGGTTGGAAATCCACAACAGCTGCTGAAGTTTGTAAACATGTATCCTGTAAAACAAACTAAAGATCCCAAATGCAATACTTATATCCATACAAAATAAAACCTCAAATATATACAACTTCACCATCTACTTAAACTAAGCTTCATAAGGGATAATTACCAAATATTACCTTTGCAAACTACACCATACAAAATGTGTATATTAACACGGTAATTAACAGTTAGATTCTGTGCTTTCAAAGTCTTTGATACTAAACGTTTGTAAAGTTTGAGCAGAGATTTATTACAGTTTCAATATGAAGAATGCAAACAGTGAAATATGGTTCATTTAAGTTCATATTAGTGAATAAACTGTTTCTCACTGGCTCCGAGTAGCACGTCGCGTTAGTGTGGAAACAACAAATGAACGCACTTAACTACAGGTGTCGAAAAATTTTGTATGCTCGACCATGCCAAAATGGAGTATTTTTACGACTGGTAGCAGTACTTTAATGGGCCTCATTAAAGTACTGATATTCGACCAATCGGCAGTGGCCACGTAACATTGTGAAAGCGCAAGTATCGATTATTCTGCGTAGTACTTCTCACAAGGCTAGCAACTTTGTTTGACACAGGTGCTACAAGGTCATTGTATTGTAACCATAGATAAAGCAATAACAACACTCAAACCAGAAACGAATACTTATGAAACCTTTAATTTAGATACATGGTCGAGCATAAACAGTGGTATGAAACTTGACTATAATGGTGATTAAAACGCTCGTATGATAGTTATTAACCTCGCTTCGTTATGCTCGCCTCGGTTAATAATAATGCTCGCGTTTTTAATTACTACCATTATAGTCTCGTTGCATAGTATACTAATATATCCAAATATAACTATAAATGCATAATTGGGATCGATTTCACACATTAACCCTATCCCATCCATTAGTTCAAGTGTAAACGAGGCTGCAACTGCTTCTTAACGCGCGTATTCGCTTGCTGCTGTAAATTTATATCCTCAATTGTGGGGTCTAATAGCACAAGGCATTAAATTCTTGTGCTCTATGTAATAAAGGGATTAACTTCTGTAATATCACTTCTAGAATAAGTACATTTTACAGAACACTACAAATAGGAGTGTACCTTTATCATGAGAATTTAGTTTGTATCACTCAGCATTAATTTATTTTCCAGTTGAAACCCTAATTCTCCATCTGCTGTTCATTGATTTAAATTTCTGAAAATGGCACAGAGAGTGTTGCTACACCAGCGCCACATGCAATGCACTGTTGCTACCGATCTCTTCGCCTCGCCCGTTGTAAACCGCTATAACTCATTTTACCCTCGACCTTAAGAAATTGCAATAGAATGTCTACTTTCTCTACCATTTATCTATGGTAGCTAAAGTAGTGATGTTCTGTTCTATGCTATTCGATATGATAATTTATCAGAAATATATGTTTTTAAACCCGAATAAAAAAGAACAAAGCATTCAAAGAGAATGAGAGAGTGAGTGAGAGTGTTAGTGTAAGTGTGTGTGTGACAGAGAGAGAGAGATGGAGAGAAACAGAGAGAAAGAGAGAGAGAGTTTCCAGTTTGCTCATTGTTTTACATGCATGTCCGACTTGGATACAATTTCAAATTGAAAATACCAAAATGAGAGGCATTTTTAAAAACCACATCTTCGCTTGGTTGAAAAAATACAGATGCGGTACATTCACATGACTTTCTCTAAGCTCTGTAATTAATTTTTGTGAATACAAAATACGCTTATTAAATGGACCCTCATAGTCGTGGTCGCTGGACCGTATAATGTCGGCGTTCATGCAAGGCGAGGGTCGCGGGTTCGAGTCCCGCCATGGGCATGGATGTTTGTCTGTAAGTGTAATTGTACCAATTAGCGGTAAAGTAAACAGCAAACAATGTAATCATAAACTGGGTAGAGGAGGGAACTTAAAAAATACTAACCCTTAATTTTATAACTACATCATTTAATCCAAATAAACTTTTGCAGAAATATCTAAATTGTACATTTCGTTATAGATACAAAGGCAACAGCGATAGTCAAGTGTTTAAGAATGGACGCTATACGCTGGCCTTAAAATTCCATACAGTTTCGATACAATCCCGAGATATAAGTGAATGTTAACAGGACTTTAAAAAAATCTGATGTGTTACACTCACATGACTTTCTCTACTCTTGTACAAACTATTTTTACAAACGCTTATTCTCCATATGCTTCATGTTAATGGAGTTATCGAGATGCTAATCTTATTGCTAATTTTCTTGTAGATGCAACGGGAATATGTTAGGCTTTAAGCGATATTCAAATGTTTTAAGAGCTGGTTGCTATTTGGAGCATTCCATTCTCTTTACATTACCAGGACAAAAAACATGAATAACGAATTCCCATTTGAGAAAAAGTATAAGTATTGAAAAATTTTGTCTATCTCTTATGGTTTACCAGGTATGCAAAAGTCGTTCACAATGAATAATACTTTTGGAGACATTCCCAGAAAATTCGAGATATACAATTCATTTGCCATAATATGTCTTAAACTTGTGATATTTTATTCAAAATCGTCAGCGCCATTTTTGGGAAAATAAAAATTTTCGAAAAATGTTGCATGTAAAGGGTAATCTGGGGTGGGGGGATTTTCTTGAAAACCTTCATGTCGCATTTATGGAAGATACTGCACCTAAACACTAAGTTTGGAGTTTATCCGACTGTTCATTTCTGAGGTATGCTGTTCACAGTCAGATACATACACACGGACACGTTTCCAAAAATGTTTCTTTTTTCTGGATTTTCTCCTTAAGAGCCCCTAATACCCATACCAGAACCCTCGAAAAAATATCTGGGATAGTACCAGCTCTTTAAAACAGCACAAAATACCTCAAAATATTCTGAAAAATACTAAACATCTGTATCAATATACTGAAATACCTTCTCCAGTTTCCCAAAATGCTCTTGAAACGCCTGTAATTCTCCTGTCTGTGTAACAGAATGTTCTAAATGTCTGCGCCCATACCTAATTCGATAGTATGAAATACCCTTAAAGAGCCTAAAATACTCTCGCTAGACTCCTCGAAAAAGTATAAAATGCACAGAATGCCCTGCCATTCTAAAAACCATCAGGATACTCTAAAACCATATGTAAATACCATGAAAATAGCTGCTACAATTTCTATAAAGTCCTTCATTTACTCCAAAATTCCAAATCCTTGCCTTAAAAGCCCGTAAATGGTTGCTAAAACGCTTAACAACTCCCACTACAGTGGTTCAAATGCCATTGAAATGCTTACGCCAACACCCTAAAATACCTGTTTCTGTGTCCAAAAATATCCTAAAGCCAGCAAGAGGATGTGAAATATCTGTACCACTGCATCGAAAAACCATCAGAATACCTGTAAAGTAAGCTAATCTGGTACTCAGAAATTGCTTCTAAGTACCGTCCGAAATAGTTACATTGTGCCTGTGCTCCAAATATCTTGAAAATGTAACCCAACACTTGTGGAAAACATTCTTAGATACCTTCAGCCCCTGTCTTCCCTAGCATCCCTCATCGTATTCCTTGCCTCTTCCCATATAAACGCATTGTCTAGTCCTCAAACCCCTCCTAGTCTAGCCACGTTTTCCCTATCTCCTCCTTGTGAACACATTTCCCTCCTTCAGCCTCTATCTAGCCTAGCTTCTGTCCTCGTATTTTCCATATATCATTCACATAAATGCATATTGTAGCTTCACCCTCTGTGTAACCTAGCATCTCGCCTTATATTCCCCATCTCAGCTATATAAAAGCCTTTTCTTGTCCATTACCCCACCTTGCATACCATATCTGCCTGGTTTCCCATCTCTCCTATATGAAACACCTACATTCTACCCATTTACACTGTCTAGCCTAGCATCTCTCCTTATTCTCCCTATTTCCCTCATATAAGACACATATTCTATCCTTCAAGACCTCCTAGTCTAGCATCTCTCCACGTCTTCCCTAACCCTCCCTTATAAACCCATATTCCGTCCTTCAATCCCCGTCTAGCCTACATCTCTCCTCGTATTCCCTATCTCTTCTATATAAATGTCTCTTCTAGTCTCCTACCCGCCTAACCTAGCATCTCTCCAAGGTTTCCTATCCCTTCCATATAAAACACATATTCTACCCATTAACACTGTCTGGTCTAGCATCTCTCCTTGTTTCCCCTATCTCCCTCATATAAGACGCATATTCTATCCTTCAAGACCCTCCTAGTCTTGCATATCTTTCACGTCTTCCTTATCCCTCCCTTATAAACCCATATTCCGTCCTTCAATCCCCGTCTAACCTGGCATCTCTCCTCGTATTCCCTATCTCTTCTATATAAATGCCTCTTCTAGTCTCCTACCCGCCTAACCTAGCACCTCTCCACTGTTTCCTATCTCTTCCATATAAAACACATATTGTACCCTCCAAGTCCTGTCTAGCCTAGCAATTCTCATCGTATCCCGTATCTTTTCCCTTATAATCACATGTTCTGTCTTTCATGCCCTTTCTATCCTAGCATCCCTTTTCATATCTCCCCCTTATGAACGCATTTTCCTCCTTTAACCCAATTCTAGCCTTGCATTTCCCCTCGTTTTCCCTATTTTTCCCATATAAACGTAAAAAAGAGGCCTCGCTACCCCTTATCTATCCTACTGATGCTAACACTTCATATCCAGGTGTAGCTAAGAGAAACTATTTGTAATCTGCATTATTCTGTAGCTGTTGACCTAGCTTTCTCCCGTACAGCTGAGCAATACCATAAGTATTGAATAGTAAACCCATTAAAGGCAATTTTTCTTCCTGTATACCTGTGGTTCAGAAAGTTAAATGAAATTAAATTAATTCGGAAGATGCAATTCTTAATAAATTCTCAAAATGTTTCGTTCCAAAATACATAAAAAAACAGCTCCTGGAAGTAACGATTTGTCTATGTAAGCTCATTTCCCAAAACAATGTTTTATTTTTGCTAAAACCACATCTAATGTAAAACAATTTAACTCCACACTGTTAATAACCTAAAGTTCAACACGTAAAAAAGCAATATTTTACGACATATCTACATACAAGTTTCAGCCATAAATCCGCAGAGTTGGTTCCGTTGTTTATATTTCCTTTACAGCAAATGGAGTTACTGTTTATTTATGTACGTAGTTGTACATTAATAAGTATAATATTGCTTTCTATCTTATTATACAACGGGTATAATAGTGTACATACTAGCAACTGCAAGCCATTAAATCACAGACACGTGTTTATGCGACAGCAGACATTAATTGTATAGCGTGGCATTCCATTGGTTATCATAACAGAGTTGCCTTATGCCACTGCAATACCTCCTATATGCAATAGAGGGTGACATTCCATAAGCACTCCGGAGTAAACCACTGGAAGTATTTTCACCAATACCCCGGATAGGAAAAGTGGAAGTACTTCCAATGTAACTAGTTTCACCGAAGTTCGGGACTGTTTCCTCGGAGTGGAACTGGTGGAAGTAGTCTGGCAACCTAACGCCCTCGACCAGGACCGTCTAGAACGAACGGACCTGACACTGGCATTCAAAATGGAGGCCTACGTGGTGGGAAACATTTTAAACAGCTCGTCTACAAGCTACGATTTTTCCGCAGCAAAATTCAAAAGTGGTATAATAACACGTCTTTTGTGTACACATATGCTCTGTTGTACGCAAAAATACTGTCTTAAAAGTAAAATAAATACAGTTTAATGTTACATGAGACCAATGAGCAATGAAATGCGTATATAACCCCAAAGAACATCCACGTAGTCTACAGTTTTGCATGCCATAAATTAACAACGTTCCTAAACTACAACTACATATATACATTGCAAAGAAGATAGACAGTTTTACAAAACTGTAAACAGCATACTACTTACGTGAAACAGAACTGTTGATACTGCACCTGACACTGAGTTCACACAAAATTATCTGTCACTGTTTACATGTTTATTGCACTGTACACAATATTATATACAAAAAATATGTACTGGATGGCTGATACACGAAATGCCATTATTTAGGGTAATTAGCTACTGAATTAAGCAGCTTTAAGGTGGAAAGCTTTCATTTCTCAGTCTGCAGCAATAATTAAAAAATATATTACTCAGCAGCTTATAACACTTCACTAGTTTTGCAGGGGAATCCATACTGGGAGACTGAAATTAAAAAAATAAGTAACCTTAAACCAGCTCTGCAACTGAAATGTATGAAATACACAGACTTAAGTCAGCACTGTGAAACAACATTCAGGAAGTCTACAATTTTGCATGCAGCAACATAACAGCATTTCTAAACTACAGCTACATATTTAAATTACAAAGAAGTTAAGACAGTTTTGCAAAACTACAAGCATGATACTACTTACATGAAACAGAATTGTTGGTATTGCAGCTGACATTGATTGAGTTCACTCACAATTATCTGTCACTATTTACACTGTTCACAATATTATACATACAAAATATACTTTGATGACTAACACACGAAACGCTGCGGTTTATAGTAATTTGTTATTGAATTTGGAAGCTTTACGCTGAAATTTTGCTTTTGCTTTCACTGAGAGCTTCTCATTTTTAAGTTTACAATAATTATTCAAAAATATATTAGTTAACACCTTACAGCACTTCTTTACAAGCTTTTGCAGGGGGAGTCCACATTGACAGACTTGGTCAAAGTCTACAGAATGCAATTCAAAATGAAGCATTGCTAATTGTACCACAAGCTTTCTTTGGCAATTTAGATGCAAGAACTCCTTTTCATACTTCTCGCCAATTAAAATGGTGAATATTTTAAAAACCAGTACACAAAGGTGTATTACAAAATCTGAAGGACACTTGAGACCCCCGCGATTGATAGCATCAAAATATGAAAATCTTGCATCATACTCAATCATTATGTTTCTGAGAGTAGATAATGTAGAGGTACATGCTGCACACGTTTCTCTGTTTATTTTCAATGTGTTAAGAACACTGTGTGCAACATATCCACCAATGCAAATAATCACTTCTTGATTACTTTCATCAATTTCAGCTGAATCGACACACTCTATTACAGGTTCAAACTTTTCCAGAACAGTGCTAGGTACATTTGCAGAACTAGGAACATTTTTTCTGGAGCAAGAGGATACAAATGATGTTATAGAACAGTCCCCAAGGAAAGCTGATTTTAATTTAATTACACTACAAATTTTCAGTTTCCTTTCTGATTCCAGAACTTGTTCCACAGAAATATGATAGTTTCCACCACTCATTTGTCGATACTGACCAAATCTACCCTCGAGTTTATCAGTTTGAAACTTTCCTGCCAAAATATACTTCCATTTAAAATTACAAAAAATGTATTTACACATATGTACAAAACTATCTAAAGTGTGTGTAAGAGCAACATGTGTTTCATTTGTGAGTTTACCACTGACAGCTGAAGAATGCCACAATTTCAAAAACAATGAAAACTCTTCTAGAAACTTAAGTTTTGGGTCTTCAGGTCCCTGGATAGGGTTACAGTCAAAATCCCTACTGTATTTTCCTTTGGATGGACTCTTAACATTTGAAATCTTCCACCATTTCACAACAAGTTGGAGAAAATGTATTGTTCCTGTAGAGAATGCTTTAGGATTTTCAACTAACTTCCTTTGCAGAGCTACAATGTTTTTATCATCAAATATCTTTAAAGCAAGAGAAACATTTTGCCTCTCAAAAGAAGAAGGGAAAAGTGATTTTCTTGTAAGGGCAGGAGCCTCTTTAATTATGCAGTTTTGCTCCGATTCATGAAGGCGTATTAAATCACTAAACTTTGGTTCTTCATTAAAATATGTGAAAGTGACAGATGATGTGGCACCCTCACTTATGTTAGTTTGAAACCAATCTTCTGGAACTCCTGACAGAATGTCATTCTTGTTTGGAATGTTGAAAATTTGATTTACTACATTGAGCCAATTGCTTCTTATACATTTTAATAAATGTACGGAATCAAAAAGTGAGAAGAGCTCTCTATCAGTATTTGATGGATTTTGCACACTCTTTTTCAATGATCCATTGCATAAATGCTGAAACATTGCTTTATTCACCTTATTGTTGTCTGATATAAGGCAAAGAGCAATGTATCCACAACTTTCTAAAGCATTTAGTACTTCAAGGGTCATTTGATGCAATGAAACGCTATTTATGTTTTTTACTGGAAAGAGGGCAATGACATCTGAATTTCCTGACAAAGGAGAAGAAATCATAAATGCTAGGATTGTAGTGGCAGTAACCACTTCTCTCTCTCTCTATTCATGGCAATCCCTTCTATTTTCCCACCCTTATAACTCAGCTTGGGTGTGACATAAATTTCATCCAGCAAGACACTTACTATTCTTTCATGTTCCCCAATAAGTTTACATTTTTCTGTAAGATATTTTACTTGGGAGGGATTTATTACACTATTAGTTCCCAACTTGCAGAGTAGCCTCCTTAAATAAGCTGGATGGGGAATTGTCAGAACCTTGCTTGTGTGAACCAGACGATAAGCCCCAGGAAAAGAGTAAAATAATGCTGATGCCCAAAACAATGTTTCTGGTGAATACCTTGGCTGTGTGGATACAGCAAGTTGCAACTGTTCTCTTAAGAATACCAATTTCGTTTTTGTTTTGTCCTCAAAATTGCTAAGGTCAGTGTTTCCAAACCAATTCAAAAATAATGAAAGTTTGTCATTACTACTTACATTTTCCTCTTCAAATGCTGCTACTTGGCTCAACAGGCAGTCAAATTTCGTCCACTTATTACACATTAATTCATCACCCAAACACCATTCAAACTGTTTCCTGGGAAGTTCTGCATTATTGTGAAATACATGCACTGCAAGAGATGGCATGATTTTAATGCACACTGTCACTTTTGGCGGCTCAGTAACACACGTGTCATCGATTTTACATAATGAAATATAACTGCTGTCAGGCCTGTTTATTATAATAAAAGGACTCACATTTCTACTTTTCAACTTTTCCAGAAACTCACAGTATCCACTTATATTGTCCCTTTCATTCCATTCTTCAAATTGTTGCTGGTCACGGGCACAAACTTGGTTCATACGCTCACTCGGTTCCTTTCCTTTAGGAGGCAACCGTTTCGATAAATAGGATGGTTGATTTTCAAAAATTGTTGGAAATGCACCATCCTCTAGTTTGATCCTCTTTCTTGGAAGTGTTATAAAAGAACCATCATCACAACGGAATTTATCTTCTCTTATAACAAAGTCAGCAGCAAAATGTTGTATGCATACAGCTGAATCCTTCAATGGCGTAAAGTGCTCTCGATTTATGCATTTGATCCATTTTTCTCTTAAAAGTTTATCTTTCGGAAATATAAATATCGGTACCAAAGGTCCATCTTTGCTGTAATTGGATTTACATCCGGGAACACAACAGTTACGGGGCATTGTAGCGTTTTAGGTTAGGTACCTATATTTGCGACAATAAAATCAACTTCTGAAACAATTTCCTCTTTATAGGTATCACCACTATAACTGTAACACAAATTAGGTTCACAAACAGATAAATTAATAATACTTTACTTTTAATATAGCCATAATCTATATGGAATACAATAGTAAACATAAACACATGGAAAGCACATTGCACAACAAACACATGACTGGATTTATTCTCGTTTCCTAAATTGCACAAAACACACTTACTTCACTAATGTAAATACAAAATTATGCCGGAGTTACTAAAAAAAACAATAAATCACAGGCAGCGAAAACACAACACAGCAGCTAGCATGTGTAAACACCACAGTGATCACCACCAACAATCGACGCCATTTTCCTCAATCTTGAATGCCAGTGTCTGGTCCGTTCATTCTAGACGATCCTGCACACAAGCGCTTGCAGATAGCTCACCCGAAGGTAAACGAACAGCACGCTTCCAGAGCGAATAGCACGACCTCTGCCATGCTGATTGCTGAGGCTTGAAACTATCTGCACCTGAAACTAAGATGGAAGTCAGCTGATAAAATAGCAATACCGAAAATATAAAAATAAAGCTGAATTTTCGTATCAAAGAGCAATTGCGTAATTGTAGGAGTTTATAGTGATACGTTATTTAATAT
This sequence comes from Deroplatys truncata, assembly GCA_030765065.1. NCBI lineage: Eukaryota > Metazoa > Arthropoda > Insecta > Mantodea > Mantidae > Deroplatys > Deroplatys truncata. The sequence continues at coordinate 87,967,614 of CM060989.1, read as the reverse complement.
TGAGTACCAAATAACGAGCAATCGATGTTTAAAACTGGATCATGACCTGAAAACCTAGTAAGGTAGAAAACATGTTATGAATCGAAAGTCACAACATTAGTTGGTTTTAATCAAGAATTGAAATATACATAGCGAAAACAAGCTAACCTTAAATATAAACTATACTTAGTATGTTAAGGTGTTAAAATGTGTGTTTGTGCTCTTTAGTGTTGAAATGTGTTCGAATTAGGGACTGTATTTTGAAAAGTTTGTTTTTGTGGATTGCACACTAATATCGTAAAACGAACATGAGAAGTCATGCTCAAAGGTTATGTCTGATACCTATTTCAAGTTTGAATGTGATGTAATTATAATAGTATGGGATCCATAGTTTGATTTAGGATGTGTATTAGTATTGTGCTCAAACACTATTTCCTGCTGTTATACCAAATAAATAAATTAAGACATAATGCTCTTTTCATTGCAAAATAACTTAAAGCATTTCATAAACAGAAAATTCTCCATATGTACTGTGTATCTTTGGGAATTTTTGGTCAATCTGGATAACTCGGTTAAGCGCTGGCCTTGGAAGCACAAGTAGTTACATAAAACTTGTGTATTACCACATTATTGCTGAATGATTTCTACATATCGAAATGACAAAACACCCAACTTAAATTATATAAATGTATAATATGTATTGCATGGCAAAATATCTGCTGAAATAGTTATTATTTTTTAAGCATTAATTAATGCTTTATTTACATACACCTCATTTGTGAAGTCATAGTGGGAGCTGCCTTATAAAACCACTTCTTGGTTTCATTAATTGATAGTATTGAGTAATACTATCTCTGCTTTAAATGTTGTCTCATATTCACACTTCTAATTGGGCAGCACTATGGCCTCTCACAAAAAAGCCTGGATTCAATCCTAGGGATCAGAGGTGGGATTTTGTGGTAGATAAAATAACACTTAGAATGAGGGTTCTCTGGTTTACCCCACCATAATTCCATCAATTGCACCATCTTCATCATTGTCATCCTCCTCCCACCAGTCTCAAATCTCTGTAAACCTGTGAAGATAAAAAAGACATTAAAATTAAAAATACTATGGAGGACAGACAGCAATACTAATGAACGAGTGGCTCATCCAGCCACCCAAATTTATAAACCAGCATGTGGACCATTAACCTGCAGAAACAGCAATATAACTATACTTAAGTGATAATAAAATTGTGTAAGGAGGTAAGTAGGTAATAATGAAATATTGCATTTTAAGCAAATTTAAATTCTGTAATTGCTTAAAAAACAATAGTATGAAAGTCATACAAAATGCTGTTACATTCTTTCTGCAGTCGACATCTGAAAAAACAATTAATACTGGCACACTAAACTACATGTTAAAGTGGTTGACAATTATGAAGGGTGGGTGTGATATGGTTAAACACAAAGAGATATTGTCGTTATTTAGAGACATTGCATTCACATCCATATTTAATAATACTGTATAATACATTTGTATGGTATTTTAAGGAACATATGCCTGCATTAATATACATTTGAATGGCCTACCCAATTAAAATGTCCATTAAATTCTAACCTCTTGAATGTCTGTTATTACAATCTATTGGAATGATCTTATAGGTAATTGTAATTGCACTTAGTCACTTATGCATACACAAAGCCAGTTCTAGTTAATAAAACTTACAGTTATTGAATAGAAAATATACTTTGATTCCTTTTCCTGGGAAAGGTTCTATATATAACATTTGATATAACACAGCGGAGGTCCTACAGCACATGGGAACCTTAAATTTATTGACAGGTTATATGGGAAAAAAACAAATTGAGCCCATACAGTGATGTTTGTTTGTTTGTGTTTGTTCATTTGGCTACACTGTAAGCAATGCTCAGGGAAATTGAACACATCATACAATATGAAGTATGCAGAGTAAGTAGGAATATACCCAACGCCAAGAGCAGCCTTTGAGGGGGAGGATGCTCACCTCCCCATCATGCATTATCTAAGAGAGAAAAATTTGTAAACCATCACCATTTCAACAGTAAACATCTTGACACGCATTACAGTAGGACAACAATAGCAAATAAGTGTTAATCACCATCACATGCAATCTGCCCTACATAAAGTGTTTACATGAGGTTGATACTATTATGATGATTAATTCACTTTGAATAAGCTCGAAATTATAACTTTATACTTATATTATGCTTAAATTTCAATTTCCCATGTAATTTATATTACCTTGAAGACATGTTTGACAAAGACATCACTTGAAACGAGAAATTCTCATTATTACTGCATGGGTATTATTTGGGAGGACAGTATACAGAGTGGAAGATACTGCTTAAACCGTACGTTAATCATGGATTCTATATAATGAGTAGTGCAAATATGTCCAATACAATTTTTGTCATTAAACCTACAAAAGTGAAACATAGTGATGTTCCTTGTGCCTGTGTCTATTAGCCATTTTATTACAGTTCAAGCAATACCTTTCACCCTGTATAAGAAAACATTTAGAAGATGTTGGAGTTTGCATATACATAAAACATTATAACATATAAAACTGGGATGCAACAGATCCATCTATCCCATTGACATTTTTTGTGTAGCCCATTTTCCTCTGTTGCTTAAATTTACCAGTTACACAAGATTATACAAAATTCCTTCCGAATGAAGGAAGCTATTCCCAGAAAATTAAAAATAAACATTTTATTTTTCATGTAAATATCTTGAATACAATGGCATTTTAATCAAAATCCTTTGAGTCATTTTTGAGAAAAAAAATCGAGAATTCTTCCGTGTAAAGGGTTATTTTGGGTGGGTAATTTTCTTGAAAATCTTTGTGTCTCATCTTTGGAAGGTACTGAACCTAAACCGATTTGTACTATGTATGTACAAATTCCTGCTTTGAAACGCATGGCTTTATGTATTCACTTTCACTTACCAGTAAAAATGCGCGCTCCAACGTTTCACGTTACTTATTTGGCCTCAGCCAATGGGAGCAAAATGTAGCGGAATAGAGAAGCTTCCCCCTTGCACTATAATGCTCCAATATGTTCGGTCGCTTTCGTTCATTTTCAACTCTCGCTCGAACTTCGTCGGGCAATATCGGGTGAGCTATCTACAAGCGCTTATAGTGCCCACTGAATCTATTCCCCAATATAACGTATGGTCTTACTTAGGATCAAATTCACTCAGTAATCCAATCCTTCCAAAAATTCCTACAAATCAAAAAAGAATAGGGCAGAACATTCAATACCGATTTTGTTGGCTATTACAAATTTGTATCCTCAATTGTGGTATCCAATAGCACACTGCATTAACTTCTTGCGCTCTGTGTGATCAGAAAGTTAATTTCTGCAATATCACGCCTACCATAAGTAAATTTTATACAATACTACAGATACGATCCACCTTTGTCATCTAAAATTAGTTTTGTATCAATCAATATTAATTAATTCTCTAATCCAAACGCAAAGAAACACTTCGTCCGCCATCTATGTTCAGCAATTTAAATTTCTAGGATGGCACCGTCAGTGCTGCTACCCCAGCGCCATATACAATATACTTTTGCCACTGATCTCTGCACCTCGCCGGTTGTAAACAACTGCATCGCTGCCACAGTGATCAACTGCGGCTCTCAAGCGATCATTATGATTGCAGAAAAGCCGTTTATTTCAGCATTTACCTCTTTGGTTTAGCACATATTAGCTACGTATGCAACGTTTCTATAATGGGAATTATTAAGACGCGAGTGACGAGTAACTATCGACACGAGGGAGAGACGAGTAACTATCGACATGAGGCAGCGTCGAGAGCCTTACGAGCGTCTTAATAACCATTATATGAGAATTGCATACAATAGTTTTTCTACGACATTTAGATATACAATAAATATTTACTCTTTAGATACATACGAAAGAAAATAAAAACGTGATAAATAAATGTTTCGATAACGTATTTTAGAATACGTTAGAACAAGTGAATATCGATTGAAGGTCGCTGGTATTGATTTTACAAGATGGAGTCAGAAATATTTATTAGTGAATTTGAAGAGATAGAATTTAGTTACACGCCTGGAGGAGGCCAGGAATGTAAGAAAGAATATACTTCCTGAAAAATCAAAGAAAATGTGTGAAACGTTGTATGACAAGTTCATGGTTTGAAGAGCAACAAAAAATGTAACTTCATTGTCAGAAAATGTACCCATAGTTTACTTGGAAGAAATGTCAAAAGCAATGGAATCCCCAACCTTGTGGACAAATAATTCAGTATTGAGGACAACTCTAAAGGTAAAACATGGAACTGATATATCCGAGTATAAAACGTTGTCTTGCCTGTTAAAACGGAAACCGGTAGGGTACAGAAGGAAAAAAGCACAAACGTTTTCGATAAATGAATTTTTTGAAACACCAGGACAATAGGTATCTACTGATAAAGTTATGTAAATATAAATATTTTCGTAAAAATGCGTATCTTTGTAAAGATTATTTGCAAATACATGACTTTGTTACAGATAGCATTAATATTAGGAGTAATGGGGACAAGTCCAAAACATGAGTTACGCGAATTAAAATTTTTTGATGTGATGGATTTAGAATCAACATTACTAGTTACTATCCCCAACAAAAAAAAACAAATACTCACGAGATTTCACAGTAATAAGAAACTATTAGGAAATTTGTAAAAAGTATATGAATCTCAGCCCTGTTAATTATTACAGTTCAAAATACACTGTGCAAACAGTTGGCATTAATAAATTTTTAAATATGGGCAAATACATATCTTAACCTCCCTGACCCACAGTCATTCACTGGCCACTGCTTCGGTAGGAGTTCTGTAACTCTGGTAGTTGATGCAGGTGGTCAGATTACAACTTTAAAACGCCATGGCGGTTGAAAATCCACAACAGCTGCTGAAGTTTGTAAACATGTATCCTGGAAAACAAACTAAAGATCCCAAATACAATACTTATATCCATAGAAAATAAAACCTCAAAATTATACAACTTCACCATCTAATTAAACTAAGCTTCATAAGGGATAATTACCAAATATTACCTTTGCAAACTACACCATAAAAATGTGTATATTAACACGATAATTAACAGTTAGATTCTGTGCTTTCAAAGTCTTTGATACTAAACGTTTGTAAAGTTTGAACAGAGATTTAATACAGTTTCATTATAAAGAATGCAAACAAGTGAAATAAAGTTCATTTAAATTCATATTAGTGAATAAACTGTTTCTTACTGGCTCCGAGTAGCACCTCGCGTTAGTGTGGAAACAACAAATGAACGCACTTAACTACAGGTGTCGAAAAATATTGTATGCTCGACCATGCCAAAATGTAGTATTTATACGACTGGTAGCAGTACTTTAATGGGCCTCATTAAAGTATCGATATTCGACCAATCGGAGGTGGCCACGTAACATTGTGAAAGCGCATGTATCGATTATTCTGCGTAGTACGTCTCACAACGCTAGCAACTTTGTTTGACGCAGGTGCTACAAGGTCATTGTATTGTGACCATAGATAAAGGAATAACTATTGTAACACATCACTCAAATCAGAAACGAATACTTATGAAACCTTTAATTTAGATACATGGTCGAGCATAAACAGTCGTATGAAACTTGACTATAATGGTGATTAAAACGCTCGTATGATAGTTATTAACCCAATCCCATCCAAAAATTCAAGAGCAAACGAGGCTTCAGCTGCTTCTCAACGCGCGTATTCGCTTGCTACTGCAAATTTATATCCTCAATTGTGGTGTCTAATAGCACAAGGCATTAAATTCTTGTGCTCTATGTAATAAAGGGATTAACTTCTGTAATATCATATCTACAATAAGTACATTTCACAGAACACTTCAAATACGAATGTACCTTTTTAATGTGAATTTAGTTTGTATCACTCAGTGTTAATTTATTTTCCAGTTGAAACACCTAATTTTCCATCTGCTGTTTATTGATTTAAATTTCTGAAAATGGCTCAGAGAGTGTTGCTACAACAGCGCCGAATGCAATGCACTGTTGCTACCGATCTCTTCGCCTCGCCCGTTGTAAATACCTAACTCATTTTATCCTCTCCCTTATGGAATTGCAATAGAATGTCTACTTTCTCTACCATTTACCTATGGTAGTGAAAGTAGCGATGTTCTGTTCTATCCTATACGATATGATAATTGATCAAAAATATATGTTTAACACCCGAATGAAAGAGAACAAAGCATTCAAAGAGAATGAGAGAGTAGGCGAGTGTGTGGGTATGTGAGAGAGAGAGAGAGGGAGAGAGAGAGAAGGGATGAGGAGAAACAGAGAGAAAGAGAGAGTTTCCCGATTGCACATAGTTTCACATCCATGTCCGACTTGGATACAATTTCAAATTGAAAATATCAAAATGAGAGGCATTATTAGAAACTAGATCTTCTCTTGGATGAAAAAAATTCAGATGTGATACATTCACATGACTTTCTCTAACCTCTGTAATTAATTAGTGTGAATACAAAATACTCTTATTAAATGTACCCTTGTATTTGTGGTTGCTGGAGCGTATAATTTCGGCGTTCCGCCAAGCTGAGGGCCGCGTTTTCGAATCCCGCCATGGACATAGATGTGTGTGTGTGTGTGTGTCTCATTGTACTAATGAGCAATAAAGTAAAGAGCAAACACAGTAATCATAAACTGGGTAAAGGAGGGAACTCAAAAAAATTAAACCTTAATTTTATAACTACATCATTTTAATCCAAATAAACCTTTGCAGAAATATCTACATTGTACATTTCGTTATAGATACAAAGGCAACAGCGAGAGTCAAGCGTTTAACAACTGGACGCTATATGCTGGTTTTAAAATTCCATACAGTTTCGATACAATCCCGAGATATAAGTGAATGTTAACAGGACTTTAAAAAATCTGATGTGTTACACTCACATGACTTTCTCTACTCTTGTACAAACTATTTTTACAAACGCTTATTCTTCATATGCTTCATGTTAATCGAGTTATCGAGATGCTAATCTTATTGCTAATTTTCTTGTAGATGCAACGGGAATATGTTAGGGTTTAAGCTATATTCAAATATTTGAAGAGCTGTTTGCTATGTGGAGTAATCCATTCTCTTTGCTTTACCAGGACAAAAAAATGACTAAGGAATTCCCATTTGAGAAAAGTATAAGTATTGCAAAATTTAAAGGAATAACAAGAAATATCTCGAAAATGGTACACTCAACAAAAAAAATGCACATTACATAAATTGTGTATTTCAAAGCAATCTACATTTTTTGTGCAGTAAAATTTTGTGCATCTCTTATAGTTTACCAGTTATGCAAAAGTTGTTCACAATGAATAATACTTTTGGAGACATTCCCAGAAAATTCAAGATATACATTTTATTTGTCATGAAAATATCTTAAATATAATATACTCTAATCAAAATCCTTAGAGCCATTTTTGAGGAAATTAAAATTTTCGAAAAATTGTTCCATGTAAAGTGTAATCTGGGATGGGGCGATTTTCTTAAAAAACCTTCGTGTCACATCTCTATAAGATACTGAACCTAAATACCAAGTTTGGTGTCTATCCGACTGTTCGTTTCTGAGTTATGTTGTTCACAGACAGACAGACACACACACACACACACACACACACACACACACACACACACACACACAGGCACACACGTGGACTTGTTTCCAAAAATGCCTTTTTTGGATTCAGGGGGTCTCGAAACATGTATTTACGGTGAAATCTCGGTATCGAATTTTTGGGTGGAATACAATACTTCCCCTACTTACTATACGTAGTAGAGAAAGTAAAAATGAATAACGAATTTGAGAAAAAGTATAAGTATTGGAGAATTTACGGGAATAACAAGCAATATCTCGAAAATGGTTCACTCTACAAAAAAATTATATGACATAAATTGTATATTTTAACGTGATCTAGATTTTTTGTGTAGTAAAATTTTGTCTATCTCTTATGGTTTACCAGCTATGCAAAAGTCGTTAACAATGAAGAATACTTTTGGAGACATTCCCAGAAAATTCGAGATATACATTTCATTTGTCATGAAAATATCTTGAACATATGACATTTTAATCAAAATCGTTAGAGCCATTTTTGATAAAATTAAAATTATCGAAAAGTGTTCCATGTAAAGGGTAGTCTGGGGTTAGGGAATTTTATTGAAAACCTTTGTGTCGCATCTCTGGAAGATCCTGAACCTAAATACCAAGTTTGGTGTTTATCCGACTGTTCGTTTCTGAGTTATGCTGTTCACAGACAGACACACAGACACAGACACGGACATGTTTCCAAAAATGCTTTTATTGGATTAAGGGGGTCTCAAAACATGTATTTCCGGTGAAATCTCGGTATCGAATTTTAGGGTGGAATACAATACTTCCCCTACTTACTATATGTGGTAGAGAAAGTAAAAATTATTATTCTCTGCATACCGCGTTTTTACCTTTTCACGTATTTATAAAAATTATACAGCTTATTTTCACAAGCAGCTTCGGTAGTAGTGCCGAATAATAATAACAATAATAATAATAATAACAAAATAGGACAAAAGTAAAATTCAGACAGCGGAAATGAGATTTTTACAAAGAACTTGAGAATGCACTAGATTAGACCTAATAAGAAATAAAACCTTAAAATTAGAGAACAGAATATTTATAAATCATATCATAAAATTGAAGAAAACCAACTTAGTTGAAAAGCTATATAAACTACATGACTGAAGAAAGAATACCACTATTAATTAATAAGTACAAACCGTCGGGGAAAAGAGACATCGGATACCCCAGAAAAAGAGAGGAGTAAAGTAAAGAATCGAATGGAATGCCTAATCATCGAAATGAAGAATATAATAATAATAATATCTTCAAAATTACTTCGCTTTATACCTTATGTAATCGTAACTTAAGTGGAATCACACAGGTTGATTTTTATGACAAATTCAGGAAACTCCAAGTGTATTATCCAAAATAACGCGGAAAGCGCTTTTACATACATTGTCTTTTATATGCCAAAGAAAAAGATCATAGCCCCCATCGTAACAAAAAGTCCAGATTGCGTATTTTAGTTGCAAACTACAAACGGAGACGCTAGGAGAGCCTATCAGACAGGTAGCAAGAGGACGATTCATGAACCGCGAATAAATCGCATAAAACGCATGACCCAACTTTAGGAGCATCTAACACACAGAATGCAAGAGTACGATTCATGAAACGTGAAAGATTGGAATGAGACTATTACTGCAAAAGAATCGCTCAACCCAACCCTACTTCAAAACCTGAAAGCCAATCAAAAACTTCACCTTTCCCGCAAAAGTACACCTAATTCCCACCGAATCCAGTTTTCCAAAACAACGTATGACCATACTTGGGATCGGATTCACTCAGTAATCCAATCCTTACAAAAATTCCTACATCACAAAGGTTAGAATATAGTAATACCTATTATACTGGTTATTGCAAATTTGTATTCTCAATTGTAGAATCCAATAGCACACTGCATTAACTTTTTGCGCTCTGTCTGATCACAAAATTAATTTCTGCAACATCACGTCTACGATAAGTAAATTTTATAGAATACTACAGATACTGTCCACCTTTGTCATCTGAATTTAGTTTTGTATCAATCAATATTCATTAATTCTCTAATCTAAACACAAAGAAACACCTAGTCCGCCATCTGTTTTCAGTTATTTAAATTTCTGAAGATGGCACCGTCCGTGCTGCTATCCCAGCGCCATATACAGTATACTTTTGCCACTGATCTCTGCGCCTCGCCGGTTGTAAACAGCTGCATCGCTAACACAGTGACTGCGGCTCATAAATGATCACTCTCAAGCGATCCTTGTGATTGCAGAAAAGCTGTTTATTTCAGCATTAACCTCTTTGGATTAGCGCATATTAGCTGCGTATGCAATGATTCTAAAATGGGAATTATTAAGACGCGAGTGACGAGTAACTATCGACATGAGGCAGCGTCGAGAGCCTTACGAGCGTCTTAATAACCATTATATGAGAACTGCATACAATAGTTTTTCTACGACATTTAGATATACAATAAATACTTACTCTTTAGATATATATGAAAGAAAATAAAAACGTGATAAATAAGTGTTTCGATACGTATTTTAGATGAACTTGGACAAGTGAATATCGATTTAAGGTTGCTGGTATTGATTTTACAAGATGGAGTCAGAAACAATTATTAGTGCATTTGAAGACATGGAATTTAGTTACACGCCTCCTGATATTCTGGAGGAGGCGAGGAATGTAAGCAAGAATTTACTTACTGAAAAATCAAAGAAAATGTCTGAAACGTTGTATCACAAGTTCATGGTTTGGCGAGCAATAAAAAATGTAACTTCATTGTCCGAAAATGTACCCATAGTTTACTTGGAAGAAATGTCTAAATCAATCGAATCCCCAACCTTGTGGACAAATAATTCAGTATTGAGGACAACTCTAAACGTAAAACATGGAACTGATATATCCGAGTATAAAACGTTGTCTTGCCTGTTAAAACAGAAACCGGTAGGTACAGAAGGAAAAAACCACAAACGTTCTCGATAAATGGATTTATGAAGCACCAGGATAATAGGTATCTACTGATAAAGTTATGTAAATATAAATATTTTCGTAAAAATGCGTATCTTTGTAAAGATTATTTGCAAATGCATGACTTTGTTACAGATAGCATTAATATTAGGAGTAATGGGAGCACGTCCAAGACATGAGTTACTCGAATTAAAATTTGATGATGTGATGGATTTAGAATCAACATTGCTAGTTACTATCCCCAAAATAAAAACAATAACTCACGAGGGTTCACAGTAACAAGTAAGTATTAGGAAATCTGTAAAAAGTATATGAATCTGAGCCCTGTTAAATATTACAGTGCAAAATACACTGTGCAAAAGGTTGGCATTAATAAATTATTAAATATGAGCAAATAAATATCTTAACCTCCCTGACCCACAGTCATTCACTGGCCACTGCTTCCGTAGGAGTTCTGTAACTCTGATAGTTGATGCAGGTGGTCAGATTACAACTTTAAAACGCCATGATGGTTGGAAATCCACAACAGCTGCTGAAGTTTGTAAACATGTATCCTGGAAAACAAACTAAAGATCCCAAATGCAATACTTATATCCATAGAAAATAAAACCTCAAATATATACAACTTCACCATCTACTTAAACTAAGCTTCATAAGGGATAATTACCAAATATTACCTTTGCAAACTACACCATACAAAATGTGTATATTAAAACGGTAATTAACAGTTAGATTCTGTGCTTTCAAAGCCTTTGATACTAAACATTTGTAAAGTTTGAGCAGAGATTTATTACAGTTTCATTATGAAGGATGGAAACAGTGAAATATGGTTCATTTAAGTTCATATTAGTGAATAAACTGTTTCTCACTGGCTCCGAGTAGCACGTCGCGTTAGTGTGGAAACAACAAATGAACGCACTTAACTACAGGTGTCGAAAAATTTTGTATGCTCGACCATGCCAAAATGGAGTATTTTTACGACTGGTAGCAGTACTTTAATGGGCCTCATTAAAGTATTGATATTCGACCAATCGGCAGTGGCCACGTAACATTGTGAAAGCGCAAGTATCGATTATTCTGAGTAGTACGTCTCACAACGCTAGCAACTTTGTTTGACACAGGTGCTACAAGGTCATTGTATTGTAACCATAGATAAAGCAATAACAACACTCAAACCAGAAACGAATACTTATGAAACCTTTAATTTATATACATGGTCGAGCATAAACAGTCGTATGAAACTTGACTATAATGGTGATTAAAACGCTCGTATGATAGTTATTAAGCTCGCTTCGTTATGCTCGCCTCGGTTAATAATAATACTCGCGTTTTAATTACTACCATTATAGTCTCGTTCCATAGTATACTAATATATCCAAATATAACTATAAATACATAATTGGGATCGATTTCACACATTAACCCAATCCCATCCATTATTTCAAGTGTAAACGAGGCTGCAACTGCTTCTCAACGCGCGTATTCGCTTGCTACTGTAAATTTATATCCTCAATTGTGGTGTCTAATAGCACAAGGCATTAAATTCTTGTGCTCTATGTAATAAAGGGATTAACTTCTGTAATATCACGTCTACAATACGTACATTTTACAGAACACTACAAATAGCAGTGTAGCTTTATCATGTGAATTTAGTTTGTATCACTCAGTATTAATTTATTTTCCAGTTGAAACCCTAATTCTCCATCTGCTGTTCATTGATTTAAATTTCTGAAAATGGCACAGAGAGTGTTGCTACACCAGAGCTACATGCAATGTACTGTTGCTACCGATCTCTTCGCCTCGCCCGTTGTAAACCGCTATAACTCATTTTACCCTCGACCTTAAGAAATTGCAATAGAATGTCTACTTTCTCTACCATTTATCTATGGTAGCTAAAGTAGTGATGTTCTGTTCTATGCTATTCGATATGATAATTGATCAGAAATATATGTTTTACACCCCGAATAAAAAAGAACAAAGCATTCAAAGAGAATGAGAGAGTGAGTGAGAGTGTTAGTGTAAGTGTGTGTGTGTGTAACAGAGAGAGAGAGAGATGGAGAGAAACAGAGAGAAAGAGAGAGAGAGTTTCCAGTTTGCTCATTGTTTTACATGCATGTCCGACTTGGATACAATTTCAAATTGAAAATACCAAAATAAGAGGCATTTTTAAAAACTACATCTTCTCTTGGTTGAAAAAATACAGATGCGGTACATTCACATGCCTTTCTCTAAGCTCTGTAATTAATTATTGTGAATACAAAATACACTTATTAAATGGACCCTCATAGTCGTGGCCGCTGGACCCTATAATGTCGGCGTTCATGCAAGGCGAGGGTCGCGGGTTCGAGTCCCGCCATGGGCATGGGTGTTTCTCTGTAAGTGTAATTGTACTAATTAGCGGTAAAGTAAACAGCAAACAATGTAATCATAAACTGGGTAGAGGAAAGAACTTAAAAAATACTAACACTTAAATTTATAACTACATCATTTAATCCAAATAAACTTTTGCAGAAATATCTAAATTGTACATTTCGTTATAGATACAAAGGCAACAGCGATACTCAAGTGTTTAAGAATGGACGCTATACGCTGGCCTTAAAATTCCATACAGTTTCGATACAATCCCGAGATATAAGTGAATGTTAACAGGACTTTAAAAAAATCTGATGTGTTACACTCACATGACTTTCTCTACTCTTGTACAAACTATTTTTACAAATGCTTATTCTCCATATGCTTCATGTTAATGGAGTTATCGAGATGCTAATCTTATTGCTAATTTTCTTGTAGATGCAACGGGAATATGTTAGGCTTTAAGCGATAGTCAAATGTTTTAAGAGCTGGTTGCTATTTGGAGCATTCCATTCTCTTTACATTACCAGGACAAAAAACATGAATAACGAATTCCCATTTGAGAAAAAGTATAAGTATTGAAAAATTTTGTCTATCTCTTATGGTTTACCAGTTATGCAAAAGTCGTTCACAATGAATAATACTTTTGGAGACATTCCCAGAAAATTCGAGATATACAATTCATTTGCCATAAAATGTCTTAAACTTGTGATATTTTATTCAAAATCGTCAGAGCCATTTTTGGGAAAATAAAAATTTTCGAAAAATGTTCCATGTAAACGGTAATCTGGGGTGGGGGGATTTTCTTGAAAACCTTCATGTCGCATTTACGGAAGATACTGCACCTAAATACTAAGTTTGGAGTTTATCCGACTGTTCGTTTCTGAGTTATGCTGTTCACAGTCAGATACATACACACGGACATGTTTCCAAAAATGTTTCTTTTTTCTGGATTTTCTCCTTAAGAGCCCCAAATACCCATACCAGAACCCTCGAAAAAATATCTGGGATTACCAGCTGTTAAAAAACAGCACAGAATACCTCAAAATATTCCGAAAAATACTAAACATCTGTATCAATATCCTGAAATACCTTCTCCAGTTTCCGAAAATGCTCTTGAAACGCCTGTAATTCTCCTGTCTGTGTAACAGAATGTTCTAAACGTGTGCGCCCATACATAATTCGATAGTATGAAATACCCTTAAAGAGCCTAAAATACTCTCGCTAGACTCCTCGAAAAAGTATAAAATGCACAGAATGCCCTGCCATTCTAAAAACCATCAGGATACTCTAAACCCATATTTAAATACCATGAAAATAGCTGCTACAATTTCTATAAAGTCCTTCAACTACTCCAAAATTCCAAATCCTTGCCTTATACGCCCGTAAATGGTTGCTAAAACGCTTAACAACTCCCACTACAGTGGTTCAAATGCCATTGAAATGCTTACGCCAACACCCTAAAATACCTATTTCTGTGTCCAAAAATATCCTAAACCCAGAAAGAGGATGTGAAATATCTGTACCAGTACATCGAAAAACCATCAAAATACCTGTAAAGTAAGCTAATCTGGTACTCAGAAATTCCTTCTAAGTACCGTCCGAAATAGTTACATTGTGCCTGTGCTCCAAATATCTTGAAAATGTAACCCAACACTTGTGGAAAACATTCTTAGATACCTTCAGCCCCTGTCTTCCCTAGCATCCCTCATCGTATTCCTTGCCTCTTCCCATATAAACGCATTGTCTAGTCCTCAAACCCCTCCTACTCTAGCCACGTTTTCCCTATCTCGTCCTTGTGAACACATTTCCCTCCTTCAGCCTCTATCTAGCCTAGCTTCTGTCCTCGTATTTTCCATATATCATTCACATAAATGCATATTGTAGCTTCACCCTCTGTGTAACCTAGCATGTCGCCTTATATTCCCCATCTCAGCTATATAAAAGCCTTTTCTTGTCCATTACCCCACCTTGCATACCATATCTGCCTGGTTTCCCATCTCTTCTATAAAGAAACACCTACATTCTACCCATTTACACTGTCTAGCCTAGCATCTCTCCTTATTCTCCCTATTTCCCTTATATAAGACACATATTCTATCCTTCAAGACCTCCTAGTCTAGCATCTCTCCACGTCTTCCCTAACCCTCCCTTATAAACCCATATTCCGTCCTTCAATCCCCGTCTAGCCTACATCTCTCCTCGTATTCCCTATCTCTTCTATATAAATGTCTCTTCTAGTCTCCTACCCGCCTAACCTAGCATCTCTCCAAGGTTTCCTATCCCTTCCATATAAAGCACATATTCTACCCATTAACACTGTCTGGTCTAGCATCTCTCCTTGTTTCCCCTATCTCCCTCATATAAGACGCATATTCTATCCTTCAAGACCCTTCCTAGCCTTGCGTCTCTCCACGTCTTCCTTATCCCTCCCTTATAAACCCATATTCCGTCCTTCAATCCCCGTCTAACCTGGCATCTCTCCTCGTATTCGCTATCTCTTCTATATAAATGCCTCTTCTAGTCTCCTACCCGCATAACCTATCACCTCTCCACGGTTTCCTATCTCTTCCATATAAAATACATATTCTACCCTCCAAGTCCTGTCTAGCCTAGCAATTCTCATCGGATCCTGTATCTTTTCCCTTATAATCACATGTTCTATCTTTCATGCCCTTTCTATCCTAGCATCCCTTTTCATATCTCCCCCTTATGAACGCATTTTCCTCCTTTAACCCATTTCTAGCCTAGCATTTCCCCTCGATTTCCCTATTTTTTCCCATATAAACGCTGAAAAGAGGCCTCGCTACCCCTTATCTATCCTACTGAGGCTAACACTTCATATGCAGGTGTAGCTAAGAGAAACTATTTGTAATCTGCATTATTCTGTATCTGTTGCCTAGCTTTCTCCCATAAAGCTGAGCAATACCATAAGTATTGAATAGTAAACACATTAAAGGCAATTTTTTCCTGTATACCTGTGGTTCAGAAAGTTAAATAAAATTAAATTAATTCGGAAGATGCAATTCTTAATAAATCCTCAAAATGTTTGGTTCCAAAATAACATAAAAAAACAGCTCCTGGAAGTAACGATTTGTCTATGTAAGCTCATTTCCCAAAACAATGTTTTATATTTGCTAAAACCACATCTAATGTAAAACAATTTAACTACACACTGTTAATAACCCAAAGTTCAACACGTAAAAAAGCAATATTTTACGACATATCTACATACAAGTTTCAGCCATAAATCCGCAGAGTTGGTTCCGTTGTTCAGATTTCCTTTACAGCAAATGGAGTTACTGTTTATTTATGTAAATAGTTGTGCATTAATAAGTATATTACTTTCTATCTTATTATACAACGTGTATAATAGTATACATACTAGCAACTGCAGGCCATTAAATCACAAACATTCGTTTATGCGACAGCTGACATTAATTATATAGCTTGGCATTCCATTGGTTATCATAATAGCCCTGCCTTATGCCACTGCAATACCTCCTATATGCAATAGAGGGTGACATACCATCAGCACTCTGAAGTAAACCACTGGAAGTACTTTCACCAATACCCCGGATTGGAAAAGTGAAAGTACCTCCAATGTAACTAGTTTCACCGAAGTTCGGGACTGCTTCCTCGAAGTGGAACTGGTGGAAGTAGTTCCGGCAAACTAACACCCTCGACCGATCACAGTGCTGACATCGATCTTTGCGCTTCGCCCGGTGTAAACAGCTGCATCACGGGCGCAGCGATCATGAATTGCGGCTCATAAATAATCACTGCCAAGCGATCATTGTGATTGCAGAAAGTTGTTTACTTCAGAATGAACCTCTTTAGATTAGCGCATATTAGTTATTTAACAACGATCCTATCATGGGAGTTACCAAGACGCGAGTGACGAGTAACTTTCGACCTGAGAGCTTCACGAGCGTCTTAATAACCATTAAATGAGAGTTGCATGCAATAGTTTTTCTACGAGTTTTAGATATACAATAACTATTTAATATTTAAATGCATAAAATAAATTAAACATGTGATAAAACACTTTCTCGCTACAGAATTTACGTGCGCTTCGATAACGAGTAAATATCGATACATGGTAACAGGTATCGACTTTGCAAGATGGAGACAAAAGAGTTTATTAGTGAATTTGAAGAGATGGAATCTGGTTCAACAACTCCTAGTATCCTGGGGAAGGCCAGAAATGCAAGCAAGAATTGACTTCCTGAAGAATCAAAGATGTTTTGGAGAGCAGGAAAAGTGTAACTTCATTATCAGAAAATGTGCTCATACTTTACTTTGATCAAATGTTAAACACAATGAAATCTCCTATCTTGTGGCTACTGAAGACTATTCTAAATGTAAAACATGGAACTGATATAACCCAGTAAAAAAATTGTATTACGTGTTAATATAGAAATCGGTAGAGTACAAAGGGAATAAAGGAAAACCATTTTCTACAAATGAAATTAAAACCTTCATTGATGTAGCACCTGGCAATACATATCTATTGATAAACGTTTGTGCATATAATCAATTTCCTAAAACTACCAATATACCTTAAAGATAATTTTCGAAATACATGACTTTGTTACAGATAGCACCAATATTAGGGGTAATTGGGGGACGTCTAAGAATGAGTTACATGATTTAAAATTTGATGACGTAAAGGATTTAGACCCAGCATTACTAGCTACTATCCCCAACACAAAAATAAATATATCACGAGAGATCACAGTAACAAAAATGTATTACGAAATCTGCAAGAAGTACATAAATCAGCGCCCTAAAGCCTATAAATCTCAATCTGTTTCTGTAGTCATTACAGCAGAAAATACATGGTTTTTAAATTTATTGATTTTGGTATTAATACATTTGGAAAAATGGGCAAATAAATAGCTACCTACACTATGTGATCAAAAGTATCCGGGCACCCCCACAAACATAGGTTTTTTAACTTAGGTTCATTGTGCTTCCACCTACTGCCTGGTACTCATTTTCAGCTACCTCAGTAATCATTAGACAGAAGAATGGGACGCTCCGTGGAACTGACGGACTTCGAAAGTGATCAGGTGATTGGGTGTCACTTGTGTCAGAAGTCTGTACGCGAGATTTCCACACTCCTAAACATCCCTAGGTCCAGTGTTTCTGATGTGATAGTGAAGTGGAAACGTGAAGGGACATGTACAGCACAAAAATGTACAGGCCGACCTCGTCTGTTGACTGACAGAGACCGCCGACATTAGAAGAGGGTCGTAAAGAGTAATAGGAAGTCATCTATCCAGACCATCACACAAGAATTCCAAACTGCATCAGGATTCACTCCAAGTACTTTGACAGTTAGGCGTGATGTGATAACCCTTGGATACCATGGTCGAGCGGCTACTCATAAGCCACACATCTCGCAGGAAAATGCCAAACGACGCCCTACTTGGTGTAAGGAGCGTCAACACTACACGATTGAATAGTGGCAAAACGTTGTGCGGAGTGACGAATCACAGTGCGCAATGTGGCGATCCGATGGCAGGGTGTGGGTATGGTGAATGCCCTGTGAACGTCATCTGCCAGTGTGTGTAGTACCAACAGTGAAATTCGGAGGTGGTGGTGTTATGGTTGTGGTCCTGTATTTCCTGGAGGGGTTTTGTACCCCTTGTTGTTTTGCGTGGCACGATCACAGCGCAGACCTACAATGATATTTAAACACCTTGCTTCCCACTGTTGAAGAGCAATTCGGGGATGGCGATTGCATCTTTTAACATGATCGAGCACCTGTTCATACTGCATGGACTGTGACGAAGTGGTTGTAGGACAATAACATCCCTGCAATGGACTGGCCTGCACAGAGTCCTGGCTTTAATCCTATGGAACACCTTTGTGATGTTTTGGAACGCCGACTTCGTGCCAGGCCTTACCGACCTACATTGATACCTCTCCTCAGTTCCGCACTCCGTGAAGAATGGGCTGCCATTCCCCAAGAAACCTTCCGGCACCTGATTGAAAGTATGCCTGCGAAAGTGTACGCTGTCAATAAGGTTAAGGGTGGGCCAACACCATATTGACTTCCAGCATTACCGATGGAGGGAGCCACGAACTTGTACCTCATTTTCAGTCAAGTGTCCGGATACTTTTGATCACTTAGGGTATATTAACCTCCGTGACCCAGATATTCACTGGCCACTGCTTCCATAGAAGATGTGCAAGTGCGTTAGTTGATGCAGGTGGTGACATAACAGCTTTAAAAGGCCATGTTGGTTGGAAATCTACAACAGTAGCTGAAAGTTATATAGACGAATCTCTTCAAAATAGACTTAAGATCTCAAATACATTATTAAAGCCCAAGGAAATAAAAACGATCAAATATAAATTCACCATCTAGTTCAACTAAGTTTCATAAGGGATCATTACCAGGTATTACCTTTGCAAATTGCACTACATAAAATGTGTATATTGACAAGGCAACTAAGAGATACATTTTGTGTTTGTAAAGTCTTTTTTACTAGACATGGGCCGATTCATGAACGAATCGTTCATATGAACGATTACAAGGAAAAAATTGTAAGAATTGTGTCAGTATTAGCATGAATTGTCGTTCAAAATAAATCGTAAGAATCGTGAATGAATCGTGGTACAAAATGAATCGTAAGAATCGTGTATGAATCGTGGTTCAAAATGAATCGTAAGAATCGTGCATGAATCGTCGTTCAAAAAGAATCGCAAGAATAGTGCATGAATCGTCGTTCAAAAAGAATCGCAAGAATAGTGCATGAATCGTCGTTCAAAAAGAATCGTGATCAGGGCATTCCCGATTCATTCTCGCTTGCGCTTTGTTTACTACTCACCTTTGGCTTCCAAGCCGAGCCCGAACGAATGCTGCCGAGTGAGTACGATGATGAGCAGGGAATTTACTAAGCATTGTGATGCTGTATCATAGTATAAGAAAACAGATCACCGCAGTTCTGTCGATTCGTAGTAGTCAATTGCACAGGTTGAAAGATTCGTTAGAATTTATAATGTGAATTGGTAGATCAACACGGTTCTTTGAGATCCTGATGGCATAATCTAGGAGTATCGAGTTCAGCCGAGAAAGACTAATTCTTAAAAACAAATTGCGCAAATAGCTGTAAAGCGCAGTAAAATGAATCGTAAGCATTGCCAATGGATGAACGGAGGCTGCAGTATAAGCAATAGAAGTAATTTTCAGTACTTTACTGAGAGATCTGATACACAGCATTGCATGATTACATTGTAGTAAGTATTATAATATACAATACCAGAATATATGCAAAATGGACGAAAATAGGGAATTTTTGCATTCTTGGTTTGAATAACTTTTAAAATTATATAATTTAAAAGAATTAAGTTGTATACTATAATCTACATTAAAAGTATAAGAACATGCATCCATATAACTAAGTCAATTCTAATGTATTAAAAGCACCTCGTATATGCTGATGTAAAATTTATGTAAAAAATCTGATCTGTTACACTCACATGACTTTCTCTACTCTTGTACAAACTATTTTTACAAACTCTTATTCTCCATCTATTTCACATTAATCGAGATAAACATTTGAGAAACGATCTTTTAACATACAAAGAGAATTACATTTTACACATAACGACTAGTTCTAAAAATATTTGACTATCGCTTAAGGCGTACTATGTTCCCCTTGTTTTGTATTTGCATCGGCCTTTAAGCATATACATATCTCTTAATAGCTGGTTGCTATGTGCAGCTCCATTCTCTTTGCCTTTGATTAATACTCTTTGCATATACAAGACAAAAATTTGAATAACGAATTCCCATTTGAGAAAATTATTGACAAAATTAAGGTAATAACAAGCAATATCTCGAAAATGGTTCACTCAACAAAAAAATGTATATGACATAAATTGCGTATTTTAACGTGGTCTACATGTTTTGTGTAGTAAAATTCTGTCTATCTCTTATGGTTTACCAGTTATGCAAAAGTCGTTCACAATGAAGAATACTTTTGGAGACATTTCCAGAAAATTCAAGATATACATTTCATTTGTCATGAAAATATCTTCAACATATGATATTTGAATCAAAATCGTTAGAGCCATTTTTGAGAAAATTAAAATTTGCGAAAAATGTTCCATGAATAGGTTAGTCTATGGTTAGGGAATTTTCTTGAAAACCTTCGTGTCGCATCTCTGGAAGAAACTGAACCTACATATCACGTTTGGTGTTTATCCGACTGTTCGTTTCTGAGTTATGCTGTTCACACACAGACACACAGACACGCACACGGACATGTTTCCTAAAACGCCTTTTTGGATTCAGGGGGTCTCAAAACATGTATTTCCGGTGAAATCTCGGTATCGAATTTTTGGGGGGAATACAATACTTCCCCTACTTACTGTACGTAGTAGAGAAAGTAAAAATGAATAACGAATTTGAGAAAAAGTATAAGTATTGGAAAATTTAAGGGAATAACAAGCAATATCTCGAAAATGGTTCACTCTACAAAAAAGGTATATTACATAACTTGTGTATTTTAACGCGATCTACATTTTTTGTGCAGTAAATTGTTCTCTATCGCTTATGGTTTACGAGTTATGCAAAAGTCGTTCACAATGAAGAACACTTTTGGAGACATTCCCAGAAAATTCGAGATATACATTTCATTTGTCATGAAAATATCTTAAACATATGATATTTTAATCATAATCGTTAGAGCCATTTTTGAGAAAATTAAAATTTTCGAAAATTTTTCCATGTAAAGGGTAGTCTGGGTTGGGTGGGTTTTCTTGAAAACCTTCGTGTCGCATCTCTGGAAGATACTGAACCTAAATACCAAGTTTGGTGTTTATCCGACTGTTCGTTTCTGAGTTATGCTGTTCACATGCAGACACACACACAGACATACAGACGGACATGTTTCCAAAAATGCTTTTTTGGATTCAGGGTGTCTCAAAACATGTATTTCCGGTGTAATCTCGGTATCGAATTTTTGGGTGGAATACAATACTTCCCCTACTTACTATACTTGATAGAGAAAGTAAAAATTATCATTCTCTGCATACAGCGTTTATACCTTTTTACGTATTTATAAAAATTATATAACTTATTTTCGCGTGCAACTTCGGTAGTAGTGCCGAATAATAATAATAATAATAATAATAATAATAATAATAATAATAATAATAATAATAATAATAATAATAATAATAATAATAATAATAATAATATCTTCATAATTACTTCGCATAATACCTTATGTAATCGTAAATTATGTGGAATCAGACAGGTTGCTTTTTATGACAAATTCAGGAAACTCCAAGTGTATTATCCAAAATAACGCAGAAAGCGTTTTTATATACATTGTCTTTTATATGTCAAAGAAAAGATCATAGTCCCCATTATAACAAAAACAGTCTTGATTGCGTATTTTGGCTCCAAACTGCAAGGTACAAACGGGGTCGATTCATATAAGAATCGTGAGTAGGAATAGACGGTAGGCAATGCGACGATTCATCAACGAATTTTGCAGTACGGTAGACCAGCAGACAAAGTGACGATTCTTGAACGAATCGTGCGCTAGGAGTAACTACCAGACAGGATGCAAGAGAACGATTCATGAATCGTGAACGAATTGTACGAATCGATCGAACATACTTTACTTCGAAACTTGAAAGAGCCAAACAGAAAATTCGCCTTTCCCGGAAAAGTACAACTAGTGCCCACTGTTTCCAGTTGTTCTATTCAACTTTTGGTGTTACTTAGAATCAAATTCACGCAATAATCCGATCCTTTCAAAAATTCTATATATAAAAAAACGACCAGAACATTGCATATTCGCTGTTGCACATTTGTATCCTCAATTGTGGAATCCAATACCACACTGCATTAACTTCTTGCGCTCTGTGTGAACAGAAAATTAATTTCTGCAATATCACATCTACGATAAGCAAATTTTATTGAGTACTACAGATACGATCCACCTTTGTCTTCTAAAATTATTTCGTATCAATCAATATTAAATAATTCTCTAATCGAAACACAAAGAAACACCTAGTCCACCATCTGTGTTCAGTGATTTAAATTTCTGAAGATGACACCGTCAGTGCTGCTACCCCAGCGCCATATACAATATACTTTTGCCACTGATCTCTGCGCCTCGCCGGTTGTAAACAGCTGCATCGCAGACACAGTGACTGCGGCTCATAAATGATCACACTCAAGCGATCATTGTGATTGCAGAAAAGCTGTTTATTTCAGCATTAATCTCTTTGTATCAGCACATATTAGCTACGTATGCAACGATTCTATAATGGGAAGTATTAAGACGCGAGTGACGAGTAACTATCGACACGAGAGAGTGACAAGTAACTATCGACATGAGCGTGTGACGAGTGCCTTACGAGCGCCTTAATAACCATTATATGAGAATTGCATACAATAGTTTTTCTACGACATTTAGATATACAATAAATATTTACTCTTTAGATACATACGAAAGAAAATAAAAATGTGATAAGTAAATGTTTCGATACGTATTTTAGATGCACTTGCACAACAAGTGAATATCGATTGAAGGTCGCTGGTATTAATTTTACAAGATGGAGTCAGAAATAATTACTAGTGCATTTGAAGACATGGAATTTAGTTACACGCCTCCTGATATTCTGGAGGAGGCGAGGGATGTAAGCAAGAATTTACTTACTGAAAAATCAAAGAAAATGTCTGAAACGTTGTATGACAAGTTCATGGTTTGGCGAGCAATAAAAAATGTAACTTCATTGTCAGAAAATGTACCCATAGTTTACTTGGAAGAAATGTCAAAAGCAATGGAATCCCCAACCTTGTGGACAAATAATTCAGTATTGAGGAAAACTCTAAAGGTAAAACATGGAACTGATATATCCGAGTATACAACGTTGTCTTGCCTGTTAAAACAGAAACCGGTAGGTACAGAAGGAAAAAACCACAAACGTTCTCGATAAATGGATTTATGAAGCACCAGGACAATAGGTATCTACTGATAAAGTTATGTAAATATAAATATTTTCGTAAAAATGCGTATCTTTGTAAAGATTATTTGCAAATACATGACTTTGTTACAGATAGCATTAATATTAGGAGTAATGGGAGCACGTCCAAGACATGAGTTACGCGAATTAAAATTTGATGATGTGATGGATTTAGAACCAACATTACTAGTTACTATCCCCAACACAAAAACAAATACTCACGAGGGTTCACAGTAACAAGAAAGTATTAGGAAATCTGTAAAAAGTATATGAATCTTAGCCCTGTTAATTATTACAGTTCAAAATACACTGTGCAAACAGTTGGCATTAATAAATTTTTAAATATGGGCAAATACATATCTTAACCTCCCTGACCCACAGTCATTCACTGGCCACTGCTTCGGTAGGAGTACTGTAACTCTGATAGTTGATGCAGGTGGTCAGATTACAACTTTAAAACGCCATGGTGGTTGGAAATCCACAACAGCTGCTGAAGTTTGTAAACATGTATCCTGGAAAACAAACTAAAGATCCCAAATGCAATACGTATATCCATAGAAAATAAAACCTCAAATATATACAACTTCACCATCTACTTAAACTAAGCTTCATAAGGGATAATTACCAAATATTACCTTTGCAAACTACACCATACAAAATGTGTATATTAACACGGTAATTAACAGTTAGATTCTGTGCTTTCAAAGTCTTTGATACTAAACGTTTGTAAAGTTTGAGCACAGATTTATTACAGTTTCATTATGAAGAATGCAAACAGTGAAATATGGTTCATTTAAGTTCATATTAGTGAATAAACTGTTTCTCACTGGCTCCGAGTAGCACGTCGCGTTAGTGTGGAAACAACAAATGAACGCACTTAACTACAGGTGTCGAAAAATTTTGTATGCTCGACCATGCCAAAATGGAGTATTTTTACGACTGGTAGCAGTACTTTAATGGGCCTCATTAAAGTACTGATATTCGACCAATCGGCAGTGGCCACGTAACATTGTGAAAGCGCAAGTATCGATTATTCTGCGTAGTACTTCTCACAACGCTAGCAACTTTGTTTGACACAGGTGCTACAAGGTCATTGTATTGTAACCATAGATAAAGCAATAATAACACTCAAACCAGAAACGAATACTTATGAAACCTTTAATTTAGATACATGGTCGAGCATAAACAGTGGTATGAAACTTGACTATAATGGTGATTAAAACGCTCGTATGATAGTTATTAACCTCGCTTCGTTATGCTCGCCTCGGTTAATAATAATGCTCGCGTTTTTAATTACTACCATTATAGTCTCGTTGCATAATATACTAATATATCCAAATATAACTATAAATGCATTATTGGGATCGATTTCACACATTAACCCTATCCCATCCATTAGTTCAAGTGTAAACGAGGCTGCAACTGCTTCTCAACGCGCGTATTCGCTTGCTGCTGTAAATTTATATCCTCAATTGTGGGGTCTAATAGCACAAGGCATTAAATTCTTGTGCTCTATGTAATAAAGGGATTAACTTCTGTAATATCACTTCTAGAATAAGTACATTTTACAGAACACTACAAATAGGAGTGTACCTTTATCATGAGAATTTAGTTTGTATCACTCAGTATTAATTTGTTTTCCAGTTGAAACACCTAATCCTCCATCTGCTGTTCATTGATTTAAATTTCTGAAAATGGCACAGAGAGTGTTGCTACACCAGAGCCACATGCAATGCACTGTTGCTACCGATCTCTTCGCCTCGCCCGTTGTAAACAGCTATAACTCCTTTTAACCTTGACCTTAAGAAATTGCAATAGAATGTCTACTTTCTCTACCATTTATCTATGGTAGCTAAAGTAGTGATGTTCTGTTCTATGCTATTCAATATGATAATTGATCAGAAATATATGTTTTTAAACCCGTTTAAAAAAGAACAAAGCATTCAAAGAGAATGAGAGAGTGAGTGAGAGTGTTAGTGTAAGTGTGAGAGAGAGAGAGAGATGGAGAGAAACAAAGAGAAAGACAGAGATAGTTTCCAGTTTGCTGATTGTTTCACATGCATGTCCGACTTGGATACAATTTCAAATTGAAAATACCAAAATGAGAGGCATTTTTAAAAACTACATCTTCGCTTGGTTGAAAAAATACAGATGCGGTACATTCACATGCCTTTCTCTAAGCTCTGTAATTAATTTTTGTGAATACAAAATACACTTATTAAATGGACCCTCATAGTCGTGGTCCCTGGACCGTATAATGTCGGCTTTCATGCAAGGCGAGGGTCGCGGGTTCGAGTCCCGCCATGGGCATGGATGTTTGTCTGTAAGTGTAATTGTACTAATTAGCGGTAAAGTAAACAGCAAACAATGTAATCATAAACTGGGTAGAGGAGGGAACTTAAAAAATACTAACCCTTAATTTTATAACTACATCATTTAATCCAAATAAACTTTTGCAGAAATATCTAAATTGTACATTTCGTTATAGATACAAAGGCAACAGCGATACTCAAGTGTTTAAGAATGGACGCTATACGCTGGCCTTAAAATTCCATACAGTTTCGATACAATCCCGAGATATAAGTGAATGTTAACAGGACTTTAAAAAAATCTGATGTGTTACACTCACATGACTTTCTCTACTCTTGTACAAACTATTTTTACAAACGCTTATTCTCCATATGCTTCATGTTAATGGAGTTATCGAGATGCTAATCTTATTGCTAATTTTCTTGTAGATGCAACGGGAATATGTTAGGCTTTAAGCGATATTCAAATGTTTTAAGAGCTGGTTGCTATTTGGAGCATTCCATTCTCTTTACATTACCAGGACAAAAAACATGAATAACGAATTCCCATTTGAGAAAAAGTATAAGTATTGAAAAATTTTGGCTATCTCTTATGGTTTACCAGGTATGCAAAAGTCGATCACAATGAATAATACTTTTGGAGACATTCCCAGAAAATTCGAGATATACAGTTCATTTGCCATAATATGTCTTAAACTTGTGATATTTTATTCAAAATCGTCAGCGCCATTTTTGGGAAAATAAAAATTTTCGAAAAATGTTGCATGTAAAGGGTAATCTGGGGTGGGGGGATTTTCTTGAAAACCTTCATGTCGCATTTATGGAAGATACTGCACCTAAATACTAAGTTTGGAGTTTATCCGACTGTTCATTTCTGAGTTATGCTGTTCACAGTCAGATACATACACACGGACATGTTTCCAAAAATGTTTCTTTTTTCTGGATTTTCTCCTTAAGAGCCCCTAATACCCATACCAGAACCCTCGAAAAAATATCTGGGATAGTACCAGCTCTTTAAAACAGCACAAAATACCTCAAAATATTCTGAAAAATACTAAACATCTGTATCAATATACTGAAATACCTTCTCCAGTTTCCCAAAATGCTCTTGAAACGCCTGTAATTCTCCTGCCTGTGTAGCAGAATGTTCTAAATGTCTGCGCCCATACCTAATTCGATAGTATGAAATACCCTTAAAGAGCCTAAAATACTCTCGCTACACTCCTCGAAAAAGTATAAAACGCACAGAATGCCCTGCCATTCTAACAACCATCAGGATACTCTAAAATCATATGTAAATACCATGAAAATAGCTGCTACAATTTCTATAAAGTCCTTCATTTACTCCAAAATTCCAAATCCTTGCCTTAAAAGCCCGTAAATGGTTGCTAAAACGCTTAACAACTCCCACTACAGTGGTTCAAATGCCATTGAAATGCTTACGCCAACACCCTAAAATACCTATTTCTGTGTCCAAAAATATCCTAAACCCAGAAAGAGGATGTGAAATATCTGTACCAGTACATCGAAAAACCATCAAAATACCCGTAAAGTAAGCTAATCTGGTACTCAGAAATTCCTTCTAAGTACCGTCCGAAATAGTTACATTGTGCCTGTGCTCCAAATATCTTGAAAATGTAACCCAACACTTGTGGAAAACATTCTTAGATACCTTCAGCCCCTGTCTTCCCTAGCATCCCTCATCGTATTCCTTGTCTCTTCCCATATAAACGCATTGTTTAGTCCTCAAACCCCTCCTAGTCTAGCCACGTTTTCCCTATCTCCTCCTTGTGAACACATTTCCCTCCTTCAGCCTCTATCTAGCCTAGCTTCTGTCCTCGTATTTTCCATATATCATTCACATAAATGCATATTGTAGCTTCACCCTCTGTGTAACCTAGCATCTCGCCTTATATTCCCCATCTCAGCTATATAAAAGCCTTTTCTTGTCCATTACCCCACCTTGCATACCATATCTGCCTGGTTTCCCATCTCTCCTATATGAAACACCTACATTCTACCCATTTACACTGTCTAGCCTAGCATCTCTCCTTATTCTACCTATTTCCCTCATATAAGACACATATTCTATCCTTCAAGACCTCCTAGTCTAGCATCTCTCCACGTCTTCTCTAACCCTCCCTTATAAACCCATATTCCGTCCTTCAATCCCCGTCTAGCCTACATCTCTCCTCGTATTCCCTATCTCTTCTATATAAATGTCTCTTCTAGTCTCCTACCCGCCTAACCTAGCATCTCTCCAAGGTTTCCTATCCCTTCCATATAAAACACATATTCTACCCATTAACACTGTCTGGTCTAGCATCTCTCCTTGTTTCCCCTATCTCCCTCATATAAGACGCTATTCTATCCTTCAAGACCCTCCTAGTCTTGCATATCTTTCACGTCTTCCTTATCCCTCCCTTATAAACCCATATTCCGTCCTTCAATCCCCGTCTAACCTGGCATCTCTCCTCGTATTCCCTATCTATTCTATATAAATGCCTCTTCTAGTCTCCTACCCGCCTAACCTAGCACCTCTCCACTGTTTCCTATCTCTTCCATATAAAACACATATTGTACCCTCCAAGTCCTGTCTAGCCTAGCAATTCTCATCGTATCCCGTATCTTTTCCCTTATAATCACATGTTCTGTCTTTCATGCCCTTTCTATCCTAGCATCCCTTTTCATATCTCCCCCTTATGAACGCATTTTCCTCCTTTAACCCAATTCTAGCCTTGCATTTCCCCTCGTTTTCCCTATTTTTCCCATATAAACGTAAAAAAGAGGCCTCGCTACCCCTTATCTATCCTACTGATGCTAACACTTCATATCCAGGTGTAGCTAAGAGGAACTATTTGTAATCTGCATTATTCTGTAGCTGTTGACCTAGCTTTCTCCCATAAAGCTGAGCAATACCATAAGTATTGAATAGTAAACCCATTAAAGGCAATTTTTCTTCCTGTATACCTGTGGTTCAGAAAGTTAAATGAAATTAAATTAATTCGGAAGATGCAATTCTTAATAAATTCTCAAAATGTTTCGTTCCAAAATAACATATAAAAACAGCTCCTGGAAGTAACGATTTGTCTATGTAAGCTCATTTCCCAAAACAATGTTTTATATTTGCTAAAACCACATCTAATGTAAAACAATTTAACTCCACACTGTTAATAACCTAAAGTTCAACACGTAAAAAAGCAATATTTTACGACATATCTACATACAAGTTTCAGCCATAAATCCGCAGAGTTGGTTCCGTTGTTTATATTTCCTTTACAGCAAATGGAGTTACTGTTTATTTATGTACGTAGTTGTACATTAATAAGTATAATATTGCTTTCTATCTTATTATACAACGTGTATAATGGTATACATACTAGCAACTGCAGGCCATTAAATCACAGACACGTGTTTATGCGACAGCAGACATTAATTATATAGCTTGGCATTCCATTGGTTATCATAGTAGAGTTGCTTTATGCCACTGCAATACCTCCTATATGCAATAGAGGGTGACATTCCATAAGCACTCCGGAGTAAACCACTGGAAGTATTTTCACCAATACCCCGGATAGGAAAAGTGGAAGTACTTCCAATGTAACTAGTTTCACCGAAGTTCGGGACTGTTTCCTCGGAGTGTAACTGGTGGAAGTAGTTCCGGCAACCTAACGCCCTCGTCTAGAACGAACGGACCTGACACTGGCATTCAAAATGGAGGCCGTACGTGGTGGGAAACATTTTAAACAGCTCGTCTACAAGCTACGATTTTTCCGCAGCAAAATTCAAAAGTGGTATAATAACACGTCTTTTGTGTACACATATGCTCTGTTGTACGCCAAAATACTGTCTTAAAAGTAAAATAAATACAGTTTAATGTTACATGAGACCAATGAGCAATGAAATGCGTATATAACCCCAAAGAACATCCACGTAGTCTACAGTTTTGCATGCCATAAATTAACAACGTTCCTAAACTACAGCTACATATATACATTGCAAAGAAGATAGACAGTTTTACAAAACTGTAAACAGCATACTACTTACGTGAAACAGAACTGTTGATACTGCACCTGACACTGAGTTCACACAAAATTATCTGTCACTGTTTACATGTTTATTGCACTGTACACAATATTATATACAAAAAATATGTACTGGATGGCTGATACACGAAATGCCATTATTTAGGGTAATTAGCTACTGAATTAAGCAGCTTTAAGGTGGAAAGCTTTCATTTCTCAGTCTGCAGCAATAATTAAAAAATATATTACTCAGCAGCTTATAACACTTCACTAGTTTTGCAGGGGAATCCATACTGGGAGACTGAAATTAAAAAAATAAGTAACCTTAAACCAGCTCTGCAACTGAAATGTATGAAATACACAGACTTAAGTCTGCACTGTGAAACAACATTCAGGAAGTCTACAATTTTGCATGCAGCAACATAACAGCATTTCTAAACTACAGCTACATATTTAAATTACAAAGAAGTTAAGACAGTTTTGCAAAACTACAAGCATGATACTACTTACATGAAACAGAATTGTTGGTATTGCAGCTGACATTGATTGAGTTCACTCACAATTATCTGTCACTATTTACACTGTTCACAATATTATACATACAAAATATACTTTGATGACTAACACACGAAATGCTGCGGTTTATAGTAATTTGTTATTGAATTTGGAAGCTTTACGCTGAAATTTTGCTTTTGCTTTCACTGAGAGCTTCTCATTTTTAAGTTTACAATAATTATTCAAAAATATATTAGTTAACACCTTACAGCACTTCTTTACAAGCTTTTGCAGGGGGAGTCCACATTGACAGACTTGGTCAAAGTCTACAGAATGCAATTCAAAATGAAGCATTGCTAATTGTACCACAAGCTTTCTTTGGCAATTTAGATGCAAGAACTCCTTTTCATACTTCTCGCCAATTAAAATGGTGAATATTTTAAAAACCAGTACACAAAGGTGTATTACAAAATCTGAAGGACACTTGAGACCCCCGCGATTGATAGCATCAAAATATGAAAATCTTGCATCATACTCAATCATTATGTTTCTGAGAGTAGATAATGTAGAGGTACATGCTGCACACGTTTCTCTGTTTATTTTCAATGTGTTAAGAACACTGTGTGCAACATATCCACCAATGCAAATAATCACTTCTTGATTACTTTCATCAATTTCAGCTGAATCGACACACTCTATTACAGGTTCAAACTTTTCCAGAACAGTGCTAGGTACATTTGCAGAACTAGGAACATTTTTTCTGGAGCAAGAGGATACAAATGATATTATAGAACAGTCCCCAAGGAAAGCTGATTTTAATTTAATTACACTACAAATTTTCAGTTTCCTTTCTGATTCCAGAACTTGTTCCACAGAAATATGATAGTTTCCACCACTCATTTGTCGATACTGACCAAATCTACCCTCGAGTTTATCAGTTTGAAACTTTCCTGCCAAAATATACTTCCATTTAAAATTACAAAAAATGTATTTACACATATGTACAAAACTATCTAAAGTGTGTGTAAGAGCAACATGTGTTTCATTTGTGAGTTTACCACTGACAGCTGAAGAATGTCACAATTTCAAAAACAATGAAAACTCTTCTAGAAACTTAAGTTTTGGGTCTTCAGGTCCCTGGATAGGGTTACAGTCAAAATCCCTACTATATTTTCCTTTGGATGGACTCTTAACATTTGAAATCTTCCACCATTTCACAACAAGTTGGAGAAAATGTATCGTTCCTGTAGAGAGTTCTTTAGGATTTTCAACTAACTTCCTTTGCAGAGCCACAATGTTTTTATCATCAAATATGTTTAAAGCAAGAGAAACATTTTGCCTCTCAAAAGAAGAAGGGAAAAGTGATTTTCTTGTAAGGGCAGGAGCCTCTTTAATTATGCAGTTTTGCTCCGATTCATGAAGGCGTATTAAATCACTAAACTTTGCTTCTTCATTAAAATATGTGAAAGTGACAGATGATGTGGCACCCTCACTAATGTTAGTTTGAAACCAATCTTCTGGAACTCCTGACAGAATGTCATTCTTGTTTGGAATGTTGAAAATTTGATTTACTACATTGAGCCAATTGTTTCTTATACATTTTAATAAATGTCCGGAATCAAAAAGTGAGAAGAGCTCTCTATCAGTATTTGATGGATTTTGCACACTCTTTTTCAATGATCCATTGCATAAATGCTGAAACATTGCTTTATTCACCTTATTGTTGTCTGATATAAGGCAAAGAGCAATGTATCCACAACTTTCTAAAGCATTTAGTACTTCAAGGGTCATTTGATGCAATGAAACGCTATTTATGTTTTTTACTGGAAAGAGGGCAATGACATCTGAATTTCCTGACAAAAGAGAAGAAATCATAAATGCTTGGATTGTAGTGGCAGTAACGACTTCTCTCTCTCTCTATTCATGGCAATCCCTTCTATTTTCCCACCCTTATATCTCAGCTTGGGTGTGACATAAATTTCATCCAGCAAGACACTTACTATTCTTT
This sequence comes from Deroplatys truncata, assembly GCA_030765065.1. Taxonomy (NCBI): domain Eukaryota; kingdom Metazoa; phylum Arthropoda; class Insecta; order Mantodea; family Mantidae; genus Deroplatys; species Deroplatys truncata. The sequence goes on along the minus strand of CM060989.1, from coordinate 87,934,836 downwards.
CATGTTCCCCAATAAGTTTACATTTTTCTGTAAGATATTTTACTTGGGAAGGATTTATTACACTATTAGTTCCCAACTTGCAGAGTAGCCTCCTTAAATAAGCTGGATGGGGAATTGTCAGAACCTTGCTTGTGTGAACCAGACGATAAGCCCCAGGAAAAGAGTAAAATAATGCTGATGCCCAAAACAATGTTTCTGGTGAATACCTTGGCTGTGTGGATACAGCAAGTTGCAACTGTTCTCTTAAGAATACCAATTTCGTTTTTGTTTTGTCCTCAAAATTGCTAAGGTCAGTGTTTCCAAACCAATTCAAAAATAATGAAAGTTTGTCATTACTACTTACATTTTCCTCTTCAAATGCTGCTACTTGGCTCAACAGGCAGTCAAATTTCGTCCACTTATTACACATTAATTCATCACCCAAACACCATTCAAACTGTTTCCTGGGAAGTTCTGCATTATTGTGAAATACATGCACTGCAAGAGATGGCATGATTTTAATGCACACTGTCACTTTTGGCGGCTCAGTAACACACGTGTCATCGATTTTACATAATGAAATATAACTGCTGTCAGGCCTGTTTATTATAATAAAAGGACTCACATTTCTACTTTTCAACTTTTCCAGAAACTCACAGTATCCACTTATATTGTCCCTTTCATTCCATTCTTCAAATTGTTGCTGGTCACGGGCACAAACTTGGTTCATACGCTCACTCGGTTCCTTTCCTTTAGGAGGCAACCGTTTCGATAAATAGGATGGTTGATTTTCAAAAATTGTTGGAAATGCACCATCCTCTAGTTTGATCCTCTTTCTTGGAAGTGTTATAAAAGAACCATCATCACAACGGAATTTATCTTCTCTTATAACAAAGTCAGCAGCAAAATGTTGTATGCATACACTGAATCCTTCAATGGCGTAAAGTGCTCTCGATTTATGCATTTGATCCATTTTTCTCTTAAAAGTTTATCTTTCGGAAATATAAATATCGGTACCAAAGGTCCATCTTTGCTGTAATTGGATTTACATCCGGGAACACAACAGTTACGGGGCATTGTAGCGTTTTAGGTTAGGTACCTATATTTGCGACAATAAAATCAACTTCTGAAACAATTTCCTCTTTATAGGTATCACCACTATAACTGTAACACAAATTAGGTTCACAAACAGATAAATTAATAATACTTTACTTTTAATATAGCCATAATCTATATGGAATACAATAGTAAACATAAACACATGGAAAGCACATTGCACAACAAACACATGACTGGATTTATTCTCGTTTCCTAAATTGCACAAAACACACTTACTTCACTAATGTAAATACAAAATTATGCCGGAGTTACTAAAAAAAACAATAAATCACAGGCAGCGAAAACACAACACAGCAGCTAGCATGTGTAAACACCACAGTGATCACCACCAACAATCGACGCCATTTTCCTCAATCTTGAATGCCAGTGTCTGGTCCGTTCATTCTAGACGGTCCTGCACACAAGCGCTTGCAGATAGCTCACCCGAAGGTAAACGAACAGCACGCTTCCAGAGCGAATAGCGCGACCTCTGCCATACTGATTGCTGAGGCTTGAAACTATCTGCACCTGAAACTAAGATGGAAGTCAGCTGATAAAATAGCAATACCGAAAATATAAAAATAAAGCTGAATTTTCGTATCAACGAGCAATTGCGTAATTGTAGGAGTTTATAGTGATACCTTATTTAATACTGAGTACAAAATAACGAGCAATCGATGTTTAAAACTGGATCATGACCTGAAAACCTAGTAAGGTAGAAAACATGTTATGAATCGAAAGTCACAACATTAGTTGGTTTTAATCAAGAATTGAAATATACATAGCGAAAACAAGCTAACCTTAAATATAAACTATACTTAGTATGTTAAGGTGTTAAAATGTGTGATTGTGCTCTTAGTGTTGAAATGTGTTCGAATTAGGGACTGTATTTTGAAAAGTTTGTTTTTGTGGATTGCACACTAATATCGTAAAACGAACATGAGAAGTCATGCTCAAAGGTTATGTCTGATACCTATTTCAAGTTTGAATGTGATGTAATTATAATAGTATGGGATCCATAGTTTGATTTAGGATGTGTATTAGTATTGTGCTCAAACACTATTTCCTGCTGTTATACCAAATAAATAAATTAGGACATAATGCTCTTTTCATTGCAAAATAACTTAAAGCATTTCATAAACAGAAAATTCTCCATATGTACTGTGTATCTTTGGGAATTTTTGGTCAATCTGGATAACTCGGTTAAGCGTTGGCCTTGGAAGCACAAGTAGTTACATAAAACTTGTGTATTACCACATTATTGCTGAATGATTTCTACATATCGAAATGACAAAACACCCAACTTAAATTATATAAATGTATAATATGTATTGCATGACAAAATATCTGCTGAAATAGTTATTATTTTTTAAGCATTAATTAATGCTTTATTTACATACACCTCATTTGTGAAGTCATAGTGGGAGCTGCCTTATAAAACCACTTCTTGGTTTCATTAATTGATAGTATTGAGTAATACTATCTCTGCTTTAAATGTTTTCTCATATTCACACTTCTAATTGGGCAGCACTATGGCCTCTCACAAAAAAGCCTGGATTCAATCCTAGGGATCAGAGGTGGGATTTTGTGGTAGATAAAATAGCACTTAGAATGAGGGTTCTCTGGTTTACCCCACCATAATTCCATCAATTGCACCATCTTCATCATTGTCATCTCCCCTCCCACCAGTCTCAAATCTCTGTAAACCTGTGAAGATAAAAAAGACATTAAAATTAAAAATACTATGGAGGACAGACAGCAATACTAATGAACGAGTGGCTCATCCAGCCACCCAAATTTATAAACCAGCATGTGGAGCATTAACCTGCAGAAACAGCAATATAACTATACTTAAGTGATAATAAACTTGTGTAAGGAGGTAAGTAGGTAATAATGAAATATTGCATTTTAAGCAAATTTAAATTCTGTAATTGCTAAAAAACAATAGTATGAAAGTCATACAAAATGCTGTTACATTCTTTCTGCAGTCCACATCTGAAAAAACAATTAATACTGGCACACTAAACTACATGTTAAAGTGGTTGACAATTATGAAGGGTGGGTGTAATATGGTTAAACACAAAGAGATATTGTCGTTATTTAGAGACATTGCATTCACATCCATATTTAATAATACTGTATAATACATTTGTATGGTATTTTAAGGAACATATGCCTACATTAATATACATTTGAATGGCCTACCCAATTAAAATGTCCATTAAATTCTAACCTCTTGAATGTCTGTTATTACAATCTATTGGAATGATCTTATAGGTAATTGTAATTGCACTTAGTCACTTATGCATACACAAAGCCAGTTCTAGTTAATAAAACTTACAGCTATTGAATAGAAAATATACTTTGATTCCTTTTCCTGGGAAAGGTTCTATATATAACATTTGATATAACACAGCGGAGGTCCTACAGCACATGGGAACCTTAAATTTATTGACAGGTTATATGGGAAAAAAACAAATTGAGCCCATACAGTGATGTTTGTTTGTTTGTGTTTGTTCATTTGGCTATACTGTAAGCAATGCTCAGGGAAATTGAACACATCATACAATATGAAGTATGCAGAGTAAGTAGGAATATACCCAACGCCAAGAGCAGCCTTTGGGGGGAGGATGCTCCCGTCCCCATCATGCATTATCTAAGAGAGAAAAATTTGCAAAACATCACCATTTCAACAGTAAACATCTTGACACGCATTACAGTAGGACAACAATAGCAAATAAGTGTTAATCACCATCACATGCAATCTGCCCTACATAAAGTGCTTACATGAGGTTGATACTATTATGATGATTAATTCACTTTGAATAAGCTCGAAATTATAACTTTATACTTTGTTATGCTTAAATTTCAATTTCCCATGTAATTTCTATTACCTTGAAGACATGTTTGACAAAGACATCACTTGAAACGAGAAATTCTCATTATTACTGCATGGGTATTATTTGGGAGGACAGTATATAGAGTGGAAGGTACTGCTTAAACCGTACGTTAATCATGGATTCTATATAATGAGTAGTGCAAATATGTCCAATACAATTTTTGTCATTAAACCTACAAAAGTGAAACATAGTGATGTTCCTTGTGCCTGTGTCTATTAGCCATTTTATTACAGTTCAAGCAATACCTTTCACCCTGTATAAGAAAACATTTAGAAGATGTTGAGGTTTGCATATACATAAAACATTATAACATATAAAACTGGGATGCAACAGATCCATCTATCCCATTGACATTTTTTTGTAGCCCATTTTCCTCTGTTGCTTAAATTTACCAGTTACACAAGATTATACAAAATTCCTTCCGAATGAAGGAAGCTATTCCCAGAAAATTAAAAATAAACATTTTATTTTTTATGTAAATATCTTGAATACAATGGCATTTTAATCAAAATCGTTTGAGTCATTTTTCAGAAAAAAAATCGAGAATTGTTCCGTGTAAAGGGTTATTTTGGGTGGGGAATTTTCTTGAAAATCTTTGTGTCTCATCTTTGGAAGGTACTGAACTTATACCGATTTGTACAAATTCCTGCTTTGAAACGTATGGCTTTATGTATTCACTTACAATTGACAGTAAAAATGCGCGCTCCAGCGTTTCACGTTATGTATTTGACCACAACCAATGGGAGCAAAATGTGGCAGAACGGACTACCTTCCCCCTTATACAGAAATGCTCCATTATGTTCGCTACCTTTCGTTCATTTTCGACCTTCGCTCGGACTTCGTCAAGCAATATCGGGTGAGCTATCTGCAAGCGCTTGTAGTGCCGACTGTTTCCATTCTTCAATATACCGTAGGTCATACTTAAGATCAAATTCACTCACTAATCCAATCCTTCCAAAAATTCCTATAAAACAAAAAAGAATAGGTCAGAATATTTAATACCGAATATTTTGGCTATTGCAAATTTGTAGCCTCAATTGTGGTATCCAATAGCACACTGCATTAACTTCTTGCGCTCTGTGTGATCAGAAAATTAATTTCTGCAATATCACGCCTACCATAATTAAATTTTATACAATACTACAGATACGATCCACCTTTGTCAACTAAAATTAGTTTTGTATCAATCAATATTAATTAATTCTCTAATCCAAACGCAAAGAAACACTTCGTCCACCATCTATGTTCAGCAATTTAAATTTCTAGGATGGCACCGTCAGTGCTGCTACCCCAGCGCCATATACAATATACTTTTGCCACTGATCTCTGCACCTCGCCGGTTGTAAACAACTGCATCGCTGCCACAGTGATCAACTGCGGCTCTCAAGCGATCATTATGATTGCAGAAAAGCCGTTTATTTCAGCATTTACCTCTTTGGTTTAGCACATATTTGCTACGTATGCAACGTTTCTATAATGGGAATTATTAAGACGCGAGTGACGAGTAACTATCGACACGAGGGAGAGACGAGTAACTATCGACATGAGGCAGCGTCGAGAGCCTTACGAGCGTCTTAATAACCATTATATGAGAATTGCATACAATAGTTTTTCTAAGACATTTAGATATACAATAAATATCTACTCTTTAGATACATACGAAAGAAAATAAAAACGTGATAAATAAATGTTTCGATACGTAGTTTAGAATACGTTAGAACAAGTGAATATCGATTGAAGGTCGCTGGTATTGATTTTACATGATGGAGTCAGAAATATTTATTAGTGAATTTGAAGAGATAGAATTTAGTTACACGCCTGGAGGAGGCCAGGAATGTAAGCAAGAATATACTTCCTGAAAAATCAAAGAAAATGTGTGAAAAGTTGTATGACAAGTTCATGGTTTGAAGAGCAACAAAAAATGTAACTTCATTGTCAGAAAATGTACCCATAGTTTACTTGGAAGAAATGTCAAAAGCAATGGAATCCCCAACCTTTTGGACAAATAATTCAGTATTGAGGAAAACTCTAAACGTAAAACATGGAACTGATATATCCGAGTATAAAACGTTGTCTTGCCTGTTAAAACAGAAACCGGTAAGGTACAGAAGGAAAAAAGCACAAACGTTCTCGATAAATGGATTTATGAAGCACCAGGACAATAGGTATCTACTGATAAAGTTATGTAAATATAAATATTTTCGTAAAAATGCGTATCTTTGTAAAGATTATTTGCAAATGCATGACTTTGTTACAGATAGCATTAATATTAGGAGTAATGGGAACACGTCCAAGACATGAGTTACGCGAATTAAAATTTGATGATGTGATGGATTTAGAATCAACATTGCTAGTTACTATCCCCAAAAAAAAACAATAACTCACGAGGGTTCACAGTAACAAGAAATTATTAGGAAATCTGTAAAAAGTATATGAATCTGAGCCCTGTTAATTATTACAGTGCAAAATACACTGTGCAAAAGGTTGGCATTAATAAATTATTAAATATGAGCAAATACATATCTTAACCTCCCTGACCCACAGTCATTCACTGGCCACTGCTTCGGTAGGAGTTCTGTAATTCTGATAGTTGATGCAGGTGGTCAGATTACAACTTTTAAAACGCCATGGCGGTTGGAAATCCACAACAGCTGCTGAAGTTTGTAAACATGTATCCTGGAAAACAAACTAAAGATCCCAAATACAATACTTATATCCATAGAAAATAAAACCTCAAAATTATACAACTTCACCATCTACTTAAACTAAGCTTCATAAGGGATAATTACCAAATATTACCTTTGCAAACTACACCATACAAAATGTGTATATTAACACGGTAATTAACAGTTAGGTTCTGTGCTTTCAAAGTCTTTGATACTAAACGTTTGTAAAGTTTGAACAGAGATTTAATACAGTTTCATTATAAAGGAATGCAAACAGTGAAATAAAGTTCATTTAAATTCATATTAGTGAATAAACTGTTTCTTACTGGCTCCGAGTAGCACCTCGCGTTAGTGTGGAAACAACAAATGAACGCACTTAACTACAGGTGTCGAAAAATATTGTATGCTCGACCATGCCAAAATGTAGTATTTATACGACTGGTACCAGTACTTTAATGGGCCTCATTAAAGTATTGATATTCGGCCAATCAGAAGTGGCCACGTAACATTGTGAAAACGCAAGTATCGATTATTCTGCGTAGTACGTCTCACAACGCTAGCAACTTTGTTTGAAACAGCTGCTACAAGGTCATTTTATTGTAACCATAGATAAAGGAATAACGATTGTAACACATCACTCAAATCAGAAACGAATACTTAAGAAAGCTTTAATTTAGATACATGGTCGAGCATAAACAGTGGTATGAAACTTGACTATAATGGTGATTAAAACGCTCGTATGATAGTTATTAACCTCGCTTCGTTATGCTCGCCTCGGTTAATAATAATGCTCGCGTTTTTAATTACTACCATTATAGTCTCGTTGCATAATATACTAATATATCCAAATATAACTATAAATGCATAATTGGGATCGATTTCACACATTAACCCTATCCCATCCATTAGTTCAAGTGTAAACGAGGCTGCAACTGCTTCTCAACGCGCGTATTCGCTTGCTACTGTAAATTTATATCCTCAATTGTGGTGTCTAATAGCACAAGGCATTAAATTCTTGTGCTCTATGTAATAAAGGGATTAACTTCTGTAATATCACTTCTAGAATAAGTACATTTTACAGAACACTACAAATAGGAGTGTACCTTTATCATGAGAATTTAGTTTGTATCACTCAGTATTAATTTGTTTTCCAGTTGAAACACCTAATCCTCCATCTGCTGTTCATTGATTTAAATTTCTGAAAATGGCACAGAGAGTGTTGCTACACCAGAGCCACATGCAATGTACTGTTGCTACCGATCTCTTCGCCTCGCCCGTTGTAAACAGCTATAACTCCTTTTAACCTCAACCTTAAGAAATTGCAATAGAATGTCTACTTTCTCTACCATTTATCTATGGTAGCTAAAGTAGTGATGTTCTGTTCTATGCTATTCGATATGATAATTGATCAGAAATATATGTTTTACACCCCGAATATAAAAGAACAAAGCATTCAAAGAGAATGAGAGAGTGAGTGAGAGTGTTAGTGTAAGTGTGTGTGTGTGTGACAGAGAGAGAGAGATGGAGAGAAACATAGAGAAAGGGAGAGAGAGTTTCCAGTTTGCTCATTGTTTTACATGCATGTCCGACTTGGATACAATATCAAATTGAAAATACCAAAATGAGAGGCATTTTTAAAAACTACATCTTCGCTTGGTTGAAAAAATACAGATGCGGTACATTCACATGCCTTTCTCTAAGCTCTGTAATTAATTATTGTGAATACAAAATACACTTATTAAATGGACCCTCATAGTCGTGGCCGCTGGACCCTATAATGTCGGCGTTCATGCAAGGCGAGGGTCGCGGGTTCGAGTCCCGCCATGGGCATGGATGTTTCTCTGTAAGTGTAATTGTACTAATTAGCGGTAAAGTAAACAGCAAACAATGTAATCATAAACTGGGTAGAGGAAAGCACTTAAAAAATACTAACACTTAAATTTATAACTACATCATTTAATCCAAATAAACTTTTGCAGGATTATCTAAATTGTACATTTCGTTATAGATACAAAGGCAACAGCGATACTCAAGTGTTTAAGAATGGACGCTATACGCTGGCCTTAAAATTCCATACAGTTTCGATACAATCCCGAGATATAAGTGAATGTTAACAGGTCTTTAAAAAAATCTGATGTGTTACACTCACATGACTTTCTCTACTCTTGTACAAACTATTTTTACAAATGCTTATTCTCCATATGCTTCATGTTAATGGAGTTATCGAGATGCTAATCTTATTGCTAATTTTCTTGTAGATGCAACGGGAATATGTTAGGCTTTAAGCGATATTCAAATGTTTTAAGAGCTGGTTGCTATTTGGAGCATTCCATTCTCTTTACATTACCAGGACAAAAAACATGAATAACGAATTCCCATTTGAGAAAAAGTATAAGTATTGAAAAATTTTGTCTATCTCTTATGGTTTACCAGTTATGCAAAAGTCGTTCACAATGAATAATACTTTTGGAGACATTCCCAGAAAATTCGAGATATACAGTTCATTTGCCATAAAATGTCTTAAACTTGTGATATTTTATTCAAAATCGTCAAGCCATTTTTGGGAAAATAAAAATTTTCGAAAAATGTTCCATGTAAAGGGTAATCTGGGGTGGGGGGATTTTCTTGAAAACCTTCATGTCGCATTTACGGAAGATACTGCACCTAAATACTAAGTTTGGAGTTTATCCGACTGATCGTTTCTGAGTTATGCTGTTCACAGTCAGACACATACACACGGACATGTTTCCAAAAATGTTTCTTTTTTCTGGATTTTCTCCTTAAGAGCCCCAAATACCCATACCAGAACCCTCGAAAAAATATCTGGGATTACCAGCTGTTTAAAACAGCACAAAATACCTCAAAATATTCCGAAAAATACTAAACATCTGTATCAATATCCTGAAATACCTTCTCCAGTTTCCGAAAATGCTCTTGAAACGCCTGCAATTCTCCTGCCTATGTACCAGAATGTTCTAAACGTGTGCACCCATACCTAATTCGATAGTATGAAATACCCTTAAAGAGCCTAAAATACTCTCGCTAGACTCCTCGAAAAAGTATAAAATGCACAGAATGCCCTGCCATTCTAAAAACCATCAGGATACTCTAAAACCATATGTAAATACCATGAAAATAGCTGCTACAATTTCTATAAAGTCCTTCAACTACTCCAAAATTCCAAATCCTAGCCTTAAAAGCCCGTAAATGGTTGCTAAAACGCTTAACAACTCCCACTACAGTGGTTCAAATGCCATTGAAATGCTTACGCCAACACCCTAAAATACCAATTTCTGTGTCCAAAAATATCCTAAAGCCAGAAAGAGGATGTGAAATATCTGTACCACTGCATCGAAAAACCATCAAAATACCTGTAAAGTAAGCTAATCTGGTACTCAGAAATTCCTTCTAAGTACCGTCCGAAATAGTTACATTGTGCCTGTGCTCCAAATATCTTGAAAATGTAACCCAACACTTGTGGAAAACATTCTTAGATACCTTCAGCCCCTGTCTTCCCTAGCACCCCTCATCGTATTCCTCGCCTCTTCCCATATAAACGCATTGTCTAGTCCTCAAACCCCTCCTACTCTAGCCACGTTTTCCCTATCTCGTCCTTGTGAACACATTTCCCTCCTTCAGCCTCTATCTAGCCTAGCTTATGTCCTCGTATTTTCCATATATAATTCACATAAATGTATATTGTAGCTTTAACCTCTGTGTAACCTAGCATCACTCCTTATATTCCCCATCTCAGCTATATAAAAGCCTTTTCTTGTCCATTACCCCACCTTGCATACCATATCTGCTTGGTTTCCCATCTCTCCTATATGAAACACCTACATTCTACCCATTAACACTGTCTAGCCTAGCATCTCTACTTATTCTCCCTATTTCCCTCATATAAGATGCATATTATATCCTTCAAGACCCTCCTAGTCTAGCATCTCTCCACGTTTCCCCTAACCCTCCCTTATAAACCCATATTCCGTCCTTCAATCCCCGTCTAGCCTGCATCCTTCCTCGTATTCCCTATCTCATCTATATAAATGCCTCTTCTAGTCTCCTACCCGCCTAACCTAGCATCTCTCCAAGGTTTCCTATCCCTTCCATATAAAGCACATATTCTACCCATTAACACTGTCTGGTCTAGCATCTCTCCTTGTTTCCCCTATCTCCCTCATATAAGACGCTGTTCTATCCTTCAAGACCCTCCTAGTCTTGCATATCTTTCACGTCTTCCTTATCCCTCCCTTATAAACCCATATTCCGTCCTTCAATCCCCGTCTAACCTGGCATCTCTCCTCGTATTCACTATCTCTTCTATATAAATGCCTCTTCTAGTCTCCTACCCGCCTAACCTACCACCTCTTCACGGTATCCTATCTCTTCCATATAAAATACATATTCTACCCTCCAAGTCCTGTCTAGCCTAGCAATTCTCATCGTATCCCGTATCTTTTCCCTTATAATCACATGTTCTATCTTTCATGCCCTTTCTATCCTAGCATCCCATTTCATATCTCCCCCTTATGAACGGATTTTCCTCTTTTAACCCAATTCTAGCCTAGCATTTCCCCTCGTTTTCCCTATTTTTTCCCATATAAACGCTGAAAAGAGGCCTCGCTACCCCTTATCTATCCTACTGAGGCTAACACTTCATATGCAGGTGTAGCTAAGAGAAACTATTTGTAATCTGCATTATTCTGTATCTGTTGCCTAGCTTTCTCCCATAAAGCTGAGCAATACCATAAGTATTGAATAGTATGCCCATTAAAGGCAATTTTTTCCTGTATACCTGTGGTTCAGAAAGTTAAATAAAATTAAATTAATTCGGAAGATGCAATTCTTAATAAATTCTCAAAATGTTTGGTTCCAAAATAACATAAAAAAACAGCTCCTGGAAGTAACGATTTGTCTATGTAAGCTCATTTCCCAAAACAATGTTTTATATTTGCTAAAACCACATCTAATGTAAAACAATTTAACTACACACTGTTAATAACCCAAAGTTCAACACGTAAAAAAGCAATATTTTACGACATATCTACATACAAGTTTCAGCCATAAATCCGCAGAGTTGGTTCCGTTGTTCAGATTTCCTTTACAGCAAATGGAGTTACTGTTTATTTATGTACGTAGTTGTGCATTAATAAGTATATTACTTTCTATCTTATTATACAACGTGTATAATAGTATACATACTAGCAACTGCAGGCCATTAAATCACAAACATTCGTTTATGCGACAGCTGACATTAATTATATAGCTTGGCATTCCATTGGTTATAATAATAGCCCTGCCTTATGCCACTGCAATACCTCCTATATGCAATAGAGGGTGACATACCATCAGCACTCTGAAGTAAACCACTGGAAGTACTTTCACCAATACCCCGGATTGGAAAAGTGAAAGTACCTCCAATGTAACTAGTTTCACCGAAGTTCGGGACTGCTTCCTCGAAGTGGAACTGGTGGAAGTAGTTCCGGCAAACTAACACCCTCGACCGATCACAGTGCTGACATCGATCTTTGCGCCTCGCCCGGTGTAAACAGCTGCATCACGGGCGCAGCGATCATGAATTGCGGCTCATAAATAATCACTGCCAAGCGATCATTGTGATTGCAGAAAGTTGTTTACTTCAGAATGAACCTCTTTGGATTAGCGCATATTAGATATTTAACAACGATCCTATCATGGGAGTTACCAAGACGCGAGTGACGAGTAACTTTCGACCTGAGAGCTTAACGAGCGTCTTAATAACCATTAAATGAGAGTTGCATGCAATAGTTTTTCTACGAGTTTTAGATATACAATAACTATTTAATATTTAAATGCATAAAATAAATTAAACATGTGATAAAACACTTCCTCGCTACAGAATTTACGTGCGCTTCGATAACGAGTAAATATCGATACATGGTAACAGGTATCGACTTTGCAAGATGGAGACAAAAGAGTTTATTAGTGAATTTGAAGAGATGGAATCTGGTTCAACAACTCCTAGTATCCTGGGGAAGGCCAGAAATGCAAGCAAGAATTGACTTCCTGAAGAATCAAAGATGTTTTGGAGAGCAGGAAAAGTGTAACTTCATTATCAGAAAATGTGCTCATACTTCACTTTGATCAAATGTTAAACACAATGAAATCTCCTATCTTGTGGCTACTGAAGACTATTCTAAATGTAAAACATGGAACTGATATAACCCAGTAAAAAAATTATATTACGTGTTAATATAGAAATCGGTAGAGTACAAAGGGAATAAAGGAAAACGATTTTCTACAAATGAAATTAAAACCTTCATTGATGTAGCACCTGGCAATACGTATCTATTGATAAAGGTTTGTGCATATAATCAATTTCCTAAAACTACCAATATACCTTAAAGATAATTTCGAAATACATGACTTTGTTACAGATAGCACCAATATTAGGGGTAATTGGGGGACGTCAAAGAATGAGTTACATGTTTTAAAATTTGATGACGTAAAGGATTTAGACCCAGCATTACTAGCTACTATTCCCAACACAAAAAGAAATATATCACGAGAGATCACAGTAACAAAAATGTATTACGAAATCTGCAAGAAGTACATAAATCAGCGCCCTAAAGCCTATAAATCTCAATCTGTTTCTGTAGTCATTACAGCAGAAAATACACGGTTTTTAAATTTATTGATTTTGGTATTAATACATTTGGAAAAATGGGCAAACAAATAGCTACCTACACTATGTGATCAAAAGTATCCGGGCACCCCCACAAACATAGGTTTTTTAACTTAGGTTCATTGTACTTCCACCTACTGCCTGGTACTCATTATCAGCGACCTCAGTAATCATTAGACAGAAGAATGGGACGCTCCGTGGAACTGACGGACTTCGAAAGTGATCAGGTGATTGGGTGTCACTTGTGTCAGAAGTCTGTATGCGTGATTTCCACACTCCTAAACATCCCTAGGTCCAGTGTTTCTGATGTGATAGTGAAGTGGAAACGTGAAGGGACATGTACAGCACAAAAATGTACAGGCCGACCTCGTCTGTTGACTGACAGAGACCGCCGACATTAGAAGAGGGTCATAAAGAGTAATAGGCAGTCATCTATCCAGACCATCACACAAGAATTCCAAACTGCATCAGGATTCACTCCAAGTACTTTGACAGTTAGGCGTGAAGTGATAACCCTTGGATACCATGGTCGAGCGGCTACTCATAAGCCACACATCTCGCAGGAAAATGCCAAACGACGCCCTACTTGGTGTAAGGAGCGTCAACACTACACGATTGAATAGTGGCAAAACGTTGTGCGGAGTGACGAATCACAGTGCGCAATGTGGCGATCCGATGGCAGGGTGTGGGTATGGTGAATGCCCTGTGAACGTCATCTGCCAGTGTGTGTAGTACCAACAGTGAAATTCGGAGGTGGTGGTGTTATGGTTGTGGTCCTGTATTTCCTGGAGGGGTTTTGTACCCCTTGTTGTTTTGCGTGGCACGATCACAGCGCAGACCTACAATGATATTTAAACACCTTGCTTCCCACTGTTGAAGAGCAATTCGGGGATGGCGATTGCATCTTTTAACATGATCGAGCACCTGTTCATACTGCATGGACTGTGACGAAGTGGTTGTAGGACAATAACATCCCTGCAATGGACTGGCCTGCACAGAGTCCTGGCTTTAATCCTATGGAACACCTTTGTGATGTTTTGGAACGCCGACTTCGTGCCAGGCCTTACCGACCTACATTGATACCCCTCCTCAGTTCCGCACTCCGTGAAGAATGGGCTGCCATTCCCCAAGAAACCTTCCGGCACCTGATTGAAAGTATGCCTGCGAAAGTGTACGCTGTCAATAAGGTTTAAGGGTGGGCCAACACCATATTGACTTCCAGCATTACCGATGGAGGGAGCCACGAACTTGTACCTCATTTTCAGTCAAGTGTCTGGATACTTTTGATCACTTAGGGTATATTAACCTCCGTGACCCAGATATTCACTGGCCACTGCTTCCATAGAAGATGTGCAAGTGCGTTAGTTGATGCAGGTGGTGACATAACATCTTTAAAAGGCCATGTTGGTTGCAAATCTACAACAGTAGCTGAAAGTTATATAGACGAATCTCTTCAAAATAGACTTAAGATCTCAAATACATTATTAAAGCCCAAGGAAATAAAAACGATCAAATATAAATTCACCATCTAGTTCAACTAAGTTTCATAAGGGATCAATACCAGGTATTACCTTTGCAAATTGCACTACATAAAATGTGTATATTGACAAGGCAACTAAGAGATACATTTTGTGTTTGTAAAGTCTTTTTTACTAGACATGGGCCGATTCATGAACGAATCGTTCATATGAACGATTACAAGGAAAAAATTGTAAGAATTGTGTCAGTATTAGCATGAATTGTCGTTCAAAATAAACCGTAAGAATCGTGAATGAATCGTGGTACAAAATGAATCGTAAGAATCGTGTATGAATCGTGGTTCAAAATGAATCGTAAGAATCGTGCATGAATCGTCGTTCAAAAAGAATCGCAAGAATAGTGCATGAATCGTCGTTCAAAAAGAATCGCAAGAATAGTGCATGAATCGTCGTTCAAAAAGAATCGTGATCAGGGCATTCCCGATTCATTCTCGCTTGCGCTTTGTTTACTACTCACCTTTGGCTTCCAAGCCGAGCCCGAACGAATGCTGCCGAGTGAGTACGATGATGAGCAGGGAATTTACTAAGCATTGTGATGCTGTATCATAGTATAAGAAAACAGATCACCGCAGTTCTGTCGATTCGTAGTAGTCAATTGCACAGGTTGAAAGATTCGTTAGAATTTATAATGTGAATTGGTAGATCAACACGGTTCTTTGAGATCCTGATGGCATAATCTAGGAGTATCGAGTTCAGCCGAGAAAGACTAATTCTTAAAAACAAATTGCGCAAATAGCTGTAAAGCTCAGTAAAATGAATCGTAAGCATTGCCAATGGATGAACGGAGGCTGCAGTATAAGCAATAGAAGTAATTTTCAGTACTTTACTGAGAGACCTGATACACAGCATTGCATGATTACATTGTAGTAAGTATTATAATATACAATACCAGAATATATGCAAAATGGACGAAAATAGGGAATTTTTGCATTCTTGGTTTGAATAACTTTTAAAATTATATAATTTAAAAGAATTAAGTTGTATACTATAATCTACATTAAAAGTATAAGAACATGCATCCATATAACTAAGTCAATTCTAATGTATTAAAAGCACCTCGTATATGCTGATGTAAAATTTATGTAAAAAATCTGATGTGTTACACTCACATGACTTTCTCTACTCTTGTACAAACTATTTTTACAAACTCTTATTCTCCATCTATTTCATATTAATCGAGATAAACATTTGAGAAACGATCTTTTAACATACAAAGAGAATTACATTTTACACATAACGACTAGTTCTAAAAATATTTGACTATCGCTTAAGGCGTACTATGTTCCCCTTGTTTTGTATTTGCATCGGCCTTTAAGCATATACATATCTCTTAATAGCTGGTTGCTATGTGCAGCTCCATTCTCTTTGCCTTTGATTAATACTCTTTGCATATACAAGACAAAAATTTGAATAACGAATTCCCATTTGAGAAAATTATTGAAAAAATTAAGGTAATAACAAGCAATATCTCGAAAATGGTTCACTCAACAAAAAAATGTATATGACATAAATTGTGTATTTTAACGTGATCTACATGTTTTGTGTAGTAAAATTCTGTCTATCTCTTATGGTTTACCAGTTATGCAAAAGTCGTTCACAATGAAGAATACTTTTGGAGAAATTTCCAGAAAATTCAAGATATACATTTCATTTGTCATGAAAATATCTTGAACATATGATATTTGAATCAAAATCGTTAGAGCCATTTTTGAGAAAATTAAAATTTGCGAAAAATGTTCCATGTATAGGTTAGTCTGTGGTTAGGGAATTTTCTTGAAAACCTTCGTGTCGCATCTCTGGAAGAAACTGAACCTACATATCAGGTTTGGTGTTTATCCGACTGTTCGTTTCTGAGTTATGCTGTTCACACACAGACACACAGACACGCACACGGACATGTTTCCTAAAACGCCTTTTTGGATTCAGGGGGTCTCAAAACATGTATTTCCGGTGAAATCTCGGTATCGAATTTTTGGGTGGAATACAGTACTTCCCCTACTTACTGTACGTAGTAGAGAAAGTAAAAATGAATAACGAATTTGAGAAAAAGTATAAGTATTGGAAAATTTAAGGGAATAACAAGCAATATCTCGAAAATGGTTCACTCTACAAAAAAAGGTATATTACATAACTTGTGTATTTTAACGCGATCTACATTTTTTGTGCAGTAAATTGTTCTCTATCGCTTATGGTTTACGAGTTATGCAAAAGTCGTTCACAATGAAGAACACTTTTGGAGACATTCCCAGAAAATTCGAGATATACATTTCATTTGTCATGAAAATATCTTAAACATATGATATTTTAATCATAATCGTTAGAGCCATTTTTGAGAAAATTAAAATTTTCGAAAAATTTTCCATGTAAAGGGTAGTCTGGGGTGGGTGGGTTTTCTTGAAAACCTTCGTGTCGCATCTCTGGAAGATACTGAACCTAAATACCAAGTTTGGTGTTTATCCGACTGTTCGTTTCTGAGTTATGCTGTTCACATGCAGACACACACACAGACACACACACGGACATGTTGCCAAAAATGCTTTTTTGGATTCAGGGTGTCTCAAAACATGTATTTCCGGTGTAATCTCGGTATCGAATTTTTGGGTGGAATACAATACTTCCCCTACTTACTATAGTTGATAGAGAAAGTAAAAATTATCATTCTCTGCATACAGCGTTTATACCTTTTCACGTATTTATAAAAATTATATAACTTATTTTCGCGTGCAACTTCGGTAGTAGTGCCGAATAATAATAGTAATAATAATAATAATAATATCCTCATAATTACTTCGCATAATACCTTATGTAATCGTAAATTATGTGGAATCAGACAGGTTGCTTTTTATGACAAATTCAGGAAACTCCAAGTGTATTATCCAAAATAACGCGGAAAGCGTTTTTATATACATTGTCTTTTATATGTCAAAGAAACGATCATAGTCCCCATTATAACAAAAAAAGTCTTGATTGCGTATTTTGGCTGCAAACTGCAAGGTACAAACGGGGTCGATTCATATAAGAATCGTAGGGTAGGAATAGACGGTAGGCAATGCGACGATTCATCAACGAATTTTGCAGTACGGTAGACCAGCAGACAAAGTGACGATTCTTGAACGAATCGTGCGCTAGGAGTAACTACCAGACAGGATGCAAGAAAACGATTCATGATTCGTGAACAAATTGTACGAATCGATTACTGCAAAAGATTCGCTCGAACATACTTTACTTCGAAACTTGAAAGAGCCAACCAGAAAATTCGTCTTTCCCGGAAAAGTACAACTAGTGTCCACTGTTTCCAGTTGTTCTATTCAACTTATGGTGTTACTTAAAATCAAATTCACGCAACAATCCGATCCTTTCAAAAATTCTATATATAAAAAAACGACCAGAACATTGCATATTGGCTATTGCACATTTGTATCCTCAATTGTGGAATCCAATACCACACTGCATTAACTTCTTGCGCTCTGTGTGATCAGAAAATTAATTTCTGCAATATCACATCTACGATAAGTAAATTTTATTGAGTACTACAGATACGATCCACCTTTCTCTTCTAAAATTATTTTGTATCAATCAATATTAAATAATTCTCTAATCGAAACACAAAGAAACACCTAGTCTACCATCTGTGTTCAGTGATTTAAATTTCTGAAGATGACACCGTCAGTGCTGCTACCCCAGCGTCATATACAATATACTTTTGCCACTGATCTCTGCGCCTCGCCGCTTGTAAACAGCTGCATCGCAGACACAGTGACTGCGGCTCATAAATGATCACACTCAAGCGATCATTGTGTTTGCAGAAAAGCTGTTTATTTCAGCATTAATCTCTTTGTATCAGCACATATTAGCTACGTATGCAACGATTCTATAATGGGAATTATTAAGACGCGAGTGACGAGTAACTATCGACACGAGAGAGTGACAAGTAACTATCGACACGAGCGTGTGACGAGTGCCTTACGAGCGCCTTAATAACCATTATATGAGAATTGCATACAATAGTTTTTCTACGACATTTAGATATACAATAAATATTTACTCTTTAAATACATACGAAAGAAAATCAAAATGTGATAAGTAAATGTTTCGATACGTATTTTAGATGCACTTGCACAACAAGTGAATATCGATTGAAGGTCGCTGGTATTGATTTTACAAGATGGAGTTTGAATGTGATGTAATGATAATAGTTTGGGATCCATAGTTTGATTTTGGATGTGTATGAGTGTTGTGCTCAAACACTATTTCCTGCTGTTATACCAAATAAATAAATTAGGACATAATGCTCTTTTCATTGCAAAATAACTTAAAGCATTTCATAAACAGAAAATTCTCCATATGTACTGTTTATCTTTTGGAATTTTTTGTCAAACTGGGTAACTCGGTTAAGCACTGGCCTTGGAAGCACAAGTAGTTACATAAAGCTTGTGTATTACCACATTATTGCTGAATGATTTCTACATATCGAAATGACAAAACACGCAACTTAAATTATATAAATGTATAGTATGTATTGCATGGCAAAATATCCGCTGAAATAGTAATTCTTTTTTAAGCATTAATTAATGCTTTATTTACATACACCTCATTTGTGAAGTCATAGTGGGAGCTGCCTTGTAAAACAACTTCTTGGTTTCATTACTTGATAGTATTGAGTAATACCATCTCTGTTTTAAATGTTGTCTCATATTCACACCTCTAATTGGGCAGCACTATGGCCTCTCACAAAAAAGCCTGGATTCAATCCTAGGAATCAGAGGTGGGATTTTGTGGTAGATAAAATGGCACTTAGAATGAGTGTTCTCTGGTTTTCCCCATCATAATTCCATCAATTGCACCATCTTCATCATTGTCATCCTCTTCCCACCAGTCTCCAATCTCTGTAAAACTGTGAAATAAAAAGGGACATTAAAATTAAAAATACTATGGAGGACAGAGAGCAATACTAATGAACGAGTGGCTCATCCAGCCACCCAAATTTATAAACCAGCATGTGGACCATTAACCTGCAGAAAAACAATATAACTATACTTAAGTGATAATAAAATTAGGTAAGGAGGTAAGTAGGTAATAATGAAATATTGCATTTTAAGCAAATTTAAATTCTGTAATTGCTTAAAAAACAATAGTATGAAAGTCATACAAAATGCTGTTACATTCTTTCTGCAGTCGACATCTGAAAAAAACAATTAATACTGGCACACTAAACTACATGTTAAAGCGATTGACAATTATGAAGGGTGGGTGTGATATGGTTAAACACAAAGAGACATTGTTGTTATTCAGAGACTTTACATTCACATTCATATTTAATAATAATGTATAATACATTTGTATGGTATTTTAAGGAACATGTGCCTACATTAATATACATTTGAATGGCCTACCCAATTAAAATGTCCATTAAATTCTAATCTCTTGAATGTCTGTTATTACAATCTATTGGAATGATCTTATAGGTAATTGTAATTGCACTTAGTCACTTATGCATACACAAAGCCAGTTCTAGTTAATAAAACTTACAGCTATTGAATAGAAAATACACTTTGATTCCTTTTCTCGGGAAAGGTTCTATATATAACATTTGATATAACACAGCGGAGGTCCTACAGCACATGGGAACCTTAAATTTATTGACAGGTTATATGGAAAAAAAAACAAATTGAGCCCATACAGTGATGTTTGTTTGTGTTTGTTCATTTGGCTCCACTGTGAGCAATGCTCAGGGAAATTGAACACATCATACAATATGAAGTATGCAGAGTAAGTAGGAATATACCCAACGCCAAGAGCAGCCTTTGGGTGGGATGCTCACCTCCTCATAAAGCATTATCTAAGAGAGAAAAATTAGTAAACCATCACCATTTCAACAGTAAACTTCTTGACACGCATTACAGTAGGACAACAATAGCAAATAAGTGTTAATCACCATCACATGCAATCTGCCCTACATAAAGTGCTTACATGAGGTTGATACTATTATGATGATTAATTCACTTTGAATAAGCTCGAAATTATAACTTTATACTTATGTTATGCTTAAATTTCAATTTCCCATGTAATTTCTATTACCTTGAAGACATCACTTGAAACGAGAAATTCTCATTATTACTGCATGGGTATTACTTGGGAGGACAGTATACAGAGTGGAAGGTACTGCTTGAACCGTACGTTAACCATGGATTCTATATAATGAGTAGTGCAAATATGTCCAATACAATTTTGTCATTAAACCTACAAAAATGAAACATAGTAATGTTCCTTGTGCCTGTGTCTATTAGCCATTTTATTGCAGTTCAAGCAATACCTTTCACCCTGTATAAGAAAACATTTAGAAGATGGTGGAGTTTGCATATACATAAAACATTATAACATATAAAACTGGGATGCAACAGATCCATCTATCCCATTGACATTTTTTGTGTAGCCCATTTTCCTCTGTTGCTTAAATTTTACAGTTACACAAGATTATACAAAATTCCTTCCGAATGAAGGAAGCTATTCCCAGAAAATTAAAAATAAACATTTTATTTTTCATGTAAATATCTTGAATACAATGGCATTTTAATCAAAATTGTTTGAGTCATTTTTCAGAAAAAAAAATCGAGAATTCTTCCGTGTAAAGGGTTATTTTGGGTGGGGAATTTTCTTGAAAACCTTTGTGTCTCATCTTTGGAAGGTACTGAACTTAAACCGATTTGTACTATGTATGTATAAATTCCTGCTTTGAAACGCATGGCTTTATGTATTCACTTTCAATTTACCAGTAAAAATGCGCGCGCCAACGTTTCACGTTACGTATTTGGCCTCAGCCAATGGGAGCAAAATGTAGCGGAATAGAGAAGCTTCCCCCTTGCACTATAATGCTCCAATATGTTCGGTCGCTTTCGTTCATTTTCAACTCTCGCTGAACTTCGTCGGGCAATATCGGGTAAGCTATCTACAAGCGCTTGTAGTAACCACTGTATCTATTCTCCAATATAACGTATGGTCTTACTTAGGATCAAATTCACTCAGTAATCCAATCCTTCCAAAAATTCCTACAAAACAAAGAAGAATAGGTCAGAACATTCAATACCAATTTTGTTGGCTATTGCAAATTTGTATCCTCAATTGTGGTATCCAATAGCACACTGCATTAACTTCTTGCGCTCTGTGTAATCAGAAAATTAGTTTCTGCAATATCACGTCCACCATAAGTAAATTCTATACAATACTACAGATACGATCCACCTTTGTCATCTAAAATTAATTTTGTATCATTCAATATTAATTAATTCTGTAATCCAAACACAAAGAAACACCTAGTCCGCCATCTGTCTTCAGTTATTTAAATTTCTGAAGCTGGCACCGTCCGTCCTGCTACCCCAGCGCCATATACAATATACTTTTGCCACTGATCTCTGCGCCTCGCCGGTTGTAAACAGCTGCATCGCTGGCACAGTGATCATGAACTGCGGCACATAAATGATCACTCTCAAGCGATCATTGTGATTGCAGAAAAGCCGTTTATTTCAGCATTAACCTCATATATACCTAAAGCACATATTAGCTACGTATGCAACGATTCTATAATGGGAATTACTAAGACGCGAGTGACGAGTAACTATCGACACGAGGGAGTGACGAGTAACAATCGACATGAGGCAGCGTCGAGAGCCTTACGAGCGTCTTAATAACCATTATATGAGAATTGCATAGAATAGTTTTTCTACGACATTTAGATATACAATAAATATTTACTCTTTAGATACATACGAAAGAAAATAAAAACGTGATAAATAAATGTTTCGATAACGTATTTTAGAATACGTTAGAACAAGTGAATATAGATTCAAGGTCGCTGGTATTGATTTTACAACATGGAGTCAGAAACAATTATTAGTGAATTTGAAGACATGGAATTTAGTTACACGCCTCCTGATATTCTGGAGGAGGCGAGGAATGTAAGCAAGAATTTACTTCCTGAAAAATCAAAGAAAATGTGTGAAAAGTTGTATGACAAGTTCATGGTTTGAAGAGCAACCAAAAATGTAACTTCATTGTCAGAAAATGTACCCATAGCTTACTTGGAAGAAATGTCAAAAGCAATGGAATCCCCAACCTTTTGGACAAATAATTCAGTATTGAGGACAACTCTAAAGGTAAAACATGGAACTGATATATCCGAGTATAAAACGTTGTCTTGCCTGTTAAAACAGAAACCGGTAGGTACAGAAGGAAAAAAGCACAAACGTTTTCGATAAATGAATTTTTGAAACACCTGACAATACGTATCTACTGATAAAGTTATGCAAATATAAATATTTTCGTAAAAATGCGTATCTTTGTAAAGAATATTGTCAAATACATGACTTTGTACTGATAGCATTAATATTAGAAGTAACGGGAGCACGTCCAAGACATGAGTTACGCGAATTAAAATTTGATGATGTGATGGATTTAGAATCAACATTGCTAGTTACTATCCCCAACACAAAAACAAATACTCACGAGAGTTCACAGTAACAAGAAAGTATTAGGAAATCTGTAAAAAAAGTACATGTATCTGAGCCCTGTTAATTATTACACTGCAAAATACACTGTGCAAAAGGTTGGCATTAATAAATTTGGAAATATGGGCAAATAAATATCTTAACCTCCCGGACCCACAGTCATTCACTGGGCACTGCTTCGGTAGAAGTTCTGGAACTCTGTTAGTTGATTCAGGTGGTCAGATTACATTACAACATTAAAACAGTGTGGTGGTTGGAAATTCACAACAGCAGCTGAAGGTTGTATAGATGATTCCTGGAAAACAAACTAAAGATCTCAAATACAATACTTATATCCATAGAAAATAAAACCTCAAATATATACAACTTCACCATCTACTTCAACTAAGCTCAATAAGGGATAATTACCAAATATTACCTTTGCAAACTGCACCATACAAAATGTGTATATTAACACGGTAGATAACAGATTCTGTGCTCTCAAAGTCTTTGATATTAAAAGTTTGTAAAGTTTGAACAGAGATTTATTACACTTTCATTATAAAGAATGAAAACAGTGAAATAAGGTTAATTTAAATTCATATCATTGAATAAACTGTTTCTCAGTTGATACGAGTAGCACGTCGCGCAAGTGTGGAAACAGCAAATGAACGCACTTAACTACAGGTGTCGAAAAATGTTGGCCAAAATGGAGTATTTATACGACTGGTAGCAGTACTTTAACGGCCCTCATTAAAGTACACCTGTTCATTAAAGTATTGGTATTCGACCAAACAAAAGTGGTCACGTAACATTGTGAAAGCGCAAGTATCCATTATTCTGCGTAGTACGTCTCACAACGCTAGCAACTTTGTTTGACACAGGTGCTACAAGGTCATTGTATTGTGACCAGATAAAGGAATAACGATTATTAACACATCACTTAAACCAGAAACTAATACTTGTGAAACCTTTAATTTAGGTACATGGTCGAGCATAAACAGTCGTATGAAACCTGACTATAATGGTGATTAAAGCGCTCGTATGATAGTTATTAAGCAAGCTTCGTTTCACTCGCTCGGCTACTAATAATACTCGCGTTTTAATTACTACCATTATAGTCTCGTTGCATAATATACTAATATATTCAAATATAACTATAAATACCTAATTGTGATCGATTTCACTCATTAACCCAATCCCATCCAAAAATTCAAGAGCAAACGAGGCTTCAGCTGTTTCTCAACGCGCGTATTCGCTTGCTACTGTAAATTTATATCCTCAATTGTGGTGTATAATAGCACAAGGCATTAAATTCTTGCGCTCTATGTAATAAAGGGATTAACTTCTGTAATATCACTTCTAGAATAAGTACATTTCACAGAACACTCCAAACACGAATGTACCTTTATCATGTGAATTTAGTTTGTATCACTCAGTATTAATTTATTTTCCAGTTAAAACACGTAATTCTCCATCTGCTGTTCATTGATTTAAATTTCTGGCACAGAGTGTGGTGCTACACCAGCGCCACATGCAATACACTGTTGCTACCGATCTCTTCGCCTCGCCCGTTGTAAATAGCTAACTCATTCGACCCTCTCCCTTAAGAAATTGCCATAGAGTGTCCACTTTCTCTACAATTTACCTATGGTAGTGAAAGTAGCGATGTTCTGTTCCATCCTATTCTACATGATAATTGATCAGAAATGTATGTTTTACACCCCCGAATAAAAAAGAACAAAGCATTCAAAGAGAATGCGAGAGCGAGCGAGAGTGCTAGTGTGAGTGTGTGTGTGTGTGAGAGAGAGAGAGAGAGAGAGAGATGGAGAGAAAGAGAGAGAGAGTTTCCCGTTTGCACGTTGTTTTACATGCATATCCGACTTGGATACAATCTCAAATTGAAAATATCAAAATGAGAGGCATTTTTTAAAAACTAGATCTTCTCTTGCATGAAAAAAATACAGATGCGGTACATTCACATGACTTTCTCTAACATCTGTAATTAATTAGTGTGAATACATTGATTTAAATTTCTGAAAATGGCACAGAGAGTGGTGCTACACCAGCGCCACATGTAATGCACTGTTGCTACCGATCTCTTCGTCTCGCCCGTTGTAAATAACTAACTCATTTCACCCTCTTCCTTAAGAAATTGCCATAGAGTGTCCACTTTCTCTACCACTTACCTATGGTAGTGAAAGTAGCGATGTTCTGTTCCATCCTATTCGACATGATAATTGATCAGAAATATATTTCTTCCACCCCCGAATAAAAAAGAACAAAGCATTCAAAGAGAGTGAGAGAGTGAGCGAGAGTGTTAGTGTGAGTATGTGTGTGAGAGAGAGAGAGAAAGAGAGAGAGAGTTTCCCGTTTGCACATAGTATCACATGCATGTCCGACTTGGATACAATTTCAAATTGAAAATATCAAAATGAGAAGCATTTTTAAAAACTAGATCTTCTCTTGCATGAAAAAAATACAGATGCGGTACATTCAAATGACTTTCTAACATCTGTAATTAATAGTGTGAATACAAAATACTCTTATTAAATAGACCCTCATAGTCGTGGTCGCTGGATCGTATAATTTCGGGGCTCCTCCAAGCCGAGGTTCGCGGGTTCGATTCCCGCCATGGGCATGGATGTTTGTGTGTGCCTGTATGTGTAATTGTACTAATTAGCGGTAAAGTAAACAGTAATAATAAACTGGGTAAAGAAGGGAAGTAAAAAAAAATTAAACCTTAATTTTATAACCACATCATTTTAATCCAAATAAACCTTAGCAGAAATATCTACATTGTACATTTCGTTATAGATACAAAGGCAACAGCGATAGTCAAGTGTTTATGAATGGACGCTATACCTTGCCTTAAAATTCCATACAATTTCCATACAATCCCGAAATATAAGTGAATGTTAACAGGACTTTAAAAAAATCTGATGTGTTACACTCACATGACTTTCTCTACTCTTGTGCAAACTATTTTTACAAACGCTTATTCTCCATATGCTTCATGTTAATTGCGTTATGCTAATCTTATGGCTAATTTTCTTGTAGATGCAACGGGAATATGTTAGGCTTTAAGCGATAGTCAAATATTTTAAGAGCTGGTTGCTATGTGGAGTATTCCATTCTCTTTGCATCACCACGACAACAAAAAATGAATAACGAATTCCCATTTTTGAAAAGTATTGAAACATTTAAAGAAATAACAAGCAATATCTCGAATATGGTTTACTCAACAACTAAAAATGCATATTACATAAATTGTGTATTTTAACGCAATATACATTTTTTGTGTGGTAAAAGTTTGTCTATCTCTAATGGTTTACCAGTTATGCAAAAGTCGTTCACAATGAATAATTCTTTAGGAGACATTCCCAGAAATTTCGAGATATACAGTTCATTTGCCATAAAATGTAACTTATGATATTTTATTCAAAATCGTTAGAGCCATTTTTGAGAAAATTAAAATATTCGAAAAATGTTCCATGTAACAGGTAATCTGGGGTGGGGGGATTTTCTTGAAAACCTTCATGTCGCATCTCTGGAAGATACTGAACCTAAATACCAAGTTTGGTGCTTTTCCGACTGTTCGTTTCTGAGTTATGCTGTTTACAGTCACATACACACGGACATATTTCCAAGAATGTATTCTTTTTGGATTTTCTCCTAAAGAGCCCCTAATTACCCATACCAGAACCGTCGAAAAAATATCTGGATAGTACCAGTACTTTAAAATAACACAAAATACCTCAAAATATTCTGAAAAATATTAAACACCTGTATCAATATCCTGAAATACCTTCTCCAGTTTCCGAAAATGCTCTTGAAACGCCTGCAATTCTCCTGCCTATGTACCAGAATGTTCTAAACGTGTGCGCCCATACCTAATTCGATAGTATGAAATACCTTTAAAAGCCTAAAATACTCTCGCTAGACTCCTCGAAAAAATATAAAATGCACAGAATGCCTTGCCATTCTAAAAACTATCAGGATACTCTAAAACCATATGTAAATACCATAGAAATAGCTGCTACAATTTCTATAAAGCCCTTCAAGTACTCTAAAAACCTATACCCTTGCCTTAAAAGACCCGTAAATAGATGCTAAAATGTTTAACAACTCCT
The DNA here is from genome assembly GCA_030765065.1 of Deroplatys truncata. Taxonomy (NCBI): domain Eukaryota; kingdom Metazoa; phylum Arthropoda; class Insecta; order Mantodea; family Mantidae; genus Deroplatys; species Deroplatys truncata. The sequence continues at coordinate 87,907,378 of CM060989.1, read as the reverse complement.
ACTACAGTGGATCAAATGCCATTGAAATGCTTAAGCCAACACCCCAAAAAAACCTGTTTCTGTGTCCAAAAATATCCTAAAGCCAGTAAGAGGATGAGAAATACCTGTACCACTGCATCTAAACACCATCAGAATACCTGCAAAGTAAGCTAATCTGGTACCCAGAAATTATTTCTAAGTACCGTCCGAAATAGTTACATTGTGCATGTGCTCCAAATATCTTGAAAATGTAACCCAACACCTGTGAAAACATTCTCAGATACCTTCAGCCCCTGTCCTCCCTAGCATCCCTCATCGTATTCCTTGCCTCTTACCATATAAACGCATTGTCTAGTCCTGAAACCCCTCCTAGTCTAGCAGTTATCCACGTTTACCCTATCTCCCCCGTATGAACACATTTCCCTCCTTCAGCCTCTATCTAGCCTAGCATCTCTCCTCGTATTTTCTATACATCATTCACATAAACGCATATTCTAGCTTCAACCTCTGTGTAACCTAGCATCTCTCCTTATATTCCCCATCTCAGCTATATAAAAGCCTTTTCTTGTCCATTACCCCACCTTGCATAACATATCTGCTTGGTTTCCCATCTCTCCTATATAAAACACATATTCTGCCCATTAACACTGTCTAGTCTAGCATCTCTCCTTGTTTCCCCTATCTCCCTCATATAAGACGCATATTCTATCCTTCAAGACCCTCCTAGTCTAGCATCTCTCCACGTCTTCCTTATCCCTCCCTTATAAACCCATATTCCGTCCTTCTATCCCCGTCTAGCATCTCTCCTTGTTTCCCCTATCTCCCTCATATAAGACGCATATTCTATCCTTCAAGACCCTCCTAGTCTAGCATCTCTCCACGTCTTCCTTATCCCTCCCTTATAAACCCATATTCCGTCCTTCTATCCCCGTCTAGCCTGCATCTCTCCTCGTATTCCCTATCTCTTCTATATAAATGCCTCTTATAATCTCCTACCCGCCTAAACTAACACCTATCCACGGTTTCCCATCTCTTCCATATAAAACACATATTCTACCCTCCAATTCATGTCTAGCCTAGTATCTCCCCTCGTTTTCCTTATTTTTTTCTCATATAAACGCAAAAAGAGGTGTCACTACCCCTTATCTATCCTACTGACTTTAACCCTTCATATGCAGGTGTAGCTAAGAGGAACTATTTGTAATCTGTATTATTCCATATCTGATAACCTAGCTTTTTCCCATAAAGCTGAGCAATACCATAAGTACTGAATAGTAAACCCATTAAAGGCAATATGCTTTTTCCTGTAAACCTGTTCATAAAGCTAAATAAAATTAAATTAATTCGGAATATGCAATTCTTAATAAATTCTCAAAATGTTTCGTTCCAAAATAATATAACAAAACTGCTCCTGGAAGTAACGAATTGTCTATGTAAGCTCATTTCCCAAAACAATGTTTTATATTTGCTGAAACCACATCTAATCTAAAACAATTTAACTCCACACTGTTAATAACCCAAAGTTCAACACGTAAAAAAGCAATATTTTACGACATATCTACATACAAGTTTCAGCCATAAATCCGCAGAGTTGGTTCCGTTGTTTATATTTCCTTTACAGCAAATGGAGTTACTGTTTATTTATGTACGTAGTTTACATTAATAAGTATAATAATACTTTCTATCTTATTATACAACGGGTATAATAGTATACATACTAGCAACTGCAGGCCATTAAACCACAAACATTCGTTTATGCGACAGCTGACATTAATTATATAGCGTGGCATTCCATTGGTTATCATAATAGCCCTGCCTTATGCCACTGCAATACCTCCTATATGCAATAGAGGGTGACATTCCATCAGCACTCCGGAGTAAACCACTGGAAGTACTTTCGCCAATACCACGGATAGGAAAAGTGGAAGTACTTCCAATGTAACTAGTTTCACCGAAGTTCGGGACTGTTTCCTCGGAGTGGAACTGTTGGAGGTAGTTCAAGCAAACAAACGCCCTCGACCCATCACAGTGCTGACATCGATCTTTGCGCCTCGCCCGTTGTAAACATCTGCATGAAGGGCGCAGCGATCATGAACTGCGGCACATAAATGATCACTGCAAGCGATCATTGCGATTGCAGAAAAGCTGTTTATTTCAGAGTGAACCTCTTTAGATTAGCGCATATTAGTTATTTAACAAGATCCTATCATGGGAGTTACCAAGACGCGAGTGACGAGTAACTTTCGACGTGAGAGCTTCACGAGCGTCTTAATAACCATTAAATGAGAGTTGCATGCAATAGTTTTTCTACGAGTTTTAGATATACAATAACTATTTAATATTTAAATGCATAAAATAAATTAAACATGTGATAAAACAATTTCTCGCTACAGAATTTACATGCTTTTCGAATCCGAATAAATATCGATACATGGTAACAGGTATCGACTTTGCAAGATGCAGACAGAAAAGTTTATTGGAGAATTTGAAGAGATCGAATTTCGTTCAACAACTCCTAGTATCCTGGGGAAGGCCAGGAATGCAAGCAAGAATTGACTTCCTGAAGAATCAAAGATGTTTTGAAGAGCAGGAAAAGTGTAACTTCATTATCAGAAAATGTGCTCATACTGTACTTTGATTAAATGTTAAAAACAATGAAATCTCCTATCTTGTGGGTACTGAAGACTATTCTAAATATAAAACATGGAACTGATATAACCCAGTATAAAAATTTGTATTACGTGTTAATATAGAAATCGGTAGAGTACAAAGGGAATAAAGGAGAAAGATTTTCTACAAATGAAATTAAAACCTTCATTGATGAAGCACCTGGCAATACGTATCTATTGATAAAGGTTTGTGCATATAATCAATTTCCTAAAACTACCAATATACCTTAAAGATAATTTTCTAAATACATGACTTTGTTACAGGTAGCACCAATATTAGGGGTAATGGGCGCAGGTCTAAGAATGAGTTACATAATTTAAAATTTGATGACGTGAAGGATTTAGAACCAACATTACTAACTACTATCCCCAACACAAAAACAAATATATCACGAGAGATATCAGTAACAAAAATGTATTACGAAATCTGCAAGAAGTACATAAATCAGCGCCCTAAAGCCTATAAATCTCAATCTGTTTCTGTAGTCATTACAGCAGAAAATACACGGTTTTTAAATTTATTGATTTTGGTATTAATACATTTGGAAAAATGGGCAAACAAATAGCTACCTACACTATGTGATCAAAAGTATCCGGGCACCCCCACAAACATAGGTTTTTTAACTTAGGTTCATTGTACTTCCACCTACTGCCTGGTACTCATTATCAGCGACCTCAGTAATCATTAGACAGAAGAATGGGACGCTCCGTGGAACTGACGGACTTCGAAAGTGATCAGGTGATTGGGTGTCACTTGTGTCAGAAGTCTGTATGCGTGATTTCCACACTCCTAAACATCCCTAGGTCCAGTGTTTCTGATGTGATAGTGAAGTGGAAACGTGAAGGGACATGTACAGCACAAAAATGTACAGGCCGACCTCGTCTGTTGACTGACAGAGACCGCCGACATTAGAAGAGGGTCGTAAAGAGTAATAGGCAGACATCCAACTAGACCATCACTCAATAATTCCAAACTGCATCAGGATTCACTCCAAGTACTTTGACAGTTAGGTGTGAGGTGAGAACCGTTGGATACCATGGTCGAGCGGCTACTCATAAGCCATACATCACGCAGGAAAATGCCAAACGACGCCTCGCTTGGTGTAAGGAGCGTCAACACTACACGATTGAACAGTGGCAAAACGTTGTGTGGAGTGACGAATCACAGTACACAATATCGCGATCCGATGGCAGGGTGTGGGTATGGCGAATGCCCGGTGAACGTCATCAGCCAGCGTGTGCAGTACCAACCGTGAAATTCGGAGGTGGTGGTGTTATGGTTGTGGTCGTGTATTTCCTGGAGGGGTTTTGCACCCCTTGTTGTTTTGCGTGGCACGATCACAGCGCAGACCTACAATGATATTTAAACGCCTTCTTGCTTCCCACTTTTGAAGAGCAATTCGGGGATGGCGATTGCATCTTTCAACACGATCGAGCACCTGTTCATACTGCACGGACTTTGACGGAGTGGTTGCACGACAATAACATCCCTGCAATGGACTGGCCTGCACAGAGTCCTGGCTTTAATGCTAACGAACAGCTTTGTGATGTTTTGGAACGCCGACTTCGTGCCAGGCCTCACCGACCTACGTTGATACCTCTCCTCAGTTCCGCACTCCTTGAAAAATGGCCTGCCATTCCCCAAGAAACATTCCGGCACCTGATTGAAAGTATGCCTGCGAGAGTGTACGCTGTCATCAAGGCTAAGGGTGGACCAACACCGTATTGACTTCCAGCATTACCGACGGAGGGCGCCACGAACTTGTACGTAATTTTCAGTCAGGTTTCCGGATACTTTTGATCACTTAGCGTATATTAACCTCCCTCACCCAGACATTCACTGGCCACTGCTTCCATAGAAGTTGTGCAAGTGCGTTAGTTGATGCAGGTGGTGACATAACAGCTTTAAAACGCCATGTTGGTTGGAAATCCACAACAGTAGCTGAAAGTTATATAGACGAATGTCTTCAAAATAAACTTAAGATCTCAAATACATTACTAAAGCCCAAGGAAATAAAAACACTCAAATATAAATTCACCATCTAGTTCAACTGTTTCATAAGGGATCATTACCAGAAATTACCTTTGCAAATTGCGCCATAGAAAATGTATATATTGACAAGGCAACTAAGAGTTACATTTTGTGTTTGTAAAGTCTTTGTTACTAGACACGGGGCAATTCATGTACGAATCGTTCACATGAACGATTACAAGGAAAGGAGCGTAAGAATGGTGTCAGTGTTAGCATGAATCGTCGTTCAAAATGAATCGTAAGAATCATGTATGAAACGTCGTTCAAAGAGAATCGCAAGAATCGTGCATGAATTGTCGTTCTAAAAGGATCGCAAGAATCGCGCATGAATCGCCGTTCAAAAAGAATCGTGATCAGGACATTCTCGATTCATTTTCGCTTGCACTTTGTTTACTACTTACTCTTAGCTTTGGCTTCCAATCCGAGCTCGGACGAATGCTGCCGAGCGAGTACGATGATGAGCAGGAAAGGTTCCAAGCATTGTGATGCCATATCATAGTATACGAAAACAGAACAGCACCGCAATAATATATATTGCCGAGTTGTGTCGATTCGTAGTAGTGAATTGCACAGGTTGAAAGATTCGTTAGAATTTATAATGTGAATTGCTAGATCAACACGATTCCTTGAGATGCTGATGGCATAACCTAGGAGTATCGAGTTCAGCCGAGAAAGATTAATTCTTAAAAAAAAATTGCGTAAATAGCTGTAAAGCGCAGTAAAATGAATCGTTGAATTGCCAATGGATGAACGGAGGCTACAGTATAAACAATACAAGTAATTTTCAGTACTTTACTGAGAGATCGGATACACAGTGTTATAATATACAATACCAGAATATATGCCAAATGGAGGAAAAATAGGGAATTTTTGAATTCTTGGTTTCAATAACTTTTAAAATTGTATAATTTAAAAGAATTAATTTGTATACTATAATCTACATTAAAAGTATATGAACGTGCATCGATATAAGTCAATTCTAATGTACTAAAAGCACCTCGAATATGCTGATGTAAAATTTATGTAAAAAATCTGATCACATGACTTTCTCTACTCTTGTACAAACTATTTTTACAAACTCTTTTTCCCCATCTATTTCATATTAATCAGATAAACGTTTGCAGAAACGATCTTTTAACATGCAAAGATAATTAAATTTTACACATAACGACCAGTTCTAAAACTATTTGACTATCGCCTAAGGCGTACTATGTTCCCCTTGTTTTGTATTTGCAGTGGCCTTCAAGCATATACATATCTCTTAATAGCTGGTTGCTATTTGCAGCAGCATTCTCTTTGCCTCAGATTATTACTCTTTGCATATACAAGACAAAAAATGAATAACGAGTTCCCATTTGAGAAAATAAGTATTGAAATATTTAAGGGAAAACAAGCAATATCTCGAAAATGGTTCACTCAACAAAAAAATGTATATGACATAAATTGTGTATTTTTACGTGATCTACATTCTTTGTGTAGTAAAATTCTCTCTATCTCTCATGGTTTACCAGCTATGCAAATGTCGTTCACAATGAAGAATACTTTTGTAGACATTCCCAGAAAATTCGAGATATACATTTCATTTGTCATGAAAATACCTTAAACATATGATATTTTTATCAAGATCGTTAGAGCCATTTATGAGAAAATTAAAATTTTCGAAAAATGTTCCATGTAAAGGGTAGTCTGCGATGGGGGGAGTTTCTTGAGTACCTTCGTGTCGCATCTCTGGAAGATACTGAACCTAAATTCCAAGTTTGGTGCTTATCGGACTGTTCGTTTCTGAGTTATGCTGTTCACAGACAGACACACACACGGGCATGTTTCCAAAAATGCTTTTTTGGATTCAGAGGGTCTCAGAACATGTATTTCCGGTGAAATCTCGGTATCGAATTTTTCGGTGGAATACAATACTTCCCCTCCTTAGTATACGTAGTAGAGAAAGTAAAAAAATCTGATGTGTTACACCCACATGACTT